>CM042844.1:26229229-27429229 GCA_023653725.1 Bungarus multicinctus
TGGTGGCAGCAGGAGGTCCCTAAGTACCCAGGTCCCAAGCCATGGAGCACTTAAAAGATGATCACTACCACCTTGAATCGGATCCGGAAAGCCACAGGAAGCCAATGCAGCACGCGCAGGAGCGGGGTAACATGGAAGCTCCAAGGAGCTTCCAAGATCACCCGCGTGGCCGCATTCTGGACCAACTGCAGCCTCCGGACACTCTTCAAGGGGAGCCCCATGTAGAGAGCATTGCAGTAGTCCAAGCGGGAGATGACGAGGGTGGAAGTGACCATGTGAAGTGCGTCCAGATCCAGAAAGGGCCGCAACTGGTAAATCAGACGAATCTGACAAAAGGCCCCCCTGGCAACGGCCGTAATGTTATCTTCTAAAGACAGCCCTATGTCCAGGAGGACACCCAGATTGCGAGCCCTTTCCATGGGGGGCAAAATTTTTCCCCCCACGGCCAGCGACGGAATAAGCTGGCTGTATCTGGGTGCAGGAAAGCACAACCACTCAGTTTTGGTCGGGTTGAGACGAAGCTTGTTAAGATCCATCCAACTCCGCATGGCCTCCAGGCACCGGATCATCACTTCGACAGCTTCGTTGGGGTGGCCTGGGGTAGAGATGTACAGCTGAGTATCATCAGCGTACTGATGGAACTCTACCTCGAAACCACGGATGATGTCACCCAGCGGCTTCACATAAATGTTGAACAGCAGGGACAAGAGCACAGACCCCTGGGGCACCCCACATAATAGGGGCCTCAGATTCGACCTCTGCCCTCCTGTCAACACAAATTGTGAGCGGTCGGAGAGGAAGGAGGAGAACCACCGTAAAACGGTGCCTCCCACTCCCAACCCCCCCAACCGCCACAATAAGATACTGTGGTCGACAGTATCAAAAGCTGCTGAGCGATCTAACAGGACCAAGACAGAGGAACAACCCCTGTCTCGGGCCTTCAGAGATCACCCACCAATGCGACCAACGCCTTCTCCGTGCTGTGCCTGGGCCTGAAACCCGATTGGAGGGGGTCTAGATATACCGCTTCATCCAGGTACTGAGGGAGCTGATGTGCCACCACACTCTTAACAACCTTCGCCACAAAGGGGAGGTTGGAGACCGGATCATAATTCGACAATAATGCTGGATCCAGGGATGGTTTTTTGAGGAGGGGCCGCACCACCGCCTCTTTTAAGGTGGCAGGTAAAAGCCCCTCTCTCAAGGAAGCGTTAATGATCCCTTGGAACCAGCCTTGTGTCACCTCCCGAGTGGCCAAGACCAGCCAGGAGGGGCACGGGTCCAATAAACAGGTGGTGGCATTAAGCCCCTCCAGTATCCTGTCCACGTCCTCCAGGGTAACAGGATCGAACTCATCCCAAATGACCTCACCAAAGTCCGCCCCCGTCCCCCCGCTCAGAGATGCCCAGTCGGAGTCCAGCTCATTCCAGATCTGAGTGATTTTGTCCTGCAGAAACCTAGAAAAGTCCTCGGCCTGTCCCTGCAAGGGATCCTCCCACGCCTCCACTTCCAAAAGGGAGCGGGTCACCCTAAACAGGGCGGCCGGGCAATTTTCCGTGGACGCAATAAGGGCAGAGAGGTAAAATTGCCTCGCCGTCCTTATCGCCACTAAATACGCCCTAATATGGGATTGTAATAGTGTTCAATCAGATCTGGAGCGGCTGGCCCTCCAACCACTCTCTAGGCATCTTTTCCGGCGCTTCATCTCCCTCAGCTCCTCGGAAAACCAAGGAGCTATTCGGGATCAGCACCAGGTCAGAGGCCGCAAGGGCACGACCCGGTCAAGGGCCTCAGCCGCCACCCTATCCCAGGTAGCCACTAATGGAATTGAAAAGCTGTAACCATCAAGGTGACTTTCTCCGAGGATAATTGCTTAAATTATCCTTATACAAGTCCAAATGAAATGCAACATTCTCAAAGGCAGCACCATAACCTGGATTATCCTGAAGAGTTAACAAAGTAGAAAACAGGTTTGCTTTTAGGCAGGGCTACCAAAAATCTGACTTTTCAGAAATACAGTCAACCACTTGCCTAGTAGATAGAGATTCAGAAGCCCTTAACTTTTTGCTGTCATTTTTTAGCTGTCTGGATTTGCAGTATAAATACAGTAGTCCTTCATTTAAGGAGGATTGCCTTCTAAACCGCAATTCACCTTTTGATTGTCTTGTTTGAATTTGAGTAGTGGTATGCATGAGAGAAAGTACAACAATTTTGAAACATTTTATTTAAGAATAAGAATACAGTATAGGTAGAGGCACACAATGTGGATATTTAGCTATAATGTTCCTTCTCAGATAGGAATTTTTGTGGGTCATTTTGCCCAATCTCTATATCTCAGCCTATCTGACTCTTAGTTTTCTTGTAGTGAAAACTTGCAGATTTGCTAGTCTTTCCAAGAACATTGTATTAAACGGGAAGGTATAAATAGTTTAAACAAAAACAAAACAAAATTAAACCTTTCACTTGATCTGGATATATTTAAAGGCAGACACTACTAAAAGCTGATGTACCTTCCTGGATCTTGTCAGCATTATTCATTTTTCATTTGTTCCTAAGAGGTTATAACTGACCTCATTGGCTTATACCACATATTGTAGTAGGTCACTTGATACCTACTTGAATTTACAATCAAGAAGCTAAAACCTAGTCACATCCAAGTATTGTGATAGAAGAATTACTAGTCAAATTCCACACTTCATACAAAGGAAGTGATGATGTTGAGACACACTATAAGTTGAGTACTGTATTTTCTAGATCATAAATACGCTCCAAATGATAAGACGCACTTAGGTTTTGGGGAGGAAAACAAGAAAAAAAAAAACCCTGCCTCTGCCTCTCAACAATTTGCCTCCTTGCAACAAACAGCAAACAATCTGGTCACTGATAGGCAGTTGTTTGCAGTAAACAATAAACCACTGTCTATTGCTACCTCCATGTACCCCATTTTTGGCCTCTCCGCATACTGTTTTCAGCCTCTGCGTGCCCCATTTTTGGCCTCTATGTATCCCATGGGGCACATGGAGGCCAAAAATGGGGCATGAGGAGGCAAAAATGGGGTGCGCAGAGGCTGAAAATTGGGCACGCAGAGGTGTGATAAGTGGTGGCAGACTGGAACAGCTAATTAACGGTATTCCGGGAGGCAGATCCAACTGATGATCAGCTGCTCATGCTAAATCAGGCTGTGTTGAAGCTGATCAGGCTGTTTGCTGTTTGCTGCAAGGAGGCAAATTGCTGGGAGGCAGAGGCTGAAGGGTGGGGGCCGGCGGGTGGGTGGGGCTTTGGCAACATTCACTGTGTAAGATGCACAGACATTTCCACTCACTTTTTGGGGGGCAGGGAGTGCTTCTTACACACCAAAAAATATGGTATTTTACTATTGTCTATAGCAGTTACATCAGCAAGGAAGACTGAGAATTTTAGGCATCTTATACCAGGCAGGGAAGGCCTGCTCTATATTCAGGGGTAATATCTCATAGGGTCCTTCTCTTTCCTTTCTTAAACCAGGAACCTTCTATACACAAGACATGTTTTAGGCCACTGCGCTACAGTCTTTCACATGACCCTTTAGTCTGGACATTCTGCTTTTGACTTGCAAGTAATCCCCTTTGTTTCTATGAGATAATGTAGCCGTATAGCTAATACAAATTGGGATTGAATAAAGCAAATGAAATGAAATATGAACCCTGCTTCCTTTCCCATATTACTCAGTATGTGTCCTGTACAAGGTCTTGCATTTTTCTGATTGCATGTATGCATGCGTTCTTTGTATAAAAATCGTTTGCACTTTAATATATAGTAATTACTTCTCGGGTATCCTTTTAACCATCTTGACCTTGTTTTCTTATTTTGTTAAGATGAAATGTCCTGCACTGTCATGCTCCACATTAAACATTTTCAAAACTGTTAATGATTAAGCCTTTACAAACACACATCTGTAAATCTGTTATTTTAATTTCAGCTTTCATTACTAGCTACAAATGTTAAATGTTTCCATGGTTGTTGATGGAATGCATCTTGTAGAGCTAGTAATGTTTGCACATATGTTTCTTATATGGCTCTTAACCATAAAATAAAACACAGGTTACAGTTAGTAAAATATTATTGTAGCATTCTCTTTGCTGTCCTAAATGTAGACTCACAAATCTTTGTTAATGAATGAAGTGCAGAGATTCAAATTTAGCTCACTTAAGTTAAAAGTCTACAATTGCTAATAAAGTGGCAAAGTTATACTGTATTTCAGATATATTTACTGGACCTGGCATACTTAAAAGCTTTTTATTGCCTTCCAGTTTCCAAGGTACATGTTATACATCTTTAATATTGACCAAACCAAGTATATGCGTGCCAAAACAAGCTTTTGAGCCAAAACATTGAGAAACAAGAGACAGGTATTACAAATGGGCAGTGGGAACCCAAGTTTTACATAAATACTCCCCCACCAATTAAAAATATGGCAAGCAGCCTCTAATCTGATACTCTTTGGAGTGGGACTATAATTTCCAAATTATTTGTCAGTTGGTTAGGAATTTGGAGAAACGAAGGGCCAACAAATCCTCAGAGTACTAGATTGAAAGAACAACTGTAGGAAGACCTCCCAAACAAGTAGAGGAGAACTGAGTATGCACAAGCTTGGAGCGATCCGACTCACCCTGGCTGTCTCACCAGGTTGTCTTGCGCTGGCCAACTTGCCATAGCTAGCTTGCTACAGGACAACTTGCCAAGGCCAACGCACCATGGGAAAACTTGCCATGGGACAATTCAATGAGTGAAGATAGGGACAAGTAGAATTGCAATTCACTCCAGCCTCCAGGACTTCTAACTTAACAACGTTCAAACCAAAAGCAAGACAAGGCCATTGTAATTCACTTGTCCCTTCTTGAGTTATCCTGCATTGAATTGTCCCACAGCAAGTTGGCCAGGACGAGTTGTCCTGTGGTGAAATGGCCATGGCAAGTCAGCAAGGGTGAGATGTCCTAGATCCTGCATAGCAGTCATGGAATATTAATTAGAAGAAGAAGAAGTTAAAAATGAAATGTTGTATAGGATTCTAGAGAGATGGAATAGTTTTGCTAAAGAAAAACATAGCTAAGCATCTGAGATCTTCAACTTTGTTAAAACCGCAGAACCTTCTTCAGTAGACTTTATTCATTCCATTGTTGCCTGAAGAGAGTCTAAATGCCTTAGCACATAACTGCAATGTTATAATGATATACTGGTTAAATTCAAGGGGGAGATTCAGTAAATTAACAACATGCATGATTAAGTACTGATGAAATTGTAGAAAACTGGAAGTAGTAAATGTAGTCCCTGTCCAAATTCTGGCAGTACTTGTTCCAAAATCCCTGTCACTTTTGCTTCTTGGTTGTTCGTTAAAAATTTACAACCCCCCCGCGCCCCCCCAGGCTTCCCATCATGGTGAAATTGATATGGTTTGATTTTGGTTTTGATGTTAGATTGTGACCTGCTGTGACCTTCCTGTTGTTGTTTGTCATTATTTTGCTAGTACTTGCAGATGAGGAAAAGAAAATTCACATCTGATTCCAGCAAGATGCTGTACTTGCTTATCAGATAAGATGTCAAAACAACAGTCAATCTGACAGCCTGCCACACGGAGTTTTTCTCCCTTTCTTCTCTTAAACATAATTAATTTTCTATATTTATCTATTTAGAAAAGGAATCTATGAAAAAAAAAAAAACAAATGACTGTATTATAATATCAACAAAAGGCAACAGTGAGATAACCCTAACACTAGATTGTCTTAGAAATGAGTAGACTTGACTCCAGGTCCTGCTGATTAAATTTTGCTATTGCTAATGTTATTTAGTCCTCACTGATGAGTCAACTAAAGCATCATTTGGTCAATCTGTGGATTAAATCAGTAAAAATGGTTATAACCCTACCTTGCCTTGTCCATTGGGAGGTGAAATATATAGACCCATCAGAGTGAACCAAGTAGTTTTTCTTTTGATAGAATTAAGTATTTTTCTGGCGAAGGTTGGACTTTTGGTGATTAGTGTTTCTCCATATATATGAAACATTTCTTGCTAGGATAAGAATAATGGGGAGGAAAATCCCTTTGAATTTTTTGTTTTCTCTGGAACTATTACCTTGCTGCTTAGCAAAATGATATGCATAATTTTAAATTTCTATATATATTTTCAAAACTACCCTCTTCTTCTACAATAGGTAGCAGGTAATATCCTTATATTGTAATCATTTTAAAATAAAGCATTGAAAAACATTTAAACTGTTTACATTATTTTTTTAAAAAAATCTTAATATGGTTTGAATAGTGTTTTGGAAGAAAATCCTGCTTGGTTTGTTCTGCATGTATCCATAACCTCCAAAAAGTGAACAAATATCGAATGGAAGAACAATGGGAGATTTTACAAAAGGTATACCACTTCTCCAGTTTCTAACTGTACTAACTGTAAAGTTTCTACAACTCTGCAGATCTTGTAGGGATGGAAAACGTTACTAAATAAGATGATCAAATTACATTCAGGTTCACATGCTACATTTTAGACAATATGTCTGTAATTTATCTATTTACTTTGCTACAAAAGAACTATCCATCCCAAGTAAACATGGGAGAGTTTAAGACTGCCAGATTGCTTTCCTGGGAAGACTACATCTAAGGCTCTTGAGTGAATGTTCAGCTAAGCAATCTATCAATATCCTGGGGGCGGTAATATCAGTTAATATGGTTTCTCATCTGCAGCCCCTTCTGACTGTAGATAATCCAACCATAGATTGCATTTCCGTCATGCTAGACCCAGGTTGTTTAATTATGATTTATTAAATGTATAAGTCACAACTATTTGGATTCATCCAATATTGTGAGGCAAAAATGGTGGTATAAACTGTGATGGTTTGGCTAAGTTTGCACTAGCTAACAACAAGCAAATCATAGTATACTATAACAAAATGTATAAATCCAGCCAATCATAATTCTTCAAGTTCTGTAAACTTTCAATCAGGTTTCTGTATTTATTGCAATTTGGACTGTAAAGATGGATATATAATATCATGAGACTTTCAGCAATTATTTCTTATTGGTAGCAAGGAAGACTTTCTGAGTCCTGGCATCTTTTTTGGGAACTTGTCTCAAAACTGCTGTTTTTCAGTATATTTATTTTGGCAAATACACAGCAAAAGTCCTTGTTAAATGACCACACATTTAGCAATGTTCAGTTATAAGGAGAGACACTTACGGGTGGGCCCTGATAGTTACAGCCATTGCAGAGTTTATTTATTTTATTTTTTATCTCTTTATTTTGTCAAGCGATTATAAGATAACAGGTATATGTATAATCATAGTTTTGAATACATGAGATGGATACGTATAAGAAAAATAAAAAGAAACAATAGGACAGGGACGGTAGGCACATTGGTGCACTTATGCACGACCCCTACAGACCTCTTAGGAAAGGGGTGAGGTCAATAGTAGACAGTCTGAGGTTAAAGTTTTTGGAGTTTGGGGAAGAAACCACAGAATCAGGTAGAGTATTCCAGACATTGACCACTCTGTTGCTGAAGTCATATTTCCTGCAATCAAGTTTGGTGTGGTTTATCTTGAGTTTGTATCTATTGTGTGCTCTTGTATTATTGTGGTTGAAGCTGAAGTATTCATTGACAGGTAGGACATTGCAATATATAATTTTATGTACTATTCTAAGATCGGATCAAAGGCGGCATAGTTCTAGGTTTTCTAGATCTAGAATTTCAAGTCTGGTGGCATAAGGTATTCTGCAATGAGTAGAGGAGTGGAGAATTCTTCTTGTGAAATATTTCTGGACTTTCTCAACTGTATTAATATCAGATACGTAATGTGGGTTCCAAACTGATGAGCTCCTGTAGTCATGTGATTGCAATTTGAGCATTTGGTGATGTCTCTCACTTATGATGTCACAATGTCCCACAATTATGTGATTGTCATTTACAGTCATCACGGCTGGCTTTAAATGATGATGTCCATTCACTCATGTCTGATTTTTGGCAATTTTTTTTGATCAGGTGCCTCTACTGAATGTTGTCAGCGTTCCAAGTAATGAATCCAGGAGTAAAATTCAATCACTTTGCGTCACCCCAGGAGAGGTGGTAGGGATAATTTGAATCGGTTCAGAGAGGTGATAGGGATGATTTGAATCGGTTGGCCCCACCCATGCCTGCCTGCCTTCTTCCTTTTAGAGACTGAGTCCCACCAAGCCACGTCCACAGAGCCAATGGGGAAAGTTTTTGAATTTCACCCGTGTAATGCACCCATTGAAAGCAGAACTCTGAGGCCGGTATTCAATTTATTGGATATATCATATTGGCACAACCAGTGAAAATTAACTCTGAAGGTTCCTGCAGTTTTCATCTAATTCAAAGATAAAAGTTCCCCCTTCCCTCCAGGTCATCGGTTCCATAGTCCAATAGTGCTGCTAGCAGGTTGTCTGGTTACTCTACTCTTCCTCTTCTCAGCCACCTGTTGGAATGACCTTGGTTCCTACAAGAAAACTTTTTATTTTGGTAGCTAAGCTGAGATATCTAAAAATTCTCCCTCCCTTTCTCCCCCTTTCACTTTTTGGCAACTACGAAGCCTCAAAGGTTGCCTCAGATAGGCTCACTTCAGGGTTGACATATGTCTTTTGATCTTGTTCTATGCTCAATTTAGTGGGGAAGCCAACAGGAGGGTGCAATTGGTGATCCCATGACCAAAGGATAGTGTGACTGCTCAGGATTTGCCTAAGCACAGCAACTGAGATTGCAGCATCTTCCATTGTAAGCCAGTGCAGTCATATGATGTCACTCTTTATGACTGCATTGCTAGCAACAGTTGTTGGTCCCAGTTACCATTATTAAGTAAGGACTAGCTGTCCTTTTTACTTTCCTGAGTGCTTAAATTCATGTGACTTAACACCTTTCCCTATTATCATTATAATTAGCCTACAACAGGGGTGCCAAACTCATGGCGTCACGGCATTGTCACATGATAAATTAGTACTTTCCCCCCTTCACTAAACCGGGCATGGGCATGGCCATCGTGTGATGCATCCAGTCCGCAAGCTGGGAGTTTGTCAGCCCTGGCCTACAAGTAAGACATAGAGAGCCAATTTGATCTAATGATTAAAAGCATCAGGCTATAAACCCAGAGGCTGAGAGTTCTAGCCACACTTTGGGTACTCTGTGTTAGCCCTAGGAGGGAGATAATGGAAAACCACTTCTAAAAAACTTTGCCAAGAAAACTGCAAGAACTAGTCAAGCATTGACTTCAGATTAAAAAAAAAATACTGACTTGAACTCCCACACACACTGATAAGAAAAAATAACAGGTAAGACAGAACTGATAAAAATAACAGGTAAGACAGAATATTATGGTTTTATTCACATATCTGAAGGTAAAGATTCCCCTCGCACATACGTGCTAGTTATTTCTGGCTCTAGGGGGTAGTGCTCATCAAGAGCCAGCACTGTCTGAAGACATCTCTGTGGTCACATGGCTGGTATGACTAAACACCGAAAGCTCATGGAATGCCGCTACCTTCCCACCAAAGTGGTCCCTATTTTTCTACTTGCATTTTTACAGGCTTTCGAACTGCTAGGTTGGCAGAAGCTGGGACAAGTAACAGGAGCTCACTCCATTACGCGGCGCTAGGTATTCGAACTGCTGAACTGCTCAGCCACTGAGCCACCATGTCCCCTTTGACATATCTTACTAACTTATAATTACTATGGTTTACTGAATTAACAAAGTGCCTGAATTGGCAAAATACAGTGAAACATGAATTAACCCCATTGGCTTGATTTTCCCAGGATTCTGAATCACAGGCTAACTAGGAATATGTTCTTAAATTGTTGTAAGCCTCCCTAACCATAATCAGAGTGGGCGGTCCTTGGAAGGTCAGATAAAATCCCTGAACACTAAGTGTGACTATCCTTTCAAGCCGTTGCTATTGGACTCCATCCCTTCTTTCTGCCATTCACAAAATTTGCCCCCTGGCCCTATTGAGAAGGTGCCAGCCCTCTGATTATGTCCCAGATTTTAATCACTTCTGCACTAAAGACAACCTGACTGAATTGCTTAAAGGTTATCTCCCTCATCAAACCGAGTCAATAAGTCCTTTTAAAATTAAATACTATTAATTACTATCTCAAAGAGTTCATTGACATTGATTTGTCTCTTTTTATACACTTGTGCAATAGGCCTTTTCTGTTCCCAGTTCTTAGTTTTAACTCTTAAAATTTAGATTGATGGTATAATAATCTTAGCAAATAAAACTTCTTATTGATATATTATTTTATCCTTAGCATTTTTCCTCATGTAAGGCATAAAACATCTCCATTCTTGGAAAAAGTTGGCTTTGGACTTAATTAATTAATTAATATTTCATATTTCTAAGCTGCCTACCTCCCTCAAAATTAATGGTAATCAATTTTACTGTGGTGGTGCAGTGGTTGGAATGTAGTACTGCAGGCTATTTCTTCTGATTGCCAGCTGCCTGCAATTTGGCAGTTCGAATCTCAAAACGAGGATCAGATTGTTGGGGGCAATGTGGGGTAATAAGCAGTATATAGGTCTGGGTACTATTGCTATTGCTAATTTGGTGGTGCCAAATTACCATTCACATTCAAGAGGGCTTTTTTAGATCCCCACTTATAATTTTCAAATTATTTTGAAAATCTTAACAACTAGATACAGAGAAATCATTTTACCTTGTGCTATCATTCTGTGAACACCTGATTCCCACAGTATTATGTCCAAGCATATTTACCCACATAGTATTATTATTATTCTCATTTTCTCTTCTACCTCCTCTTATTGGTGGTATTATTAATTATTACCATTGTGTGGTCTTGCATGTACACTGAGGGCTTCTGTACCAGACAAATTCCTTGTGTGTCTAATCACATTTGGCCAATAAAGAATTCTATTCTATTCTATTCTATTCTATTCTATTCTATTCTATTCTATTCTATTCTATTCTATTCTATTCTATTCCATTCCATTCCATTCCATTCTACCCTACCCCAATCTACCCTACCCTATCCTTTAGTAAATGCTAATGCTAAAGAGCCACTGAATATTTATTGTATCTTAGAGATTTGCCAGAATGTTTGCTCAGAAGCATATCCTGTGGAATTTAGTAGTGTTTGCTTCAAGGCAAATATGTATAAAACTTCAGCCTCAGGCTTGTTACTATATTTCCTCTATTATCATGATGTAGTTTATTTTCATAGTTGATCAAGAATTTCAAAAAGGAACTAGGAAAATTGCATTATAATATTGCGAGTCACCAAAGAGAGAAAGAAATGCCAGTTCATATACTTTTATGTCAATGTAGTGTGTGTGTGTGTGTGTGTGTGTGTGTGTGTGAGAGAGAGAGAGAGAGAGAGAGAAAGAGAGAGAGATTTGATCTACTGCAGGATGAAGGCTTTCTCTCTGAAGGTTATATATTGTATTGTACCACGCTGATATAGCATAGCTGGTAAATAGATGTCTTTTGACTTCCCAATCTAGAACAGAAAGTGAAATGACTGGCCCAACATCATCCAATCAGCAACTTCCATGCCTAGGGGAGGAACAAAATTTGGGTCTTCTTGTTCTAAATCCAGCCATGCTGGCATATTCATATATCCACACATAGATAGCTTTGTTGGCATGAGATCTCTTTTATATGATTCTTTACAGGATTTGTGTTTGGTTCCCAGATGCTTGTGGTTACTAGTCTTAGTTTTAATATTTCTCTATTTTAAGTGGGACCTTAGTGATGCTTCTCAGTGTGTTCTGAAACAGACAAACAACAACAACCCCTTAATATTTCTTTCTAGATAAGGATAGGCAAAATGCTTTCTTTTGGGGTTGGACCACATTCAAAATACCCTCAGCCACATTCTCTTTTAGAAGAAATGAAGATTCCACCAAAGTTGCATGGAATAGGTCATATCTTTAAAAGAATAGAAAAAAAAAACCCTAAGAGTGCAGCACATAGAATAATAGATTCAAGTTACAGGAAGGTAGTTTCCAATGGAATGATGGGAAATCATAAGAGGACTTCAACAGCCAGTTATTTACCAACACAATGGTGAGCTTCCTTTAGGCAAAGACTGAACAACCATTACTGGGTTGGATGGGGATGGGCATGGTGATCTCACTGCCCCTTTTCAATTCTAGAAGTCTGTATTATCATTGCCTTATTTGCATTTTAAATTTCAATTGTAGGCATATATGCAGGGGTGGGATTCTACCAGTTCACACCAATTCTCTAAAACTGGTTGTTAACATTCTAAGCAGTTTGGAGAACCGGTTGTTAGAAGAAATTACTGGCCTAATCCTGTAAGGAAGGTAGGAAGGAAACATTCTGGTGTTGCTTACAGAAACTGCCTCTCCATTAACCCTTATTACATTCTTGGCAGGACTAGACTTCCTGTCTCAGGAACTTCTCTGGAGTTTTTTCCCCCCTCCTTTGCCAGTACTTTGCTTGTGTGGAGTGACCATTCAAAGTTACAATGGCACTGAAAAAAGTGACTTATGAACATTTTTCATACTTACGACTATTGCAGCATCCCCACAGTCACGAGAGGCTAGGTGAGGAGATGTATTCCTCGATGTGAGTGATATTGAGTTGGCCAGGCCCAGCCAATAACATGACCACCAAGCCACGCCCACCAACTAAGCCATGCCCACAGAACCGGTTGTTAAAAAATTTGAATCCCATCCCTGTATATATGGCAGTGTCTAGATCTAAGATTCCAGATGTATAGAATTGAGCTATCAATGACTTAGGCACCCAGAGGCAGAAGAAAAGGATGTTACCTGTGCATAGAGATTACTACAGACCAAGGAGATAATATGCTGTATATATGTGTGCGCGTGTGTTTGTCTAGCTACTCTCTTGCCTAAGGAAGAATTTAAAGCAGGCAATTATATCTTATGTGATTGCAGACAATCCATAACTAGATTCGGGGATGGAGTAAGAAATCAATTCTCTTCTTTGCTTCTCTAGAAAGGATGCTGTTTGAATGCTGAGCAACAAAGATTTGGTCTAGTTTAATTCTGCCAATTTAAACCTAGCAGCACTAGGTTACTTTTCAAGACAGTTTTGTTCCTCCTGGTTCAAAGAAAAAAACAAGAAAAAAACCCACTTCTTCTTAAATTAACAACTTAAGCTAAAACTGTGGCTTTTAATATAATGATGTGCAATGAAGCAAAACATACTTGCATTTTATTTTTTTAATTACTTGTTATTATTGCCTATTTGTACAAACATTGAAAACCCACAATATACAGAGCTAAAACTTTCCATTAAAAAAGGCAACATTAAAACCACTTTTTAGTATTTAGTATTTATTTGATTTGTCAATCACTTACAAGATACAGGTATAAGAATAAATATAATTTTGAATACATGAGATAGATATTTATAAGAACAATAAAAAGAAACAATAGGATATGAACTGTAGGCACCATTGGTGCACTTATGCACACCCCCTACAGGCCTCTTAGGAAAGGGGTGAGGTCAATAGTAGACAGTCTAAGGTTAAAGATTTTGGGGTTTGGGGAAGAAACCACAGAGTCAGGTCGAGTATTCCAGACATTGACCACTCTGTTGTTGAAGTCATATTTTCTGCAGTCAAATTTGGTGCGGTTAACCTTGAGTTTGTATCTATCTTGTATTGTTATGATTGAAGCTGAAGTATTCATTTGCAGGTAGGACATTGCAATGTATGATTTTATATACTATATTTAAATCGGACTGGAGATGGCATAGTTCTAGGTTTTCTAGGTCTAGAGTTTCTTGCTGCCCTTACAGAAAGTATCCTGTACAAATGGCAACAGAAGAGGACTATCTTCACCAGTTTCCTGAGGACTTTGTCCATAACATTGGGGATCCTGTCCACTTTCTTAGTACAGACAAGTCCCAATTCTTCCCAATAACTCTGCTAGACATTGTGCCAGTCAATTCTAAAGGGCCCAGGCAGTCAAAGTGAATCTGTAATCTTCACATCATCTTTATAAATTTTCCTCCAGGCCCTCTTGGAGGGTTACCCGAAACAAGGCTACTGATAGCTATCTGCATACATGAAAAGAACAGACAAATGGCTATTTTTCCCCATTCCTTTTGTTACAAGATAATTCTTAAGAAAGTCTTTTACCTGTGTTTGATAAGATTCATTTTTCTTCTACCGAGTTTTCTTCTGTCACTTCATAGCCTGGGGTTTCTAAGAAAACCAGTAAGCTCTCTTGGATCAATGGACAGAGAAAACCCACAGAGTACAACCTGATCAAAGATCCATGGTATAACCAGCAGAGGTGGCATTCAGCAAGTTTTGACCAGTTCTGGAGAACCGGTAGCGGAAATTTTGAGTAGTTCAGAGAACAGGCAAATACCACCTCTGACTGGCCCCACCCCCTTCTATTCTCTGCCTTCTGAGTCCCAGCTGATCATCTGGGTCTTCCCTTGTTGCCCTGCATAGGAGAATGGAGCTGGAAAGCAGGTTAGTTGGGGTGGGGAGGGAATGGCATTTTGCAGTAATCTTCCCCCAGGAGTGGGAAGGGAATGGGATTTTACAGTATCCTTCCCCTAGAGTGGGGTGGGAATGGAAATTTTACCTTATCCTTCCCCTGCCATCCCCACCAAGCCACACCCACCAAGCCATGCCCACCAAGCCACACCCACCAAGCCATGCCCAAAGAACCAGCAGTAAAAAATTTTGAATCCCACCACTGATGACCAGCCCTCAATTGAAGTTCATCACTAACTGTCCCAAGGTCCCTCTGAAACAAGCAGGGCCATTAGGCATCTGGGTGGACCAAATGAATAGATTTTTCCTCCATCCAGTGAGGTGGGTTCAGACAACCTAGGGATAAAAAAGAAAGTTCTGATGATGGCAGTGGACTAATGGTTATCTCTTCCTTAAAAGAAAAAATAAAATAAAATAAAATCTAGTGCATTACCATTGTTGTGAATCAGGCCCCTAAGAACTTGGTCAGGTCCATGGTGGCCACAGTGGACATAAACTTCTGAGCTGCTTGGGAATCCATACCCAGAGAGGAAAATTAAATCCCCCAATAATTTTATCATTAATCCAGCCATGGCTTCAAGCAACTTGGATAGGGAAGCCATTATACAGGAAGAAGTTGATGTCCTATCTGGTCCTTAGAGCTAAATCCTACTAGAAACGTACACCTGGTAATTTGTGCAGCAATGCCTATAAAAGTTATCAAGCTGTCTCAGCTAACAGCAGCCAATCTACCATTCCTGCCCCAATAGGCATATTTCAGAAAGGTGAACCTACCAGATCTCAATAAGACTGGCCCTCTCATTTACTTCTAGATAATGGTTGAGAGGTCATCTGTAAGAGGTATGGTGAACTGAAGATAGTTTTGCAAAAGTGGAGTCAACAGTCATGGCAATGACCAAGGAACCAATGAGTAGACTGTTTTTTGGAATCTCTGTGGATAAGGATAAAATGAGAGATCACTCACATGTGCTCTGGACAGCTGCTCCTCACAAGGAAACTGCAAGACAGATTTGAGCATCAGAAGAGGATTAACCATCTTCCTGATAATCATGCTGGAGACTTTTAAAGGACACTAAGTTTGCAAACCTCACTTTCAAATCACTTTTTGAAATTGCTTATTAGCTACTTATAAACTATTAGAAGCATTTGGAATGACAACTTTGAAATACTGGGTGAATCTGTCTATAATCCTGAGCAACACACACAAAAAAATGGAATTTAAAGTATCTGAAATAAACAGCAAAAAACTAAATGAGATTTTGATCAGAAAGTTATACAGACTAAGTATCCAGATAAAATTGGCATATTAAAAGTTCTACAAGAAGTTTACAAAATTTTGGAATTAATTGTATAGAACAAGCAATCTCTTGTGAAAAATGGATTCTGTTTTGGTTTTTTCAAGACATAACGAAGATAAGCAATTTCATAATTTCAAAAACTGGGCATTAGACGAGAGAAGAAAGATTTTGGAGAGAGGAAAGATTTACAAAGTGTAAAACGTTGCAAAATATTATAACAATCAAAGTACTGAAGGACTTTTGAAGAATGGGATCAGAAAATAGTAGCTACAGTATCAAAAATGTCAATAAGGATGTCTGCTTCTATGGACTATGTCCAAAATATGTTCAAGAAATGACAGATGTAGAGCAAATTTTATATGACAAGATAGAGCTGATATCAAAAGTGGATTTATAACTGACAGGCCAAGAGAATGTCTTAATAAAGGATATTTCACTGGATCTACAAAAGAAACTGGCCACAGTTTTAAAATTTAAAAGGAAAATACAAATGACAAACCAAGAGAGTGACATAGACAATTATTTTCCTAATGGACTTACAAAAGTGGCTTGTTTAAAGCCCTGAAACCATGTGCAGAGACAAAGAAGAAATGAAGACAAATCAAATCCTATGACAATATTTGAATGAACCAAAGATTAAGAGTCAAATATATACTGTATATAGAGAAGTTTGGCCTGTCAATGTTGGTGGGGGTGTTGTTTTCTTGGTATTTTTTGTTTAGGCTGTTGTTTATTGCTTGATTGTTTGAGGGGTCCTTGCTGCTCTCTGAGCTTGGTTCTTTTTTTTGCAGATGTTTCATTATCCAAACTAGGTAACATCATGAGTTCTAGCTTGATTGTTTGTCTGATATTAATCCTAGTGTTAATCCCTGCTTATATGAGAACACTCATTGCTAGGTAGGAAGTGTTTTGGTCTTGCTGCTTTCTTTTTATTGCTTTTTATAGCTTTCTATTGTTTTTTTTCAATAGTGTATATAAATGTTATTTATCTCTATGAGCCTATGGATGGCTGATTTATCCGAATGCCAAGCTCCCCAGAATGCTTTAATATTTTTGGATTTAGCTTTAGGAGTGCTATTCTAGGCTTCATAGGGTTTTAATCCTTTTCATTGAAATGAAATACCTGCTATGAAATCCCAGAGTTTGTTAACATTTTATGTGGCACATAAGTCTAGTTAATAGGAATTATTAAGAAATGGTAGAATGGAGACCAACCAATCATTATTTAACACAGTTGACTTTGAAGAGATGACATTATCCTCATTCAAGGATACATTCACCAGTTTCCATAGCCATGTCATCATAGACCTCTCTGATCTGATATATAGTATTATCCATGTAGCGTATCAATATAATTTGCAGATTATTTTGTTAACTTCTTCAGGCGTCATAATTTTGAAGGGGTATTAGGTTACCCTGAAATATGCTATAGCATCATGAGCCCACCTGCTAGTTATTGATGCTTCATCATATTTGCCACGATGATGTCTCAACATGTATGTGTACCTATTTCTCATTATTTTTCACACCTTATCTTTTCCTTAAATTCTTCCAAGCATCTCTATAGATGTTGCATCTCCTGATATTCCTTGTTGAAGCCTCCTTGGTTCAGCATCCTAGGGTAGACCACTTGGGAATAACCTTTTCAAAAGCAGTGTCAACCTTTATTTTATATAGTCCAAACTCTGAAGACTTTCTGACCCCATAATCATGTCATGGAGGTTGAAATCCTCAAAAATGTAAAGCCTGATAGAAAAAGGGCACCATGAGCCAATCAATAAGATAGAGGAACCTAGGGAGAGAGTTTTTTTGAGAACTATAAGTTTCAGCATTAAACATATGAACTGGGGTTGCTGTAGTGCTGGGAATTGCACTACAACATTTGGAAGGCCACAAGTTGCTTATCCTGTTATGCACTGTCCTCTGGAGAGATCCCAGATCACTATCTTCTTGCTTCTAGATCTCACCAGTGGTACTATCTGTTAGCTCATCTTTCTTTAGAGAGTCTTTTGTTGTTACTGAATTTAGTTTTCTAATTCCTGACAATCCCTTACATCACTCATTACATAGTGTGGAGTAGAAAACAGCGCCCTCTGACATACATTTTAGCTCAGTCATAAATTCTTTAGTTGGACACCCAAGGGATCTTAAAACATAATGTTAACTTATTTAATAGGGTCATTGTGAGAATTACCGAGACAAAATGTGTGAACTAGCACAGTGAAAAGAAAAGCATGATAAAATAATGTTTTGAAAATCAGCTAGCACCACGTCTCCTGAGACACCAACTCTATCCATAGAGCGATATTTTGGCTTAGGTCTAATATTCCTTGTTCCAGACAAAACAAAAAGATCAATGTCAAAGAAGCTATGGAAAATCTCAACAATTAATTTGGCTCTTCGTTCTTCTGAAACTGAACAGTGTGATTCCTAGGTTCCTTTTTTCTTTTCTAATGTTTAACACTGCCAAATAAAATCCTCATATTGCTACCACTTTTGCAGCCCTCTCTCCTTGAGAAACCAAATGTTTTCTTTGGAAGACCATAGGTATCCATTCCATTGTTTAATCATTTTTCTTTTGAGGTGTGCCAGGACCCATAATCATCACATGAAAGACAGTTTGTAAAGATCACATGGTATTTTAGAAGAAAAGAATGAGAGCTGTATAATGAATCCCCTGTCCTAGTGAATAGCCCAGGCAGGATGATTGCCTTACATTAATAAAATATCAATAGTGTTGCTGTTTTTAAAATCCTGGCGGATTCTTATTTAAATATTTTACTGATTTTTTTGGCATTTGTTATTTCATTTGAGCATTGAAGTATTCTTACTGCAGATTTCCAGCATTAAGGAAAATCCTGATGTAGAGAATACCTGATTGTACAGAAAACAAGATGATCTTGTATCAACGTATGCAAAAGATAAATTTAATCATCCCAAAAGATTGTTAGATAGTTGTTTAGGTTAGTGTTTAACCTAAATCTACTTTGTAGTTTAAAATGCCTGCCTCCTTCACTTATTTTACCCTAAGCAACCATACAATTTCAATTTCTTAGTGGATAAGGGTAAACAATTGTTTTCCATCTTGCAACCAACAGCCTTTACAATATTTGAAGACCATTCCATGTATTGAATTAGATTAATAGAGTATAGCATTAGTTGCTTATCAATCATTTGTAGATTCTTCTTTTCTAGCCAAACGAAAAATAAAATAAAATAAAAGCAGATTGCAATTTTATCTCCTTGAATACCTTTAGGATATAGTGCTTTTTCCTTAACACTTAACACAGAGAGAGATGTTCTTCCCGAGAGCGACAAATGTTTAACCTTAAGTACTTTAAAATCTGGTCTTGGGAATATTCAGATGAAAATCTTTGTTGTACCGAAGCTTCTCTTAGAACAGTATTGAAAGATGCTGTATGGACACTTGTCTCTCCTAAAACCTTGATGGCACTATTTAGTATTCCATCTATGTATCAGGAGACGAAGCAGGAATACATTTTTTTGTCTACCAAATTACTTGTTCAGGTACAGGCCTTTTATTTCATTGTTTTGGTGGCTGTGCTTTATTTAAATGCAGTGACCACAACAGGTGACTTTTAAAACCTGAGCAGATATGCTCCAGATAATAGCTAACAGACAGAAGCATTCAAAATAGTCTTGCTAATCAAAAAGAGAGTAATTCAGCAGAGAGGTTTTTTTTTTCCTTGTGGGCTTTGCTAAGGACAAAGAGGCATGTCTTGGAACTGAACTACGTGGAATACATTTAAACTATTTCTCTATATTAGGCAATCGTCTGATTACTTCTGTGTGGAAATAATATATAATTAATTAGGCCACAGAGATGAATACTGTATTTTAATAATAACATTAATTGGAACATTTACGTCAATTGCTACTTATCTGGGCCAAAATGCCAGTATTATGTTGCTCTAAAGCACTCGCTCTTTCAGTACCACTGGATCAGAGCTGGTATTCAGCAGATTCTGACCAGTTCTGGAGAACCAGTAGTGGAAATTTTGAATAGTTCGGAGAACTGGCAAATACCACCTCTGACTGGAGATTCCTTAAACCCCATAACACCAAGGTAGATGGAGAATTCCAGAGGGATGACAGGGTGGAAAATTAGGTTCTGTTTGATTTTATAGATGGATAGTTCATGCCTTAAATCCCATAACTTTTACCAGTGTTTTTTGGAGACTAATCTTTGCATTATTCAAAGTATAAAAATTAGAAAAAGATACCATTACAAGATCTCAGGGCACACGTCGGTCCAACTAGGACAGTGAATTCTAACAGATATTAAATACAGATGTTGGCCATATTTCTCATGCCAGATTTCAGATAATAACATACTCTTTTTTGTAGATTAAGATTTTTTATTTCATTTATTGAAAGTAATCTATGATCTATCAATCTAAATGTGGCAACCAAATATACAGTATATAGTTTCAGTATATAGTATAAAATCAGTTTAGTACTGATTTTAAAATTTGATTCCTGATCAAATCAGGATTTAAATAAAATAAAGAGGAATATCTTTTTTACCCCGGTGTGAGGGTGGTTTTGTCTATGGACAGTTGAACTTTTGGAAGAATGGCTGGTTTGAAAGAAGATGTCAATAGATAAGCAATATCTTCAGGGTTTGATTGAAGCAAATGCACGCAATAAAAATATTTGCATATTTTATACCTTTTTTTAAAAAAAAAAGAGGTCTAATCTACAATCATTTCATTATATCTCATTTCTATGGAAATATTTCAGTGAGGAGCCAATGGAATTATTTATTTATTATTAGATTTATGTGCCGCCCATCTCACCTAGAGGCAAGAATTATTTTGATTTTCCCTAGCTGGCAAGCAATGATATTAACAGATTTATTAGCTTCTCCTTAAGGTATATCCAAAGCACATTTTACTAGCATTTAAAACCTTGTTGTAACTCTTCCATTGCATCCAGACTTTTCACTCTTACAAACTACCGTTTCTGAAGGGATTTTTGCTTTAGACACTTCCTCTCTTTGAAGACCTTGGATAGAAAAATCTGATTTAACATTTTCTGAATATTTTGCTTTAGTAGTTTACATTTTCTGGACAGCACAATTTTGTGATATAGTGTGTATATGTGTGTGCGTGCATAATGCTTACTGTATCTTATGCTGAATTTATTAAAATACAATGGTGCAGAAGGAAATAGAATTCCAATGCACTGCTGTTGTCCTAAGAAATCATTATCACAAGACAGAATTAGAAGCTTGGCTGGGGTTAATGGCTCTCCCAGGCTGTCCAGCCATTATTATGTTACTGTGCAAGAGGCATCAACCGCTTTAAGTCCCATTAGTGTGTTGATGAGCTGTCTGGAACAGGATGCTTGTATCTGAACAAGCAGTTTACTTTAACTGCATTACATTAACCCCTTGCTGCTGGGTGCCTTTGACATCAGGTTGAGTGTGATGGCGTGAAAGCTTCCTGCTTTTCTTCTAATGAGGTAATTCATTTCTTCAAGGCTGCTCAAAGGGTGGTTGCAATAATTTGGTGTTTTGCCACTAGTGATTCTGAATACATTGAAATTAATCCTTGAAATTGCTTAGCATTTCCATCAAAAGCAATTCAAAGAAGGTAATATCTTCTGAAGCTTTAGAAGTTTCCTTGTGCTTATGCAATACAAACTCTTTGTCTTTATCTTTAAAGATCGCTAAGTTATAATTTTGGTTCCCTTTTGCCTCTACCTTCCCACTATACAACTTTGTCAGCATTCTATCACACATTGGATCCTGAGTACATCCATTTGTCTGTGTTTCAGACATGATCATTCTCGAATCAGCATTTTATGCTATGCCTCTCTTTCTCTTTCCCCCTTTCTACTTGACCTTTAGCATATTTCCAAATCAACCTTCCTTTAATCTGATGCTTTTGAAATGTGTGAATTGCCAGACACATCAATTCTGTGGAAATAATTGTAGTGTAGTTTAAGATATAATTGAGGTTGGAGTTCAACACATTTAGAGAGCATCAAATTGGGGAAGACTGCTTAAATCCCAATTGTTGTCTGCACTGAAATTCTAAATGAACTGTATATACTGTAGATATATTCTTATATTGTGTGTATTTGGGCATCAGCTCCCATCTTCTGGATGTATCTCTATTATTTATATTATGGCAGACTTTTTAAACTGGGAAATCTCCCAGAACCCCCAGCCATCTGCATTAATGTACAAAGGTTTGAGGTGCAGCATTAGCTGAAACTATTATTTTATCCAAAAAGCTGATATAGGTGTTGCAACTAATAGGAAATGTTGACCACAGACAATGCAGAAAATAGATCATCATCATTTCTATGTTAGCTGCCCTCAGTTTTAGCAAGGACTATTTAAATAATAATGAAATATTTTAACTATACAGTTTCATATTCTATGGAGTAAATTAGATATTCTTCCGATATATAATATTAAATTACATATATTGTTTTTCCATCAGAAATTATAGGGCAGATCTCTATGGGAAACAAAGAGAATAGATTACTTTCCAAGAAAAAGCTGGGCCTTAAATTTTTCTTTACCAGAGAAAGAATGCCAGGAAAATGCTTCTATGCCCATAACTTGTGAAGGTATACAAGGAATCTCTAATGCTGTATGTTGGAGTCCTACTGCTTCCCAACTCATAATACCTGAACAAATTGGCCTAAACAATGCAAAAATGTTGAAAGGAAAAGGGTAGAATACAACATTTTGTCATCTTGAGTTTTGAAGGAATAGAGAACTGTATCATAAAATACCTGTTAGTTAAGTAGATGCTTGATTTCAAGGAGCTATTGAGGCTCGTTCCTGAGCATTGAACACTGCTCTCTGTCCAACAAAATGAAATTCAAGGGTGAAAAATATTCCTGAGCATTGAACACTGCTCTCTGTCCAACAAAATGAAATTCAATGGTGAAAAATATAAGGTTCTAGGCAATCTCCCCCAGCCCCAATGCACAGATATAGAACAGGTGATACCTGGTTCAACTGTGAGAGGAATCTTGGAGTCCTAGTAACAACCACTTAAATATGAGCCAGCAGTATGCTGCAGATGTCAAAAAAGCCACCCCAGTTCCTCTGTGAATAGAATTGAGACCACATGAATGATTAGTACTACTTTACAATGTCTTGATAAGACCACACTTGGAATATTGGTTACCATGACATTAAAAAGATGTTGGGACTCTAGAAAGAATGCAGAGAACAACAACAAAGATGATGAGAAGATTGGAGGCTAACCATGAAGAACATGCAGGAATTGGATATGTCTATTTTAATGAAAAGAAGGACTAGGTGTGACATGATAGCGATGTTCCAATATGTAAAGGGTTGCCACAAAGAAGAGGGGTCAACCTATTCTTCAAAGCACCTGAAGGCAGACTAGAAGCAATGGATGGAAACTAATCAAGGAGAGAAGCAACTTAGAACTAAGGATAAATTTCCTATCAGGAAGAACAATTAATTAGTGGAACAACTTGCCTCCAGAACTTGTGGGTGCTCCAACACTGAGGTTTTTAAGAAGAGATTGGACAACTATTTGCCTGAAATGGTATGGGATTTCCTGCTTGAGCAGGGGGTTGGACTCCCCTTCCCTTTCTGTTATTCTGTCATGACAAAGCTGTGGTTAGATTGCTCCCAGGGATATGTGGCTTGCAAAGCTAAGTACATCAGGAAAATGTTTCAAATGCGTAATAGAAAATGACATGGAGTAAAGAAAGCATGCACATTCCAAGACAGTAGCTTTCTATTTATCAAAAAATTTTAACTGAGTTTTCAAGAGCCTAAAAATAACACTTTGGAATGGGATAAATGATGCTTAATACCACACTTCTAATTGTGGTTCCCTCCCCGCCTTTAAAATAGTCATGCATTGGCAGCTTCAGCGTCTGATTTCTGGTTGCCTCCAAACATTTGGAATCATTTATACTTGGTCAAGCTCTTCTAACAACAGTGGGCTGATAAACAGGAGAGTTTGACATCTTTCTTTGTTAAAACTTCCCATGGAGCCCCTTCCCCTCCATATATTGGATAATGGAGAAATAGCTCTGTCATGAATGGCTCCTTAGTCCTCATTTCATCCATTCTAATTTTTGCAATAAAACCTGAAACAAAAATGGGAAAAAAACTCTAAAACAAGCAAGGAAATAAAAAGTCCTGATGCGCTGTTTATCCAAGTAAATAATATCATTGGTAAAACTGAGCAAAGCACTTACAGCTGAGTGGCTTGGATGGAATCCAAACTATTCAGTTGTTAATGCATTATTTATATTAACAAAACAAAATGTCTGGCTGGTCTTGAGCTTTGCTGACATGTTTACTGAGATTAGGATTTTAGTCTTTAGCTGACCATTATTTCAGTCACTGGAAACCTTTTTTTTTTTAAAGATATCTAATGCTCTTCTTTTGCCTGTGTTTTTCCAGTTGTTGGAAGGAAAGTCATGTGTTTTGTATGGGGGAAAACAGCTGGACTGACATGTCTGCATATCCCTCCAGCACCAGTTAGGATGGGTCTAGAAAGCTTAGTAGCAGCCTATCAGAGAACAGAGCTTTATGTCACAATATATCTGTTTTTAAACTTTTTTGTTGTTCAGTTGCTAAGTCGTGTCCGATTCTTCATGACCCCATGGGCCATAGCATGCCAAGCTCTCCTGTATTCCATTGTCTCCCAGAATCCGCCCAAATTCATGCCCACTACGTTGAGGACGCTATCTAACATCTCATCTTCTGCCAACCCCTTCTCCTTTTACCTTCAATCTTTCTCGACATCAGGGTCTTTTCCAATGAGTCCTCTCTTCTCATTTGGTAGCCAAAGTATTTGAGCTTCAGCTTCAGTATTTGTCTTTCCAAAGAACAGTCAGGGTTAGTTTTCTTTATGGATTGGCTGATTTGATCTCCTTGCAGTCCAAGGGACTCTCAAGAATCTTCTCCAGCATCACTTTTGAAAGCAGTTTCTACCTTACTGTCAGCTATCTTTGATATTAGCATTGAAAGGAAAGAAGAAAGAGTAATAACAGGAGCTAGGTAGACAAATCCTCCATTTTCTTCTACCATTTGTCATTCATAAGAAAGAATAAGAATTTGCTCTTCTACAATTTATTTCCAAGGAGGGGAAGGTTGCAGTGAATTTCTTAGGAGTAGAATGTGGTAATTTGCAGTTACTTAGTGACAGGCTTGTCAAGAGATATGTGTGAATGTTGCACCCTAATAGGAGCCCTGGTGATGCAGTGGTTAGAATGCAGCTTTGCAGACTATTTCTGCTGATTGCCAGCTGGTAGCAATTTGGCAGTTTGAGTCTCACTGGCTCAAGGTTGACTCAACTTTCCATCCTTCTGAGGTCGGTAAAATGAGGACCCAGATTATTGGGGGCAATAGGATGACTCTGTAACCTGCTTAGAGAGGGCTGTAAAGCACTGTGAAGGGGTATATAAATCTGCTATTGCTATTCTCTTTGCATTTTTTTCATATTCCAATTCTTTCCATTGGTCTTTCAAGATTATGACTCAGGGAGGATTTAAAGTGATAGAAAGATATGTTACAGAAAGCCACAGCAGTATAGGTTCTGCCACCTCAAAAGCCTTACTTAGCCACCCACCCACCCACTCAACCCCCACTCACTTACACATAACCATCAAAAACATAAAAAAGAAAAGAAAAAGAAAAATGTGCAATAATGGCGAATATCTGTAGCTCGGGTATAGAATGAAGGTGAAGGTTCATTCTTCGAGCTCGTGGATTGGTTTCCGAACATTTTGTTAGCAGGCTAAGTAACATATTCAGCAGAGTTTAGGGGATGTCAGTGTTCTGTAGGTAAGGGCTACATCAGGTGATGGTCATTGGGAGGTGAAGTGCTGTTTGGGGTTTGAGTGGGTTGGTTGAGAGTCGATGCTGCCTCTGCTTAGCTGTCTCTGTAGTTGATTTGGATTCTGAGGCGTTCGTAGGCTTATTGTAGGTCAATGTGTCTGTTGTTCTGTTCACTGTCTCCATCCAGGTTTGGATGATATTCAGAATATTGTTTAAGATATTTTAATTACAAACACACAGTTTCTGTCTTAACTATAATTTTGCTCTTGGCTTGTGTTTGTATGATGTCTACCACTATATGACTTGGTATATCATACAAACTGACTCAATATTTCTAAAAGAGTAACCATAGAAATCTAAATATTGAACCTATATTTTTCAAGGTCATAATCAGCCAAAAATAAAAATGGGGCTCTAATTGTTTTGGAAACTAAATTGAAACACCTTTCTGTTATAATTATTCCCTCTTTAAGAAATCACAGGAATCCTTGACCAATAGTTTAACACGTTTAATTTCTTGTTTAGTCACTAGTTCCAGTTCAGAAAATAACACCAGAGCTTTGATTAAGCCATACCTGACATCACTCAAATTATAGTAGTTTCTGACAGATGTTCATCTGCCCAACATTAATTTTTGCTGGAGGCAGGAGTTGGAACATAGAACTATACGCCAGCTGTCATTCACACAATGAGCATCTTTTTGCTTCAAAATCAAAGAAAAACATTTAAATCCTTTTAATAGCTTTGCAAGTCTCATTTTATTTCTGACCTTAATGTTCTTAACACTATCTTTACATATACAGACTATTCTAATATCTGTTTCTTCAGACTGCCTTATGTGTGAAAGCATTCTCTGTTTGAAAGGATTCCAAACCCAGTCTAGAATTATAATGAGGAAGTGTAGAGTCAGTCACTTGTTTATCCTTTTGCTTATTACCTGGACAATAGTTTGAAGTATGAAGGCCACTGGTGATTATATCACTATATTTCTATGTAGTTACTTTCACATTGCATATAAGTATACAAATAGACATTTGTATTTTTACTATAAATTTTCATACGTCTTTGTTACTTATTGAGTGTTGAACTTCCTCTTTCTTTTGGAAATATATACACTATTTATTATTATAAATCTTTCCCGTGCCTTGGCTTATATGGATCACCCCATTTTCACTCTGTCTTCTTGATTTCAGTGTTTTTGTTTTTTTTAAAAAAATGCTTTTTTCATTTGATGCAAATAATAATTTAAGTTTGAACACAGATCCTGAAGACAAGGGATGGAAATTCTCCAAAGTGTGAACAGATGAGATTAAGACAAATATTTTAGGTGAGATGTTAAGGATTTTATCTCATGGATTTCAGGACACTTCTAAAGCATGAAAGATATTTAATATCCTTTACTTTCCTAATATCCAGCATTTCTAAGCCTGCAATTCATCTGGATAGCGAATGCACATATGTAAAATGTAAGACAGATATGAACAGAAAGGCATTTTTATTGCTTGTAGAAAGCTTTGTCTTCATTCCATTTAAACTTGTGAAAATATTAAATTTGTTCTGGAAATTGAGGTGGAGAAATTAATTTCAGTGACAAAAATAAACTGAATCCAATTAGTAAGCCCTGAGCAGTGGCTCATTAGTCTGGTAGGCGAGTAAATGAAATTCCAGCAATAGTGAATGAACAGATCCATCTAGGATTTATGAGATGCCCATAACTCTTCAGTCAAAGTTTCATAGAATAAAGCAATGAGTTTTGTTAATGGAAAAAGATGTAAGCACTTCATTTAATTTTTTTAAAATGCACTGGAAATACTTTATGAATCATAGTAATATACTTTTTTAAAAGTTAGCCTTTGGGGATTAATTCCAAATGCTTACAGAGTAGTTTCCTAGACTAAATTTGTCACTACAGGAAAATTCCATTTTTCTATTACAGGATCTTTGATTTTTAATGTGTTCTTTAATCCTACCATTATTTATTAGATTTTTTTATAAGTAACCCAAGCAAGCAAAGATGCATAATACTTCCTCCTCCTAATTTTCCCACAATAACAACAGCAACCTGTGTTGTGTATTGTATTGAGAGAGAGTCACAGGCCAAAGTCACCCAGTTGGCTTTTGTGCTTAAGGTGGGACTAAAACTCACAGCCTCCTGGTTTCTAGGCCAGCATCTTAACACTACAAGTAGTTCCCGACTTATAACCATTCATTTAGTGACTGTTTAAAGTTACAATAGCACTGAAAAAAATGACTTGTGACTGTTCTTCACACTTATGATCCCTATAGTCACATGATTAAAATGGCAACTGACTTGTATTTATGATAGTTGCACTGTCCCAAGGTCATGTGATCATCATTTATAACCTTCCCAGCTGGCTTCCAACAAGCAAAGTCAATGGGGGACATCGGAGTTCACTTAACAATCACATGATTCACTTATCAATTACAGTGACTTGCTTTACAACTTTGGTAAAATAGGTCATAACATGAGGTAAACTCGCTTATCAACTGCCTTGCTTAGCAACCGAAATTTGGGGTGCAATTGTGATTGTAAGTTTAGGACCACACTAAACTGACTCTCCTATGATCTCTATGATTTGGGCCTTAACTCTGCTTGGATGATTGATTATGGTTAGTCCTGATATATTATCCTTCATAGAGACATTAACATGTATTCTTCTGGTCCTCAATTTGGCAGAAAAATGTGCCCGAATCATACGTGTTGCCCGACACCTCGGCTCTAATCTGTGTCAGTAACAAGAGTTGTGAGATCTTGTTCTTACAATGTCAGTGGGGGGCAATTTAAATCCCACAATCAGTGGGTTCACTTCCCCTTTTATTTGGTGGAAGAAGCTGTCAAGAAAAAGAACACCACCAATGGCTCTCACTAAAGTGAGGAGGGACAAAATGGGGTCCTGACATTCCCTTCCTGTCTTGCAAATGCTCAAATGGCTATTAATGCATATTTCAATGTTAAATGTTTTTTTCTTCATATTCATTGGCTTTGGAATTAGTTATTCATGCAGGTGCTGAGTCTGAAATAATATAACATTACATATCTTAATTGAGCTACTACATTGGTGATGCCAGAAGCAAAGTTTGACCTGCGTGTGTTGTAAAATAATCACATATTAAGGCCAATACCACCATTAACAAAATAATTCATTTGTTAGTCTTATTTAACTTGAGTTGCCTGTTGATAACCTATTGTCATCTACAATCCAAACTTGTCAGTCAGCAATAATCTGCCTTGACTTCCAGTGCTTATAAAATCACAGTGTAGACATTTAATGAGGGAAAGATAAAAATTCTGGTCAGATTCAAACCTCTAATGGTCTTGACATATCATTTGCTTAGAATGAAGTCTTTCTTCTGTCATTCAGATGTAAATTATCTCAACAATCTAGGAGTAATTATATTAACCAACAGTGAACATTTGGCACTTTCAAATTTGTGAATTAATGTTTCCTGTACTCTCTAACTATAAAAACGTCAGTTAAAAAAAAAAGCAAGTTAGCAAAAGAGGCAAAAATCAGGGGTGGGGAAACTAATTTTATTCTCCTATTATTTTTGACCAGGTGTTCATGCAGCTTTCATGAGATTTCAGAGATGCAAGAAAAGGAAAAATCTCATTATCTACAGGCCACCAAGAGAACCATCCCCTTTATAGTTGAAAGGTGATGGTAGCATATATGTTATGTTCACTTATATCTTAAGCACTGTGCCAAAGGTACTGTCCAGACATGTGAAATTCACCTTCTCACCTTCCAGTTTTTCAAGTGAAAAAAGTTTGACTTTATTATTTAAAGAGCAAACTAACTATGTGTGTGTCCAAAACCATTGCAAGGCTATATCTTCATTAAAGCCAGCTCAAGATCATAAAATGCTGCTGATGCTTTCATGTTTTCCAGCTAAGATATAAACAAAACAGACCCTGATCCCTTACAGTCTTGTGGCATAATTCTACATTATTAAGTAACTAAGAACTTTGATTGAGAGATTTAGTTCATTTTTTTAGTTCAACCAAATCAATATTTTTGCTAGGAATATACTGAACATCCATTCCAAATTATTATATCAGCATTAATTTAGATGCTACTGTAACTGGAGGAACAATTTCTTTCTGCTTGCTTGCTTATTGATTGATTGATTGAACTGATATGGCTGCCCACTCACTTTTAGTGACTCTAGATGGCTTACAAAAAATAAAAACCCAATATACAAAGAATAAAAGCAATAATCCCCAACCCATCTCCCTGCTGACAACAAGCAATCAAACAAACCTAAACCTAAACCCACCCCATTCTGGGTTCTCCAGACCCATTAACAAAACCAGGTCTTCAGGGCCTTGCAAAGGAGTGTCAAAGTGGGGATCAGTCTAATTTCCTGAGGGACGATGTTCAAAAGGGAATGAGCCACCACAGAGAAGGTCCTCTACTTACAGTACAGATATCAGTGTTCTATACAATTCAAGGTGGCATTCAGTGATTCTTAGGTGTGGCAGGTGCCCAGAACCTACCTTCCTTCCTGTTCAAAACAGCTAATAGAACAAAAAAAATACTTTAAGATACTTTTAAACTGTAAATTAACTGCATTATGACCTTTCAGACAATACCCTAGCCCATTTTTTGTTAACATCCTGACTACCCTTCTAATAACATTGACACATCTTTCCCAGTTCAGCAAGCAGAAGGTTAAACCACCCCAAGGCATAGATTAGCTTTTAGGGCCTGATGCTCTTCAGAGTATCAGATTATAGTCTTACATTCAGAAAGAAGCAGGTTTGACAAGGCTGGCATAGGATCTGTAGGAGTGACTTTTACAGTGTAGGATGCATAAAAATTCATAATATTATGGATGTAATTAACCAGAATTGTTGCATAATTTGAACTTGACTTGTGGTCTTATGATCAAATGGCTTTTAATTTACTTTTCTAAATGTCTAGGCAACTGAAAAGGAATAGATTATGTGGCCTCTTAGAAAATGAACCTACCCTGGTTAAGATTGTTGCCATATGTAAATTCTAGTCCTTAATGTTCTTTTGATTGGTTTGTTTTACTAAGGTTACTTTATTGCTTTAATAAACAAGATAGATGATAATTCATTTTGCAGATGCAAATACATATTACTGTATGAGTCATTGCTATGATTTCTATATTTTCTGCATACTATATTCAAATGATATCCAGTTCTTATAAAGAATAAACTCAGGATGTTTTCGTTCTTATGAAGAGGGAGGTGAATTGTTGCAAATATATACTTTTCATGACAGTGTCTCAAAATCTGCTTGATTAACATCTGGAGCTGCTGGTGGCATCCATGGAACTTGGGATACAGAGCAGCAGTAAACTTTCCACCTTGTTATGCCAAAGAAAGAGAATAAATACGTTCCCAGGAAAAATTCTGATTGAAGATGCTGATTACATACAGAGAGTTAACTCTGCTTAGCATCACCATAAACATTTTAAAACCTTTCCATCTTCTATGTGAATTTAACTCAACATGAAAGATGAATAAAAAAATATCACCCTAAGGGTAGCAAATGTGAAAGGTCTTTTATGAGCCTCACAATTGGTTGCATAAGCCTTGTCTAGTAAGCTTTGTCACAAAACTTCATTAAACTATTTCATTTTATGTAAAATTACTATTGGAGAGGATCTGAATCAGGTTTTTCCATCCTGATATCTCCAAGTGGATTGGGAGAAAAGTAGGCCGAATTCCCTTGCTACCCAGTATTCTGTATTTTGAAGTCATAAAACATTGAGAGATTCCAAATTAAGGAAGGGTGATTTAAACATTTATCCCTATAGTTCTAAGGCAACCAAAAAACTATTAAAACTTTGATTGAATAGTTTTGTTTTTCTTTAGGATATCACCACTGCACAATCTGTTCCAGATTAGACTATTTCCCTTTATCATTAGGAAATTATTGTTGATATCCAACTGAAATCTATATTCTTTAATTTTAAACCCATTCTTTCATGTTGTATCTTCTGATTCAACTACAATCAACTTTCCTCCTATCTTTTACATGGCAGCATAGAAGACTGCTACCATCTTTCCTGGTGAACTTCTCTTTGCTAGGTTAAATGTGTCCAGCCCCTCCAACTGTTTATCATACAGTTTTGTTGCTTATTAGCTTAGTTGTTGACTTCACAAAAGAAGAATTGGATATAATGTTGTAGGTGTGTTCAGATCAAGCCAAGGCTTATTTCTCTTTACCTCTTTTATTGCATTGTCTTTCATTCAAAAGCTCAAGGTGATATAAATTTTGCTCTTTCCTCCTGTTTTTCCACATATCAGCAAGTATGTAGGTAATACATCACACATCAGCAAGTATGTAGGTAAGATGGGCTGAGAGAGCTAATGAAACAGTTGGTAAGACCATAGAGGAATTTTTAAAACCTCACAATCTTGAGTAGATGGGTGGGTTTTCAAACAATGTTGATATAGTTAATTTTTCCATTATCTCACTTCAATAAAAGTTTTATCATCTAGTGCAGGAGGGTTTTATCCAGATTGGCCTGGCTTGGAAGTCTCTAACGTAATGCAGTTATGTTTCTCTTACTCTGCATTCTTTTGCAAATGCTCTTCACTGAACTTTTTCATGATTCTCAATACATGTGTGCACTTCCTTAACATTTGAAGGTCTTCTTCCCCCTTTCTTCTGATCTACTCATTTTGAATCAGTTGTGCCCTTCAAGTCTTGAATGCCAAAATGTAAATTTCAATGTGATTATTGTAATTTTAAAATAAATGATACACAAATTTTATGAAAGACAATGATCAGATAATTTGCAGACAGCATTGTCTGTTGCCCTTCTACTAAATGATCTTGACAACTTTAAGGCTCCTTGGTCCTTTCATCTTATGATCCTATATCTTAACCCATTCTTACAAGCTTGCTTATTCCTAGGTCAAGCATAAATTTGAAAGCACTTTGTTGCTTAAATGTATCCTTCCCTGAGCTTTTGTGTCCACCTGTTTCAGTGAAGGAGGAGATTGAACAATACTGAAGTTGACCTATCTTGTTTGATCTTCCTTCCCTGTTTATGTGGTCACTTTAATTGACAGCTGGATATATGTGCCTATATAACCTGTTTGAATAAAAAGAGTAATAGAATATAACAAATGGACTAACTCGTACTGAAGTTCTCTAGTTCAATTGCTTACTACATGCCTATTTTCAAAGATGAAACATTGCAGATGTTTCTCAAAAGAATTCCAGTTTGATTTGCATGTGATTGGCTACATAAATAACAAGCTGTTGGATGGTATATAGAGTGACTAAGAAACATCTCGTTAAGAAAAAAATAGACAAAATAAATGTTCTATTTATAACCCATTCAAAAACATTGCTGACTAGATGAGATTGATAATCAGGCCACACACTATGTTTCATAAAGTTTGGATACCAAAATAACATCTTAAGAAAATAGTGTACCTCCCTCTCTCAAACATGTTGCCATAGATTTTCCAAGCTGTTTTACATATAGTTATTGAAAGCACATTGTGAATCTGAATTCCCTGTAGGCACAGTAGGTTTATGCTTAACTTTCATTGAGTTCAAGACTATGAATGGCTGGGAATGGGGGAAGACTTCAGAAATGTTAGACCCAGTTATCAGAAAATCAACAGTTGAAGCCAACATAAACCAAACTCTGTGCAAGACACTTCTGCACAACTGTTTTTGAATGTAAAACAGTTCCTTAAGGCAGGAACAAAACAAAAGATTTGACTTTTCTAGGGATACTGAACATCTCTGAAATCAAGAACATCTATGGGAATGGTTTTCAAATTTTTCTCTTGTGGGAAAATCCTTTCCTTGTCAGGGGTTGTTGAGGAATGCAAAGCTGTGTAGAGTATTCTGGAACAAATTTATATACTTCGGAGGTAAAAAGTTTCAGATTTTATTTATCTTTAAATAGGATTGGAAATGTTCTGTTAGAAGACCTTGGAACTGCTGTCTATTGTGATAGATCATAAACAAAGAGTAGTTTTTAATATCTTCCCCAAATTCTGTCACCAAATTTCAGTGGGTTAATCTACACTACTACTGCTAGCAACTATCGTTTACTTTTCCTCATTCTTTCTCTCATCCTGCCTTCAGGATTCGTCATCTTTAATATCTGTAATGATATCTTTTAATCTTGTTTTCCCAAGTAACAACCATCTGTACTGTCTCCCGCTTTGATCCTCATCCTATTGGTTTCTTGTTGGTTTGATCCTCTTCCTATTGATTCCTATTCCTTTCTCTCCAATAAGCAATTTCACTTGTAAATACTATTAATTTAATTTAGTTTTGCTCTGCCAACTCTTTATTATCTTTTTGATGAATTCCCCCCTCCCCTGCAGTGCATTCTGCAACAGGATACGAAAAGATTGGTGTTCACTTAGATCTTTAAAAGTTGTTTACTCCTCTGTTAGATGGGCAAATAGTTTGATTTGATATGTCATCATCCTGTTTAGTGTGTGCATATGTTGTCATTCTGGAAGTGAAGATGCAGTTAAGGAGTACAGCAAATATTACACCTTTTGAGTTGCATGTTGCAAAGAAGAACTGGCAATGGCAGGGAAATTATTTTATGAAGGCATTTATTGCAAGATTCTGTGACAGCAATCCAGCTTGCTTCTTTTTTTAAGTTTATGTTGGGAATAGTTCAAAGATTGGATTCTTAGTGTATGTATCAGAAAACAGGTTTTTGAGGGTTTTCTTTTCTTTTTTCCTGACCAATTGTGTCTCATTTTTTGAGATGGCCTGGACAAGTTCTTGCAGTTTTCTTGGCAAGGATTTTTCAGAAGTGATTTGCCATTACCTGTTTCCTAGGGCTGAGAGGGACTGGCCCAACGTTAGCCGGCTGGCTTCATGCTCAAGGTGGGACTAGAACTCACAATCTCCCAGTTTGCAGCCTGATGTCTTGATCACTATATAAAACTGGCTCTCATTTGTATGTTTACTCACATATGATAGTGGTTGCACTCTTTTCTAAAAAATAAAAATAAAATAAAAGCAAGGTATCGCACAACTGCCAGTGAATTTATGGAAATGTTGGAAAGTGATTTGCCAGCATTTTCTTCCGAAAAACTTAAGTAAAAACATAATTATGAATAAATGGATACATGTAAGAAAAATAAAATAAAGAAAGAAACAATAGGACAGGGACGCTAGGCATGTTGATGCGCTTATGTAGTCCCCCTACAGACCTCTTAGGAAAGGGATGAAGTTAATAGTAGACAGTCTAAGGTTAAAGTTTTTGGGGTTTGGAAAAGAAACCACAGAGTTAGGTAGAGTATTTCAGACATTGACCATTCTGTTGCTGAAGTCGTATTTCCTGCAATCAAGTTTGGTGTGATTAACCTTGAGTTTGTATTTATTGTTTTCTCTTGTGCTGTTATGGTTGAAGCTGAAGTATTCATTGACAGGTAGGACATTGCAATGTATGATTTTATATACTATATTTAGATCGGACTGAAGGCGGCATAGTTCTAGATTTTCTAGGTCTAGAATTTCGAGTCTGGTGGCATAAGGTATTCTGCAACGAGTAGAGGAGTGGAGAACTCTTCTTGTGAAATATTTCTGGATTTTCTCAACTGTGTTAATATCAGATACTTAATGTGGATTCCAGACTGATTTATTTATTTATTTTATTAAATTTTTATACCGCCCCCTCTCCCCCAGTGGGACTCGGGGTGGTGTACAGCCAAGATAAAACCACATAATAAATAGAATTTAAAATAGATTTAAAAGAATTAAATTAGTGGCTGAAAGAATACAATAAAACAAGGTAAAAAAGTTAAAATTACCAAAAAATTTAAAAATTTAAAACCCTAGTAATTGATACTAGGTCAGACCGGCCTATTGGAAGAGGTGGGTCTTTAGTGTGCGCCGGAAGGTTTGCAGGTCAGTAATGGCTCACATCTCCAAGGGTAATTCATTCCAGAGGGAGGGTGCCCCCACAGAGAAGGCCCGCACCCTCGGGGCCACCAGCTGGCAACATCGATGAGCTGTATTCGAGTATTGGTCTAGCAAATGTTTTGTATGCTCTACTTATTAGTGTAATATTACCAGAGAAAAAGCTATGTAAGATTAGGTTAACAACTGTTAACGCTTTTTTGGCTATGTAGTTACAGTGGGTTCTAGCACTTAGATCATTAGTGATGAGTACTCCAAGATCCTTGACAGAGTTTGGATCATCAACAAGGTCTATTCAGCCTGTATTTTATTTTCTGATTTTTTTTTGCCAATATGTAGGACAGAGGATTTATTTGTTGAGATTTGAAGTTGCCATTTGTTTGACCATTCTGATTCATAGTCAAGGTCTTCTCAACCAAGCATTAACTAGGTCCAACTCAGCTTAGTTTCTCACCCAGGTTAAGTTTGGTAAGATGTTGACCTTTGCTGAGGCATTTTCTTAAAAATATTTTTAAGATTTTTCATGTTTTACAACAATAATATTTATCCAACCCATTAATTAAAAACCTAATGTATATTTGCAGACATTAGAAGAAAGAGAAGTAAAAAAGACCAAATGTAGTTGAAATAGTAATATCCTGGATTCCTTAGCAGTATGTTCATTGGACAAAATTAAAAGAAATATTTAAATAGATGTCATTTAACATCTATATGAACTGTTGGAAGAGGACATTGGCTGGTTTTGAGACAATTGTCTTAAATAACCTGATGATACCCAGTTGTACATGGCAATCCAAGCTGAGCTGGAGTTACCATAGAAATGCTGTTCTGGTGTATAGACACTGTAAGGGACTAGACGGATGAAAACTAAATCCTATCAAGACAGAGTTGCTTGAAAATATCTGAAAAACATGGTAACATTTGTCCTTGTGGTTACATGGGATGGTCTTCTGCTCTCTCTGATGGAGGTGATCAATGACTTGGAAAACTTGGGCTCTCAACTCTTCTTCATATCTTGTTAAGCACAACAGACTGTGCAAGGGACTGCTCTTGGAGATGTTTCAGAGGTCCAGCTGACATGGAAAATAGCAACCAGACTGCTACTGTATAAAAACACCAATTTTAACGCTTCTCAACCAACTCCCAAGTGCTTAACCTTGTTTATAAAGTCATATATGGTGAATATATTGGGAGCTGTTTCATCAGGATTGACTCTGCACATCTGGCCTGAAGGCCATCTGAAGGTCCCACTCCACCAAGACCTTGGCCTTTGCTTTGGAATCCTCACATTCTGGAATGTGCTATATCCTCACATTCTGGAATGCGCATTTCACAAGGTTGTTAAATTACTGTAAATAAATACATACTGCATTTTTATCTCTCCCGAGATGCTTGAGCTTGTCAGTCTCCCAAAATAATGACTGGACAATCCATAATTCATAAGACTTTTAAGATTCCCTGGCCTTTTTTTTTTGCAGCTCCTAGGGCTGTGTTACTCAACCTCAACCACTTTAGGATGGTTGGACTTCAACTCCCAGGATTCCTCAGCAAACTGAAATTTAGCAGGAAGATATAGGATTTTAACATGGGTATTTATTTTACTTTAATCTTCCCAATGCCCCTAAAGCAGGGGTATCAAACTCAAGGCCATGGGGTACTTAGATCTGGCCCCCACCCTCCCGGGAAACAGCAAGGGACCGGCTCACAGTGCTTCTGCCAATGAAAAAGAGCTTGGGAGGGCTGTATGCAGCCCTCCCAAGTTCCATTTTTCACTGGAAGAGGGTTGCAGGAGGTTCGGGATGCCATTTTCGCTGGTAGAGTGCCTGGGCCACCACAGGTGCCCCCATCACAAGTGACATTGAGCTGACTATGCCCACCCTGGTCATGCCAACTCAGGCCCCTGGAGGTCAAAGATACCCTGATGCAGTCCTCAAAGAAATTGAGTTTGACACCCCTGCCTTAAAGCAATCCCTCCAAAAAAGGGAGAAAAGTAATATGTTTGTCATTAATATGATGCTTCTGGAGGCTATCCCCTCCCCTTATATTGTACTAAAAAATATTTTTGGAAGTAGACAGATTTAACATGGAAAGTCTACTTTTAAAAGAACATCTATCATGGAAGACTTCATATTTCCAAATCCTTAAGGATGTCTAAAGTGGTTCTATATCCCAGCATTTCTCTTATTAGAAAACAAGACTTACCCAAGGTATCACTTTTCTATACTTCCATATATGCACACCCAGCGGCGAGCTACTGGGTGGTTGGCTTTCCCTAAATAACCAACTTTCCCCTCGTCCAGGCTACCCAGGTGAGTTCTGAACTGCTATACTCAATGGAGCTGCCTGAGTCAATTAGCTGCCTGTCTGAAGCTGTGGTTTAGTCCCAAAATGGCGCATGCAAGCGAGAAGAGCCCCTTGTCAACGAAAGTGTAGCCCATCACTGTGTACACCTACAGCTGCCATACAAACTAGGGGCTACTGTTTGTTTTTCTCTTTTTCTGTTACATTTAGCCCAATTTTCTTGAAGACTTTCACATTTATATAACATAACAATAGAAGACATTTCTTTTAAAACTATTTTCTGTTTTCATTTAGTTTTTTAGAATAGCCTTTTTCTCTGTGTTTTCAGTTTCACCCATATGAAACTAACAGAAACCAAAAAAAATTTGCATCCTTGAAGCAGCATCTCAGAATATTTCCCCCAGTATTACCAATTTAGACGTTTTTCAACGTTTTTCCTCTTTTCGGAGCTGCGGTGGGCGTGGCCTATACGTGATCCATTCAGCCCGCAGGCCACCAGTTTAACACCCCTGTTCACTTTGCAAGTGGCAGAATATTTATTTATAGTATTCCCAATCTCCCTAATAATTAAATTATTGGTATACAGAATGGGGATATTTATATTGCAATGGCTCTCCACACTTCTCCAACATGGCTTTCCCCAGTTGAGTTAATATGCTCAGCATAATTGAATCCCTTATTAACCTATTGAAAATTCCCTGTCAGAAAAAGATATCTTTTCCAGAACGCACGAAGGAGAATTATTGTTGCTAGTCTTACTCCCATCATTACTATATCCAAAAGAATATGGTCCTGAAAGAATTTTGCCTGGAGGAATCTAATCCTTCAGGGTTCTAGATTCCTATGTAAGAAAGGATGTATTACACATATTGTGGTTGCTTCATTTTCATAGAAACCTACTTGAAACACACATTCTGACACCATGATTGTTATTTCAGCCTGCTGTGGTATAGATATCGAAGGAAGGCAGCTTAAGTTTATATGGAGATAAAAAGCTTATTTTATCTAATATAGCCTAGAACCGTATCTCTCGCTCCCTTCAAAATGCCATAAAATCAAACAGAGATTATGGAAAAGAATAAAAACAAATGAGGACTTTAGGCCAAATAATGCATTGGCTAAGATCCTGAAGTGAGCAGGCAATATATATATGGTCAAAATGTCAAAAGATTGATAAGATTAAAGTCAGATGACTTTTCTAGTAATAAGTGACATGGAAGCAAATGATTTATATTCCTGGAAGGATCTGTTAGGTTCCTATCATTTCCTAATGAGGACAACATAGTTGCCACTTGTGTCATAGGGCTGAGGGTGGGAAGGATGAAGAAAAGGAAACCGCCCTGCCCAAAGAATCCATCTGCACAAAGCACATCTAAGGATCTCCATTGTGCTTTGGCATCACAGACTCCAGAGAACAGGCAGGAAATAAATGTAATCGGTATGAGCATTATTAACCACAAAGAATAAACAATAACACCCTCTGACAGCTTGGACCAGCCAAGCTCAGGTCTTGCCAATTTTTCCTTGAGAAGGTGATGCACCATGCTAGTGGTTTCTGGCTCTAGGGGGCGGTGCTCACCTCTGTTACAAAGCCGAAGACGCCTCTTATAACTTCTGTCCTGAAATACAAATGAGTAGAATATGTGAGCTTTATGTCTATAGATATTCTCAATCATCCAGGTCATGGTTGTCCCAAAGGGGCTTTTTAAAAAGGCAATTGGACTTCCTTGGTTTTGCCTTTGAAATTATTTCGCTTCAATTCCAAAAGCTGATTCAGTTCTCAGAGAACTCAGAGAACTGAGCACATTTCTTGGATGAGAAGCAAAACATTTTTGAAAAAAACAAACCAAGGAAGTCCTATTGCATTTTGGAAAAGCACCTTTGGAAGAATAAAGGTAAAGGTTCCCCTCGCACATACATGCTAGTGGTTTCTGGCTCTAGGGGGCGGTGCTCACCTCTGTTACAAAGCCGAAGAGCCAGCGTTGTCTGAAGATGTCTCCGTGGTCATGTGGCTGGCATGACTAAATGCCAAAGGTGCATGGGACACTGTTACCTTCCCACCAAAGTGGTCCCTATTTTTCTACTTGCATTTTTACATGCTTTCGAACTGCTAGGTTGACAGAAGCTGGGACAAGTAACTGAGCTCACTCCATTATGCTAGGGATTCGGACAACCGAACTGCCAACCTTTCTGATCAACATGTTCAGCGTCTTAGCCACTGAGTCACCGCATTCCCTATTTTGGGACAATATGGGAGTTTTATTTGAAGGACCAATCTTAACACGTAATGTGCTATGGCATGAGTGGGAAAGACAAGGCTCTCCAAATGTTGCTAAACCTCAACATTTAGCATTTTTCATCACTAACCATGCTAGCTAGGCTCTTGTGATAGAAAGTCCAGAGTTCTATACCCATTTTTCTGGAAACTCATAACAGAAAGTGATCGGATTAATCAGAACGATAGGTAATATCAACTGTAGGCAGTAAGAGTTACCAACTATCTAAGGTTATTTCTTTATTTTTCTCAGGATTGTATTTTTTAAGGATTAATTTTCAGGATTGCTGCTTCCCACTATGTTGATTTTCTAAGAATATTTGTGTGGGTCCAGAAGCATGTTTGAAACTAAAAATAATGTTGAGGTTGGCATTCTATTTTGCAGCATGCCAATTTCCAAATGATTCTAAATATAAGAAACTATATTTTTAATTAATACATCGAATCTCATTGGTACCAACAGAAGACCACAGAATAATCCCATTGTAAAATCAGATCTAGAGCTTCAGTATCATTAACATTAGTTGTCCCTTCATTCTTTTTAGTGATGATGCCAAGGATCAAATCTAGTATTCCAGCATCTTGTGGTTCCTCTTTACAAGAACAATTTTCTATTGTTCTTGCCACTGGACATGCATACATTTGTAAAAGCTAAAGTCCTGGAAATAGATGGATGAATTGGAGATCCAGAATGTTGATTGTTTTCCATCTAGAGTTTTGTTTTTGCTATTGGTTAGCAAAATAACTTTAGAAGGACCCCTTTCTTTTAGCAATGTCCTTTAGCAATTATTGTCCTTTATCAATGATTAAAATTTCTGGATCACACCTAACATTCTCTTCACTGATCACATGTGTTTTGATGTTTTGATACTTGCAGGAAACCCCGAGGTTATAAGATAGGCTAGGAAGATGGAAAAAAAACCTTGGAAGAATCTTGACAAGAAAACCAATGGATGTTTCAGAAATGAATTCAACTCAAAGAAGATTCAAGAAGTATAAAAGGATTGCATAGGTCTCTTTATTTCTTTGAGGGCACATGAACATAAATGAAATTTAGGAAACGTAGGAAAAAATATTAGGTTGGAAAAAAATAATTACTAACAATACCAATTCCTCATTTTCAGTGATTAGGTGATAAAATCATTATATTTCAGCTTTATTTTAGGCATGTTTAACATTACTGATATATATATAGAATCAATGCAGCTGCATTTAATCATGATTTAGACCAGAGATGGGCAGAAAATAGATCGGCATCTGCTAATAAGTCTCTTTGAATGATTTTCAGTGGATCAGCACAGAGGTTTGACTTATTCTCAATTGTTTAACAAAAGCAGGAGCAATATGATTCCTCCAACTATACCCCCCCTCCCAATTATACTGCTGAAATGAAGAAAGCTGGAGTTAACCAGGAGCAAATTTTTATGGGGAAGGCCTGAGATTGCCATTCAATGTTGGAAATACAAAGAACAGCCTTGGAGTCAGAATTCTTTAATGCTTTTTTCATTCAGCTTTAGATGGTACTTCCTGGAAGATCCTTTTTAATGGTATAGTCTGCACACTGTAGATTTTTTTGCACTGTGTTTCAGTGAAGTGGGAAATTGCTGCCACTGAAATAAGTAATTAGCTCAAGCACCAATGATGTTCCAACTGACCAAATTTAATTTGTTAATGTAGCATGTGGCCCAGAGTGCTGTTTCTAATAACCCTAACACAAGGGAAGAATTGGGAAAAAAATATCTGCCACGTATGAAATGGGAGCAAAGGTACAAGAAATTGGGGTGGGTGGGTGAGGGGTGAGGTAATTTGAGTTATGGTGAACATTGGATGAAATCAAAGAGTTAAAAGAAGGAAGGAGACAAAACAGAATATAAACAGTTATAACAAAGCACTCTACAAAAACAGTTACAATAACCTATTTTTCAGTACAGAGAAGTGAAGGAAAGTTAGAAAAGTTTTTTACTTTGAAAAACTTGAGAATAAAATTACACTAAGGAGCCTCTCTAGTTTATTTATCTGAAGGGTTTCTTTAAAAAAAAATTAAAAACAATTTTATTGACAAAATTAAAAACTTACAAATACAAACATATAGAAAACCTTAGTCTATAACTAATCCATATTTCTTTACATTTGTTGTCAAGCTTGGTAAGTCCTAGTTTTTCTTTAGGCATTGGTTTAACACTATTCTTCTGTGAATAAATACATTCATTTACTATATTGTAATATTTTCATATTGTTGACTATTAAATCCAAAAATATAATCAACAATATTAATAATAATACTATTAAATAACAGGAAAGCTTTGCCAACGGTAAATTCTACATTGATATGAAGCACTAAATATATATTATTTCTTCTTAAATTCATTTACTTGTCCGCTCCCTTTTTTTATTTTCCACCCATTTTATACCATTTGTCCCATATTCTGTGTTCTCCTTTCCATTGATCTTTAGTGTTAGTCTCTCCAATGGAGCACAATCATAAGCTTTCTGAATTGTAATATGTATTGGTGGTATATTAGGGTTTTTCCAATATTGAGCTAACGAAATACGTGCCGCAGTTAATAAATGTATGGTCAAATATTTTACTTTGGAGGAATAATCCCCTTGAATTATTCCCAGCAAAAATAGTTCCAGTTTCCACTCCAGCTTACGATCTACAATTTCTTCTATCCAATTTTTTATTTTTACCCAGTATTTCTTTACTTCAGGGCATGTCCACCACGGATGGAAATAAGTACCTATTTTTTTTTTACATTTCCAACAGCAGGGATTAGCTGCTGTTTGGAAATATTGGAAATATTTTGGCCAATCTTGAGGGTGCCAGATGCCACCTATATATCATTTTATATAAATTTTCTTTATGGGCTACTGATTTAGTTAATGTCAATTTTTTTTCCATATCTCCTCCCAAGTATCCAAATCAATATTGTGACCAAAGTGTTTTTCCCAGGCTAGCATTGGGCCTTTGACAATTTTCTCAGCCATTTCACACTCCAGTAAATTATATATTTTGGAAATCGAGCATTTCTCCGGATTTAAAAGTATTTTATCTAAATATGTATTTTTGACTTCAATTCCGTACTCATTCTCATCTTTGTTATGTCTCGTTTTAATTTGAAAATATGACCAATTATCAATAAATATTTCTTGTGTTTCTAGTTCCTGCTTTGTTTTAATTCTTCCCTAATTTATTATTTGATGGTATTTTAATTTTTTGCTACTATCCATCATATTTGGGTGAAACATCGCCTCCATCGTTGAAAACCATAACAGGATCTTAGTATAGTGATTCTTCCTTATATCGCTCCAAATTTTAATTAAAGGTTTTTGAAAAATGTGTCTGGTAAACTATGTATTAGTTTTGGTATTTGGGTTCCATAAAAAAGCATGCCAACCAAGTAACAAATCATGACCCTCTAACTGTAAAATCCTGTTATTCCTCAAATCAATCCAATCTTTTATCCATATTAATGCTGCTGGACTATAATATATCTCTCAGACAGGTAGCCCGAATCCACCTCTGCTTTTATTATCTTGTAAATATGTTTTTTTATCCTTGTCTTTTTCTTTGCCCAAATAAATTTCGTTACAATTTTATCTAACTCTTTACAAAAAATTTTGTCCAATAATATCGGAATCGTTTGAAACAGATATAATATTTTTGGTAATACATTCATTTTAATTGTTGCTATCCTTCCTAATAGTGAAATTTGCATCTTATTCCAATTTTCTAGTTCCTTTTCAGTCTGTTTCAATAATTTTATATAATTGTCCTCTCGCAGATTTAATGTTCTTGCTCTCAATCAAATTCCTAAATATTTATTTTATTTACTATTTGTAAACCCAGCTTTTCTTCTAATTTTGTTTACTGATTATTAAATTTTTAACTAGCATTTTAGTTTTTTCTTTATTAATTTTTAGTCCTGCTAGTCTGCCAAATTTATCTATTTCGTTCAATAAATTTGTTCCTGAATTTAATGGATCCTCTATTACAAAACCCATATCATCTGCAAAAGCTTGTAATTTATATTCTTGATTTTTAATTTTAGTTCCCTTAATTTCTTTATTTACTCTAATTCTATCTAGCAAAGTTTCCAAAATTGTTATAAAAAGCAGAGGTGAAAGCAGACATCCCTGTCTGACCCTCTTCCTTATCTTCAAAGATTGGGTAATTTCACCATTTACTATTACATTAGCCTTTTGTGTGGCATATATTGTATTAATCATTCTTATGAAATTATCTCCAAAGTCCATCAAATTAATCTGTTTTTTCATAAAATCCCAATTTAAATTGTCAAAGGCCTTTTGTGCGTCCAAAAAAACCAAGACTACTTGACTACCTGGATGCTTTTTGTAATATTCTAATGTATCTATTATTATTCTTGTATTGCATCTAATCTGCCTCGTGGGAAGAAAACCATTTTGATCCGATATCTGAAGGGTTTCATAGCAGTGCAAAGAAGGTCAAAAGTGATATGCAAGTAAGAGCTGCCTTTTAGGTCTCCATGATGTTCAAGGGGCATCCCAAGGCTGATTAACTTTAGAAATTCATTGGCACAGCAGCTGTGTCAGATGAAAAATGGCAAACATAGTTTTGCTGTGTTCTCCTGTGTCATTATAGTGGGAAGTCCCACCTTGTTCCATTGCCTGCCTCCAGGAATTTCCTCTCCTCCCCCAGAAATGAAGAGACATTGGTCTCTTGCCATCATTTCCTTGTTGCTTTCTCTGGATGGCTTTACATAGTTCACATAGTGGCATGAAGAGTATTTGTAGTAAAGGATGTATTGCCATTCTTAGTGCTCTGCCATTAGCCAGCTAAAGAGTTTATGGGGAAAAGGTAAGAACTGTTCCGTATTATGTACAGTTTGTATGAATGTTTTGTTGAATTTATCTATCTGCATCTGTACAGAAGACAAAATCTACCACTGTACAGAATCAGATCAGTAAAAAGATGGTTATCTCCTATCCCATTTTTCCATCTCATAGCAATAGAAGTAGAACAGTTACCATGAGTCCATGAGTTCAGCTAAGAATGAGGAAACCTCCCCCAACCCATCAAGGGTCAATTTAGTGACCAATCAGGATTACAGATGTGGTCATATGACATGGACTACATTTCCCAGGATACCTTAACTACATTTACCATGATGCATTTCCTTAAGGGGATAGCTCACAATTGTTAACTAACTATCCAATTCCCATACACTGGCTGGATAGCACAAGAACAACTGTAGGTCATCACCATGTAAATGCTGATCATAATCTGGGTATTTAAGTTAGTGATTGTGTAGAATGGGTGCTCATTTGTTATTAGAGATGCTGGAATCAGTCAAAAACAAGGCTAAATAATAGTATCAATGTTGTTGTCAGTAGCTGTCCCAGCCAGGCTAATTTCCCTGCTTCATTACCATGAACATTGGCTTAAAAATTAACAACCCTTATGTAGCACACAAGTCTTTCCAACATTCCAGAAAGTGCTCTTATCTTTCCATGTGTAGGATCAGACTTTGGACTGAATGCACATATTTTTGTAGTTAAAATTTTGTGTGCAAGGTCATTTGTTGAACAAATTAAAAAAAAGGTGATTGAAGAACAGAAATATGGGACTTTCATCCCAGTAACATAAGTTAGCAATTCCAATCAAAGGAAGAAACTACTAACAAAATATAAAGTGGAGAATAAGGAAAGCTAAAAATTATGAATATATTGGATGATCAGGCCATAAGAAAGGCAACTGGTACTCAGGTTGAAGGGCATTTAACCAATACAGAACAAAGAACTTGGTTGATGAACTGTATAAACTTAGACCTCTTGATTGTTACTCCAGCTTTGCTGGCTGGGGAATTCTGGGAGTTGAAGTCCACTCATCTTAAAACTGTCCAGGTTGCGAAACATTGCTCTAAATCTTGATTTTAGTATGGAGTCCTCTCTAACCAAATGGTCAGATGATTTCCAAAAATAACATATTATTCAGTGGTGGGATTCAAAATTTTTAACTACCGGTTCTGTGGGTGTGGCTTGATGGGTGTGACAGGGGAAGGATACTGCAAAATCTGCATTCCCTCCCCACTCCACTAACCTGCTTTCCAGCTCCGTTCTCTTGTACAGGGCAACAAAAGAAGACCCAGCCGATCAGCTGGGACTCAGGAGGCAGAGGTGGTATTTGCTGGTTCTCCAAACAGTCAAAATTTTTGCTACCATTTCTCCAGAACTGGTCAGAACGTGCTGAATATCACCTCTGATATTATTTATTTATTCAATTTATAAACAGTCCATCTCATGACAGTGACTTTGGTCAGCTAACACAGAACGAAAGCTCAGAATACAATATTAACAATAACATTTAAAATGTACAGTGAGGGCAAACAAGGATATTGCAGGACTCTTTTTTAAAAAAAGGAATCCTAGTTACATCAAAGTATTATTTAAAATTTTTTTTTTAGTTTGAAACCATTGTAACCCCCGACTTCTGTAAATCTGCTGGAATTTAGGCAAAGCACACAAAAGCCTGTTTCTGCCACTAATTCCTTCCCCCTTCTGTTAATGTCACTCTAAATTTCAATGTCATATTCCTGCCCGGTGCTGCCCTTAATCTGACAGTGTCGGAAGGATCTATCTTCATTTTCCCACTCCTTTTCATAATCTAATCCTCCGCACTAACATGCAATTAGTGCCCTCTTCGCCCTCTGCATACCAAACGAGGAGGCCAGCTACAGCTTTCCCTGTTCAATCCGTTTAGCAATGCAGCTCGTAATGAATATGTACATTTGGAGGACCTGAGCAAGGAGGGTCACAGGCAATCAACCTTGAATTCAATTACTTGAGTCAAGGTTAATGACTCGGCACGGTGGTCAGAGGCCGGTTGGAATACGGCAGATTAAATCAGCCTGTCAGAACTGACAATGTAGAAAGGACAGAATTACTTGTGTGAGAAACAGGAAATCGTGTATAGACAAAATGGTGTCAGTTTTCAGTGAAGATTACTTGGAGTTTGCTGTGGCAAATTTGATTGTAAATCTCCCTTAGCCCTATAATATGATTAGTCTACATAAAATATGTCTGGATTCTAATGGAGGCTTGCTAATAATACTATCTCAATACCCCCCTGGCTTGATAACTTTACTGTTACTTCATCATTCTACATACTTAGAGAACCAGTAAAATAACAGAATGAATGAATGAATAATTCAGAAGATCTATCTATCTATCTATCTATCTATCTATCTATCTATCTATCTATCTATCTATCTATCTATCTATCTATCTATCTATCTATCTATCTATCTATCTATCTATCTATCTATCAATATCTATCCATCATCTATCTATCTATCTATCTATCTATCTATCTATCTATCTATCTATCTATCTATCTATCTATCTATCTAATCGCTCTCATCTATCTATCATCTATCTCTGATTTTTCTTCACTGCATTGGTGTATCAGTTATTTCTTTGGGGAGAGATTGAGAATCCCAAACCGCCCCTTAGTGAACAATTTATTCAACAATGATTTTACTCCCTCATCTTTATTTTAAAAGTTTTAAAAAAATCTTTAATATAGCTGGTACATAAACCACATCTGTGCTTCACATGAGCTTGATGATTGAATCTTGATTTAATGCTGGTCATTCTGCATTATCCCTGAGATAAGCAAGATAGTGTAGGGGAACCAGGACAGAATGAGAGGTAATCTTAATGCAGTCCTTTAATTCTTTTGTGAAATCTCCAAGGATCTGTTAGTTGCAGTAGCTTTCTCACTTTGCTCAATTACACAGCTAGCCCTGGCAGGCACTTTTAATAAAAGTGAGATAGGCTACCTTAGCGTCTGACTAATGGGACTACAAAAATACCAGTAGTTCAAGAGTTATATAGATAAATATTTTGGCATTGATCTTAGATAATTTTGTTTCATTCCATTTTTTAAGGAGCCCAACTTAATTCATTCACTACTATGTGAATAACAATACTACCTTCCTATGGACTGCACCATTATGGGAATTTTGCATGCCAACTTGGGATAAACTTGTATTTATGAAAACATTAAGACTATAAATGTGAATGTTCATGTGCATTAATTCTCAGAAAAAGAATACAGAAAAAAACTTTTGATTGACAAGATGTCAAACTGATACAGATCAAAATAGACTGACCAGTCCATCTCTAACTTGGATCAGGGTAACAAATCAGGAGATTCTATTCATGAAGTTAAATCATTAAAATAAGCAAACAAGTAAATTTTTCCCTTTTGCAACTTTGTTTTTATGGAAATTTGCTTTAAGAGGTTTGGAAACCATTTAGAAAGTTTGGGAAAATAGACAATAATTGATATTAGAAATTTGAATGCATAAACTTAATGTTTGTGAAGATTATAAATATAATATTTAAAGGTGTTGTACTCCAATTGGTAATTGTAGGGGGAATCTTGTTTTTTTTTTAAAGAATGTTGGAAGAGAATATATAAAATTGTAAACAATGACAGACGAAACTATAAGGATAATGAATAAAAAGATATAGAAATTTAGATTGATATTACTATAAAAGAAAATCAAGAGAAGTTAAAGGAGAAATGGTGAGAAATTGGCAAAAATGTTAAGATATGAAGTTGAATATATAAGATGAATATATATATGAAAGTGTGTCTGTATGGAAATGTGATAACCTGGAATCATGCTGTACTCAAATAAGATGTTTTATCTGTTTGTTAAAACGCAATAACATTTTATTAAAAAAAAAAAATTGAACCATTTCAAGGAGAACAAAGGAAAGTTTTCCCCACTGAAATTGTAAATAAAAGAAGAATTTCTGTTAGACTAAAACCTGTGGCTCACTTCCAAATCTTTTTATCCAAATGAAGTGCCTGTTCCTCGCTCCTCAAAAGTTGTTCCTGAATAGTATATTTTAACATTACAGAAGGAAAAATAATAAAGCTAGGGGCTACTGTTATACTAATTATATTTAACAACTATAATGTAACCTTCATTAAGTTTAAATTTACATTAAATTACAAGAAATGTAGCAACTACTATGTCTTGAGCCCATATTTTTGGAGAATGGCTCCTCAGCACACTTATCAGAGGGGCAGAAAGTCCTTGTCTTATGGCCACAATTGAACCCAAAAGCAAGACAGTTGTTAAGTGAGCTTTGTTCCCTTTTATGACTTTTCTTGCCACAATTGTTAAGTTGATCACTACAGTTGCTAGGTTATCAATATGGTTGTTAAGTGAATCTGGCTTCCCCATTGACTTTGTTTGTCAGAAGGTCACCTCAGGACACTGCAACTATCATAAATATGAGGCAGTGGCCAAGCATCTGAATTTTGATGAAGTGACCATGGGTATATTGCAAAAGTTATAAGTTACTTTTTTCATTGTCATTGTAATTTTGACTAATCACTAAACAAATGATTGAAAGTCAAGAACTATCTGTATAGTCTTTGTGTATGACCACAGCAGGGACCACAACTAGGTCATGAAGCGAAGTGATTGCTAATGAAAATGACCCTCATTGTCCTTATGATTTTGTTTCAGTGTTCCTTTGCTTCTTGCTAATTCCTTCAGCTGAACTGGAGTTCTTTCTTTTTTTTTTTTGAGGACATCTTGTTATGGATAAATAAGCAAGTGAAAATAAGAGCTCATACATGTGAGGACTGGTTGCTAAGTTACTTTTTTAAGCACTGTTGTAATTTTGAGTGGTCAATAAATGAGATAGTCATTAAGGGAGAATGGTTTTCAGTATCCCAGTGTTAGCAGAAAGCACTTCTGGATCAAAACCTCTTATCTTAGTGCTGAGGTTGTTTAGCCGTTCAGAGACTAGCTTATTATTTCATTTTCTCCCTTCTGTTATCTATTGGTAGACACAATAACCCTGTCAACAACTTTGGGGAGAAGAAACGTTTCCCTGAAGGATTTGAGATATTTTATTGCCTTTTAGGGGACAACAATCCTAAGCAAAATATTTGAGCACTTTCTCCACTCCTAGTGAGTTTTGAGTGTTATTTTTGCAAGCTTTTAACCATGTTTGGGTTCCTCCAGTGATATCCAGCTTCTCCAGATAACTTTATTGTTAGATAGTTCCAGCCAGAATATTTCAGAATGCTATTTTCTTCCACACTGATTTCACCAGGAGAATGAGTAGAAAATGTATATTCATTTCAAGCCTGCCTTCTATTTTATATCAATTGTTGTCTTATTGTAAATAGCCATCAAAGACCTTGTAGCTACTCAATAGTGAGACAAAGTATTTAGGATCACATGCCTAATATCAGGGGTGGTCCTTTGACAGATCTGGGACTTGCTCCCACATAACTGTAGTTTTACATCAAGTTTCTTTTGCTCCAAGGCTATCCGTTTGTGTTCCTATTCCCTAGGAGCAATCAAACTGGCTGCTGACTTCGAGCGAGCAAACTCCACAAGCAATTAGGAAATGTTGCTTTGAAGCAGTTGCCCACATGAGCCTTTTTGCACAGCCAACTCGAAGGCTAATTGTTCTGCTTAGCACTGTTTACACAGCTCTTCCTGCTGCTTGAGTACACCAGAACATGGGGCTGTCAAATTAAGACTGCTGCTTATGGGTTGAGCACTTAAGAGTTCTGCAACTCTTGAGAGTCCAAAATTAACAAATTAAGCTTTTCCTAAGATGGGGAGGTAGAAATAGGGGAAAAAGTTCACATTGCTCATTTCTCCCCCTTTAAAAGTCCATATGCTTAATAAAAAGGGAAAAATGGAATTTTTGAAAGAAAGCTAAAAGCTTTATGATTCCTGCTTGTAGAGCTGACAGTTATGTAGTAGGATTTGATAAGATTCTTCTGTTACATTTCCAATTCCACATGTGTCTGGTGATAAGGTCTTGAGTGTCTGAAAGCACAAAGCTATCTAACAAACATTTATCTGACGGTTACATTGCTGTATTTATTTCATTACACTGTTAGTGATACTATAGTTCAGGTTGTCAAACTCAAGGCCCAGGGGCCGGATCTGGCCTGCGGGGCCACCCTGGAAACAGCAAAGGACTGGCCCGCAGTGCTTCTGCCAGCAAAAATGGGCTCCCGAGTTCCGTTTTCAGCTGCCAGGGCCTCCTGCAACCCTCTGGCAGTGAAAACAGAGCTTTGTTTGTTTTCCCTCCCGAGCTCCGTTTTTACTGGCAGAGGGTTGCAGGAGGCCCTGAAAGCTGAAAACAGAGCTTGGGAGCCTGTTTTCACTGGCAGAGCACTCAGTGCACCACAGGCACCCCCAACACGAGTGATGTTGAGCTGGCCATGCCCACACTGACCATGCCCACCCTAGCCCCTCGAAGTCAAACATGACCCTGATGTGGCCCTCAATCGAGTTTGACACCCCTGCTATAGTTGTTCATTCAAAGCTGAATGTGTGAATAGATTCCACCAGAGAACTTTTAAAGTTGAGGTCTTGACAGTGAACATCTCATTGGATGGTATTGTTATTGGTTCCTATATTACAGAGGGGCTTTATGTGTTTGAAGGCACATGCTTAAAGATCTGAGTACCATCAGCTAGAAATCTATATTTGGTGGGTCCTGGGAGACTTTGCCATGGTCCCCATTTTATGGAACATTGTTCCCTATGAAATTAGATTATCTCCATCCCTTTTGATATTCTGGCAGACCGGAATATGGCCCATAGATAAACCTGTGGCTTTAATATATACTTTTATATATTTTTCTTTAAGTCAATCTTATTTCTGATGTCTACATGGATAAAGTTAACTACCTGTTAACATTATCCATGTAGACACCAGAAGTAAGATTACTTAAAAATAATAAAAAGGTTACTTGCTAACTAGGGCATACAAAATCTTTGCTAGACCAATACTCAAATACAGCTCATCTGTCTCGAATCTGACTGTGTATTGGACATTAATACAATTGAGCAAGTCCAGAAGTATTTCATGAGAAGAGTACTACACTCCTCTGCTCGCAACAGAATACTCTACACCACCAGGCTTTAAATTTTGGACTTGGGCAACCTTGAACTATGCCGCCTACGGTTGGACTTAAGCGTAGTACATAAAATTGCCTGCTACTATGTCCTACCAGTCAATAACTACTTCAGCTTCAACCACAACAATACAAGAGCACACAACAGATACAAACTCAATGTGAACTGCTCCAAACTTGATTGCAGAAAGTATGACTTCAGCCACAGGGTGGTCAATGCCTGGAATGCACTACCTGACTCTGTAGTTACATCCTCAAACCCCCACTCCTTTAACCTCAAACTATCCACTATTGACCTCACCCCATTCCTAAGAGGTCTGTAAGGGGAATGCATAAATACACAATCGTGCCTACTGTCCTTGTCCTATTGTCCCCATTTATTCGTACCTATTTCCTGTATTCTTACTCATGTTTATATTTATACCTATTATCTTGCAAGCAATTGACAAATCCAATAAAAATAAATAAATAAAATAAAGTTCATACAGTTTTCTATGCAGCGTTGTTTAGAAATGGATTTCCATTGCCTTCTTCCTATGTCTGAGAAACAGTTCTCTTCTTTTTGAAAGCCTGCCTATTTAAAAGAGTCTAAAGAGAAGGGAAGGTTTTTTTTTTAATGGACCTGGAAATTGCTTACCACAATTATCAAATAGAGCAACTCTCTCTCTATATATATATTTCTCTCTCTCTCTCTCTTACACACACACACACACACACACACAGGCACAGGCACACACACAGACAGATAGAGTTTCAGACAAATAGTCTGAAATACCATTTCAGCAATTCAGACAAATAATTATCCAATTTCTTCTTAAAAACTTCCATGGTGGTGTCCTGCCTTCTGGTGCTTTGGAAAATAAGTTGACTATCTCTTCTTTGTGGCAGATCCTCAAATATTTTCTCCCATTAAAAGACCTTGTCTTTCAATTTATCAGAGAGTTCATTGTGCAGCTATGCTGGTTTCTTTTGAGAGCAGTTATTTTTCTTCTTTATTAGAATTGTGCTAGACTGGGCTTTCATAATCTCATTTTTCAAAATTTCCCAAGCTTCTTGGATTGTTTTCCCCTCGAGAATTCTCATCCATGGAATCCTTCCCAAGCTCTCTCTATGTTTATTGAAATCCACTCTCTTGTCCAAGGCTCTAGTTTGACTTTGTTCTATTCCTTGTGCTTGCATGATGTTGAATTCAATATTGCTTTTATGCAAGGTGTTGCATGAGACATAAAAATTATTTCAAGAATTCCTCCAGAAAGAGAAGGTTGAGAAAAGTTGGTTTAGAAGAAGCAACAGAAAACTACTTTGTTCATGGATACATGTTCATGATGTCATTAGGAATCAAACTTAATTCAAATTTGACATTTGGAACTGAGCTGCCTTTGGAGTAAGGTTTTCTAACAAACAAAAACATTCCTAACATTTGACCATACAAAATTGCTTCAGTGAAAACAAATTATGTTGTTTTGTACATGCAAAACAGAACAATCTGGCATGAAAAAATGCACATATGAGATTCTATCCATAGGTTAACAATTAATTTTGCCCAAAGCCAAGCAACTGATATTTTGTATGCATTTTTAATGAAGAAGCAAGTACAAGCATTTCACGATATTGAAAAAACATTTTATTATTTAACATTTAAGCTTTTAATGCTTCTTTTCCAGAAGTTAAACAAAAGGTTACAACAATCTAAAAACTTAATGAATGTTGGCAGATTACTGGACAATGCCTGCACTGGATGATAATTGTTTGAAAATTAAGAATAGCTGTAAGGGATTAAGTGTATTAAAGGGATTACTTTTCTTGGATTGAAATAAGAAAACAAATATTTCTGCTACAAAGAGAAATATTTGACTAATCTGTCAGCAGTTTTCAAAGGCTAATTCTAATAAGAATTTATCTCAGAGAATTTAAGGAACAATTTTCTCACTTCCATTTCAACACTTGGGGTCTCTTTTGCTATAGGTTGTTGCTTGGATTCAAGGGGCATTTGAGGCTTTGACCAGATTGCACCTATGCAATTTCTCTCCTCTTGTGGATCCCATCATCCCTGTGGTTTTATGGAGGGATTGATAGGTATGGCCAAAACCATCAAAATGGCATCACAATGCTATCATCCAAATTCTGTCCATGTTTATATACAATGCACATCAGAAATGAATGGAACTTCAAATGTACCATTATTCTTACCATTTTGACTTTTTTTTTGGATGATACTCCATGAACAGTTCTGGACATAGGGCTGGCATATCTAACTCTTTCCCTCCTGATGTCTTCTAGAAGTGTCAGATGCCTAATCTCATCATTCCCCATGGTATGCATTTCAATGCCAGATTGCAGCTACAGCAATGGAAGTCAACTCATCTGATGGACACTGTATAAGGCAATGCTCTTCTAGAATATTGCATATATATAAAACCATCATTGCTGAATGTACTGCTCCATTTTGAGAATGTTTCTTTATTTTAACATAAAAGAATGACTATCTGCAAACATTTTCATTTTCCCAAATTTTTATTTGCCTCTTTACTGAAATGACACATTCAAACTATAATATGAATTTGTCATTTCTTCCATCATATTGAAATATATGGAACTAATTATCATTTCTTGAGCATTTGGTAAGTTTCAAAAACCATTTCCCATAAGGATTAAGATACAAGTTGATAGCTGTGAAATACCAAACTAATGATCACCGCATGTCATCTACCAATTTCTATCATGTTAAAACATTCTTAGCAGTGTAAAGACATATAATGATGTTGGCTGTACTCTACAGCTATAAAAACTTTGTTTAGAGTAGATCTGGCTCTCTAAACTTGGCAACTTTAACACTGGCATGCCTGGTTGAGGAATTCTGGGAGTTGAAGTCCCCAAGTCTTAAAGTTGCCAAGTTTGGAGACTCCTGGAGTAGATGAAAAACAAAACAAAACCAAACTCTACTTGAAGATATTTTTTCCCTTTGCTATAATTAAGAAATTACTTGCCTTGTATTTTAAAAAGATGTGGGAGGGAAAAAAAGCAGCTATACATTTGAAGACTTCATCTACCTATATTCCCAGTTCCTATTGGTTTCACTTGCCAGACTATAAAAAAGTAACTGTTGGCTGAATCATTGAAAGAATTTTTTCCAACCTGGCACTTGTCTAGATTGGTAGTTCTGCAATTGCCAGATTTCCCAGCATGGCTAATATTGCTAGAAATCTTAAGAAAGGCTATTATATAGTCTCTTCTATGAATCAAGAGCGAATACATAGATTTCCTCTTTCTTTATTGATTCATAGAAGTTCCTGATCCCACAGAGCAGCATAATGACATAATATAAATGTGATGATCAGGTAAAATGCGATGGCTATCAACACAAAGTGGAGTCACAGAACTCACTGCTGCTAAATGTTCTGAGGTCTACAGCCTCGTATATTACACTTAATAGAGAAAAAAGTAGTTACTAGCTATAGTTACTATGACAAACTATGAGAACCTTCTCAAGCAATATAACATGAAATGTCAACTTTCTTGGAGCAACAGCAGGAAGTGATGTGCCTTCAAGTTCTGGTTTATAAGCTTATCAGAAGTATCTGGTGGACTATTGAAGAAAGCAGCACAATGGCTGGCTGGACTTTTAGCCTTACCTCAGTAGGGTTCTTCTTAACATATTTTTATAAGTATGGGATATTTGACAGACAAAATATAGAAAGCATTTCAGAAAAAAGAATGTTTCAAAAGCGTATGACATAGCACTAATTTACAAGGCTGCAAAATCAACTGTCAGATATGACTATTGGAATCAAATATTACTAAGTGTAGATATAAATATTGAACTATCAAAAAAGATTTGTCACGTATCTGTTATGGCATAAGGCTGGCTTACTTGAGGGATTGCTTGTCTCCACAGGTTTGTGCCTATCTAGTGAGATCAGATAGAGTAACAAGCTCCAGCTGCTATCTGTTGGGCCAGGAGTGTCAAACTCGCATTGTCAGGGTGGTGTCACATGATGTATCATAACTCCCCCCCCCTTCGCTAAATTGGGTGTGGGCACGGCCAGCACACGACACATCTGGTCCATGGGCTGCAATTAGGCAGTGTCATTTTACAGGCCCAAGGAACTATACCTTATCATGACCCCCAATTTCTGGAATCCCACTCCCAAATATCAGTTCAGGTCTCACTTTACTGATTTTATTTTTGCAGATTGTTAAAAATCTGATGGTTCTCCAAGGCCTTGAGTTAGGATGGTGGTTTAGACCCTTTCATTTGTTGTTGTTGTGGCTGCTGTTGTTTTGGGGGTCAGAAAATATCATTTTGGTATGTGAGTTAGCTCTTCCATTCAGTTGTATTCTTTTTAAAAAAACTGTTTTATTTATGATTATTTATACACTGTTATGAACTATTATGGAGTTGGGTCATATTGAAAATATTAAATTAATAGTCTAGCAAGTATAGAACAATCATACCATACTGGACATATTCATTCAAGAAAACTGAATGGGAGAACTTCTAGAAGCATATGTGTTTTAGTCTTAACATCATGAATATATCATGCTATTAAGAGTACTGTCAAAGGACATATTCAATGGACAGAAGCCCACAGAAATCTGTAACTGGAACACAATACTTCATCTTCCAAAGGTGATATGGAAATATGTCTACAACAGAGACAAGAAATACTATAAACAAATTTGTTTTCTGTTGCTTACAAAGATAGGACCAAAATCAATGAGTTGAATTTAAACTATGTCAAAAAAAGGACTGTGATAAAATACTGGGTCATCTTATATTCTAATGTGTGACAGTATAATGTGATTCTCAATAAAATGGCCTTGGAATATGGAGGAAGTGGTCTAAATGAGTCTGGAGGGCCACTTAATCAGAAGGAACTGTTTTAGGAGTTGCTTCCTAGTATCAATTGGCATGAAATGGCCTTACAATTATTCTGCCAAAGCAATAGTTTCAGCGTTTACCTCTTGCCTATGGTTTCTAAAGAGTATCTCTAGTACTAAGTAATTAGAGGCACTTACTTAAAATGAGGGTAATTAGATTATTGAGCATTAGAATGGAATGCCATTGGAGTGAATTAACTATCTAAATAGTAAAGTGATCAATTGGGCTGAGATTTAATTGGTGGCATGGATTTCACTGAAGAGTGGGGGAACTCATCCTTCCTTTCTTCTTCGTGCTGCTTCATATTTAATTGTATGATGAAACGAAATAGTTCTCAGTTAGCCTTACAAAGAAAATTCCTTGCTATTTGTAGAGTGGTTTCATTTTAATTGCACATAACATTAATGACTGCCATTGGGTAATGGAATAGCAAGTTGTTGATAATGTTTGGAATCAACAGTGCTATTTGTTTCCTATTTTAAAATGTCATCACCATTCATTTCCGAAGAAAATAATTGCAGCAGAGGGCAGGGCTGAAAGCATAATGGGGCAGTCTGTAGTAATAGCAAAAAGCTTTGTCTTTCTCAGTTATATTTACAATATAATTGGCTTGCAGGGCAATGGGGTAACAGCAGAATGCTAGAAGAATGACACAGAAAAGCTTGCCTATCCCCTTTCCAGGACAGTCAATCATTGTATTCCAAAAATGTGGATTGCTATTTAGAAGATGTAAAAACCTGAATCAAAATATATTGTACTTTTATTTCATAACAGCTGCAGCAAAGAAAGATACCTTGCGTCATCTTAATGCCATACTGTAAAGAATATCTACCTGGAGCAGCGAGGAAGGCACTTCTCTTTTTATATTGGGAGACATATTTTGACAGTGATTTATGGCTAAGGCATCTTGCTGAAACTCTGCCTCCTCCATGGCTTGATGAAAAACTACCTCAGAGCCTCAGAGTTGCTCAAAACTTTCCGTAGGACAAGTGCAAGTCATTCTTTCTTAAGTAGATTGACCTCTGGATATATTTTCCTTTTTTCATTTCTGAAAGCACATTTCTGAAAGCATAATGGCAGACTGGCAGCAAAGTGAAGCATGGTGTAGCAAGATGGCAGTACTGACACTTCATCTATTCATAGAATTATTTGTAACAGGTAGATTATTGGACCAAAAGCAATGATGTTTTACATTTCCATTGACCATCTGTTGCTGATATCCATACATGAGTGCAATTAGTCACTACCCAGGACTTCATCTTTTTTTCCCTTCTCTCTCTTCCTCTCCTTGTTCAGCAGCCCCTCTTTGCTCCAAATATCTGTGTTCCATTATCTCTACCTTCTCAACACTTTCTTACTCTTGTTTCTTTCCTATCTTCTCTCTCTTTTTTTTCTCAGCTCACTTTCCAAAGACCCTTTGTAGTAGAAATAAATGTAGTCAGGTAAACCAGTTAGTTCATAGTTGTAATGAAGAAGGCTTATTGGTCACTCACATGTGCTAAACAGCAACCCTACATGCATTTGGTGCAACAAATTGAGCTCCAAAGAAAATATTGGGCAATCCTAATTTGAGAATGTTTTATGCATTTTTCTGATAATTTCTTCAAGATTCAGTTTACAGCACAGAAAACAAGGATATTAGTGTTTAAGCTCACATGTGATCAAATGAATTTATTTATTCTGCTGTAGTCTTTCAACTCTTGGCAGTTACAATGTAACTGTAAAAACAGTTAAAAGCAGCCACAGAATTAAAACAACATAGAACTAAGGTTGCAAAAAAAAAAAAAAAAGGTGGAGAGGAAAAGCAACAAGAGGTATAGTTTATTTATTGGGGCATAAATAATGCATGGGCTATGGGAAGAAAAGTTATTTGCAAGTAACTTAGTGAGTGGTGAAGAATTACCAAGTTTCTAGTTGTGATGAAGATTGGTCATCACTTCTTTAGATATTTATTTTTTCTTTTCTCATTTCTTTCTCTTTTTTCTTTCTTTGCACTTTCTGTTCTCTTTTTCTTTCTGTATTTACTTTGCATTGTCCTTTATTATTCCTATTAAAGTTTCCATAAATAAATGGAATAAATAGTAAAAGAACCTAAGAGATATAGGTGATATTATCAAGAAAAGCTCTTAATAACTACCTAAAATCCATTGGGGAGGAAAGGCAATATGTAGCAGTTCACCTCCTCCGGCATCCTGGAAAAGTGAAATGAGCCCCCCTCCCCCACATGCATGATCAAACAGTTTGGGCTGAATCTGTTGTGGAAGAGATGGTCCCATATTATTTATTTATTTAATCAGATTTCTATACCGCTCCCTCTCCCAAAAAGGGACTCGGAGCGGTGTACAGCCTACTAAAAAACACACAGAATATATATAGTTTAAAACTAGATTAAATGTAAGATCCGGCTGAATCCCATCAAATTACAAATACAGACATTTAAAATCCGGGATTAATTAAGAAATCAAATTTAAAAATTTAAAAATTTAAAACCCAAAGTAAATTTAAAACCCATAAACCATTTACTGGGCCAGGCCGGCCTGCTTGAAAAATAAGGTCTTAACTGCGCGCCGGAAGGTCAGGATGTCCGTCATGGCCCGTATCTCCGGGGGGAGATCATTCCACAGGGAGGGGGCTCCCACAGAGAAAACCTGCACCCTCGGGGCCGCCAGCCGACAACGATCAGGCGGCGGCACCCCAAGGAGGGCAACCCTGTGAGAGCGTACTGGGCGGCGGGAGGTTGTTGATGGCAGCAGGCGGTCCTGTAAGTACCCGGGTCCCGAGCCATGGAGCACTTTAAATACAGTCAGTACCACCTTGAATCGAATCCGGAAGGCCACAGGAAGCCAGTGCAGCCTGCGGAGAAGCGGTGTTACATGGGAACCCCGAGGGGCACCCACGATCACCCACACGGCTGCATTCTGAACCAACTGCAGCCTCCGGAGACTCTTCAAGGGGAGCCCCATGTAGAGAGCATTGCAATAGTCCAAGCGGGAGATGACGAGGGCGGAAGTGACTGTGCGAAGTGCGCCCAGATCCAGAAAGGGCCGCAACTGGTGGATCAGATGAATCTGACAAAAAGCCCCCCTGGCGACGGCTGCAATATGATCTTCTAAAGACAGCCGTACATCCAGGAGGACACCCAGATTGCGCGCCCTTTCCATGGGGGTCAAAACCTCTCCCCCCACGGCCAGCGAAGGAACAAGCTGGCTGTATCTGGGCGCAGGAAAAAACAGCCACTCGGTTTTGGTCGGGTTGAGACGAAGCCTGTTACGACCCATCCAACTCCGCACGGCTTCCAGGCACCGGGTCATCACTTCGACGGCTTCGTTGGGGTGGCCCGGGGTGGAGATGTACGGCTGAGTATCATCAGCGTACTGATGGAACTCCACCCCGAAGCCACGGATGATCTCACCCAGCGGCTTCACATAAATGTTGAACAGCAGGGGCGAGAGCACCGACCCCTGGGGCACCCCACACAGTAGGGGCCTCAGGGCCGACATCTGCCCCTCTGTCAACACAAATTGTGAACGGTCGGAGAGGAAGGAGGCGAACCACCGTAACACGGTGCCTCCCACCCCCAACCCCTCCAACCACTGCAATAAGATACTGTGGTCGACAGTATCAAAAGCCGCTGAGAGATCTAACAGGACCAGGACAGAGGAACAACCCCTGTCCCGGGCCCTCCAGAGATCATCCACCAACGCGACCAACGCCGTCTCCGTGCTGTGCCCGGGCCTGAAACCCGATTGGAGGGTGTCTAGATAACTCGCTTCATCCAGGTACTGCGGGAGCTGACGTGCCACCACACTCTCAACAACCTTCGCAACAAAGTGAAGGTTGGAGACCGGACGATAATTTGATAGTAATGCTGGGTCCAGGGACGGTTTCTTGAGGAGGGGCCGAACCACCGCCTCTTTCAAGGTGGCGGGTAACAGCCCCTCTCTCAAGGAAGCGTTTATGATTCCCTGGAACTAGCTTCGTGTCACCTCCCGAGTGGCCAAGACCAGCCAGGAGGGGCACGGGTCCAGCAAACAAGTGGTGGCATTAAGCCCCCCAGTATCCTGTCCACGTCCTCCAGAGTAACAGGATCGAACTCAACCCAAATGACCTCACCGATATCCACCCCCCCCGGCCCGGAGATGCCCAGTCAGAGTCCAGCTCATCCCGGATCTGAGTGATTTTGTCCTGCAGAAACTTAGAAAACTCCTCAGCCCGCCCCTGCAAGGGATCCTCCTGCGCTCCCACCTCCAAAAGGGAGCAGGTCACCCTAAACAGGGCGGCTGGGTGGTTTTCCGCGGACGCAATAAGGGTGGAGAGGTAAGACCTCCTCGCCATCCTTATCGCCACTAAATACATCTTAATATGAGATCGTAGTAGTGTTCGGTCAGACCCAGAGCGGCTAGCCCTCCAACTACTCTCTAGGCGTCTTTTCTGGTGCTTCATCTCCCTTAGCTCCTCAGAAAACCGAGGAGCCACGTGGGATCGGCACCGGGTCAGAGGCCGCAAGGGCACGACCTGGTCAAGGGCCCCAGCAGCCACCTTATCCCAGGTGGCGACCAAGCCCTCAACCGAGTCGTGTGTGTGAGCTTTGGGAAATGGCCCAAGCTCCATCAGGAACCTATCTGGGTCCATCAGGCGCCTGGTGCGGTACCATTTTGTCGGTCCCGCCTCCCTGCAGCCGGGGGGTGCGGAACGGAAGTCGAGCTTCAGGAGCGAGTGATCAGTCCATGACAGGGGTTCTACAACTACATCCCCTACACCCAGATCACTCTGCCACTGATCAGAGACAAAAACCAGATCCAGGGTGTGACCTCCCAAGTGAGTAGGGTCCTGAATTAACTGGGTCAGGCCCATGGCTGTCATGGAAGCCATGAACTCCTGAGCAATCCCCGAGGCACCGCCGGCAGAAGGCAGGTTGAAATCCCCCATGACCATAAGCCTGGGGGTCTCAACCGCCAAGCTGGCTATGACCTCAAGGAGCTCAAGCAGGGCCGATGTCACATAGCAGGGAGCCAGGTATGCGACCAACAAGCCCACCTGTACCCTGGGATCGAACTTCACGAAAAGAGACTCACATCCGGTCGTCTGAGAAACAGTGGATTCCCTCGGACACAGATCCTCCTTAATAACCACCACAACCTCCCCTCCCCTCCCCTGGGCCCTCGGCCGATGAAAAACCCGAAACCCAGCCGGGCACATCTCCACCAGAGGGATTCCCCCCTCTTGGCCCAGCCAGGTCTCGGTAATACCCACCAGGTCCGTTCCCCCCTCACAAATCAAATCATGGATGAGAGGGGCCTTATTGGTAACGGACCTGGCGTTGCAAAACATCAGCCGAAGGCCCAGGGCCCGATCGCTCAGACCACCCGGGGAACGGGACATAACAAGGGGGTCGGAGCGCGCCACAGCAGATAAACAGCGAGGGCGCGCTCCCGATACAAAATATGGCCCCCTATAACCGCCAGATCTGCCTCTCCCGCTCACCGTACTAATAGCTTTAATTTCACCCTCCCCAGAACAGCCCCCCATCCTCAATACAGCCCCATCCGAACCCAGACCCTCCCGGCAGCGCTCGACCCACGGCCTGGTCCCAGCTCCAGGCGGGTTGTCCCCCAACCCCCGCCCGGTTACCCCTAACCCCTTTAAAAATCTAGTTAAAAATTTCAGACAGCCCTCCCTCACGTGCTTCTTGCGGCCCCACCATCTCTCCGGATCCCAGGATCTGTCCTTGAGAAAAGTTTTAGAGAGTTTGGAGGGCCATTTCTGAGAAAGGGGAACATTTCTCAGGGCCCACAGATCTTCCACAGAGTACAACAGCTTCTTCGACTGAGTCTTCCCTAACCGCCACCAGCAAGGCTGGGGGCCCACCGGTCAGGACCCAAGTCCAGGCCGAAAAGATCCGGAACATGTCCATGCCCCCCACAGCCTCCATCCTCGCTTCCGCTGTTGATGCCGGGGGGGCAGCGTCGAATGTTGGCCCCGCATCCAGCTGGTCCCCGTCACTGTTGCCGTCGGAGCCGCCATCGGGACAGAAGAACCTGGCCCTCGGGGGCAGATGTTAACCAGGGCCGTCGTGGTGCCACCCAAGACAGCCTCAGCCGCCAGGGGCGGGCTCCTCCCCATGCAAACGCCGCAGAGCCACCTGCGGCAATCACAATGGGTAAGGGCCGTCCCATGGCCCCGGTCCAGTCGGGGGAGAGCCCACGGGCCTAGCCGCGGTGGGTCCACCAACATCCAACTCCCACCGCGGCAGCTGAAATTAGGCCCCTGTAGAGCCACTGACGCCCAAGAGCCGCTCCAGCAACAATCCGGATGGCCCGGAAGGCCGCAGGCCACGGCTCCACCAGCTCCACCAACTCGACCAGGTCCTCCTTCGGTTCCTCCGCCACCACCGCCGATAACGCTGCTGGATCCGCGCTGCTCTGAAATAGCCGCGGCAGCTGGTATCCGGCCTCATGGGGGCCCCGCTGCTCGGGAACACAAACTACTCTCCTCGGCCTCACCGCAGGCCCTCTCACCGCCCGCAGCATCTCGGCCAAGTCTGCGCTGCCCACGGGCGAACAAAGACACCAAAACCCAGCCGCACAGGGCCGCCACCACCCGAAAACCACCCACGGCGGCTCCGGTCTCCATGTCGGCCCCGGCCCCGGCAGCACTCCTCCGGCTCCGGCTCCAGCTCCGATGGAAACCACCGGGCTCAACGCTGCTCAACGGAGCCGCCCGAAACCACCTGCGGCGGCTCCGGCCTCCACGTTGGCCCCGGCCCCGGCAGTACGGCTCCGGCTCTGATGGAAATTGCCGGGCTCAACGCCGCTGCACGGCCTCTTCGGGATCGCCCACCCCCCCGGGTCCTTCTGCCACCCCTGCCACAGGTGAGGACCCGGGGGGAGGGAGACCTACCCCGAAATTTGGCCGCCGCGACGGAGCTCCTCTGCGAAACGTCCTCCGGCCGCCATATGTATCCAAGTATCTAGTATCCCGAAAGAGTCAAGTTGGTTAGCATTTCAAATTGTAGCTGGAACTGCATTAGTAACCAGTGCATGACCTGCAGCACATTTGCTATATGTAGTCCCCAAATTGGGAATCACTTAACACTGGTCTGCTGCATTCTGGATTAATTGTAACTTCTGTGTAGTTTTTAAAGTTAGTCTCATGTAAAGTGCATTGCTGAAGTTGATTCGGGTGAGAGAATGAGTTACTGTTGCTAAATCTCACATCAGGTAAGGTCACAGTTGGTACACCACCTGAAGCTGGGCAAAGGCCTCCACTTGCAGTTTATGTAGGTGCCACAAGTCCAAAAGAATTTCAAAATCACAATTTTGCTGCTGTATATCCATCCAGTTGCCTGTCTGTGTAGAGAGAATAGAATAGAATAGAATTCTTTATTGGCCAAGTGTGATTGGACACACAAGGAATTTGTCTTGGTGCATATGCTCTTGGTGTACATAAAAGAAAAGATACATTCATCAAGAATCATAAGGTACAACACTTCATAATAGTCATAGGGTACAATAAGCGATCAAACCATAGTAGGAAACAGTCAATACAAATTGTTAGGATACAAGCAACAAGGTTACAGTCATACAGTCATAAGTGGGAGGAAATGGGTGAAAGGAAGGATGGGAGGATTAATAGTAATAGTAATGCAGACAGGCATAATACTGGCACCAAAGAAGAACTTCAATATATGAAAAGCAGTTTTATTTGCCTGGGTTCAGTTTAAGCCTATTCTCTCCCAGCAAGACCCTCACAGTATCCAGGCATCAGGATAGAAATCACTAGCATTGGGATAATCTGGGACAGTGATTTACAGTTGAATATCTTCAGCATAGTGATGATAACATACCTTGAATTGTCAGATGACATCCCCTACCAGTTTCATATACGCATTAAAAGGCAGGGATCAGAGTCTGATTTCTATGATATCCCATGAGTGAAGACCTTCTGACCTACCTCTCATCTTGCACTACAATGGATTGAAAAACCTCACAAAGGAAACAGTGGGACCACTGCAAAACAGTGCCCTGAATCTCCAACATCTCTAGCAATTCCATAAGATATCTAGGTCAATAGTGTCAAAAAGCTGCTGAGAAGTTTAAAATGACAAGGAGATAATCCTATATACTGTATTTCCAAGTTCTGTCACAAGTCATTCAAGAGAGCAAATAATGTTGTGTCATACAAGTCTGAATCCAGACTGAAAAGTATTCAGGTAGAGGTCTACTTCCTTTAAGATACTACTTAGCTGATCCACCACTACTATCAGCAAATTCTTCAAAAAGTGGAATGTTAGAGAGTGGTTGATAATAATTATCCAAGACCAATGATTTGAGAGGTAGGAAAAGACATAGAATAGTTTAGAGCAGAAGTTGCCAACCTTTTGGACCTCAGGGACCACCAAACTCATAATTTTAAATCCTGTGGACCAGAGACCCTGGGAAAATCCTCCAAAAAGTCTGCAGGAAAATTCCCCACCCCATTTTTCTACCAACCGATCAGTCTTTATTATTTGGGATTGCAGGATACCGTCTCCAACTCCGTTCTCGGGGAGAGAGAGAGACTTTTGGCTTCATGCAAGGAAAGCAGCAGAAGCCACAGAAGTCTTTCTTTCTCTCCCCCAAACTCCACCAGAAATGAATCTTTGTGAGACTTGTCATGTTGGTACAGCCGCTTGGAGCAGGAGACCTTACAGGGTCCCAAAGACTCATTTCTACCGGAGTTTGGGGGAAAGAAAGAAAAACTTTTGTTGCTTTCCTTGTGTGCAACCAAAAGCAGAAGAAAGAAGTAGAAAGAAGCATCCCGGTGGCCAGGCCAGGTGTGTGGGGCGTGTGGGGCAAGTTCCCCCTGCCGCCCTTCATCCCCTCCCCTCATTACCTCATGTTGTTCGCAATGCAAGCGATGCAAGCCTTGTGTTCCCGTTAATTGCTTTGGGGGGAGACATTTCTCTGCAGACCACCAAAATTTTATCACAGACCACCAGTGGTCCCCGGCCCACTGGTTGGCGACCGCTGGCTTACAGTATCCAGTCCACTTCCTTATAAACTACAAAGTATTCCAGATAATAGGGAAAAACAGCATGATATTCCCATTGCCACTAAAGACTGTGCACATGTGAAGTCAAGATGGTGGTAATATGATGACCAAGAATTTCTGTGCTTTGCCAGAGCCTCAGCCAAATTCTTGCACTTCCTATTAAATGTCTGTAATATGAACAAGACCTCACCAATATTGGTTCTTCATGAGCCTGCTTAACATGATATCTTTAAAAAAGCTATGTTCCACTTAGTATATTATTAATAATACAAGTTTCCTTTTCTCCTTATCCATCTTCTTATATATGGTTCAGATAAATATCAAATACCTCTTGATATTTGAAACATTTTCTGTCCATTACTTGCTAGGCAGCAGAGAATTATTGCAAAGTTGATCTCAGAGAAGAAGGAGCAGAAAACAGGGAATAACAATACTAATTATGGTACAGGTCAGGTAAGCTTTTGAGTTATATAGAATTTTTTATTAGAATCTGATAATGCATCATATACCAGTATACATCTAACTGTAAGGGTGCTTGGGTGACGAAAAATTAGGGATATAGCTATGCAGTAAGTACAGTGTTAACCAGTAATTTAAAGTTAAGGTGAGAAACTAGCGATAATCTTATGCCATTGAAATTATTAAATGAATTTGGGTTTGAGAGAGGAATATTCTTGACTAAATGGAGAATATCTAATGAGAAGAGAAATTGTCTATTCAATAATTGTATGTGAATCAAGAATCTAATAAATGAAACTGTGGTATAATTCATTGTCATTTTATTACTTTAGATATTTTAGATATAGAATGTTAACAAATATCAGGACATTATCAGGAAAAAGGTGAAAAACTAAATATTGGTAGGAAGGAGTGAGATGATTGTAAAATTTTACATATTGATTCATAGTAATCAGGTAGATGTTTGATTGTAATTCTATGAGGCTGAAAAAAATTCCTATGATACATGGTGTGTATCAACTTAATTAAAGTGATCACTAATCTTTCTAGACCATACTTTAACAGTAACTCGAAAAATAGATAATTGCTATAGTAAGGTATGCTTTAATAACTGACAATTTTGGATCACTATAGGTACTCTTATGAAAATTGAAAATTTAATAACAGAGTAACAGATTTGAAAGAAACCTTGGAGATCTTCTAGTCTAACCCTCTGCTCAGGCAGGAAACCCTATAACATTTCAGACAAATGATTGTCCAATATCTTATTAAAAACTTCCAGTGTTGGAGCATTCATAACTTCTGGAGGCAAGTTGTTCCATTGGTTGATTGCTTTCACTAAGGAAATTTCACCTTAGTTCTCTTGCTTCTCTCCTTGATTAGTTTCCATCCATTGCTTCTTGTCTTGCCTTCAGGTGCTTTGGATAATAGGCTGACTCCCTCTTCTTTTTGACACCCTCTTAAATATTGGAACACTGCTAACATGTCACCCCTAGCCTTTATTTTCATTAAAGTAGACATAATTGATTCCTGCAACCATTCTTCGTGTTTTAGCCTCCAGCTCCCTAATCATCTTTGTTTCTCTTCTCTGCACCAACGAGAATCATAAAAGGAGTGTTACAGTTATTAAGATATAGTTGTTAACCCAATTAGAGGATTCTGATCCAATGGTATCCTAGGGTATATCTCCAAATGACCAGTTCCCACTTGGACATCTAAAGAGAGAAATTAACAAAACACAAATTTCTTGAGGGCCTCCAGTACCCTGAGGAAATAAATTGGTGAACAAAGGCAACATGAAACTGATTCAGTTGACTGAAGAATGAAATCTCAAGAATATTGTAGAGAATTGACTGACATAATTGGAATAAAATCTTCTAAAATCCAACCATTTTGTTCTCTAAGAATGAGGCAGTAAAGAAAATCAAAGAGACACCATTTTAGTTATTTATTTAATTACATCCATTTTTTGCTACCTATTCTAATGATTAGTAGCTTACAATGTGTAACACTGAAACATCCATGGAATACTCATAAGAGCAATGCACAATTAAACCTATAAAATACTACTGCTTGGTTATTTTAGGTATAGCGATAGTTGCATCCAAACTAAGAATCATTGAGTTCTGAAGATGATTATGTAGAAGAATGTAAGGGATATAATTGATTTTCTGTGTAATGTGATTAATGGGATCACTAGATAAAAAATAGTAGAAATAATTCTTGACTTAAAGAAAAATATAATTATATTCTTCATCCCATCTCATTGTTAGAGAATAAAAAGTCCCTTTCCGCATCTAAATATTCCAATTGATTTTTTACGCCATTACTCAAATATGCCGAAGCTATTTACATGAGACCTAAGCCATATATCTTTTCAAAAAGATCTTTCTTCATAAAATGTGACACCTTTGAAAGTGTACACAGTGTTTTCAGAGAGAACACTGAAAGTTAAATAAAGCTTTCAAAAGGATTTATCAGGTAAATGTTATAGATTGCTTTAATTTAATTTATGAGATTAGTTTGACTTTCAATTACCAAGCTTCACACTGAATCACTTTATATCTTGAGTTCTCTAAGCAGCTCTCCTTACACTCGATCTTTCATTTAGAGAGGGATTATCAATAATTAGACACTGTGCCCTTATTGATCAACAAATCAATATCCACATAAATCATCTGCAGCCTAAAAATAATTCACTCTTTGCATTAAGGGAAATTGGTGCAATCAAATTAGCATCCTTTGTGATACACTGATTGTAGCCTTCCCTTTTAGAAGTAAAGGTAATTTTTTGAAGTAGGCTTTTAAGCAATAAGGTAAATTACTGGAGTGAGTTTTCAGGTATGGTTACCCTCAAGAATTCATAAGGCTTTATTTCACTACAGCTTAATTTTCTTCATACAGAAAGGGCTGTATTTTTATTATTCAAATTGGTATTTTACTGCTCTGGGATAAGAAATCAAGAAATCTAATTTAATCCACATGAGTATGTTGTAAACAAACAGATAAAATCATATTGGCAGTGTTGGGTAGAGAAGTAGCCATCCTTGATTCTATGTCAGCAAGAAGCATGCAATTTATTTTATTTATTTATTTGTCAATTGCTTACAAGATAATAGGTATAAGTAAAAACATAGTTATGAATACATGAGTACATGTAAGAAAAATAAAGATAAAAAAAATAAAAGAAACAATAGGACAGGAACAGTAGGCATTCCAACATGAGCTGGAAGAGGATAGCTTAAATGCCCTTCTGGGCCTACATTCCATTATTATGGAATGATCTCTTTGTTAGTTTTAATCAGTGCTTGGAAGATAAACAGTCTTGAGTCTTTGGAAAGACATGGAATATCTTGAAACAAGCAAAATTTTGTACCCGTTGTACAGCTGACATTTATTCTTTTACTTTAGAAATTCAGAGAATTTTTTTCCCCCGTTAACCAATTTGGTGGTGAATTTCAAAGGTCATTTATGTCCATTTATGTTCATACATACTCTGCCATTCAAACATACACTCAGACAACCTTGAAGAGACAATAAACTGTAAGGAATTACAGTTTATTTAATTACACTATTAAATAATCTATATCTCTGTATCAAAATAACAAATGAAATATGAGGGATACAGTGTGGAAAGGACTAAGCAAAAGAACAGCAACTCTAAAAGATGACTGAGTGGTTATCTTTTTCCACATAAGCAAAAATCCATTCAGTGAAATGGATAACTTTCCTAAAATAATCTAAGTCACCACAGACCAACCTCTTTTGAGCAGTTTAATGGAAAAAGTAGTCTCAGAGTTCATTACGTTAATATTATTTTTTAAAAATATTTTTTTTTATTTTCTGAATGTGTGAAAGCAATCTTCCTAATAGTTATGGAGAAAATATTGAGAGCTATCTTGTCATAATGCAAAGTATTATGACTAGGTATTGAATGACCTGTCAAAGCAAGTTGGTTTGTGGAGGATTATTATCTGATAATCTGTTGACTGTGATGATATATATGAATACTGATAGCAATAGTAATAGCAATAGTATTTAGTCTTATATTCTGCTTTACAGTGCTTTAAAGCCATCTCTAAGCAGTTTATAGAGACACATATTGCCTCCAACAATCTGGGTCCTCATTTTACCGACCTCGAAACGATGGAAGGCTGAGTCAACCTGGAGCCTGGTGAGATTCAAACTGCCAAATTGCAGCAGCCGGCAGTCAGCAGAAATAGTCGGCAGTACTGCACTTTAACCACTGTGCCACCACTGCGGATGCAGGATTAAAGTTATAGGTCTGAATGAGAAGCAATTATTTTCTTTTTTGCCACAATTTTCTTCAATGGATAAGAAACTGCCTGATTGGATCACCCTTTTATGTGACCAAAAATGAAGATAGGTATATGTTCTATCTTCTGGAAAATGGATATTTTAGCTAGCATTTCACAATATAATACATCTGGTTATATTTTCTCTAGAAATTGGAAAGGAATGGTTAAGTAAATAGCACTTAAAATTTCAGCCCCTCTAATGTCGTAAAAAGAAAAACAGTATTGCACGAGGTGGCTTATTCCTCAATTGCATTATCCACTCTGCTGATGTAAGTCTCGGCTGTCAACGGGCTACTTTCATTGCACCTCATCTTGGAACAGAACACATTTTGTCTAATGAAATGCAGTAACATCCTTCAATAAAGCCTCTTGCCAGATCCTCATCTTAAGGTCATGCCACTGAAGTAATCAGGACAATGTCATTATGAATCAGCCTTTAAATCATGTAAAGCTTTATTAATTCTCTTAAAAAGCAAATCTGACTTCATTTTCCTATTTAAAAGCTTCATATGTAACTGTACCATTGATATGGCATTTATCGTTCACTCCCTGATGAAGGCCTTGTATTTCTAAATAAAAGTATTCCACAACTGGCTATTGAGATTCTTTATCAACACTGTTAGATTTTTTTAAAAAAGGTAAACGGATCCTTGTGGATTTTACTCTGCTAGTGGTTGCAAACTATAGGGGGCAGTGCTCATCTCCATTTCAAGGCCATTGAGCCAGGACATTTTTGTAGTCATGTGACCAGAGTGACATCACGGAGCATTACCATCTTCCCAACCAGTGGTGCGAGTCAAATTTTTTTACTACTGGTTCGGTGGGGATGGCTTGGTGGGCGTGGCAGGGGAAGGATACTGTAAAATTTCCAGTCAGAGGTGATATTTGCTGGTTCTCCAAACTACTCAAAATTTCCATTACTGGTTCTCCAGAACTGGTCAGAACCTGCTGAATATCACCTCTGTTCCTGCCAAAGTGGTACCTGTTTACCTACTTGTATTTGTATGCTTTCAAACTGCTAGGCTTACATGGGCTGGGCAACGACAGAAGCTCATCCTCTTGCGTGGCCCTTGGATCTGTTGCATGGTCCTTGCATCTCGAATCTGGATTACCAGCTTTCCAGACAACAAGTCTGGCATCTTAACCCTGAGCCACCATGCTGCCCTTAGTTAGATTTATACTCTAAAGCAAAATTTTTCAAACTTTAGATGTCCTTAAGTCATGTTGGTTGGTATTTCTAAGAACTGTATTCCAACTCTTCTTTAAGGCACCTGGTTGGAGAAAGCTATCCTAATCACATGAATGATATCAATGGAGTGTTTCAGAGATCCATAGAATTTAGAGGAAGAAGTGACATTCACAACACTATGCGTACAATCTTTGGCTTACACTTAATTCTTCCCATGTACTTGGTTGCATGAAATAATATTCACAACATTAAGTGTGGACATTTGAAAGGAAGTTGAAACCATTAGCTGCTTATAATCCTATATGCATTCCAAGAACCCAATTAGACATAATTCCTGATTACAAATATACTTATATTTTTTTACTAGCTGAATACCCATGCTTCGCTACGAAACTATGTGATCGGGCTTTGTTTTTGGGAAGGAAAATAAGGAGAACAAAAACCTGTCTCTGCCTACCAGCATCCATTGATATTCATCTTAGCTGTGTGTCTATCAGCCTTCTGAGTTCTATTGTTGTGACATCCTGGGTCTTGTGTTGTAATCTCTTGTGATGTGATATCCTGAGCAGGTGGCTAGGTCTATGGGCAACCACTATCCAGAAACCAGACCATGGCTGCATCACCAGCTGCCACACACCCCGACCCCCAAACCAAGCAAACTGACACATGCCATGAACACAGACCCAGGCCTCAAACTCGGAGCCAAACCAAAATCCAGAATGTCACATCACAGCCACCCACTCAGGATATCACATCACAGAACTCAGGAGTTTACACCACAAAACCTCAGGATGTTGCAACACAGCCAGCGACCCAGAAGATTACAACACAAGACCCAGGATGTCACAACAATAGAACTCAGAAGGTCATCACACAGCCCATTATCCAAGTCGTTACAACACAGGAGGCTGATAGACACACAGCCAATACCTCAGCCACACATGTTCTTAAGAAAAAGCCAGCCAATCTGCAAACTTCAACTCCATCAATCAATTAAGAAATGACAACACAGCCAGCCTCCCCACCAGTATATATAGGGAGACAGCAGCTCAGATCATGCTTTGCTCGTACAAGCACAAAGCTGAAAGCACCAGCCTGAAGATGGCGAGTGAGATCTCATCGAAACATAGCCAAGATACTCTCAATCTTACATGGGAAAAGACCTGAACACCCAAGACCTGCATACCTGTACCCATGAAAATCTTTGAAAACACACACACACAAACACACACACACAAACACACACACACACACACACACACACACACTCGGTTTCATTTTTATTTTTGCTTTCATTTCTTTTCTAATTCTCTATTCTACAATACATAGTTTTCATATTGATGTTTAACTCAATAAAAAAGCAGCAACAACAAAAATATTCCCATTGTTTAATCTACACTGTACTGTCTGTGATCTTCTACTTATTCACTCAGGCATTGAATCCCCAAAAAAGTTTTGTGTCACTTTCTTCTGGTCCACAAAATGATATAACTATTTTTTTTTTCCCTATATGCTTGTAAAAAGCAATGGATATCTCTTTTTCTCCACTTTTAAAGTTGTTGATAAGGGTTCTTGGATTTAAACCAAATCTTCAACAATAACTACATATTTCTCCAATTATTTTATGGTTTTTATCAAAATTGTAAAAGTATGGAATAAATATTATTCTACATTTCCTGGAAAATTGTTGCTCGGTTCAATGTTTATAGTTATTGGCTGCATACTTTGTTATGATTAGAGAAGACCCACTGAAATTAGTGGGGTATTTTGTTTATGACAAATGTACGTCTCATTAATTTTAGCATGCATCTAAACTTAACCAAATGTGGATGTAAGCCAGTATGATTTTATTTATTCACTTACTTTAAAAAAAACATATAGACTATTTTTAAGAACAGAAGTACATGTACAAAACAGTTTGTATATTATAAAAAGAATGAAAATAAATCAAGCTAATGTAACATCATTCCTGAGTGGTAAAATTCCAATTCCATTTTGAAAAGTTGGCAAAACTTACTTTATTTATTTAATTCAGTTACTTTTATGTTTCATTTTTTTTAAAAAAGGACTATGAGCAGCTCTGGGAAAAGAACTTCTTCTCTGGCTTTGCAAATTGGTTTTGTGCTTACTGGCTTTTGTTTGTTGGACTGTGTGTTGCTGCCATCTGGAAAGTGTGTGGTGCAGCCTTACCAGTCCTTGTAGGATTGTTTGTTGTGGAAATTAACAGAGCAATTGTAGGAAGTTAGCACCCACCCCTCTCCTAGAAAATTTAAAAAGTCTAGGAAATATTAAAAAGGCAGAATATTTCCCCTAAGAGTAGGAACTCAAGAAGCAGAAACTCACCTCAGAAGGAGAAACTCACCCCCACCTTTGTTAATGGGTGGGCCATTAAGGCCTGGGCCAGAATACTTTACATAAGAAGGAACTCCAGGTAAAAGCTATAGAAATTGCCAAAAGCCCTTTTAAGGGCATAATCGCCCAGCAAGGCTAGACCAAGCCTGGAACTCAGGACAGCCTACAAAGTTGCCCCTGGGAGTCTGACAACCAATTAGAATACAAGTTCCAATTCAAATCCCAACAGAGGGTATAAAACCCAGCACTCTTAGAGCCTCAGACCTTTTTTTTCTTGACCTTCTCACCTTGAGTATGTGATCAGACTTCTCTGGAGCTCCAGGCCATGTGGTCCTGTACACCATTAAACTTTCCAAGCAGCCTCCATGTTTCCAGTGTCTTTTTCCCCACTTGGAACTGAACCCAGAAGGATATTTCTTTCAACATAATAAAGGACTGTATCAAAAGCCAGTCTCTACCTAGGCAACCTGTGTCATAACACCCACCCTCCCGCCCATCTACATATCCATCCCAACCAAATTTAGTGGAGTTAAAATCATATCTTATTGTCCCTATGGATTGATTGAAATTAATTTATCTCCTGATATTCATGTCCTATTATGTTAGTTTTATAACCATAAGGGACAAATATGATTGGGTAGTCCTTATACCAAAAGATCATTTCCTTTTTAGTTAATGCTCTATATACAGTACACACATAATTAAGGCCTGAAATTGGTACTAAGATTTCTATGTTATATAATCTTCTCTAGTTTTTTCTTCCCTTTCTTTTGTCTTGCCTTTCCAATAATTAAATGTATGATGTTAAAACATAATAATTTAATACAAGTAGTCCTTGACTTACAACAATTTCTTTAGTGATCATTCAAGTTTCAACAGCACTGAAAAAAGTGACTAATAACTTTTTTTTCACACTTATGACTGTCGGTCATGGTCATGCGATCAAAATTCAGACGCTTGGAAACTGACTCATATTTATGACAAGCAAAGTCAACAGGGAAGCCAGATTCACTTAACAACCATGTTACTAGTTTAAAAATTTGCAGTGATTCACTTAACAACCGTAGAAGGCTGTAAAGTGGGAGCAGCACTCAACTTTACAAATATCTCACTTAGCAACTGAAACTTTGTGTTCAATTGTGGTCATAAATTGAGGACTACCTCTGGAAAATTTGTTGGCTTTGTATTAAATAAATGCAACTATTCAACTGAGTTTTTTGTATTCATGCTTCTGGTGCATATGAGTATTGCAACTCTAATCCTCCCCTCCCCATAACTTCAGCAGATCATATTCAGATAGTCCAATTTCAAAGGAGCCCTCCAAAGCTGCCATTAACTTCACAGGTGCTGTTTCCTTTAAGCATGTGGAAATAATGAATGCAAAATTGGGCATGCAGGATTAGATATTGCAGGCTGAGTTCCCACTCTGTTTTGCATGCTATATCTGTCTTTTTGTCAAAATCTCTTCCTTCCTTCCTTCCTTCCTTCCTTCCTTCCTTCCTTCCTTCCTTCCTTCCTTCCTTCCTTCCTTCCTTCCTTCCTTCCTTCCTTCCTTCCTTCCTTCCTTCCTTCCTTCCTTCCTTCCTCTCTTCTTCTATTTCTTTAATCACTGCAAAAGACACTATTAAATAGGTGTCTTTAAGGAATCCTTTGACATTAGCAACAAATGAGCATAAAGAAAAAAACAACATTAGACCCTGTAGTTTGTGCCGATAATGATATTTTGTACATATGAAACCAACCAATAAAACTAAAGTTAAAAGACTCATAAAAATTGCAGTTATGAGACAAGAAGTGATTGGATAGAGAAGGAAGGGCAGGCATAAAGAGGCCTCAGCTCTTTGATGTTTATTACCGCTGTCGAGCAAATAGGAACAATGCTGTTTTTCATGAACACATCGCAGCATTTGGTATTTTACATTTGTTTCCAATTTTTAACAGTTAACATTGTGGGCTTTCATTATGCCATTGTCTCTCAAAATTGCAAGGGCCATCATGGTTGTAATTTACCTTTTGTAGGAGATAATTTGGAGCAGTTTCGGGCCAGGAAGTAACATCTGCCTTGAAAAGCCACGGATCTGGACACTTTTAAAGAGTTCGAGACTGGGACATGTTAGAAGGTCAGTTTCCTCATAAACTCCCCTCATCACGCTCAGTTTTATTCATTATATTCGACATATTAAGCTTCTGTATCCTGGCATAAAGAGACACAATATTGCAGCATATTGGTAAACTCATTTGCTTTTCCCTGCTAGTGTTGTGTCCAAATATCAATCCCCGGGGATAAACACGTGTATATAGACTGTACGAAAATGAGCCTCAGCAGCAGGTGGCCTTTTTCAGCCTAATGAACACGGCAATCTGTTACTATCACCACGCTGCTTTTCACCAGACAATTAGGCAACTAAGCATGTAATTATTCAGGCCAACGAGAAGTGCCTCTTCTCTAATTTCATCTTTTCATTGCTGTTTACTCACCCACACTCCCCTCATTAATGAGAGATTTTCCAGTCTATGCTAATTGGTTTCAATAACATTCATTTCAGTTGAAAGGGGAACGATTCTGTTAATTGGAGAACCGAAAGCGTCTTTTCATTTCAAGTGCGTCCTGCTATGGAAATCTGAATCCTCTCAACAGGTTCAACCTAATGAAATTAAGTTACACAGCCATTGGTGGCTTAATAGAAATAAAGTAATTTATTTTCATTGGAGCATGTGCTTGAGGTCCTGAACAATTAATACAGCTTGTAGTGGAAAGAAATTGAAAATCAGGATTCTAAATAAACAAGGGTAGGCTGGCTCCCCCCACCACACAGTTTTTCTTGTTTAACTCTTTTTCTTTTGATTATGCAGCTAATCTATCCTACCTCATTTTAGAAATACATACAGAGAGAAAGGAAATAATGATGTTTAAATGTAACAATGAAACTTAACACTGAATAAGTGAATTCAAATGAGACCCATTTTAAAATTGTCATTGATCTGTCAAATTAGTATTATTTTAGACAATAGATACCAAACAATGCACAGAAAAATCCAAATGGGCACATGCTGGTGATTAAAAAAATTGGTTACGACCTGGTACATTTGGCTTTAATAATAATGAAAATCCCAAAAGCATGTGAGAGTCTGTTTCTTAAATGTGCAGATGGATGGAAAAACAATTAGCATTGTTTTTTCCTACTGCTGAAACCCTCTATTGCTTGGATTCCATCCTTCTATATGTTGCTCTTCCATAGTCATTAATGTATGAAAGTCTAGGAAATTACAGCATAAAAAGATAACATTTCTATCCCCAAACATCATACCAGAGTATTGACATCAGGTTCCCAAAACATTTGAACGTTTAATATCTTTATATCAACTCTAAACATGGAAGCAGTTAATTTCTTTTATCTAATAGATATCAGGCTTAAAGCATCTAGAGAAACCAAGTGTTTCATTTTAGACATTTAACTCCAAAAGTGCTCTTGAAAGAAACATAATGAATAAATCAACATCCATGAATCATAGCCCAACCATAGTCAGGCTGAATAGAGACAATATGAATTCTTCTATCTTATGTTTGAAACACACCAAACTGGGGAAAGCTAGAAGTAAACAAATGAGCAGTCTAGTACTTACACTAACAGTATTACTGTATTTCTGTTCCTTTCCTGGCCAAAAAGAAATAAGAAAGAGAAATAGATTAATATAATAATGTTAAATAAATTGATATTTGAGGTATTAAGACTCTCTAGTGTTTAGCAGAGTTGGAATGGATGGTTATGTATGATTTGACCTATGTATTTATTGTTATTTACATGGAGAAGGCAGGTAGAATTCATTCAAAGTATAAATTCATCAGTCAAAATTTTGCAAGGATTTGAGTTTCACTATCTGTCATTGCAGTTATATATTCTCAGTCTTTTTGGTGTTGTGGTGATCTGATTGAAAATGAAGAGATAATTTTTGTTAGCATAGCAGGATATGGATTGTTGCATGAGTTGTGCCAGTCATTTTGTAGGGTATGCCAAAATTCTGAAGACGTTGCCTGTTCATAGAACAGAAGCAACAAAATAGAATAAAAGTTCTGTCACCCTTTTTAAACTTAAATCTAGTGGTGGGATTCAGCCAGTTCACACCACTTCAGAAGAACCGGTTGTTAACTTTCTGAGCAGTTTGGTGAACTGGTTGTTGGAAGAAATCATTAGGGCAGAGAACTGATTGTTAAATTATTTAAATCCTACACCTGCTTAAACCTTATGTGCAGCCCCAGCAGATAATGGAGATTTGTGTTTTAGTAACAGACCAAAAATTATCACAGGAAAATATTGAAATGCAGTACATAGAAATAATTGAAGTTTGATTTGAAATGTAATTTAGTATATTGATTGAAATACAGTTAAAGAGATTCAGAAGGGCAATATCATCTGGATAGTCTTTAAAAATGGAGATAAAATAACAGGGCAGGGTATGTGTTTCATGAAGAATTATAGTCAAGTCATTGTTGTTAATGCTATTATTTATTTATTTGATTGATTGATTGATTTGAAAGTATCAGTCTTCCTGGGTGAATTTCGCATTTATTTGTTATCTATCCCAGAAACTCAGAAACTCCCTCAAAAAATCCCAGGTCTTATACAAAGTGAATGCTATTCAGCTGAAAAAAACATAATCTGTTCAATTCCATGCAGAAGCAATTACACCCTGATCTTCAGTATCCATCCTCAAATTTCCATTCTACTCTACAAATTTCCATTCTACTTTGCATGGGAATATTCCCATAATTATACTATTCGCATAGCTTAAACTACCATTAAATAATGTATAGATATCAATTATTTCTTCAGGTTTGTCTCATTTTGTTTTATCAAACAGAATTACTGTAAAAGGAGATCAACTTGTACAGTAATTAAGGTAAAGGTAAAAGTTCCCCTCGCACATGCATGCTAGTTGTTCCCAACTCTAGGGGGCGGTGCTCATCTCCATTTCAAAGCCGAAGAACCAGTACTGTCCAAAGATATCGCTGTGGTCATGTGGCCGGCATGACTAAATGCTGAAGGCACACAGAGTGCTGTTACCTTCCTACCAAAGTGATCCCTATTTTTCTACTTGCATTTTTACCTGCTTTTGAACTATTAGGTTGGCAGAAGCTGGGAGAAGTACTGGGAGCTCACTCTGTTACGTGGCGCTTGGGATTCGAACTGCCGAATTGCCAACCTTTCTGATCAACAAGCTCAGCATCTTAGCCATTGAGCCATCACATATAGTAATTACTACTATGTTAAAACCCCATGTTTTGCTCTCTCTGTGTCCTTAAAAGCCAGCTTTAAGGACCAACCTGTTTTAAAATAATTTATATTTTATCTAATTACCTTAGTGGAAAAAAGTATCTTTCTTCTATTCCAAAGAAGATCATCAGAGTAGTACTATATGTCAGCTTCCAATTCTTGTCTGATTTATTTACAAATATTTCTATATGGAAGTGCAGAAATATGTAAATACTCTTGCTTCCCTGCATTCCTGCTGATTTCTAATGTGTCTAATGGAGATGAAGTTATAAAACAATACTTTGTATTTTGTTATGAATATTTCAAGAATTATTTATTTATTTCAGCCATAGCTCATAGTGCTGACATTTGATTTATAGCAGTTTGGATGTACCTGGAGTTGCTAAGGTTACCCATTTTCATTCACCCGCAGATATTTGAGATCTACATAATCCTATCACATCGTCCACTGCATTTCAAAGTGATGTTGATAAATGTTACCTTCCTTAAATGATATTTCCATTTAGATGTGATATATCTCAAGTCTTCTGTCTTTTAAAATATTGTAGTTGATGAAATTTTACATTATGTGCATAGCAGAGAGCCAAGTTAACATTTCCTCCTCCCAAATTTGAATTCCACTCTTCCCAAAAAATTGTTACAAAGTAAAAAAAAAGTATTTGGAATTCAAATCTGTCCTTGCAAATTTAAATAGTTATTTTTCAACCTTTATCACATTACCTTTATAAGAAAGGATACATAGACCTAGTCTTTACTAGAAAACATATATCTCAAAGATTGCTGTTTATACCCTAATCTCAGCTTTCTGAGTTGGCTAAGATACATTCAAATATCAGACTCTGAAAATGCTATACATTATGCAACATTAATAAAGAATATAGAAAAATTAAACATTGCCAGGGCACAAATATTTTTTGTCTGCCAAGATAGTTTTGTTGATGAAAATAATTCCATAGAATCAGGGCAACTACTAATACAACCCTGTTCCTCACTATACAATAGTGTCTAAATTGGTGTCCTCTATGTTAGCTGGCACAATGTGGATTTGTTTTTTCTAATAGTGATAGTCCTGATCATTATAGGCCATTAGATTGGAGGAATCTTCTGTAGAAGTTTTAATTTCTTGAACAGAGAATATTGAAGATAACTTCAATATTTTAAAGAATAGAATACGGTAAATATTGGATTAGATTTTAGAATAGAATAGAATAGAATTCTTTATTGGCCAAGTGTGATTGGACACACAAGGCATTTGTCTTGGTGCAAATACTCTCAGTATACATAAAAGAAAGGATACATTCATCAAGAGTCAAAAATCATAAGGTACAACACTTAATAATAGTCATAGGGTACAATAAGCAATCAAATCATACTAGGAAACAGTCAATATAAATTGTAAGGATACAAGCGACAAAGTTACAGTCATACAGTCACAAGTGGGAGGGGATGGGTGATAAGGAATGATGAGAAGATTCATAGTAATAGTAATGCAGACTTTGTAAATAGTTGAACAGTATTGAGGGAATTATTTGTTTAGCAGAGTGATGGCTTTTGGGAAAAAACTGTTCTTGTGTCTAGTTTTGGAAGAAAACTTGTGTTAGGTGCAATTCTTAGTCCTTGACTCATGACTATAATTGGGCCCAGAATTTGCCTTGCTAAACAAGGTGGTTATTAGGTGAGTCACATCCAATTTTATGAGCTTTTCTGCCACAGTTGTTAAGAATTGCAAATCGCCGCAATTCTTCTTAAGTGAATTATGCAATTAAGCAAATCTGGTTTGCCCATTGACTTTGCTTGTTGGAAGCCAGCTGGGAAGGTTGCAAATGCTGATAGCATGGTCCTGGGATGCTGCAGCCATCATAAATACACTTTGCTTACCAAGTGCCCAATTTTTAATTATGTGGGAATGCTATAATGGTCATAAGTGTGAGAACCGGTCATAAGTCACTTTTTTCTGTACCATTACAACTTCAAACAGTTGCTAAAGTTGTTCTTGTAAATTGAAGACAAATGGATACTGCATGCTATTTTGCCAAGACATAATAATAACTCTATTGTGTGATTTTATCAGGATACCATTATGTGATGTGCTGTTGCTTAACAATAAGAGTTTCTTGAGGAATTGTATCTAACTGGCTGAGTCCCAAGTATCTCAAAACATGGTTTTACTAATGAGCTGGTGTAAAAAAATAAAAATAAAATATTAGCATTTTTGTACAACATGTTTCCCAACCACAACATTTTGGAAGCATTGCGTACAGCTTTAAGATATGAAATGTGTTTTTTAACTTGCACAGATATATAAACATTGTTTTAAATATTGCATAAACATCGAGGTAGAGGGGTTAAGAGAAATCAATTATCTTTCTTTCTTCCATTAAATGTTAGAGATATTATTTCTAAATGTGGTCTTTCCCCTAACCAGAATTTCTTCCTGAGCATTCCTGAACACTGTGGAATAATCCTATGGCTGATGCTTGAGTCTGCTATATTTGACAAACTACAATGCTGCATCATCGTGCTTAATCCTAATTTATTTGCAACTCCTATAAGAAGAAGCCATAGATGTCTCTTTGTCTCTTCAAGATGCTGTTCATTTAGTGCACCATGTGCATGGCACTTCATAAGTAATCTGTCTCCCTCCCTTTCATTCAAACCAACCATTTGCCCAAGAAGCTTACAATTATTCTTAATGTTTTCTGAGTACTTCACTTTATTTACTGACTAAAGTACACTAAGTTTTTTGTCCAATTATGAATGATATTTATTGGGGCTTCTATAGAGAGCTGGTTGTGGAAGCGCCCAGGCAGTCTGGTATGACAACGAGAGGGGTCAAATATCTTCCTGCTGCTATAGAGCCTCCTAGTGGTGTCACTATTGTACAAGCACCATCTAGATTAACTGGAAGAGTAAATTAGACAGAATACTACTATGTATACTCCTACTTTGTAGATAATGCAATAAAGGGAAATATTCTCCATCCTCTTTTTCTTTAGGGCTTTTCCCTTTGCTTTGTAGCCTGCTCACAAAACAATTCACAAGCAGAGTGCTTATTATATTAAGTTATTTTAGCCTCCCAGGCATGTATCTGAGATAGGTGGCCATATAAATTTAATAAATTCTTCTTTATTATTATTTGTTTATAAATGCCCCCCCCCCCATTTTTATGATTTCTGTTAGATATTGTACACTCTGTAAAATGGTCTGGATAGTCTTCAAGCTGAGATTATTTATGACCCCTGCTAGCAAAATTAGAGGAATTTCAACTGGGCAGCCATGTCATGGCAACTTCCATTTTGGAAGTAAAAGTTATATCCAGATGAAATGGGAAAGAAGTGGTTCGATAAAACAAGAAGTTCTAAAGACCAGGATTAGCTTAACAGAACACAATAACAGAGTTGGAAGGGACCTTGGAGGTCTTCTAGTCTTGCTCAAGCAGGAGACTGTATAATATTTCAGCCAAATGGTTGTCCAATCTCTTCTTAAAAACCTCCAGTGATGGAGCATCCACAACTTCTGAAGGCAAGCTGTTCCACTCCTTGATTGGAATCTCTGTCAGGAAATTTCTCCTTAGTTCTAGGTTGGTTCTCTCCTTGATAAGTTTCCATCCTTGTTCTGCTTTTAGGTACTTTGGAGAATAGGTTGATTCCCCCCTCTTCTTTGTGGCAGCCCCTAGATATTGGAACACTGCTATCATGTCACCCCCTCATCCATTATTTTATTAAACTAGACTTACCCAATTCCTGAAGTTTCCACTTCACCAAAAGGCTTACAAGGCACTGTAAAGGTGGTCGATCTGACTGCATTATTGCTGCCACAATGGGTGTTGTGGCTTTAATGTTGTAAGCCACCTAGAGTCACCTATGTGTGAGTTAAAGGACCATATAAATTTATTAACTAAATAAATATTATAGACTGCACCAACCTGAGAGTAATGCACATTCAAAAGGGGCAGAACATTGATTATGTACATTAACTTGTCTACTTTGATCTTCCATACACCCATGTATGCAGGTTATAGAACTTCACTGTCGTGTTGGTAAATGACTAAGTTTTACCAGCCAACTATTTATCTATTTTATTAAGAGATAAAGAAAATCACTGGTAAATAGCCTCCTTTAATTATTCCCATGACTTAACCATCTGTTTCCTATGTTTTATCCGATTACAGTGGGTTTTGCTTTACATATTGTAACTTTACATGCCAAAAGGATTTGGTTAAGATTTTATCCTAAAAATCTCCCTACAAATATTTTGAATGAATGCCTGAATGATTGAATGCGTCAATGAATAAATATGGAATGGTCACAACTAGTTTACCTAGTCTATTTTTTATTGTTCCTTGACAGGTCCTATAAGTAATTTCAAAACTTGAAGGAAGAAGAGTTTGCATTTACTGCAGTTTCCATTTCTTATTTCATGTCTTCACTTTCAGCTAAGTTGTGAGTGATTGCCTGCGCTAAAACTACATTTTCTATTTGAAGTGTCTTATTTTTAAAATATTTTTGATCTATGTGTGTTGTACAACATAACATTCTTATCCTTAAGCATTACAATAGCATTATCAGCATACAAAACTTTGCATCAGGTGCTGCTGGGTCCCCCCCACTCCAAATTGCACAAGTCTAACAACTCCTTCATTCAGCTCTACACAACAACGTTTACCATTACTCATTACTATTGTTAAATGAACAATATAAAAAAATAAAGATGTGTCATCAGAAGAGGACCGTGAAAGAAAAAAAAAACCTAGATACCTAATTTGAGAGTATATGAAAACAGTGAAAAATACCTCTCAAGGTATTAGGAAGATGGTTTGTGTTAAACACTGCAGTAAACTGGAAAGAAAACATAACGTTATATAAATATTGACAATGACATTGCCTTTTAAATAAGGTAATTTTAAATGCTAAGGTCAGGGACAGGGGAGAAACCTGGTGAGAATTGTGGAAAAAAGTGCTTTAAATCCAGGTAATAAAACTATAAAGTTAATGAAGGAGCTGTGTTCCATTTGATTATGTAAGCCATTAGATAAGAAATTTCATAGGAGTTCAGTACTTAGGCTAATAGAAGCTCAGTACTTAGGCTAATGAATGCACACGATAAAATAGATGTTTAATGAAGCTAGACACCAAGCAAAACATTGTATAATTGTACTAAGCAAGTACAATTATCTCTAGGTAAAATGATAGCTTTTAAAGGATGAAATATAGTATGCAGTTGGCTTACCGTTTACTTAAGCTTCAGAACAGTTTTTTTTTTAAATCATTTCATTTGCAAATGCATCTCTGAGGAGATTTGTAACAATAATATAAGCTGAAAAATAAGCTGTTAACTGGATCAAGATATGTTATTCATTCAGAATAAACTATCTGACAATTTGATCCCCCATGCACATTTTATTTTCATTTGACAAAGAAATAATCTTAATTTGGAGAGAAAGAAAGTTGTTATAGAGATATACAAAGCTTGAAAAAGATAACCATACCCTTAAAACAAGAGAAGGGAAATGAAAGTAATTGGTGTTCTGGAACTATTATTTCATCAGAGATTACCTCTACCTGATGTTTTTACAGATATCCATGGAAGCAAATCATATAGCTGCCTTTGTTCCTATTCGGGTGTAGGATTTCAGGGGTTTGGTGGTGGGAAAGCCAATCTCCATTTGAAATTGACCAGATGCAAATGAATAGAGCAGCACAGAATAGAATATTTTATTGGTCAAGTGTGATTGGACGTACAAAAGGAATTTGTCTCTGGCGCATAAGTTCTGAGTGAATATACAAAACACAAGTAATATAATCATAATAATGAAACCAATAAGAGAAGGTAGCAGAAAAGATGAGAAGGATAATAGTAATACAGCCGTACTACATGGGTAAATATTAGATATAAGACTGTACTATGGGAATTACATGTTCAGCAGAGTGATGGCACGAGAGATGACCATTAAATCACACACACAGTCATGATAATTAAATATCCCCCCCCCCCTCTCTCACACACACAAACTTTGTTCATTTCTGTAGGAAGCAGCATAATAAGCAAAAGAATAAAGATATGAGGCAAGAGGAAAAAAAGCAAAACCTGATTTCCATCAACACCATTCCTTATACCCTTCTACGGTACTATCAGGCCTAAAGCCAAGAAATGATATGTGACAATTTTTCCCAAGTGAATTCTTGATTGTTTCACACCTATAAGCAAAATCTTGTCAGACTGAAAACTATCATCTACATCTATAATGTACTCTGTGAACTATTAGGGAGGGACTGTCTTCACCCTCTTTATTTCACACATAATATCAGGGCTAAGTTGCCTCTTATTCCTCTGACATGCAACCCGCCTTTGTGATCCACCTCCTCTCTCGCATTGTATCACACCTACAAGCCATCTTTGTTTTCCCCATATCTCTACACTGCTTCATTCTTCTTTCAACACACCATTCATTTATTTACCTCAGCTGATTATATATTATGTACTACTCTTCTATCAGCCTGTGCATGCATTAAATTTTTTCCACATATTAATTCATCTTTGGCGAACAGTCTATCAGAATATATACAATACTATAGTTCTAATTTTTTTTGCCATCTATTCTTCTTGTGAAACACAGCCAACCCATTTAATATTTTACTTTTCAGATACTACAATCCATGTTGCATCATGTAGGTGAATGCTACAAAGAATTCAAATATCACTGAACAACAAAACATTATACAATGTTTCATATATAAACCAGTATATACAGTCCTCCCTCTTAGGTGTGGCATTGCTGAATCTGCTATCCCAATTAATAGATGAGGCACATTAAGTTTTGTTAAAGCAATCAGGTTGCCTTCCAAGATAGCCCCATGTAGAGGTTTATGTAAAAGGAAACAAAGATATGAATTATTGTTGATCAGTATCCTGCTGAAGAGTAAAAATCTGATTTGTACAAATGTATCTCCTTGTTTTTCTTTTCTCTCTTGCTACCTAGGGGGCTAATAATAACATTTTTCTAATCATCAGGCACAGATGTAATCTTCACACATACATGCATTAATCAAGTTGCACAGCTACTCCATAAGCAAACCACATCCATATTTTAACATTTCTTCAGTTAAAGCATCAATAATGCACAAGAGGAAATTTCACTATGTTTAGATTGTTATCCAAGCAGTTCCTGCTGAAATTGTTGCTCCTATACATTATAAACACCCATCATTAAGAGAGGGGCTTGCCATCTTTGCATCTAGTCCTTCTATCTCCTTCCCAATGTATGTTCTTTCAGAACTGTTGGAGGATTTGAGAGTTGAATTGGAGCCTGGCTGTCCTATTCCAGGAAGCTTTCCAGATGTTGATTTTAATTTTCTTCAGCTCTAGCTGGTATGATCAATTGTAAAAGATTGTGGAAATTGTAATCTAAAAACATCTGTAGCACTAGGAAGTACTTCTTGAAAATCTACAGATTTTTTTAAGCCATCAATAGTTTCAAGCATTCTTTATTTGTTCCTCTCCTTCTCTGCAGCATTGGTCAAAACTTTTTTGTCTTAAAGGAATAAGGTAAAATGTAGCCTATTAAGATGACTGAAAAAGAAAAGCACACATCAGAGATGAATGGGTAGGAAGACTGAGTGAAGGTGTTTCTATGGAAATGCTAGTCTACAAAGTCACCAGCACATTAATTAATTTAAAAAAAAAGAGTCTTCAGAAATGGACATTTGCCTAATGCTGCAAGTGGAAGGACAATAAATTGTACCAAACATTGCAAAGAATGAGAAAAAATGGTCAGAAGAACAGAATATGATTAATAATATCAGTAACAATATCAATAATGACAATATTTGCCTCAGTAGCAGAAAAGTAACTAACTTAGGGAAGATACATCTTTAGAGGAGAAGTACTGTATATTAAATATGATTGATAGGAAGATGATTTTTTAAAAATAGAAGTCGAAGAGAGATTCTTGTATCTGAATTGTTATATTCAAGAAGGAGATTATTGAGAAGTTGTAAATCTTAAGGGCAGATTGAAAATAAATTATGAGGTCTAGATAATATCTACTTAAAGAAATTAATTATAAAATAGTCAGAAAGTTAGCAAGTGAAATCAGTTTTGAAAAAAAAAGATTCATGAAGAAAATTATAGGGCATTTAGTATAACATTTGTTTGTGATACATTTCTGGAAAACATTAATAAAGATCAAAATACAAAACAACAAAAAATAAATCTGGTTGAAGAAATCAACACAAAACTTCATAAGAAGTAATTCCTATCTTTTATCATTTGCTGAGCATCTCAATATTATAGATAAGGATAAGTTAATAAACATCATATATCTGATTTTTTAGAATAAGAACAGTCTTTTTATTAGTTCATAATTAGTTATATGAGTTAAGAGAAAGAAGGGTTTCAAGAGAGAAGGAAATCAAAGGGTGAGAAATCTTCTTCAAGTATCATCAAAAGGATTAGCTTTCATCTGGCAAGCTTTATAATAGGAGCATTCTTCCTATTGGTTGATAACTAATTAAAAATAGAAAGTAGAGATCTGAATGAGTTATTAGGTCTTCCACTGAAAGGACATATATAGAAGCATCCCCAAGATCAATACTATACCAATGCTTTTTAACTAGTGTAATTCATCAGTGATTAAGACTACTCGAACTAGGTTTCTTAAGTTGGAGTAAAATATCACTATGCCGATATGAAGAACATAAGCTGTAAAAATAGTAAGCTCAAAAAGTGGGCTGGCCATGTTTGCTGAAGAGAACCATTCCAAAGTAATAGCAATAGCACCTAGACTTATATACCGCCTTACAGTGCTTTATAACCCCCACTAAGCGATTTACAGAGTCAGCATATTGTCCCCAACAATCTGGGTCTTCATTTTACCAACCTCGGAAGGATGGAAGGATGGGTCAACCTTGAGCCTGGTGGATTCGAACTGCCAAATTGCAGGCAAATGGCAGTCAGCAGAAGTAGCCTGCAATACTTCAGGAGAATGAGTACTAAGCTGATACATGCAGTGATTTCTCAATGGATGCAATTGTGAGTCACACCGGAGAAAAACCACCACTGCATGCTGATGAGGTCTTTGATTTCTTTTCAGAGTTGTTTCAAAACTTTAGCAGACCTCGTTGAACATCCAATAAAAAACTTATCTTTTTACAGTAGGCTTTTTTAAAAAGTTTTTTTAAAGACCCTCTCAACCTAGGAGATTAAAACAAACAAAACTCTGTGAAATGGAACAGCTGTATAAATTATATAAAATCATACATAGTTGAGACATTTTCTCTTCTGATAAACAATATTGTAAATTTGTAATCATGCAAATTAAATTAAATTTGGAAACTTTAGAAATTTTGGAAAGCAAATACAATAGTTACAGTTATTGAATTGTTGCCATCTGAAAAAGTAACTTTGATATAGATATTTTCAGAAGTGGACGGGATAAATTTAAGAAAGGTTGGGTGAGTTGATAGAAAGATTGAGTGACTTAATAGTCTGTAATAGAAGCTGTTTCTTACCTGCAGAATTCCTGAGAATAGCTATTTGGGAGCAAAAGTAGAAGAAGGTTATAAAGCTCTTACTTTGTGAATTCCCTTTGAATATCTGGTCATGCATTGTGGAATTCAGGCCTTATATCTTCTCTTCTAATGTCCCTCTGCTCTTATGGTCATCCCTATTCAGTCTCTTCAAAACATTGAAGCTTGCTCATCTAGTGTACGTGGGCAAATTCCATGTTGGGGATCAGTAGAAAATTAATTAACTTCCAGATCTTACAATATCACAATGCTTTTCTAAAAACATAATAAGATGTGATAGTTGAGATTATTTCTCCTGAAAAAAAAAAGGACAGTAGAGCCACAGAAGATGCAGAAAAGGGCAATCAAAACAATCAGGCAGCAAAAGCAGCTCTCTTATAAAGAAAGAACTCAACAAAAATAGGTTAAGGAATAAAAATGTTATAAACAAGCCAAGGTTTGCAGGTAGTGTCGTGGAACTCTTGGGAGCGTTTGACTCACAGTTTTCTTTATGTGTTGTAGATCTCAATCTTCAGAGCAATTTTCTTGAATTTTTGAGCTTTGGCCCTTAAATAAAGCACACCATTACTGGCTGAATTTGAGACCTTCTTCATTATAAAACCTAAGTTCTGCTACAAAGCCCTGGTCTCCTTTTTTAAAATCAGCAGTGAAGTATTCAGTGACTTTTTATGGGTAAACTGTGGCCTTATAAAATTGCCACATTCTGATGTAGTAAAGAAGAAGGCATACATAAAACCAGAGATTCTGATATGCATGCAAAATTCATAGCCTGTCAAAATAAAAAAGCATCAAATGTTTAGTGTGTGATGATTCGTTTGCAGATTAAACAGGGACCATGCTTCTTAATCTTTCCTTTCATAGTCAGTTCCCATTGCTTTTATATTAATAACACATTCTCAGGCCACTTTATGGTTTATGTAAACATACATTATAAAGATAGCCAAAGCACATGATTAAATCAACATCTGAATGTGTCTAAGATCTGTTATCACTCCTGTATTAATGCCCATGTCATAGAAATGTTATTTTGCTGCTGCTAAATTATGCAGATATTTAGGGGAAAAAGTTAATTTTGAAAAAGTCTTATGAAACAAGTCTATTGCTGTTGATTATTAAAGGTTATTATGTATTGATAGCCTAGGATTTATTACTGAAAGAATAAACTGACCACTCTGGATTGGATAGTAAACTCTGGGGAATAAGCCGCTGAGCTGTTAGCTTGGGGTAATCTATCAGTAGGAGGAGAAGTTGCATTCTATCAATTAAAGGAACAAGCAATTCTACTGATTTGCTACTGGCAGACTAATAGAGATAATGGGTTTTACTGGACAGCATAGATACACAGCAGTAGCAATATACATATATATATATATATATATATATATATATATATATATATATATATATATATATATATATATCGAGTTCATTAAAGCATTATGACTGCTGCTATACAGATATGTAACTGAAGGACATCTGGCACCAGAGTGTCTAGCTTGGACAGAACTGTAGCAGAAGCAGTAACGGGCAAAAGTCTATACCTTTCAGTTTGACAGTATACGTTAATGAGTTTATGACAGGATTAAAGGATTAATTATTTGAATAGAGTTATATTTAATTTTATTAGACTGCTGTTGTCCCCTCCTTGTTATCCAGTGTTTACTGCATTTGGGCCTGACTTGTAGCAGCCCCTCTAACTATAAATATTTCCTCTGTCACCTTTGCTTAGTGGATGTGATGATGCTATTCCCAGTATGAGTAAGTTTTTTTTCCTTGAGTAAATCTATTATGATTGACATGACTCAATGCAGCACAGAGGTCAACAGCTGACACTTAGTAGCAGACACCATTCTAAATCGCAACTGCATTGTGGACAGGAAGATAGGGTGGGCTCTGAACAGTTGGTGGACAATCATTATAAGCCTTCAGGGAATTGGAACTGAACCACTGGTAGATGGACTGAATCTTAAGCCATTGGAGAAAACCTGAAGAGAGGCCAAGATTAATAATCAAGTGAAAATTCCACTTTCCAAGAACTATAAGATGCATGAATGGTTGAATCTGCTATTGGAATGGACAGATGGAAGCTGGAACATCTGAGCTTTCCTTTCTATGTTATATTTAAAGACCCTAGACTTGAAGTTTTATTGTACTGCCTTCTAGAGAAGTTCAGTTGTACAGAATTCATGCTGATATTAGGACAGAAGAAAGAAAAGAGAAGACTGAAAGGGGTGAAACAACTTGGTGACAAAACAGTGGTAGTTGAGTGTGGAATGGTGTCAATGGTAAAAGTCCTAATAATAATTTTGGTTAAGCCTTTATGAGTATTTCAACCAGTTGGGGAACATGGTTCAAGCACCAGCAGATCAGAATGGCTAGGTTGTGTTCGTCTTTGCAAAAAGGCCCACAGTGTTGATACTTAGACAAGGGGGTCCAGGGTATTAGTTACCATTCTTTATAGAGTTCTATAAAGTTCTAAAATATGCTGGTGAAACACGAACATTAACCTCACAATTAATACAAAAGCTATGAGTGGTGCAAAGAGCCATGGAAAGATACATGCTCAGCATCACAAGATAAGATAGAAAAACCTGTACAGGACTAGAGAACAAACGAAAATATACAATGTCATCAAAAGAGTAAAAGAATTGAAATGGAAATGGGCTGGTCACATAGGAATAAGAACTGATGGCAGGTGGACCAAGGCAGTTATAGAATGGATTCCACTTGATAAAAAAGAGTCCATAAAAGAGACCTAAAATTAGGTGGAGCGGTGACATCAGCAATGGAGCAATGAGATCAGCAAATACTGCAGGCCCAACTGGCAAAAGAAAGCTCAAGACCGCATTTGTTGGAAACATGCTGAAGAGGGCTTCATCCTGCAGTGGATAGACAATGGTTAGAATGATGCTGATGATGCTGATGCTGACAGTACTTTTGAAAACTTTGAAGGTACATACAACATAGTGTTTAATACAAGCCTACTATCAGCTTTGAACAATGACACCTACAGAGTATGAGTTTTCTAGTCAAAGATAAAAGGAACAAGCAAGGAATCTAGAACCTTATTTCTTCTTAAGGAACTAGTGTAGAGTTGATTACAGTACATGGACTTGAATACTAACGAAATGTAGAAAGGGCGTTATGTAAAATTGTCCCAGCCCTCTCAAGTCTTGCTTTTATTCCCAACTTTGTGTCTTTTTTATGACACTAAAACATATATATATAATTATCCCAGCAGGGTTGAGAAAGTGAACCTGAAGAAATATTTATATTTTTATTGGGGGTATTAATGTCCTGCTAAATAGACAAATTAAATATTTTAATTTGATTTGGTCATCAACAGTGTCATTACCTGAACTCTATAAAAATACAAGAAAGTGAGGATGTCACTGCCTCTTGGAAACATCTATAAAAGTATATGCTTCTTGAATAGGTATACGTTATAGTTCCACAATTAGTGGTTTCATTATTATGGGAAAGCCCAGAGTAATATAATTAATAACTATAGGTGTCATAAGTGAATAATGGATGTTCTATTTCAGGCAGAGGGATAAATGAATAATCCTACTATAAACCCATTAGAGATGCACAGGCAGCAAAGTGTATAGGTTAATAAAATGTTCAATAATAAATAAATTAACTGAGTGGTAATAAATTTCAAGGATTTGTCGTCACTCCATTTGTGTACTACAATGAATGTATATGAAAAAGCACATCTAATAATCAAATTCAGGAGAGGATGTAGCCTGAACCACTGTATTCACTGAAAATACCGAGAAATCATGTTTATATATCAAGCTAAGGGGAAAAAACATTTTGGTTATTTGTGCCTACTGCCCTCTTAACCTCAATGTGTAGTTCATTTTCACCAAGATCTGAGGTTTATTGTATATTACAAGAAGCATTGTTTTGCACTTGCAGAAATGAAACTTTATTTATTTATTTATTTATTTCTGAGTTTTATATACCGCCCTTCTCCCGAAGGACTCAGGGCGGTGAACAGCCAACTAAAATACAAGTGAACAAAGTATAAATTATTTAAAAAAGAATTAAACACTAGACTGTCCCAAATCTAAAAACCCCAATTAAAATCAATAAAACATCATACCCCGTCCCAAGTAATCTAAAAACCCCATTTAAAATCCCATTAGTCAGCTCAGGCCGGCCTGCTCGAAGAGCCAGGTCTTCAGGTCACGTCTGAAGGCCCTCAGGTCACTGGTCGTTCGTAATCCAGGGGGCATCCCATTCCAAAGGGCGGGTGCCCCCACAGAGAAGGCCCTATTCCTCGGGGTCACCAGACGACACATAGAAGGCGTCGGGACCCGGAGGAGACTCTCTCTGTGGGAGCGCACCGGTCGGTGGGAGACTACTGGCAGAATGCGGTCTTGTAAGTATCCTGGTCCGATGCCATGGAGCGCTTTAAAGACCAAAACCAGTACTTTAAAGGGAACCCGGAAGGCCACCGACAACCAATGCAGCTCGCGCAGGAGGGGCGTCACGTGGGAGTATCTCGACGCCCCCGTAACCACCCGCGCGGCTGCATTTTGTACCAGTTGAAGCCTCCGGGTGCTCCCCGCAGGGAGCCCCATGTAGAGGGCATTACAGTAGTCTAGACGGGAGGTGACCAGGGCATGAGTGACTGTGCGTAAGGCGTCCCGATCAAGAAAGGGCCGCATCTGGCGTATCAGGCGAACCTGATAAAAAGCCCCCCTGGAGACGGCCGTAATATGATCTTCCAAAGACAACCGTACATCCAGGAGGACACCAAGATTGCGGGCCCCTTCTGTGGGGGTCAAGATCTCATCCCCAATAGCCAGCGACGGAGTCAGCTGACTATATCGGGCCGCCGGAAACCACAGCCACTCGGTCTTGGAAGGGTTGAGTCGAAGCCTGTTCTCGCCCATCCAGTTCCGCACAGCCTCCAGGCAACGGGCCATAACCTCCACAGCATCGTTGGGGTGGTTTGGGGTGGAGATGTAAAGCTGAGTGTCATCAGCATAAAGATGGCACTTCACCCCAAAACCACGGATGATCTCTCCCAGTGGCTTCACATAGATGTTGAACAGAAGAGGGGAGAGGACCGACCCCTGAGGCACCCCACACATGAGGGGCCTAGGGGTGGACCTCTCCCCCCCGTCAACACCAATTGCGAGCGGTCCGAGAGGAAGGACGAGAACCACCGCAAGACGGTGCCCCCAATTCCCAACCCCTCCAACCGCCGCAATAGGATACTATGGTCGATAGTATCAAAAGCCGCTGACAGATCTAAGAGGACCAGGACAGAGGAATAACCTCTGTCACGGGCCCTCCAGAGATCATCTACCAATGCGACCAATGCTGTTTCGGTACTGTGCCCGGGCCTGAAGCCCGATTGGAACGGATCTAAATAGGATGCTTCCTCCAGATACTGAGGGAGCTGACGCGCCACCACACTCTCAACAACCTTCGCCACAAAGGGAAGGTTGGAGACAGGACGATAGTTATTCAAAAGAGCCGGGTCCAGGGAAGGCTTCTTGAGGAGGGGCCGCACCACCGCCATTTTCAGGGCGGTCGAAAGCGCCCCCTCCGTCAACGAAGCTTTGACAATCCCCTGGAGCCAGCCTCGTGTCACCTCTCTGGAGGTAGAAACCAACCAGGAAGGGCACGGGTCCAATAAACATGTGGTGGCATTCAGCCTCCCCAGAAATCTGTCCACACCCTCGGCGGTCACAGGATCGAACTCTTCCCAGATAACCGTCTCAAGACCTGCCCCGGACACCTCCCCCGGGACCATCCAACTGGAGTCCAGCCCATCCCGAATCTGGGCGATTTTATCATGCAGAAATCGGGAAAACTCTTCTGCCTTACCCTGCAAGAGGTCCTCCCGCGCTCTCGGCTCAAGCAGGGAGCGGGTCACTCTAAACAGGGCAGCAGGCCGATTTTCTGCAGACGCAATAAGGGCGGAGAAGTGTGAATGCCTCGCCGCCCTTATCGCCACTAGGTAGGTCCTAATATAGGACCTCACCTGTGTCCGGTCAGACTCAGCACGACTGGCCCTCCAGATGCCCTCCAGATGTCTTTTCCGGCATTTCATCCCCCTCAGCTCCCCCGTGAACCACGGAGCCAGGTGGGATCTATGCCGAGTCAGAGGTCGCAAAGGCACAACTCGGTCCAGAGCCTCAGTGGCCAACCTATCCCAGGTGGCCATCAAGTCTGTGGCCGAGTTATGAGCCAGAGTTTCAGGAAATGGCCCAAGCTCCATCTGGAACCGTTCTGGATCTATCAGGCGCCTGGGGCGGAACCATCTCCTCGGCTCCGCCTCCCTGCGATGGGGGGTGGCGGCACCGAAGTCCAGTCTAAGAAGAGAATGATCGGACCATGACAAGGGTTTTATAACTAGGTCTCCAACACGATCATTCAACCACTGACCAGAGGCGAAAATCAGGTCCAGTGTGTGTCCCCCCGTGTGAGTGGGGTCAGAAACTAATTGGGTCAGATCCATGGCCGTCATGGAAGCCAGGAACTCCCGGGCCACCCCAGAGGTTTCCCCGAGCAAAGGCAGGTTGAAATCACCCATGACTAAAAGCCTGGGGGTTTCAACCGCCAGCCCGGCTATCACCTCGAGGAGCCCGGGCAGGGCCGATGACACGTGGCAGGGAGCCAGGTACATTATCAACAGGCCCATCTGAACCCCCCGACCCCACTTCACAAAGAGAGACTCACAACCAGCCGTCTGAGGAACAGTGGCCTCCCTAGGACAAAGGACTTCTCTAATAATCACCGCCACCCCACCACCCCTTCCCTGAGACCTCGGTCGATGGAATGCTTGGAAACCTGGTGGGCATATCTCTACCAGAGGGACACCGCCCTCTGGGCTCAACCAGGTTTCGGTGACCCCTGCCAGGTCCGCACCCTCCTCCTGAATGAGATCGCAAATCAGGGGGGCCTTGTTAACGACGGACCTGGCATTACATAACATCAGCCGGGTACTCTGGAAACTTCATAATCAATGGCAAATCCTGATTACAGTTTGTGTAACTGCAAGAAGCTCACCATTTTAGATTTAAATGACACATTTGATTTAATCAAATCTTGATTAAAATGCAGTACACCATGAAGTGATGGTGGTGATAAGTTAAAACATCAACAAAACATTAAAATATTTAGAGTAACAAAAACAACCAAGACAATAACATAAGTCCACTAACTACAACCATTTCAATTCACTATTAATAGTCGTCACATGGGCAACATTTAACCACTAAAGAATTCTAGAATTTAATATATGCTATAAAGCCATCACTGTGGAGGTGAATCTAATATCCATAGGATATTTCATTAATTAAAATGCACAATCACCTGGATTATGAAGTCCATAATCAGCTCCTCTTCTCTCTTGGAAATGTGGGGTTCATGGATGATTGGACAGGATGGGCTGATTCTGATACAATAGGTCAAGGCCAGCACTTTGAACTACATTTGGAAGCTCCTATTTCATGTCCTTAAACATAGGTGTATAGGTGGGTTTCAAAAATTTTAGCAACCGGTTCTCCACCCAATTGCTGGGTGGGCATGGCCATGGGAGGGGGATCTGGTTGGCCTCTTGCACCATGGTGTGGAGGGGTTTCACTCTTCCTAGGCTCCGGAGGCTTTCCTTGAGGCGTTTCTGGCCTTCTGGAACTTCCAGAGGCCTGATTTTCGCCTTCCCTGGGCTCAAGAGAGCAAAAATGGCCTCCCAAAGCTCTCGAGGCTCTCCGAAGGCCAGAAATGGGCCCATTTCCAGCTTTCCTGAGCCTCCAGGAGGCTCGTTTTTCACTTTCCACAAGCCTCTGGATGGGCCCTGCACTCACAAATTAACATCTGATTTGCCTGAACCGGTGCGAACTGGTAGCAGCCCACCCCTGCTGTTGATGCATGACACCTATCAGTAAACAGGTCACCATTGTACATTACCATACTAGTTATAACTTCTGGGTTACTTCGAATATAGTCCCATGTTGGCATCTTGCAGTAGTGCAAGAAGGCATGAATTACTGTTGTGAGTTTCTCAGATTCCAGGTAGGTTGGAAAGTGGCACATGAGTCAAAGGTGGGCAGACTCTCTGGCCATGACCTGTGCCTACCCATTCAGGACTAGCCATGAATGACTCCTCAGGTTACTGCTTCCCCAATTACAGACAATATCACAGCTGGTTAAGAGCCTTGGTGTACAACAAGTCTATCTTGTCTGTTTAGAACTTCAATCTGCTTTTCCCCATCAACATTCAGATAGCAAGAGAAGACTTCCACAGAATTGCCAGCTTGTTCTAAAATGGTGCTGTCATCAGCATATTGAAGATACCATAATCCTGTACCAATGGATGACTTTTCCCATGGATGAATGACAATTTAGTGATATCTGATGGGCAAGAATTATAATAGATACAGTACTTGGCACATCAATGTGCTGAGTAACAACTATGCCAGTTAACAACAATCTAATAATTTAAATCCATTAGAAAGAGAAAAATTGAGGTAGAGAGAAATTGAATGAAGATGAGTTAAGAATAAAAAGTATTTAAACAGAGGAGAAAATCAAAGGGTGAGAAACCTTCTTTAGATCTCACCAAAAGAATTAACATTCATTTGGCAAATTTACTTCCTAAGCTCAGTCTAACTTTCAAAGGTTGTTACCAGCCTTTTCAGCAGAGATGAATGAAATTATTTGTAGTTCTTGCTCATTTACTTGCACCATCTTCTGTTTTTTTCAATGAATGTAGGTCATCCTCTTCCCAATTCAAAGTTAATTATTTGGGACAGAAAAATCCATCTTCCAGGTGGGGAAAAATGTTATCCATAAGTGAGTTCTTTCACATGTCTCCCACATGAGTTTAATTAGCCTTCTTATGGGCAGATTCCATTACATATTTTTTATTCTATAGCCATGCCAGCTATCCTTGATTGACATTTATATGAATGAAGATCACTGTGTGAGTTGAGTAATTATAGATTTGGCTAGCAGAAAGTTGAATGATAATAGATAAGGAAAAACTAAAGATTCACGACAGGAGCCAAATTCATTTCTAACACTAAAGACTAAGGATCTAGGGAGAATTCAAATCCCTAGTATATTGATTTTTCAGTCTTAGTATTTTGATTGCAAGTGATTTTCAGCAATATGTAATTTCATTGCATTCTTTGTGCTTAGTACGTAGAACAGTTTAACATTTGGCCTTAACTGTGAAATGTTTCTTGCACAATTGTTAGGAATAATAACATTGCATCTTGACTTAAATAGAAGTCAGACATTCCTTGGGGATTTATTGTTCAGAAATTCCTCGGAAACAGAAAAATTTGCTGAGTTCAAATTTGAGTGTAACACTACTTGTGAAACAAAATATTATAACTTAGCTACCCAAAATATTATTAGGAATTGCTTTGGCTTTGGAAAGGATACTAAATCAATGAAACCTGAAAGCAAGCTTCTTTATGAATAATGGTTATGAAAATTTGTGACTCCTGCAGGAGACCATAAATAAATGTTTGATGAGCATATGCTGTAGAACGCTATCTTTGACTGTCTCTTCTCACAGGTCCAAATTTTTGAGATCTGGTTTTGTCCAAGAGGACATCAGATAGGAGACTCTAATGTGCATCAACTGTTAATTGGCTTTATTGAATAAAATCCACCAATCTGGAAGTTTATAAGGTAGTGGCAATCATGTCATATGACTTCTTAGATTACTGAATGTTCCCACCTTCAATAAGAAAAAAATAATGGGAAAGAAAATTAGGGCTTATCCACGTCCTATGGTTTGACATTGTCAGAACTGAGTTCTAAAATTCCTACTGGCTCCTGAAGACCATTTTCTTTGGCAATGTGGTGATATTTGATATGCTATATTTATAATTAACATCATGTTTTTGATGCTGCTTCTGCTATGCAAACTCATAAAGAATAATATAAAAGAAAGAAAACTACAAAGTAGACCATATAAAAGAATGGTGACAGGAAGACATTTGCCAGAAATAGCAATTCTATGTCTCTGTTTCTTCTTTCCATTACTGTAGCTCCCAAACACTCTTATGAAATATAACCACTGCTATGAAGCATTATTTGTGCAATAGTTGCTAGATGGGAGAATAATTTTATAGCTATTGGCTAAACTGTCTTTTAATCCCCTTGTCCGTGCTTCCAAGGTCATTCCCACATATCAGAAAATGGCTAGAGGTTGAGCCAGGATGGGCACATCATCCCCTATCCTACTCCTGCCAGACACGATCCAAAATTGTACCCAATGTTTGTTACTATTTCATGTCTAGGTCTGAATACACACACACACACACACACACGCACACACACACAGAGTATATACATAAAACTATGCAGAAAATGAAAATCTTGGATTTTACAAGTAACTTCATCTAAAGTTTAGATACTAGGTTTGCACAAATGTTGTTCTTTGGCTGAACTTTATCTATTGATTGTATTTATATATCACCAGTCTCAAGGAAAGACTGGTGGTTTACATCATACAAACACAAAAACCTAGTAAATCTACCTTAGGGCAATGGATATAATGATAAGTTCACTCTCCAAATGCCCTTTGGAACATCTCAGTCTTAAATGGTTTCTGGAAAGCCAAAAACAAGGATGGCAGGTTAATCTCCAAAGGGAAGTTGTTTCACTGAAACTGCAGTTGCAACTAAAAGTGCCTGTGAACCCTTTTCCTCTTCACTCACCTGCCTAAGAGATCATTAAAAGATGTTCACAGCAAGTGCATACTGCTCAGATTGAGATATGAGCCACTATCTTGTACATTGTAGCCATGTATTAATTGGTTTCTTGGTGCTCGATAAGCCCTTTGCTTTTGTAAATATATTGCCTACCAAACAATAAGTTACAAGAATAAGTTATGAAGATACTTGAGAATTCAATTAGTCAACTAGGGTTAGAAGCTATCAGGGCTAAAGCTGGGAATTTAATTCTTTACATGTAGCAAACAGCCACCACTACAATAGAACCATTGTTTGGATAGTATAGTGCTTTTAGTATATAGTCTAGTTCTGTTTTGATTGAGTCCTCGGTAGAAAACCTACAGTAGACATTTTCACTAAGCTATGCATATATGTAAAGCATTTTGACATGCTACTTGGATATGGCTCCTCCCATTGTTTGTTATATTTGAATCCTAATTAAAATTGTCTTTCTCATTCTCTCAATACTTCAAGCAAGAGGTTATGGCCTTCTGACCACATAATTGACAGATACTCATATAAAGGGTTAGGCTGTAATCTGTTGATAATCTGTCCATATGTAAATGAAAACATTTATGGTAACAAAACTCAGACAATTAAACTATCAATATTCATGGTAATAAGAATCATTAAAACCATTCATAAAAACTTGACCGGTAAAGGAGTTAATGACAAAATGTAATTTCTAGGAGAAGACTGCGCCACAGCCCTAGAATCATAATGGGAAATGAACCTCTCTTAGCTTTGTTCTGTTCCTCATCCATATGTATTTTAAGAATGTTTCCTGGAATAAACATATTGGATGGACCGACTCTGGCTAGAGAAAGCCATCATTGGACTTGCATAGATTAAAGTCAACATATTCAATTGTACCTAGGTAACTATTTGCAACCAGTACAAAGTGCAGGCCACTTGAGAACAATCACACCCAAAGCCTGGGTTGCCACGTGTGGCTAGCTGCCAACCATGGGACTGTTCTGTCATAAATATCCCAGGCTCTTTGCAGAATCTCCCTCAATCTATAAGTGCACAATCGTGCCTACCACCCCTTTCCTATTGTCCCCATTTATTCGTTCCCATTTCCTGTATTCTTACTCATGTTTATACTTTATCTTGTAAGTGATTGACAAATCAAATAAATAAATGAATAAAAAGCACACAATTGCAAATGGATCCACTCATCCTTATTTACATTTCAACTTCTTTTAAAATGCAGTAATTAAGACACCTTTTCTGAGCCCAGAATCACAGAGTGGAAAGAGATCTTGGAGCATCCATTTTTCATATAGAGTGATGGAAGAATCTCACTGAATCAGATTCAAATCTAATGTGACATTGGCATTTGTTTGGACACATTTCACCCAAAGAGAGAATGTTGCAGCAAATAGCGGTAGTTTCCAATGAGTAGGCTGTAGTGTCAGCTTACAATAAGGATAGAACATGTTAAAAGGAGTCCACTCGATTGGAATCCCAGGGCACTATATCAGCACTTAATAGGCCTGACTTCCGTGGATAGGAGATGATTGGCTAAAAGGCCAAGTACAGCATCATTTAAAAGACTGCCAAATTGGTTTCTTAAAACAAGAGAAGACTTCCTATCACTGATGTGCTAGAAGGGACTCCTGGGAAACTCTTGTTAAAATTCAGCTACCAAACTATAAAAGAGAAGGCTGGATGAATTCCCATCTTCTAATGAGGTTTCTTTGTTTGTAAAAGAATTGCTTCTAAAAACGTTGCTAACAATTGAAAGATCAACATCATTAAAGCTGCACATCATGTTTTTAAAAGCCAGAGGGGAGGGGAAAAAAAAGATCTGGCAAAGCTAAACCTTAGTCCATCAAGAGGGTGTATCATAACTGAAGGGTACTGAAAAGCCTCTGGTTTTCCATTCCTGCCAATCACACCTCTCTTGGTGACACAGCAGACAGTGAGGCTTCCAAAGGCAACTTTAATCAGTAAGGGGTAATTTCATGGGAAGACATCAGCTTTTCAATAATTCACAATAGTCTCAAAGGTTGTCTTCGCCCTATTTCAAATATTCATCCATTGCTATAATGCCATAATTTATCCTAGGATTTTACATTAAAATATTATTTTACAATCAATAAAAGATGGAAAAGAATAAAAACAATTTATACATGCAGGTCTGTAGGAGGGAGTACAGTATATTTCCTGCAGAAAAATAGTCAATGGGTTCTAAAGGGTGTAGCCCAAAAGTCAAGAGGGCAGTTGTAACACACATTAAAAAAACAAACATTTTTGATTGCACTGTCGCAGCCATCTTCTAAACTTTGATGATCACACCACTGTATAACCCCATGGAAACAGGATTTAAGTTGCAGGAAGTTAGCACCCACCCCTCTTCTAGAAAAATGAAATATTTTAGGATATATTAAAAAGACAGACTATTTCCCCTAAAAGAGAAGTAGAAACTCAGAGAGGCAGAAATTCATCTCCCTCACCTTTGCTAATGGGCCATGAAGGCCTGGGCCAGAGTATTCTACATAATAAAAAGATCTACTCCAGGTAGAGCCATAATAGGAATTGCCCAAAGCCCTTTCATTACATTATCATCCAGCAAGGTTCAACCAAGCCTGGGACCCAGGACAGCCTACAGAATTGCCCCTGCATGGTCCCATGGGAGTCTGACAACCAATCAGAACGCAAGCTCAAATGCAAATCCCAACTGAGGGCATAAAACCCATGGACTTTAGCATCTCCTCCCTTTTTTTGCTCAGGAGCTCCAACGCATGTGATCCTGTCCACCATTAAACCATCTTTCCAAACAGCCTCCATGTTTCAAGTGTCTTTTTCCCCACTTGGAACTGAACCCAGAAGGATATTTCTTCCAACAAACTCAAAGAAACAATCCTATTCAGTTGCAAGAGCATCCAGTAGAGTGATAAACATGGAAACCAAGCAACACCAGGACATTCAATGTGGTCCTATGGAGGTCTGCTTAAACTCAAGATAATTTTTTTATATATACACCATGGAAATCCCTGCCTGCCATATTACTGCTGAATGTGTCTGGTGCATCACAACTCTGAGCTTGGAACTTGGTCCTCCAGACACCATTTTTTGCCCTGAATGATAATGACAACATTCCAGAATTTTTTTTTAGAATGAGATGTGATTACAACCTTATAACTGGATGTAAGTATAACAGTTGATTCCCACACTGATCAGGAGGTTAGATGCTGCTTGGAACCCCATATAAAAGAAAGCCAGTTTGGCCTAGTGGTTAAGGCACCAGGCTAGAAACCAGAAAATGGTGAGTTCAAGTCCTGCTTTATCCATGAAAGCTGGTTGGGTGACTTTGGGCCAGTCTCTCTCTTTCTCTCTCTCAGTCAGTCCATGAAGTCATACTCTGACAACAAACTAATTCCAAGTCACAGTAATTCCTGTCATACTAATGAATTAACATTCATAGAGCTGTGGTGGCACAGGAGTTAGAATGCAGTATTGCAGGCACATTCTGCATTCTCATTGCCAGGAGTTTGATTCTGACAGGCTCAAGCATGACTCATCCTTCCAAGGTCGGTAAAATTGTTGGGGGGCGGGGGGGAATGTGCTGACTCTGTAAACTGCTTAGAGAGGACTATAAAGCACTTGAAGTGGCAAACAAGTATAAGTGCTATTTCTGTTTGACTGATTCAAAACAACAAAAACAATAATGAACCCTGAAATTGCAAACAAAAAACAAAAAAACCCAAAACTCTGGGAAGGAAAAAAAGAAAAAAGAAAAATGCTCTCTTGCTTTCTCAAAAGAGACTCGGCTTCTCACTCTTACATCAAAACAGCAGGGGAAAAACAGTCAGAACTTTCCCACCATAATTTTCCTAAGTACAATTCTTTATTGGAAAATTTAAAAATTGGTAGAATTCTTGTGTTGCTACTTTAACCTATGTATTAATAAATCTGACTAATTAGTTATTTTGAGTGAGTTATTCTTGGGATTAACTCTTTGCAGTCTAGGAAGCTGTCAGAGATCTAACGCTGGCTATCACCAGCAGATAAATGATTTTTAAGAATATAGTTATTGGCTGCAGGGTAGCTGCTTATATCGATCTCTACTGACTACAGATCCAGCATGGTTACAAAGGAGAGGGAAAGAAAGGAGGTAAAAATAAGATGAGAAAGCTAGCAAGATGAAAGAGACAGACAGAAAGTTATAAGCTATTATCTAATGAAGGAGCTTTATTGTAATGTATTGTTTTGGAGCAGCTATTTAAGATCCTGCAGAAAAGACAATTTGGCAATGAAAGTAGAACACATTATAGTAATATGGAACATTGTCAGTTTGGAATCTGGATATGGATGTAGAAGATCTGTACAAGCTAAGGATGAATCTCTCTACATCTATCTACCATTTGTCTAAAATGATGCTATTAGACAATTTTACAACATTATTTTGGGGTACCTATAAAACTGATCTTTTTCAATTTGCAAAGAAAGAAAAGTATTTTTTTATGTAAGCCATTGTTGCTTGTATTTCCTTCCATGCAAAAATATTGTGATGGAATGCTTTGAATTTGCATATAGAATAGAAGTACCTAAACAGAATATTTAGATTCATTTTTTAAATTATTTTACTGCATTATCATTTTAAAATAATAATGAAAAAATACCCCCCCCAAAAAATAGAAAGACAGACATAGTCAAGGAAATAGAAAACACAATGCATTAAAAAAGTAAAAAAAGAAAACAAAGAAAAAAAAAGTTCTAATAATATACCACAACAGTAAATATTTGCAATTTTATATATAATTATTCAAGTACATACCATATATGTTTTTAATATAGTTATATCATTCATGTTATTTTTTTTAACTAATTGTATTTTGTAAAAATGAGTCCCATATTTCATTATATTTTTCCAGACAGCAAGTACAGTCATGTCTTCAGTCCACTGAATGGAAAGAGTCTTGCCTATGAATATGTAGATTCACTTAGGAATTCGGCTAAATGCAGAGATTTTAGAAGCGTGTTATTTGAAATCAAATGGCAAGAAAATGAATTCATAACTCATTGTGTACTAAACATTTACAGTAGAAACTTCTAAAGTTGGAAATGGCTTCCCTACTGTATTAAACCACAAACAAAGGAACTTTAAAGATTCTCCAAGTACAGGTAAGTCAAATTATCACTGTGGATTACTGAACTGTTCCAGACAGCATTCTGAAGTAATAAATGTACCTTTCTTAAATTGCAATTACCTTGCTTAAAAAAAAAAGCAAGGAGAGGATATTTAACTTGGTCTATTTCAAGAAAGCTGGACGTATATCGTGAGACCAGCTCCTGGGTTGATCACCTTTTAATACTTCAGACAAACAGCCATAAGGGCAACAGACAGTGAGATGAAAGAAGGAAGATTCATTTGTTTAGTAGATTCTTAAAAGAAAGTGTTAGAGTTAATGGCAAACCATTTGTGATAGTGATTGACGCTGGAAGAAGGTGGAGTTTTATTTTTAATAAGCTTGATTATAAACTATTTATATGCTCATAACCAAAGCTGCAGCCCACAAAAAGGAAAACGTCACAACTGGTCTTTCCAACTTAAATATTTGTGATATTTCAAGACAATTTTGTTTGAAGAAATTATTCTATAGATGATTTCATAACCCTAAATTTATAAAAAGGGAGATTATTTTCTGGACTTTTTTGAGGGGGATATCACCTAGTAAAGTGTTTCTCTACCCTGGCAACTTTAAGATATATGGACTTCAATTCCCAGAATTCCTCAGCCAGCATGGAGGAGTTTAAGTCCACATATTTTAAAATTGCCAAGGTGGAGAAATACTGAACTAGTATGCAGATAATGTTCTTGTGTCTGTTGATCAGTCTTCTAATGGACTGCACGCAAATTTTGAAACAATACAGACGCAGGAACAATCCTTCTTGAAAAATAATTGTCATTTTGATTTTCATAATCATTTTGTCTTTATTGTGGACTGATCACTATCTGCTTATTGATGTGTTTCAGCCACATGGATATACATTCTCCTTCCTAGTCATTAAGGTCTCATTTGCTAGTTACCACCATATGAATTTAACTTGAATATACTGCTAGAAAATTGAATCCAGATGATACAGGGGATGATTGTGATTCTATTGTTTGAGAAAGTGTTACTCAATTCATGAAAATATACTCTGTTGATTATACATATATGTTCAGTCCACTAAATGGTCACTATGCTTCCTGATCAGCTACAAGATTTCATATTGATGCAGATTGTTTACTATGGGAGGTTCTTCTGTGACAGCCTGAATGAAGTGTTACATCTACTTCTAAGAGTCCATGGAGATTCTCAGTCATCTAGGCCATAGTTGTCCCAAAGATGCTTTTTCAAAAGGCAACTGGACTTTCTTTGTTTTTCCCTGAAGATATTTCACTTTTCATCCAAGTAGTTGCTTTAGTTGCTTCATCTAATTGTTAGTACTCTCTCTGAGAGTCACTGAGGCTACTTGGAGATTTATCTGTGCCCTGTGGGCCACCTAAATAATACAAATGGGTATGGAACCTTCTTTCAACAGTTCCAAGAAAGTTCCACACCCATTTGCACTATTCAGGTGACCCTGAGGGCATAGATAAAGTGGCCTTAACAAGTGGCCTTAACAATTTTCAGAGAGAGTGCTAATGACCAGATGACCGCAGGGAAAATAAATCTTTCCAGTCTCCACCATTCAGTCAGAACTGAAGAAACTTGTTGAATGAGAAGCAAGATGTCTTCAAAGAAAAATAAAGTCCAGTTGCCTTTTGAAGAAAAGCACTTTTGGGAATACTTCTAAGAGGTTGCAACTTTGATTCTTGTGAAATATGCTCATCGTGGGGTGATGAAATTATACAGATTCATTGTGAGAAATTTTACTGGCTGAAGATAAATATTTGATCAAGGTCTATACTGCTTGACTGCTGCTATTTGAGAACTATTTTGCTGCTTGAGTTTCAGCCCTGTTGTTCTTCTAAGCACCTCCATTGCATGAAATCAGGCATTGATATTATGGGATCTCTACAATACAGCCACACACTTTCAGTCACTGAAACATAAAAGCTATACTACCAGGCATTTCATCTCAGAATATTATTAATAATTCGTTAGATATTTTTGCTCAATTAGATTATTTATTCATCTATGTGGAGATAACTACTACAGTGTTTGACAGATTGTTGGTTGCCATATTGACTCATTTGTGCACTCAAGTTGTGTGGCCTTAAACACATCTGTGTTTGTTCTTATTATCCAGAAATAAATGGGAAGAAGAAATGTTTCATCAGTTTTTGAAGAAAGCTTTTCAGCAGTTTACTTTGACAGGAGAACCTTGAAGACAAAATTACTAAAGATTCTAATGGCAAAGCGCTGTGTGTCTCACAGGACATCAAAAGCTTAACCAGCTACTGTGCTTTTTCATGTGATATTCATACTGTACTTCTGGGCCCTCATGCTCAAGAGGCAGTAAATGAGTTATCTATTGGAGAAGTTAATAGCAGCATTGATAAAAAAGAAACAGAAGACCATAGCAAGTCCTAGACTTATGATCTGAATTGAGTCAAAAATTTCCATTGCTAAGCAAGACAGCAGCCAAGTGAGTTTTGCACCATTTTACGATCTTTCTTGCCACTGTTGCTAAGTGAACACTGCAGTTGTTAATTTAGTAACACGGTTATTAAGTGAATTTGACTTTCTCATTGACCTTGCATATCAGAAGGTCATTAAAGGTATGATCACATGATGCCCCCAGGACACTGCAACCCTCTTAAATACATTCCAATTGCCAAGTATCTGAATTTTTATCATGTGTCCATGGAGATCTTGCAATGGTTGTAAGTATGAAAAATGGTCTTAAATCATTTTTTGCACAATGCCATTGTAACTTTGGTTACTGAACAAATGATTGTAAGTTGAGGACTACCTGTATCCAGCTGAGGAATGCTGTTTCAAAGTTCTATCTATCTATCTATCTATCTATCTATCTATCTATCTATCTATCTATCTATCTATCTATCTACACACACACACACACACACACAAACACAGTCAGAAAAGAAGACAATACTTCCTCCCTTTTCCAGCACCTTAAAGCCACAGGACATGAAATTAATTTTGAGGGAACCAAATTAATATCCAATACTGAACACTTCAACAAGAGAATAATCAGGGAAGCCATCAAAATAGAGAAACACTCCCATAACATGAATAAATGGGACGATACCTCCCGCCTACCAGACATCTGGAAACTAGCCCTTATCAACAAATGAGTCCCAGTCACGAAAACCAACACCGGGCCCTAAAACAACACATGATGCCACCACCAATCTCTCTCACCAGATTCAAACCCAAACCCACCCCATAGACAAAAGGCAACCACTGTCCAGAAACTAGATCATGGCTGCATCACCAGCTACCACACACTCCGACCCCCAAACCAAGCAAACTGACACACGCCATGAACACATAGCCAGACCTCAAAATCAGAGCCAAACCAAAGCCCGGATCATCACATCACAGCCGCCCGCTCAGGATATCACATCATGGAACTCAGGAGGCTACACCACAAAACCTCAGGATGTTACAACACAGCCAATGACCCAGGAGATTACAGCACAAGACCCAGGATGTCAGAACAATAGAACTCAGAAAGTCATCACATAGCCCATTACCCAGGTTGTTACAACACAGGAGGCTGTTAGACACACAGCCAATACCTCAACCATACATGTTCTTACGAAAAAGCCAGCCAATCTGCAAACATCAACTCCATTAACCCATCAAGAAATGACAACACAGCCAACCACCCCACCAGTATTTATAGAGAGACAGCAGTTCAGATAACGCTTTGCTCACACAAAAAAATGGCGAGTAGGACCCGTCAAAACATCGCCAAGATACTCTCAATCTTACATGGGAAAAGACCCGAACACGCCAAGACCTGCATACCTGTACCCATGAAAATCTATGAAAACACACACACACACATATATTCTCCCTTTAATTATCCCATAATACCTTACGGGATGGAGCCGGATGCCCTTCCTGTCACCAATGTGGAATTTTATTCAGCAGTTATATTGTCATTGTGCCCCAGAATACTCTGACGTTACAAATTCTACCAAATCTACCATGTTTATTTCCACAATAATCATATTCCACAGATAACAATGACAGGAACCTCTGAGAAAGTTTGTTGCTGATATGGATAAGAAAAAACTGAAGCAAAGCTAGATCAGAAGACATGGATGTCTAAACAAAGTAATGATGTTGACTGAAAAGGTTAATGTTATGATTTTATAGTTCTCATAGTACTGAAAGGATGATTAGTTCACTAATGTTTAATGATAGGAGGGAGGTAATGCAATTATTTATATGGATCCTTAGAGATGATTTGGCTGCCATCAAAGCTTATTTCAAATTTAAGACTGGGATAGTGACCATCGCAATTTGAGGTCGAAGGGTAGCTTAGATGATATAAAGTTAAATTGTGTACCAGCCCAACATTTTAGTGCTTTATACAGCAATATCTGTGGCTTGAGACAGTTACTTCACTGTGTGCAGTTTTAGCATTTTTGCTTAAAGATATTCACAGCTGTTTCTAGGCCAAAGGCTATATTTGGGGTTTGAGTAGTATGTCAGAGTTCTCTTTCCAAAAACAGGGGATAGAACCATGGCAACAAAACAAAACAGAATAACAGAGTCTGAAGGGACCTTGTAGGTCTTCTAGTCCAACCCCCTGCTTATGCAGGAGACCCTATACTATTTCAGACAAATGGCTTTCCAATCTCTTCTTAAAAACCTCCAGTGTTGGAGTACCCACAATGTCAAGAGACAAACAGTTCCACTGTTTAATTGTTCTCACTGTCAGGAAATTTTTCCTTAGTTCTAAATTAGTTTTCTGGTACTTTGGGAAAAATATGATTTTTCATTTACTTATATTTACATTAAATTAATTTGAAATATTATTGCACTACAGAGATGGTTTAATGATTTTCCTCCTTATTTAGAGCCTCATAAGAACCGCGGTGGTGCAGTGATGACAATCCCTTACTTCAGGCTACTTCTGCTGATTCTCGGCTGCCTGCAATTTGGCAGATCGAATCTCACCAGGCTCAAGATTGACTCAGCCTTTCATCCTTCCAAGGTGGGTAAAATGAGGACCCAAATTGTTGGGAGCAATATGCTGACTCTGTACACCATTTAGAGAGGGCTGTAAAAGCACTGTGAAGTATATAAGTGCTATTGCTATTGCTAGGTTCAAATGTGTGTTTGATAACAGATTTGAAAGCTGCTGTGGCCAAGTAGCTGAGATGTTAAGAAGTCAGTGGAACACTTGGGGATTGAGGATGTATTTCTCTACCACAAACCAACCAAAGTTTGAAGGAATCTTCCAGCTGGAGACTATTTTTTTACTCCAGGAATTGGGAACCCTGGAAGACTGAACATTGAGCATTCTGACAACTGATAACCCAGAAGTATGGTAACCTTGGATAATTTCAATTGCCTTTCCTGTCTCGGAGGCATCAGCAAGAAACTAGCTCTGATAATGAAAAACAGAAAAAGACACCTTGCCATCTCAACTGAGGTTAAGATAAGACAAACACTTAGGTCATCCACCAAAAATTTTACACGTTTTCTCTCACTTCCCCCCTGTTTAAGTGGCAATTCCTTTTGGCTAGGCCCCTCATTAATTGTAAAATAAAACTGAGCTGAAAGTATAGATCCTGCTGTAGTAATAATCACATCCACATTCAAAAAATGTAAAGAGTAGTAGACTCTGCAAGCCAATATGAGTCACAGATGAAAATAACTTGCTTTGCATTTGACTGCAAGCTGACCCTAATTTGCACTTCCTAAACTAATGTGGGAAGCAGAATGAAATTATGAAGTTTTCCACAAATGTGGATTGGGGGATGAAACTTTCCCAGGAGAACCTATCTACAGAAAGTACCCACATAGGTAAATCAAAGGAGAACCTAATGTTGAACTGGTTAGGAGAAATTTACACAGGACAATGTACTTTATGAGAAATTCAAAGTATTTTTGTAAATCAATGTTTTGTTAGACAGAAAACTAAATAGACAAGTCCATGTGATTACCGTGAGCTGTCCGAATGGAATTTTCACATTTGTATTTTTCTCTGTATTTTTTTTAGTGCATAAGGTGGAGAAATGTGGGTTGGTTTTATTATAGGTCTCTGGTAAGAGAAATGGCTACAAAATGCATGCAAAAGATTCATGCAAATAGATAAATATGCATAAAATGAGAAACTGTTAAGGAAAACGGAGAAAACTATTAAGGGAACAAACCAGTGCTTCAAAAAGTTCAAAAGTTGTCTAAAGAAAAACAGAGTACTTTGTCCCACCTTGACTTTGGAAAAAGTGCAAAGAAGAGCAACTAAGGCCTAGAGACTAACACATATGAAAAATGGTTGCATGATTTGAGTTTGGCTAGTCTAGAAAAAAGAAGGAATAGGGGGACATGATAGCTGTATTCCAGTATTTGAGAGGCTGCTACAAAGAGGAGGGGGTCAATTTGTTTTCCAGAGGTCAGGACAACAAACAATGGATGGAAGCTAATCAAGGAGAGAAGCAACCTGGAATTCAGGAGAAACTTCCTAACAGTGAGGACAATTAACCAATGGAACAGCCTTGCCTTCAGATGTCATAGGTGCTTCATCACTGGAGATTTTTAAGAAGAGACTGGACAGCCACTTGTCTGAAATGTTATAGGATCTCATGCTTGAGCACGGGGCTGGACTAGAACACCTTCAACGTCTCTTCCAGCTCTAAATCAGTTTTACTTCAGATTAAATCAGCTTTAATTCAGATTAAAGATTTGATTAATAGTCAGTGTTTGTTTTCTTTCCCAATACCAGAGCAGAAAGAAAGAATGAAATTGCTTTCCACTGAGCTATACCCAGGGGTGGGATTCTACCAGTTCGGACCAGTTCTATAGAACCGTTGTTACAATTCTGTGCAGTTCAGAGAACCGGCAAATAGCACCACTGGCTGGCTCCTCCCCTCCCCACTGCCCCATCCAGGAGGCTTTCCTGAGGCCCAGTCAGGGTAGTATTCAGAGGGTTGGGGGAGGGAGAAGTGGCCTGAGAGCAGAGCTGAACCTTCCTTGGGACTAAATCTCCTATTTTTCAGTGCAGACTCAGGCAGCAGATTGCAGAAAGGTAGATCTGGGAGTGAAGCTGTGATTCTGCAAGCAGCTCAATCTGCTTGCCTGTTCTCTTGATTTTGGGTAAAACTTGCTCTTTTTTTAAAATAAAAAATTCAATCTTTACATATATATTTACAAAATTTACATACAAGCCACACCCAGCCAGTCACATGACCACCAAGCCACACCCACAACTTAGGCCATGCCCACAGAACTGGTTGTTAAGAAATTTGAATCCCACCCTGGCTACACCCCTAGATTAAAACTAAACTGAGAACTCAAGACTGTAGTTCAAGCAAGATAACTGATTGATACACTGGGTTCAATACAATACAATACAATATAAATTTAAATTACTACAAAGAAACATCTGCCAAGGCAATTTAAAAATACAATGTGTCTCAAGAATAATCTCGACACAGTAGTATAAATGAAATATCATAAATGATATCAAGCAAAGGTGGGCAATTAGTGATGGCAAGTTACATTCAACAGTGGGTGAGGCAATAATACAAAGGATGGATCCATGTCACTGCAAACTGCAATGATTTAAAACATTTGAAAGTTTCCATGTATTTTCTGTCTCAGAAAGGCAGGAAATCCTGTTCTATTTTTTGACAATTGCTTCCCTAGAATTCAGCTGCACAATCGAACAGGTCTCTGGAGATTTCACAAAGGGTGAAAGAGAAATTGTTACAAAAGGCATAAGAGTAATTGTCTAAGCAGTTATAAAAGCAATTTTAATAAGAATAAAACCATGTGATTTATCATTGAATTGTACTATGCACCTTTTCTCCTAAAGTTCCCTCCAGTTCATTTAGTTTCAAATACTCTTAATCCATCTTAAATTTCTTAACCGTGCTAAGAATCAGCCCACTTCAGCATCAAATTCAATACTAGCAATTTAGCACAGCAGGCAAGCAGATTTTGGTATCTTTTCATCTGCAATAGAAATGAAACTGCAGAAAAAGAGATACAAAGAAAGAAACACTTGGGAAAACAGATCAGGAATAAAAATCTGTGGGAAGTGATGTGAAAGCAAATATACTTTTTTATTCTCTCCAAAATATGATCCAAATCTTTCTATGAAATGTGGACTTTATTAATTCTGTAATTCTGACATGCTTTTCTAGTGCTTCACCAGCCCATTTTATACCAGTAGTTCTGCAGTTTAGGCCCACTGCACCTTAAAAAGGATTGCCATAATAATCTGAATTCATTTTTCACACTTTATCTAGTAATACATTTTCTTTAAGGGAGTGTGTCAACTTTGACTTTGAGACATATGTAGATTCAACTCCCAGAATTCTCTAGCCAATCATGCGGCTTGGGAATTCTGGGAATTGAACTCCACATATCATAAAATTGCCAAGTTGAGAAACATTGCGCTAAGGTATAGTGAAGCATTGCTTTTGTATATGTATACATATTTACCAGTATATTTATTTATCCTATCTCAAGTGGCAGTGATTTTGAAAAATCTTGGTTGTATAGTTTAGTAACTAGAGGGGAAATCACCAGGAAATCTTGCAGAGATAGGCTAAATTGAGAAGGTAAAAGGCATCAGAAGAAGGCAATGGGAAATCACTTCCATACTGTTGTCAAGAAAAGTATAAAAATGCAGGGGTGGGGTTCCAATTTTTTATCAAGGGGTTCTCTGCCCTAATGACTGGCTAGTGGGCATGGCTGGGTAATGTGACTGGGTGGGTGTGGCCAACTCAGCGTCGCTTCTTTGCCCTAATTACTTAAAAAAAGATATATACCAAAAAATTGTTTATTATTTTATGCATTTAATACTTAAATAAAAGACTGAGTGAAACCAAGCTTATTAGCAGTGACTGTGAGAGGGATCTTGGTAGAGTTTCTGGTGAGTTATGCGATTCTTATTATTTGGGAATTAATCCCCTCGGAGGCTAGTGGCTATGTTATCTGATTTTCTCAATGGCTCTCCCTCGCAGCAAGCATTGAGTGGATTGTTTATCTAGCTTGCAACACTTTTACAAGGTATGAATGCTCTTGGCTGAATGCCCAGAACTTCAATTAAGCCTATTTAGAGCTTTCCCTTGTTGCTTGACTTTCTAAGGTTATTGGGGGCTCTCCGAACTCTGCAGAGTTTTAGCTAGGGCTCTATCGAGCCCCTGCAAGCCCCCAACAGCCCACACCTGTAAAAATGTGATTATAAAATGAACCAGGAGCTGAGTTTGACTGAAAGGTGTCTTTACTTGTATCTTATTTCCCTGACAAACAACAGTAACAGCTGCAGTATGATAAAGACCTACCAGGCTAGTATAGGAAGCCATCCTGAAGTGTTAACACAACAACAGGTACAGAAGTAAGTATTTAGCTCAGGGAGGCCGGAAAGTATTGAGACTTTGACTAGTTTCCTGTCTGGCACAAATAACCAGGACAATTTGCTGAGTTCAAAGCACAGAAAGTGTATTATTGCCAGTTCTAATACAAGAATCTAGTCAATTAAAGGTCAAAGCTAAACTGGTGCTAAATAAAGGTTAATGGAATTCATGGGGGGCAGGACTTAAGTCTCTTGTGGTAATGAAATGACTGCAGACTAATGACATATTTAACTCTGCCTTCCAGCTCAGCTTGCTCTTCTTCCTACATTTCCCCAATTCCTTGTGAAAGAGGGAGGAAAGGAAAAAAAATCTTTGCAGACATGCAAGATTCTCTTATTATAGCCTATCTTAATAAAGAGTGGTTCTGGTCTTTTATGGAGGCAATTTCCTGACCTCCTCTGACAGTTGGAGAGTGAGAGACAGGGGAAAAAATGGATATAGTTTGCTTTTCAATAAGTTAGTTTTACATTTGCTATTTTAGAATTCCAGCCTGGAGGGATTTCACATAAATTTGGAATTCTGCACCAGACTCCATACAATATAAGTGTTGTAAGCTGCCCAGAAATGCTTGATGGTGAGAGATGGGTGGCATATAAATTTAATAAATAAATCTACCAGAATGGGAAATATTATGTAACATGCAGAATCAAGTATGAATATACTATTTAGTACACTATTGATATTACCTAATTTGATAACAAAACACCTGCAAGAAAGCCTCAATCTCAGAGGACACCAAGGATCCCACAGTTTGACAAATATTGTCTTCTATCTGTTCCAAGTATGAATATTTCATAGCAATAAAAAAAACCTTCTAATTGTTTTCCTTCTCTTACTCAGGTATTAAACTTTACTGCTGTGGAAGAAAAGTGTATGTGATCATGAACAGATTTGCATAGAAGAGGCATGAGGTCAGTAGATTATGCACTCAGATGATAAATTGTTGAACTCTGTAGATCTATTATGTCAGAAGCAGATAAGAGAAGACCCCCAAGAAAGAATAAAGAATATCCTTTACAAAATCAATTTAATTTTTTCACCTGTAAGAAAATACTATAGAAACCAACACAAAATAAATGTGAAGTTCGTATTCTTGAAATTACACACAAAAAAAACCCTGTCTTGTACATTTTGGCAGCAGTTAAATGTATCCTTAATCAAATTCAAATGGGCCTCAAATGATCCCAATGTTTGGAAAGGAGCCAGACAATAAGTAATTTAAACATCACAGGAAATTAAATTTTAGAATTCAATTTTGCATAAAGTTTTCTGTAATGAAAATGTCAGACATAAATTATGAAGTCTGATTATATTCTTTTAAAAAAACTTTTTAATAAAATAATAGAGGCACTTGACAGTGAAGAACAAATGCATATTTTATGCAAGCAGCATTATGTTAAAAACTAGCATTCTCTGGAAATAATGGAACAGATGTTCACACTGCAATATCAGTTATCAGGTGCTCTGTTAAACAGCTTCTAACACAAGTATTTATTTAAAAAATGCTAACAGGATTGTCTCTTAGGGTTATCTAATTGTGGGTTTAAACTTAATATAATTAATTATACATGTAGAATTATATAGTTGGAGCATAATTTATTATATGTGTCAAAGTAGAAATTGCATTTTATTCCATTATAAATTAACTTAATAGAGGTAAGAGGAACGATTTTAGTGAAAATATGAAATGGTTTATAATACAGTTGTAAATGGGTGCTAATTCTATTTTTCATTGCTTTGGGAAAAGAGGATGAAGAATCTTATTTTGTTTGGGATGTTCTAAGAATGAACTGTTTTTTACTACCTAATATGAAAAGGATGTTAAAATGACTGTTAGCTGAAATGGCTTTAAACTTGATTAAATAAGATATATTGTTCAACTGATATTTATCACAATACCTCTACTGAGCTTTCATTCTGAGGTAATATACCAGCAACTATCAATTGACAAGGCATATTTGTATTGTATGCTGTATGAAGTTTCCAGACATATCTGGTTGGTCAGTAAAAAGCAGGATGCTGAACAAGATTAACCTTACAGTTTTACCCAATATGCTTTTCTAATCTTACTTTCAAGAGGATATATTCTTGGTTCACTGTGAATAGAGAATCAAGAAGTCTGGGGCATCCATTCTGCGGAGCAGGCTTTGCTAAACCAGTTAGCACCATATAGATTGAACCTAAATCAGAGGTGGTATTCAGCAGGTTCTGACCAGTTCTGGAGAACCAGTAGTGGAAATTTTGAGTAGTTCAGAAAACTGGCAAATACCACCTCTGACTGGCCCCGCCCCATCTATTTTCTGTCTCCCAAGTCCCAGCTGATTGGGTGAGTCTTCTTTTGTTGCCTGCCCAGGAGAACTGAGCTGGAAAGCAGGTTAGTGAGGTGGGGAGAGAATGGGGATTTTGCAGTAATCTTCCTCCAGGAGTGGGGTGAGAATGGAGATTTTACAGTATCCTTCCCCTGCTATGCCCACCAAGCCATGGCCACTAAGCCATACCCACCAAGCCACACCACACCCACCAAACCATGTCCACATAACTGGTAGTAAAAAATTTTTAATCCCACCACTAACCTAAATCCATGCTTTGCTCAGTTGCATTCTGGAAGGCATATACACAAAACACAGAAACAAACAAAACATGTATTGCATATTTAGCTCAGTTGATGACTAAACGCAGCCAATCTTACCTAATCTTGAAAAAGTAAGCAGGATTGCACCTGATTAGAAGAGACCATGAGGAAATTTCAGGCTGTAGGACTGACAGGAAAGTGTAAAAGAAAAGTCTTGCAGAAGAACACAATGGCAACCATATTTATCCCATTACCAAGAAATCTAGATAGATGTTTTCATGCACTTACCAGGAGTTAAGCTTGATACAAAGAAAAGTGTATCTTTTTTTTTCTCAGCATGCATATATCATGGGCAATATGCATACCAGCTGAATGAAAGAAAAATAGAGTTGCTCATCTGTCTAAAAGGCAGATTTAGTCTATTGTTCCTTCGGTGCACAATAAAGGAAGTATAATACAACTCTATTTATTTGAATGGCAAGGACAGCATCCATCAACTGAAATGAGATGCTAAGATAAATGAGATTACTATTGACACAACCACTGAGGGAACACAATAAATTTTGGTAAATGTGAATTGAATCCTTTACTTCGATGAGCTGCATTGTATTTTTTTTTTCTTGTTGCTTTTCTAACATTGAATATTAGTCAAACCAATAGAAGATAAAATACAGCTCTAAACTGTTTCTAGCTTTGTCTCATCTCTCTTCTGCCTCTCGCACCTGAAACACATATATACTGGCAAACAGACACATGGAATTATGTCCAGTGGAGTGAAAGTGTGCAGGGCTTCATTTCTGAAGGCAAAATATTTATTTATTTATTTATTTATTTATTTATTTATTTATTTATTTGTTAGACTTATATACCGCCCCCCCTCCCAAAGGGACTCGGGGAGGTGAACAGCCAAAATAAAAAAAACACACATACAGAACACATGTATAATATGACAATATTAAAAATTAAAAGAATTAAATACAACGTGGCTCTAATTAAAAATATAAAACAAAAAGTTAAAAGAGATTAAGAACCAGATTAAAATTTAAAAAACCCCTAGGCCAGTCCGGCTTGCCAAAATAGATGAGTTTTAAGTAAACGATGGAAGGTCATGAGATCAGGGACGACCCTCACCTGCGGGGGTAATTCATTCCAGAGAGGGGGTGCTCCCAATGAGAAGGCCCGCATCCTCGGGGTCGCCAGCCGTCCAGCTGGCAGCATCCCGAGGAGACCAACTCTATGGGAGCGTACCGGTCGGTGGGAGGCCGATGATGGCAGGAGGCGGTCTCGCAGATATCCCGGTCCCGAGCCATGGAGTGCTTTAAAGATAATAACCAAGACTTTGAAGCGCACCCGGAGGGCCACCGGGAGCCAATGCAGCGCGCGCAGAAGTGGCGTAACATGGGAGCCCCAAGGAGCTCCCATTACCACCCTCGCGGCTGCATTCTGCACCAACTGGAGCCTCCGGATGCTCTTCAAAGGCAGCCCCATGTAGAGAGCATTGGCATAGTCTAGGCGGGAGGTCATCAGGGCGGAAGTGACCGTGAGAAGCGCATCCCGATCCAGAAAAGGCCGCAACTGGTAGATCCGACTGGACCTGACCAAAAGCCCCCCTGGCGACGGCTGCCATATGGTCTTCCAGTGACAGTTGCACATTCAGGAGGACACCCAGATTGCGGGCCCTCTCTGTGGGGGCAAGAATTTCCCTCCCCACAGCCAGCGATGGAACCAGGTGGCTGTACCGGGGGTGCCGGGAAGCACAGCCACTCAGTCTTAGATGGGTTGAGCTGAAGCCTGTTTCGTCCCATCCAACACCGCACGGCCTCCAGGCACCTGGCCATCACTTCGACGGCTTCATCAGGGTGGCCCGGGGTAGAAATGTACAGCTGAGTGTCATCAGCGTACTGATGGAACTCTACCCCAAAGCCACAGATAATCTCACCCAGCGGCTTCATATAAATGTTGAACAGAAGGGGCGAGACCACCGACCCCTGAGGCACCCCGCAAACCAGGGGCCTCAGGGCCGACCTCTGCCCCCCTGCTGACACAAATTGCGAGCGGTCAGAGAGGAAGGAGGAGAACCACCGCATAACGGTGCCCCCCACTCCTAACCTCTCCAGCTGCTGCAATAAGATACTGTGGTCGACAGTATCGAAAGCCGCCGAGAGATTTAAGAGGACCAGGACAGAGGAATAACCTCTGTCACGGGCCCTCCAGAGATCATCCACCAATGCGACCAATGCCGTCTCTGTGCTGTGCCCGGGCCTGAAGCCCGATTGGCATGGATCCAAATAGACAGCTTCATCCAGGTGCTGGGGAAACTGTTGTGCCACCACACTCTCAACAACCTTCACCATAAAATGAAGGTTGGAGAGGGAACGATAATTATATAACAGAGTTGGGTCCAGGGACGGTTTGTTGAGGAGGGGTCTCACCACCGCCTCTTTCAAGGCGGTGGGTAGATATCCCTCACTCAAGGAAGCGTTAATAATACCCTGAAACCAACCTCGTGTCACCTCCCTCCCGAGTGGCCAACACCAGCCAGGAGGACACGGGTCCAATAAACATGTGGTAGCATTCAGTCCCCACAGCAACCTGTCCACGTCTTCGGGAGTCATAGGATCAAACTCCTCCCAAATGACTGTTTCAAGTTCCACCCCTGATCCCCCACCCAGAGCTGCCCATTCAGAGTCCAATCCATCCCGGATCCGAGCGATTTTGTCCACCAGGAACTTTGAAAAATCCTCAGCCTGTCCCTGCAAGGGGTCCTCCCGTGCTCCCCCTTCCAAGAGGGAGCGGGTCACTCTAAACAGGGTGGCCAGGCGGTTTCCTGCGGACGCAATAAGGGTGGAAAAGTAAGAACGCTTTGCCACCCTTATCGCCACTAAATAGGTCTTGATATAAGACCATAAAAGTGTTCAGTCGGGTCCGGAGCGAGTAGTCCTCCAGGCGTCTTTTCCGGTGCTTCATCTCCCTCAGCTCCTCGGAAAACCAGGGGGCTGAGTGAGAGCGGCGCCAGGTCAGAGGCCTGGAATAAGTGTGGGTTGTTGCACATAACTCGCATCAGCTTATAATTCCAGTTAATATCAGGTATGGATGCAATAGTAGCATTTACAAATAAAATAACCCAATAATAACCTTGCTCGATCCATTAATAATACCAGTGTTTTTAGTGACAGGTCTATCCTATCTCTAAAAGCCCTCTTAACTGGGTTACAAAACATACCTGGAATCTGGAACGTATCTTCCTATCCAGTGGATGGCCATCCCAGTGGAGTCATCACAGAGATATGCTTCAGCCAAGTTGATTTTATGCCTCTATTCCAAAGGTGTGAGTTAGCAGCTGGCATTTCTTATAGCTGACATAATCTCTGTTTATATTACAACTGAAGTTTAGATTTTGAAGATAATTACAGAGTGAGCTGTGCTTTTTTTCGACAGTGATTTAAGCTAATCTCAAGATCTATTGTTTTATTCTTTAGGTAACTTTTCAAAATGTTGAAATATAAGAGCATTATGTAAATCAGGGGTGTCAAACTCACATTGTCATGGCAGCATCACATGACGCGTTGGCACTCCCCCCCCCCTTGCTAAACCAGGCATGGGCGTGGCCAGTGCATGATGCATCCAGCCCACAGCTTGGGAGTTTGACAGCCCTGATAGAAAGAAATGCATTGTAAATATATTGTCAAAATTAATAATTTCATGTAAATCTTATATATTTATCATTTTTCCTCTCTCAGTCTCCTCCACTAACTTTGGCTCCAGTGATCTCACCAAAGAAGAAGCATACAAAACCCCAACATTATTTTTTAAACTGTCTGAAAGTCAAAATATATCCAACCATGCCTCTTCCTCTCAAAAGCTCAAAGTTATGTTAGAGCTCAGCCTAACATAATTTAACATAACAAGCTTTTGTTCCCAAACTTTCCTGTTATTGCTGCTCCTGTATTCAGAAATCATGATTGGAGACATAAAGCAGCAAAAGGATAGAAAAACTGGGTTGAGAGAACCCATCTCTGTATATAGTACTTATCTAATTCAATTCAGAACATCTTATCACTGTAGGTGAAAGTTGGAGAGAGTAAACACATATGTCCAAATATTCTTTAAAAATAAGCTGTCCAAGGTATGTATGTGTGTGCATATGTAAAAAAAAGTCAAGATGACTGCTCTGTCCAAGTATGTATGTGTGTGCATATGTAAAAAAAAGTCAAGATGACTGCTCTGAATGTATAGAACCTAGAACATACATAATAGGGTTGGACCTTGGAGGTCTTCCAGTCCAACCCCCTGCTTAAGCAGGAAATGCTCTAGCATTCCAGACAAATGGCTATCCAGTCTGTTCTTGAAAACTTCTAGTGATGTAGCACCCACAATTTCTGGAGGTAAGCCATTCCATTGATTGTTCTCACTGTCAGGAAATTAATTCCAAGTTGGATCTCTCTTTAATGATCATCTACCTGTAATTTCTTATCCTGTCCACAGGTGCTTTGGAGAATAGGTTGACCCCTTCTTCTCTGTAACCCTCAAACACTGGAAGAATGCCATCTTATCACCTCTAATCCTTGTCTTCATTAGACTAGGTATACCTAGTTCCTTCAGTCATTCATTATATAGTTTAACCACAATACTCCTTATCACTTTTGTTACACTTCTTTGTACTATTTCGAGGGTCTCAAAGTTGTTTTGTAATTGGTGACCAGAATTTGATTCAGTATTCCAAGTCTGGTCTTACCAGTGCAGTATAAAGCAGTACTATCACTTCATGTGATTAATGTACCACCTTTTTGTGATATGTGTGATACCAATCCCCTCTTTAGTATAATGCACAGTATAAGTTCATCATTTACTTTCACTAAATACTAAGATATGAGTTATAGCTGATTCCCAGAGATCAAGTTGTAGCTTATTTATTTATGATTTATAAAATTTACAAAATAAATTTATTAATGAATCAGTTGCAGCAGTTGTTATCATCTTGGACCATTTCTTTGGCAAATTGAAAAACTATTTATTCACCAACGTTTTACTCTTAAAGTTTCATAATTGAATGAAAATAGTGAAAGTAGTGAAGAAAATCTACTTGAAAATTGTTTGAAAGGCTCCTCTACACATTAATATACAATTGAATATGATAATTTCCTGAATGCAAATCTCATTTCTTTGATGCCCAGTAGCCAGCGTATGATCAATGAGCCTACCCATATATGACCATAAAAATTCACTCTGCATTTCTTACCTGGAATCACAATCTTACCTGGAAGAAATCTCACTGCATTCAACAGCCTTCATCCTCTAAGAAGAATATTTTGTATTGTAGGCTAAGCATGACATTTGTAATTAAGCTTCTGAATGTATTGAGAATGAGAAGGAATTGGTTTATTTTAAACTCGGTGTTTAGGAATGGGGTAGAGGGCATAAACTCTGTGATACTTTGCACTGAATATCTGTTTTGGAAAGTTGCCAACCTTGTGATCTTTTCCTGAGACCTGTCAAAATGCATTTCAGGATATCAGGAGATTTCACAGGGCTAGCAGCTTCCCATTTATATTCTTCAAGAGGACACAGGCAAGATGGTTTAACTTCTATCAAAGAAAATAAGATCTCTTCTTCACAAGAGGTCCCCGCCCCCCCCCGCCAGAAGTGAGAGGTGGCCAAAAGGAAGCTATTCTTAGACAGGCCTGTATTAAAGATAATTCTTGGTAACCTACAAATTATCATTATTTTAGTTTCCTACAAGCTACAAGTTATCATTATTTTAGTTTAGTGGTTCCTTTGGGCCACCTCACTTTAGGCAGCTTGCCTATTATAGGTACTATGGTCCTTCATCTACAACTTTTCTTGTAAGTTGAACTCATACTGAGTGGGAAAGGCTTACTATTTTAGTCAGACAAAGATTTGGATTTGCTTTTCAGCAAAAATTATCCTTTTCAAAATGTTTAAATCCAAAATAGACATATCTCTTTATTTTTAAAACAAATAAAATCAAACTACTAAAAAATAATTTTAGCCATGGTGGCACAGTAGTTAGAATGCAGTATTACAGGTTAATTCAGTTTATTGCTAGGAATTCGATCCTGACCAGCTCAAGGTTGACTCAGCCTTCCATCCTTCTACAGTCGGTAAAATGAGGACAATATTGTTGGGGGCAATATGCAGACTCTGCAAACCATTTAGAGAGTGCTGTGAAGCACCATGGAGCAGTCTAAGTACTATTGCTATAATTTTCATGCCTATAGCTTGGTTCATACATAACCCTAAAGAGTAATATAACTTGTTTGACTCTGGCCAAGCATTGTTTTTGAATTTGTCTATTATGACTGAAAGCAGGGCTATCGATGAGCCTCTTGGGGCAAATGGAATTACTATCCTGGCCTTAGAAATGACCCAAATCCTTTCAAACAAACAAGCAAACAAACAAACAAATAAATAAGGAAGGTAAGATTTCCTTTATTCTTTTCATTGCTGTGTTCATGTCCCCCTTTCATCTTTATCCATATATTAATTCTAATATATTATTAAACAACTTGAAATTGGATATTTAATGTTAAATTAAGTAACTGGAAGATAGGGAAAAGTTGAGAATAGATGGAGTGGGGAGGAGAATACATTATTCATAGAGAAACCCATAGCATTTTCCATAAGCTTCCTGATATAATTAAACACCAACACATTCATAACATTTTCAGCACAATCAGTAACAATCAGCAACACCTTACCGGATATACGTATATATTTATAAGCTTATGCCTCAGTTAAAAATAATCATGTAAAATGAGTCATAGATTTCAGCTACTGAAATTGATAAGATGAAGAAGGGGGAGCTTGGTTCCATATCTGAATCAACGTATAGCTTTGTAATCTACAGGCAAAGGTTGTTCATGATATGCAAGACACTTTATGATAGTCTCTTTCAGCTTCTGATACTTAATTTCTATGTTTGGTTTGCAAAGGGGCAGAGAAATCCCAGCCTCCTTCTTTTTCTAGTTTTAGAAGGTTATAGGATGAGCATGATGGGGCTGAGCTTGGAAAAATCAGGCAGTAAGGCCTGTGAAATTCATTAATCTTGTTCCTCACAAGGTTCTGACCAGTTCTGGAGAACCGGTAGCGGAAATTTTGAGTAGTTCGGAAAATCAGCAAATGCCACTTTTGACTGGCCCCACCTCCATCTATTCTCTGCCTCCCAAGTCCCAGCTGATTGGCTGGGTCTTCTTTTGTTGCCCTGCACAGGAGAACAAAGCTGGAAAGCAGGTTAGGGGAGTGGGGAGGGAATGTGATTTTGCAGTAACCTTCCTCTGCCACGCCCACCAAGCCATGCCCATCATGCCACATCCACAGAACCTTTAGTAAAATATTTTAAATCCCACCACTGAATCTTGTACAGGTGGTTCCAAATGGGTCACAGCCTATTAGTGGACCACAGCCCTGGGGACCCCTGTCTTAATGTGTTCCATTGATTTCACTAGACCTAATCTAAATATGACTAAACATGGCTTTAACTCAGTTGGCCTGGAACCACTACTTCTATACTGAACTGTTGACTAAGCAAATTCATAAAGTGTCTTTCATTGTTTCTTCAACTGCTTCGCAGAGATACTGCATGTGTAATTATCACCAAGAGAAATATCCTTGAAGAGGACACTATATAGTGGTAGCAGAAGGCTATGAATAAAACTATGCCCATCTTTCTCTGAGATAAGTATGGATATCTATATTTTTTTCTTGAATGTTACTGGCACCTCTACCCAGGATAGGGTCTCCCATGAACCAATCATAAAAAGGACAGTAGGATGCATTTGCAAAGACTCTTCTTTACCAGTTTAAAACCACCTGATTTGGCTGCTCTAGAATGTGCAGAAAGTCCTTTATACAAAGAAAATACATGGAGAATTAAAGAGCATAGAATTTGCGAAAAACTTCTAGGAACTTAATTAAAGGAATGATGCTTAATATATTGTAGCTAAAGTAATCATCAATCCCACATGAATCCTAGAAGTAAAGTAGAGGTCAAGGCTATCTAAATCATTAACCTTTGGTGAGAGAGACATAATTCACTCCTTACTCTAAAAAATGCAGCATTTTAAAAAATAGTGAACAAATTAACAATTTAAATGAAAAAGACAATAAATTCACATTTGGGAAACATGTATGCTATTTCATTTTTTCTTGCATGTTTGTAATAATGCTGAAGCTTATTAAATATTTTATTAACTTTTATTTTAAAGAATCACAGTGACAAGATATACAAGCACTGACCTTTTTGCCTGTTATTATTGGTTTGAGTTATTCTATAGGATGTCTGCATTTTAAATAGGGGCACCCATGGGGCAGTAAAAAAAGTCAAGTTGGCACCACAATTTTGTGATTGAAGCCCTGACTCTTTTTATTTATTTATTTATTTATTTATTTATTTATTTATTTATTTATTTAATTAATTTTATTTGTTTGTCAAGCAAGTATGAGAAAACAAGTATAAGTATGAACATAACATATAAGTATAAACAAGTATAATTACATACATATTAAATGAGTACGAATAAATGGATAAATGGGAACAGTAGGACAGGGACAGTAAGCACAGCTGGTGCATTTATGCACACCCCCTTACAGACCTCTTAGGAATGGAGTAAGGTCCATGGTAGACAATTTAAGATTAAAGTTTTGGGGGTTTGAGGATATAACAACAGAGTCAGATAGTGAGTTCCAGGCATTGATCACTCTGTTGCTGAAGTCGTATTTTCTGCAATCATGTTTGAAGCGGTATACTTTGAGTTTGTATCTATTGTTTGCCCATGTATTATTGCAGTTGAAGCTGAAGTAGTTGTTGGCAGGTAGAATGTGGTAGCAGACAATTTTTTGTACTAAACTTAGATCAGACTGTAGGCAGCGTAGTTCTAGGTTGTCCAGGTCCAAAATTTTAAGCCTGGTAGCATAATGTTTTTATGTGTTGTGTGTAATACACATCAAAAGATCTTCAATCACATATGTCCACCAGTTTGACTTTTTTGATCTCCCCTACAGATACAGCAGCTATGATCTGGAGATACTGTAATGGAAAGTTTTGCTATGGTAAATTATTTGTAATGAACCCTGAAACTCTACATGTGAAGAAGACTTATTGAATCTTGGCATGTGCATATAAGTGAAGATCTTAACACTGGGAGATCTTCAGGTATACGCACATGCCAAAATTAAATCATGATCCACATTGTTCAAAACAAAGAGAGAAAAATGAAGGATACAGGATGTATTGGTTGTTGGGACAGAATAAATGCAAAACTCTGGTTTCAATAGTATTTATTAAAATTACTGTTGAAGCAGGAATAGAAACATCCACATCCTGTAATTTTCCTAGGTATATTATGCACAGTAACATTGTTAAATATGTAGAGTACCTCTTATGGAGGACCCATGCATGTTTTAGACTAGAGCTAATTTTTATTCAAGAGCAAATCAGCTTCTGATCATTCATACTCCCAATAGGACAATAGCTGCATCAGTGTGGTAGAAGCTCATGCTACATCTCACACCACACCACAACATATACAGTGCTAATTCCATGTGGAAAATGGAAGGGGTTACAACATTGTCCAGAGAGGTTATTGTATTTGTATAAAAATTTAAAGTTCCATATTGATACATATACATGAGATTGTTTATTCCAGATAATTAAATGATCCAGGTAGACATTATTCATTCCAAAGAAAACCAAACTGTCTGATTTATACCAAAAAATATGGTTATTAATCATGTTGCAATAATAATAAGGTTAAAAGAAACATTAGTGCTATTTCTGCTTGGATTACCATGTTATTATTTGGTTGGTGCTTAACAGTTTATCCATCCATTATTCTTTCTGATCTTTTAAATTTTTCTATAGAATACTCGGAATCACCTTGGTTGAGTCGGGGCAACCTTACAAATGCTTTCTGTAAGTAATAACCAGAACACATGCTTTTGAAATACACAAACTTTAGTTCAGTTTACAAATTAATGTTTGAATTTTACTAAAAAGCATTTCCTTCCTTACTGAACCCACAATGGGAGCATCCAACAAATATAATCCACAGCATATGTTGAACCCTGGGCCAAGTAGTTCATGGGGACCAAAGTCCAAGTGATCCCTAGCTGTTTTTACAGGGATCCGCATTGAAGTTTCACAGTGAAAATACGGGTATAAAATTCAAACCATGTTTGTAATGTGAGATGTATCTCCAGCATGTATGACTTAATGAGGCACAGGTTGTCATAAGCTGGAGGAAATGGTGCCATTTGAATGGCTTTGAAAAACTGCAGTTGGATTTGTTTCCCTAGGATTTAAATTGGTAAATTATTTGAATTTCTCCACCCCTAGGTGAATGATTTAGATGGCCTTGACCCCACTCTGACTGCAGGGATTAATGTGGGATAATGATTGCTGAGGCTATCACTGCAGCCGGCATCATTAATTATCTTTATTGATTGTAGCTTCAAAGATAAAGCATTATGCTGACTGCAAAATGCCCATTTCCAGCAAGGTCAAGACAAAAATAAGGAAGCTAAATAATTACATGAACAAACATAGAAAATAAAAATCACCTTTTAGATAATTGTGTAATTAAGATCCAATTACAACATTTAAGCCTTGTTTACAAAATGACAGGGTTTTTCTTGTCAAGCCATTTTCCTGAAAATTACTCCACTACATGACAATTGCATTATAGCAGGTAACTGGAAGAGCAAGCAGAAAGGGAGGTTGGGATCAGCACAGTAGATTTCTGCTAAATTGCTCCTGCATTTTGATTTGCCCAACCATTAAAATGCAAGGGACACAGAGAATCTTGTTTTAAAATACTAATAAATATTACTAAATACTACTATAAATCAAATGAGTCACATGGAAAAAAAGAAACATTGGCCCTTATTCCTGTTATATTTATTTTGGGTGGTGGTGGGATTTCAAGATAGCCCTATGATATTCCCATACAAACATTTTATTAACCTAATCCGCTCCCCAAAATATCATCTTTTTGCAAGAAGCAGCTCAAGTTTTTCAATATATTTGGCTGAAAATTCTGCTGATAAAATGAAAATCAGTTCAATCTGCAACTCCATTTATCATGGTTAAAAGAACAAGAAATCTTTAAATATATGTAGATGTGTTTAAATAAAAGGAGACACTGAAGAAAGCAAGAAAATCTATTTCAAGACTACCTGATAATAAACAATGCTATAAATACTTATAAATAGCATAAAATGGTTCTGGGCAAGTTTATGTAGAAGCAATTACCATTTGAGTTCACTTGAATATTTAAGTAAATATCCACATGTGCATTTTAATTTTTAAAGGGTTTTTTTTTTTATAAAAACCATGCTGACTACTTCATTTTGGACTTACTGACAAAAGAAAGACATGAAGTTTTAAGACATGCTTATGTTTCTTTTTGGAAAATTGTCTAATACGTTCATTACATATTTGTTCAAACATAGCATTGGATAAAGAAGTGATGGGCCATTTAAATAGAAACACTTTTTCATATCCATCTAATTGGAATTATCAAAATCTTAACATTTGCTTCAAGAACCTCATAAATCAAATTATTTGGGATCCTTCAAAGAATAAACCCATTCTTTTTCTTTCTGATATAACATATTTTAAATCTTGAAATAATTACCTGTAAGGTAGATACACAAAATGTAGCCAATCATCTTGTCCACTGCTATTCTAATCCATATGCAATTTATGTAAATATAGGTCCCTACTGAAATATATTAATGTGAAGTTGCTTCCTTGGAATTTATTTACATAATAAACATTTGTATAGACAAAACTTCCTTGTACTATATGATGACATGTAAGTTGATACTTTCTATTTGACTGGGAGCAATTTATTCTGCAAGTCTGTCCTGTTTTTTTAAATGAATTGATAGAATCCAATGAGATTAATTAAAAAGATTAATTGGGCTGTTAGGCAAAAATATTCATTATCAGCTATACTCTGATAGTTTTAATTGGAAATATTAGAGAATGAATATAGTTTTTTTCTGTTTGCAAAGCATATGTGCCACTACTTATATATGCATACTTCTTGATTTCTGATTATTTCAACTTGTTCTTCTTTTTCTAACCTTACTCCATCTACTCACACCTTCTTCTAAAATCCTTCCTTTTCGCTTTGTTCATTGCTATTACAATTGTTCCCAGCAGAATATAGGATTTAAATCTTAAATCTTTAAGATTCTTAAAACTCCAGCACTGCTCAATAAATGGTTTGGATGGGATTTAGGAAACTGAAGCTCATCCCTGGCAAATCAAAAATATTGTATGTAAGAAGTATCACTATATATATGTTCATGTGGTAAAAGATTTAACATACAAGAATAGAAGTCTTCCAAAATACTGATATTGTAACCTCTCAACTATGAAATGTGCAACCTAGAAGGATTGATTGACTTTAATTAATGGATCAATGACATGGCATCTAATAGATATCAACTCTTAATTATCAGATGGATAGCTTTTCTTGAAGTTGATATATCCAATCTGGACCTTCAGGTCTTTCAGCAGAGCATCGATGACTGCTGCAATTGAGTCCATCTCCCCTGCTATTGGTTATCCTCTTTTCCTAGAATTATGGAGTTCTTTACAATTATATTGTAGAATAATTTTAATACCTAATTATATTGATGAAAATCTAGCTGTTTAATGTTGGTTATATTTTAATTTATCATTTATTAATAATCACAATCCCTGCTATGTCAATGTTTTACCCGGTAAAATGCTTTATATAAAATCCTTGATTTATGGATTTTATGGATTTGTTTTATTATTTTAATCTTTACTGCTATTATTATATTGTATAAAAGCTTATGTTTTACAGATGGTTTTTAAAAAATGTGTTTGAGTTGTACACATCATGAGGTCCCTTATTATGGGATAATTCAGGAATGTAATAGAAGACATGTATACATAATAAAGACAAAAATTAATAGGAAAATTATTATTTTATTTAGGATATTTAAATATAATAAAAATTGAATAAGTCAAGCTGAAGGTATTTTATTGTAGTTCTGTCAAAAATAATAGAGTCAAATCTTAAAGGAAATAAAGCCTACTACAAAAAGTTTGTAAGTAGAAAATAGCCATTTTTAAAAAGAGGAGTATGTATTTTCTAAGACTGTAGTATTGATTTTGAAATGCCCAAAGAAATAAGAGATGCTGAGGGGATATAAATACTGCAATATGACTTGTGTGACCCTCAAGTTAAAGTATTATCTGAGATACAAATGCTCTAAATACAACGCATAACTGGACCTTGGCAGAGTTAGCAGTCTGGACAAAGGAAATCGAGAAGAGACATGACTTGATTTTATGGTGTTTTGAAAGGTGAATTCCAGATACTTGACTCATGGACACTTTTTCCAAAATAGGGCATTTATGTTTTTTCACCTACATATTTTATATGGTTCCTTTAGCAAGGAGAGCTATAAAAAAATTACAAGGTAAAATTAAAAAATAAAACTACCCAATTGAACTTGATGTTTAGAACATCGTTCAACATATTTATACCATTTTTCTTGGCAATTATTCACAAATACACCCACAGTAATACTTTACATTTTTTTTTTAAAAAAACCATAATGTAAAAAATTTAAACAGCATTTTTTCAAATGTCACCATGTAAAATTGTAACCAAAAGTCTTGTTTTTATTTTATGCATTATTTGTTTTAAGAGCGTTTCCTCATGATTGATGTTCTATTGGATATAGCAATGGTAAATGATTATAGAACATACTATAAATTGCTAGTAAAGAAATGACATACATTTCTAAAATAGAAGATTAACGTTCTACAAATTCAGTTACATTCATAAAAAAAGAGAACAAAAATTATGAATTCCCTAGCTATTTTGTTCCACTAAAGTAATAAAGGATTACTCTAAAGATAGAAATATTCCTTAATGATTTTTTTCTTTCTTACGGGTACCTACCTATCCTCAAAATTTTCTGGCTGCACAAGAAATGCAGAGAGAAGAGCAAGAAGTTATTAGAAAGAAATTATTATTAAAATTAAACTTCATTTTTAATAGAAGGCATAGAAATTGATACACTTTTTTCCTGTGGAAAATAACATGTTTTTTCCTCTATTCTCTTTGAAAGTTTAAACCATTCAGCGGAACAAACCCAGCAAAAATAAATAATAGATAAGATGATAAGATAAGATAGGTTTTGGCACATCATGGACTCTGATACCTTCGCTTTGATACCTTGTACTTACAAGTTGGGTTGAATGCAACTTTGCTAAATGATGGAGTGATCATGTGATTAAATATTATTTGAAAGCCATTGAAGTGCTTCAATTTTTGGCACAATGAAGGAAAATCAACTATTAAAAAAGTAGTTTGGCAAGAAGGCCCTTCCAAGACTTGATGTGTAGAGAGTTAACCTTATTCACTTTGTGGAGAAGCAAAGAAGAGATAATACATAGCAAGAGGGGGTAAAAGCTTATACAATAGCACCCATAGCAACAATTTCTAAAGCTAACTTCCAGCCAAAGAGCTACTCCAGTCCTAATGTCCATCCCTTGATCTCAGTATCATAGAACACAGTTCAATAAATGAGGGAGAGAAAGGGCCTCCTTCAAGGACAAAGAGACCCCCCACTGATAGGAACCTATAATGGCAACTTATTGTTTACAGTACAATGTGAAAGAGAACATACGATACTGAAGCAAGGAAAGGTCGACTGAACAAGATATCCCATCACCCTATTCCTTTATTTATTGTGCAACATAGGCCATTAAATATGGTGTTGGGGGAAAAAAGAGAGTTGAACATTTATGGCAGGAGATTCAAGAAGAAAAGTTCATGTCAAACTATATGTATTTCTTTTTTTTCCCTCTCTCAAAAGTTCAGAATCCAAAAGGCACATTTGAACTGTTGCCCCATGAACAGCAATAGTTTCCCATTTCCCATTGGTAAAAATCACATCAGGCAAATCAGAAGAATGCATTTATGCTCTATATGTGAAAAGAACTTTGATTTTTTTTTTTGATATCTCACTAGCTCTTAAGTGCCACTGCAAAACGAATTAAACTTTCCACACCTTATTCATTTATTCCAGTTATTTGATCTGATTCCCAACTGAATGGCAATATGCTATAAAACAGAATATGTCTAAAATAAGGTTATTCTTTTCCAGCACTTTTTGTGAACCTGTTCACCCCTGGACTAGAATTCCCATTACCCCCAGTTTGCATGGCCATTTTAAGTGTCTCTGGGATTCTTTACTGATTACTGATTAATCACAATCAAACCAAACCCCATATAATTTTTTTTCAGATGCAATTGTCTGAAATTTTAAGAGAAAAACAAGCAAGCAAATGATGGCTGATTCTCTGCTTTAGGAACTGTAAAACATTTAAAGGGCATCTGGGAAAGGCTATCTAAGCTTGAATAGTTGTTACTGAAAAAAAATCAATCCTTAGTTCAATGAGGCATTACACTGTCTCATTCTCATGCCTCTGAGAAGAAAAAAGAAAACAGATCCTGTTGCAACTTTGTATTCTTTAACCCTTGATTTTGGTAATTGCCCATATTGATTTAGATTTTCACCAAAATCACTTTAGAGCCTGTTGAAGTTCTAAGTTCCTGCAAGAATCACTAGAATGGAAGATGGAGAATTGATCACATGGCATTCTGGAATTCCTTGAAATTTGTGTTAAATCATGTGCAGATATGCTTAGTGCTGTTGTGATAAGAAATTTGATTGATGAGGTTTTTTGATTTCATGCCTCCATCAAGAAAACATAGTAGCCAAACTAGGATCATAAAATCACCACAAACTTACTAATGACTAAATTCTTACTAATGGAAGAATTTATATCAGAGTAAACATATTTAAGTTGATTCCCTAGACTGCTTATGTAGTTCTGCAACTCCAATGTCTTCTTTTTGCATTGGAAAGTAAACTTATTTTAGAAAATGCACAAAGCTGGCAAAGGAAAAATAAATTATTGTTCATTTTCACTGAGGAAATGCCACCAGGAGGGTTGATAGCAAAGTTCTTGTTCTAACTAACTTGTTTCCTTCCTAAAAAGAAGGAAAAAATACAGAATCTATGCAAACGAGACCTGCGACTTTACAATAACCAGAATGGCACTCCAAGGACACTGATATTCTGTGATACAGAATAAATGGACCACAAGTATTCTGCTGGGTACTAAAGTGATTTGACTATAAGTCTGGAAGGATTCCATCATTTCAAATATAAAAGAAGGCTATGCCCGTCAGTACTGCATAAATTGCTAGCCTTTAAAAGCTTTATTTTTAGACGATAAAGATAAAATGGAATATTTTGATGAGATAGGGTCTTTCCCTCCTTCCACATAAATTAATTGTACAATTTAATAAACTAACAGGTGGTTTCACTTCATGCATAGCAGATGTTAGGCTGAATGAATGGATTCCCCTTTCATGATCATCTTATCCCCATGCTATTTCTTCCTTTATATCAGTCCTTTTCTTTTCTCTCTTCTTTACTTTTTCTGTTTGATTTATGAGCAGCTACAGTAGATGCTTTGTTTGAATTATATGAATATTGATGACAGGATAGTGTTGATTTTAATGGAACCAATAACTCTTGTGTCCTTCTTGAAAATGCTCTTTTCACTACAAAGTACAGCATTCTACCATGATTTCAAATGCCTATAATGGGTGCATGTGTGTGTATGTCTGTATAGGTGTGCATTGTGTGTATATAGGCATGGATGCATGTATACCCATAGTTTGTCTTTGTCTCTCTCTGTGTGTGTGTGGGCATGTGCATGTGTGTGATTTTGTGCATTGCAGAGAGAAAAGTGGAGCAGATGCAGATAAGCTTTCTCCATTCCCTTTGCTCAATATTTTGAGCAAATTTTCCCAGGTTTTTGATGAACAATTCAGAAAAAGGAGGAGATAAAATTACTTTCTTATGGTTGAAAGTGTCTGGGAATCAAAAATATCACTTTTGGATTGTAAGATTTCTAATGTGCTCTCAATAATATGAACAACTCATTCAGAGGTTTTGAGTAGTATATCACATTTCCTGGAATGATCATGTGACCAAATCGAAATTCATTTGCAGAAGAGCAATTATTTTCCATCTCTTTCTGGGACACAGAAATCTTTGCTTCAGAGTTATCAGTTCCTTATCTTTTTTGTTGTCTGATTATAACAGATAACAGAGGCAAACTGACATGGTGGGTGATACACAACTATTAAAACTGTGCTAGCTTATCGCAGTGAATACAGAGAACAATCTTCTTCCTCTTACCTTTTTTTAAATGCCATTTAAAACAAATTTTTAAAACAAACTTTCTTGGAAAGTAACATGATAATTAGTGTTCTTTTAAAAAAAAACCAAATGAAGAAATCATCATAGCATATTAATACAGAAATAGACAATTAGGTGTCAATGGTATGTTACATTTGAAAACATGTATAGTTATATTATTCATCTCAAGTGAAAAGTTTAAGCTGTCTGGTCATAGGAAACAATAATTTCTACATTTGCTTTTGTATTCTTCAAGAGAAAGATAATAAGAATATTAGTCCTACTAGTCATATGTTACTTGAGAAAATTATTTGTTTGATTTTTATAGACACCCATCTCACATATGAAATTCTGGGAGGCTCAGAACAATTAAAAATCAATCAGAGCAAAAAACTATCCTGTAATCCGCAATCTTACACTGCAAAAACATATGGACTACACAACTCGATCAGGGCAAAATAATAGACGCAATTTATATAGACTTCTGTAAAGCCTTTGATTCAGTGGTACACAATAAACTACTCCTAAAACTAAAATCTTATGGTATCTTTGGACAACTGCATAACTGGATAGAATCATTCCTGTCAAACAGACAACGAATGGTCAAAATTGGGAGTGTCCTATCAAATTCTGTACCTGTCAATAGTGGTGTCTTATTATTATTATTACTGCTAATCTTATCACTCCTTATCACCCATCCCCTCCCACTTGTGATTGTAGGACTATAACTTTGTCCCTTGTATCCTTAGGATTTATATTGACTGTTTCCTAGTATGATTTGATTGTTGATTATACCCTATGACTATCATTAAGTGTTGTACGTTATGATTTTTGATTCTTAACGAATGTATCTTTTCCTTATGTATACTGAGAGTATTTACACCAAGACAAATTCCTTGTGTGTCCAATCACACTTGGCCAATAAAGTATTCTATTCTATTCTATTCTATTCTATTCTATTCTATTCTATTCTATTCTATTCTATTCAATAGTGGTGTCCCCCAAGGCAATGTTCTAAGACCAACTCTCTTCATACTGTACATATATGACCTCTGTGATCATATTAAGAGCAACTGTGTTCTCTTCGCTGATGATGTAAAGCTGTTCAATACCACAGACAATACTGCTACCCTTCAAAAAGATCTTGACTATGTATCAGAATGATCAAACAAATGGCAATTTCAAATCTCAACAAATAAATGCTCTGTCTTACATATTGGCAAAAAAAAATCAAAAAATAAAATACAAGCTGAATAGTCAAGACCTTGTTGATGATCCAAGCTCTGTAAAGGACCTTGGAATACTCATCTCTAATGATCTAAGTGCCAGAGCCCACTGTATCTACATAGCCAAAAAGGCGTTAAGAGTTGTTAATCTACTCCTACGTAGCTTTTTCTCTGGTAATATCACACTACTAACTAGAGCATACAAAACATTTGCTAGACCAATACTCAAATACAGCTCAACAGTCTGGAACCCACATTACGTATCTGATATTAGCACAGTTGAGAAAGTCCAGAAATATTTCACAAGAAGAGTTCTCCACTCCTGTACTCGTTATAGAATAACTTATGCCACCAGACTTAAAATTCTAGAGCTAGAAAATCTTGAATTACGATGTCTTCGGTCTGATCTAAGCATGGTATATAAAATCATACATTGCAATGACTTACCTGTCAATGAATACTTCAGCTTCAACCATAACAATACAAGAGCACACAATAGATGCAAACTCAAGATTAACCGCACCAGACTTGATTGCAGGAAATACGACTTCAGCAACAGAGTGGTCAATGTCTGGAATACTCTACCTGTCTCTGTGGTTTCTTCCCCAAACCCCAAAAACTTTAACCTTAGACTGTCTACTATTGACCTCACTCCTTTCCTAAGAGGTCTGTAGGGGGCGTGCATAAGCGCACCAATTTGCCTACCGTCCCTGTCCTATTGTTTCTTTTATTTTTCTTATATGTACCCATTTCATGTATTCATAACTATGTATATACTTACACCTATTATTTTGTAAGCAATTGACAAATCAAATAAATACAAATAAATAAATAAAAATTTCAGTCCTATACCAAGAAAACCTGACTGAAAGAAGGCCAGGCAATCTGTTTCATCTAGGATACTGTGAAGCAAAGGTGGTATTCAGCCAGTTCTGATAGGTTGCAAAGAACCAAAAGTGAAAATTTTGGGTAGTTCAGAAAACCGACTAATACCTCCTCTATCTGCCCCCCCCATCTATTCTCTGCCTCCATAGTCCCAGCTGATTGGTTGGGTCTTCTTTTGTTGCCTTGCACAGAAGAATGGAGCTGGAAAGCAGATCAGTAGGGTGGGGAGGGAATGGGGATTTTATCCTTCCCCTGGAGTGGAGTGGAAATTGAGATTTTGCAGTATATTCCTCCCCTGGAGTAGAGTGGAAATGAGGACATTACAGTATCCTTCCCCCGCCATGCCCACTAAGCCATGCCCACCAAGCCATGCCACACCCACCAAGCCACACCCACAGAACTAGTAGTAAAAAAATTTGAATACCACCATTGCCGTGAAGCTGTTGTGTGACCACCTTTTTAACAACTTTCCCTAAGAAAGGAAGGTTGGATAATAAATGAAAATTATCCAGGGTGGTTTGGGTCTGGCAATGGTTTCTTGAAAAGGGAGAAGACCAGCTCAAAATCCTAGTGAAAATTTGTGAATGAAACCAACTATTTTGTTACTTTCACCTAGTGTTTCCAGAGTTTAAATTTAAAAACAGTATAGACCACAGTTCACTTGCTAAATAGTTTTACTCACTTTTTGAAAATTGTATGTATTAATAAAGATATAGGTATGAATATTCTGGGAACAAGATGCATACAAATCCTGAGCAACTCCCCCTTCTTTTAACAGTCCTCGTGCATTTTGGTGAAAGTTTTCAAGTTTTTCTCATAGGAGACATTTCTGATGTATCCTAGCAGTGGAATGTGATGATCCTGAAACTGTTTAGTTACAGTGTGGCTACAGATTGTATGTGAATATTCTGTCTTTCATTAGCAATAAACTTTGCAGCTTCCCTGGCCTCTTATGCTCCCGTAAAATCTCAAGAGACGACACCAGGAAGGATCTCCTTCCAGTGGAATTATTCAAAGGATGACATGTACGCTGTTAGGGATCCTCTTTTTTTGATGGAAACAGCAGAGTCACAGGAAAACTCTGCTGCTATTAGTAGCATTTTCTGTTGGTCCCCAGGAATAAATTAGACTCAGCACCATGAGAAATTCTCACAGATCCTGAGGCAGAAAAGCAGAAGCTTTTGAAAAATCATAAAGGCAAATGTTGGCACAGCATTATTACTTGTAGCTACTGTATATTCTTTATGAAATCCTTTGCTTTTAGTTTTTGTAACTATTATATCTTGTGTGCCTTGCTCAGGCATTCATCCAATTATAGGGAGATTTAAAGTTTGGAATAGGCATGTACAAAAGCATTGTCTCACATACTCCAAAAAAGTCTTTCCAAGCATATTTGGTGATCGGATTTAGAAACATCGATGCAGATAGAAATTCTAACATGGATGTCAACCAGATTTTTTTTCCCATGGAGAGGGTGATGGCAAGCCTAAAGTATATAATATTACTGTAATTTGTAACTTACATGGATTGCTAGAACCATGCCTATTTGTTTTCCTAACATGTGTGCCATTGGAGATTTTTCAATAGCAGTTTTCACATCTTCAGATATTTGACAGTGAAATGGTAATATATTCTCAATAAAAAAAGGAAACCAAATTAAAACTTCTTCATCTAGCTCAGGACTAAGACTACTGTACATTGACTTGGAGAAGCTTTCTGGAGTTTTTGGTTTTCCCCAGCTTTATCTAGAGAAGCTACAGATTAAATCTCAGCAAAGCTGAGAGTCTTCCATTAAACTGCCAGCCTTCCTCTTGGAAATATGTGAAGACTGCAAGAAATGCCTTTTGTTACAAAGCTAGGGAAAAATGGATATACCTGGTTGGGATTTAGAGTTCCCTGTTGCCAACTGATTTTAAAAAGCAACTAATATAATTTTTGCATTGATTGAATTTTAAATTACACCAATGCTTTTGAAATGTTATGTTCCTGGAACAGCAGATTTTGCAACAATAACAACAACAATAATAATAATTTTATAAAATACATAAAAAATTGAAGCTTCCCACAATAACATCAGCAGAACTGCAAAACAACCTGTGCTACTCAGAACATCGTACATTTTAAGAAGATATTTGGTTGATACCTAGGATGCTGGCAACAACCTGTATCAACCATCAGCACCAGTCAATGATATTTGTGATATATTTTTAAACCTACAACTTTAAACTCAGTTGACTGAGTTTCATGTTTAATGAATAACAGAGAAAATAATAACAATAATAATAAAAAATAACTGGAGCACCACTTGAACACCATAGGCATTGACAAATCAGTCAATTGCAGAAGGTGGCTTTACTTGGAACAGCTTCCATCCTGTGACGATATCTGTAACACTATCAAACATCCAGATTTGCCTATCCCAGGTCCTTGTTAAGGACTCAATAGGTAGACAAAAATGCCAAACCCAGTCTGAACATCTGACTGACTGTGCGATGAATAATAATAATAATATCCAATAATTTCAGAAAACTTGTAAAATCTCTAGTTCTTCTGTTGGCTGGGCGTCTATTGTGAAATATGGGCCTGACCTTGAGAAACTGATATTTTTGGTTTACTGCTTTTTCAGTGAATAGTTCTGAGATCTAGGCAATGTTTTCCTATCATGCCCTCAGGGACTGAAATTCAATGAAGCCTAGATGAAGAAAAAGATTATTTCTTTTTTTATATATAAAAATGAAATCTGAGGATTACATTTTAAGAAGTAAGCTGTAAAAACTCATGAATTCTGATTACGCTTACAAAAACCTCTTCAGATTTCTTGATGAACATGTTACAGTGTCTAAGTAGGAACATAGGTGATGGAGCATGTTCATGTATTCTGCTCCCTTTCCATTATAAGCTTTTGTGGATAACACTAAAGTCAGGCAAGAACTCAATAAGTTTAGAACTACAATATATTTTTCATTCGTTTGGTTAACCAAAGGAAAAATCAATCTCCTGGCTTTTAAATCAATGTAGGACAATTATTGCTATAAAAGTAAATGTCACCTTGTATAGTGCGTACTGCAGATATTATTAAGACTATATTTTTGTAGAAGAAATATTGGAGAAAAGAATTAGATTCTGAACTTCTGCGTGACTTGGCACAAGAAACAATGCATCATACTGTGTTGCAGTGTGGAATTTGGCACTTATTCCCATAGTATATATTGGATCCATTGAGGTGATCCCACTGAAATCAATGAGATTTACATTAATTTCATTTGTTCTAGCCTGGGTATGGCTAGTTTGAACTCAGTCCAATATTGTTAAAGTTATACCGGTAGTATAAAATAAGAGCACTTGTCCAACTTTTATTAACTATTATGACTTTTTAGTATTAATGTACATATTAATTGATTCATCCAGGCAATTTAAAACATTCTTATTTCACTTAGTTTTTGGCCCTTGCAAACTGTCTGATTGATATTGATTCTAATATATACTCATGAATAAATGGGTAATCAGACTGGTAAGCTTTGAAAGCTTTAGATTTCAACTCTCATCAGTTCTGGCTTGCATGGCAAATTGTATTGGATGAATAGTATTTTGGGCTCACAGTCCAAAATTTCTGACTGTACACTCAGGCAGTAAAGTAATTTGATATTTAATTATTTAAGATCATCTACAATGAGAAATATTTATAAACAAACTCACTGTAGCATCTCTTGCTGTTGTATAAAGTGGAACACAGTACAAGAACAGTACAATACATTTTTAGAAAAAGGAAGTGGAAAATAGTTTATATAGCAAATCTTAAACTACAAGCCTTACAAAATCTGGCACACGACTGCTTTTCATGATAAAATCAATATAAAGTCATGCCCTTCTAGGTGAATTTTGTGGAAATCTACTATAAGGATTTTTCAGTCATTAATATAGCTTGACTTTTATTCTGCTGTGTCCTTCATTCTCTTTTTAGACTGTTGTTTTTATTATTGTTGTATTATTGTTATACTATTTTAATTGCTTTGTGTTTTATATTTTGGATGCCACCCAGCTTTGGGATGGGGGCAATTAAAAACATTACAAACAATTATTTCTTTTCCTTCCTTTAGTTCCTATGAATTTTCTCAATATTACCACGATAATTTTAAAGTACTTTTACATCAAAACCTATTCCAGTTTATGTGGAAATAAGGGTCATGGTATTCAATAAGAATGAGTAAATATATATAGAATTGTGCTTGTTATTAGTTCCCAATAGAGTAGACAAATAGGGTGTGGTGGTGGCAGGGCATTGTGTGTAATTTCATTAGCATTGCATCTAAATGTAGGCTATATATGCAAATGCTTGTGAATTCTCCATTTCCAAAACTACAAAATTCCTGTTATAATCTTAGACTAAGTTGGCTTTGCCAAGACAGAGCAGCCCTAAGGATGGTCTTTTATGCTGTTTTGTCAGTGGTATGGTTTTTAATATGGTATTTTCATTTCTGATGGGAGAGTTTCAGATAAGCAATGAATATTTTTATTTGTAAATATATGTCATCAGAATCATGGCATTGTCAGCTTGCATTTATATTCTATAGAAACTTCCTCTAGCGGTTCACTATAATGGATCATTATTTCTTGGCCAGTATCAGATTTAAATGCAGTCCAAGTGCCATTCTTCAGTCACAGCTTTAAAGGATTAAAAACAATTTCACTGGCATTTGTCATCTTGCCTGATACACAAGCTCATGTCATTATTATCTCCCAAACTGACATTCAGTTTCATCTTTGAGGTGAGAGAATAAACTGTTGACTAAATGGATTAGCTATAATGTAATTAGTGTTTTATTCAACAAATTTTCTTTGAGTGCATGTACTAAGATATAAGGCAGCGCTTGGAAAAAAACGATACTTTTAAAAATTGCTTTGTTAGGAATCTTACATTCAACCTTGTTTTGCCCAGAAATAAATCTGTTTAGTAAAGGGAAACTTGATCAAAATAAAATCATAGTGCAATAGAACCATTAAAAACAGTTTTCTGCTTCCAAAAGCTTCAGGTAAATATAAATACAATGGAACTCAATCCACCAAGAACTGCAAACTTCTCCCCCATCTTTGCAACATGCCTTTAAAAGCTGCTGCTTAAACCACTTGAGAACTACATGCAAGGAGCTGAACAAGTTTATTACTGTAATATTATTATACATGTTGGTGACTATATTATATAATATATAGGTAAAAAGTGGATTAACCAAAAATGAACTCATGTGCCACGAGCAGGTGCCTCATTTTCCACCATTACTTCACTGCCAAATTAACCAGTGCCAAGTTAAGCAGGTGTAACAAGAAATATAACAAAGAAAGTCCTTCGTTTAAATGCCAATTTGCATGGACCTACTGGATAATACTTCTCCAACTGAGGACTTAGAATCCCAGAAATTTCCTTTATACCTTGAAGTTTCTAGTCCCCCTGATTTGCTTCAGGTAGCTGGCATAGCCTTCAGAATAGCTTAGGGAGGAATCTGTGCACATGTATTGTAGGTATATATGTATGGATTTTGTATACAATATCAATAGTGTTATTCAATTTGAAATGTATAACTAGTCTTTTATACAGGAACAATGTTGTAGTTTGTTTCATTTAGATTCATTCATTTATTTATTTATTTATTTCTGAGTTTTATATACCGCCCTTCTCCCGAAGGACTCAGATTCATGCTCATATGACAAACAAGGCTGGGAAATAACAGTATTTTCTTTATATGTACGAAATTGAAAAAGGGTTTTTTTTGTAACGATCCAATTCCTATTAATTTGATTTTTGTACCGAAAAATACTGCAATCAAAGGATGTGTATTGGACAAACCCAGGATTTTTTATTAGTTCACAATGGCATGGCATAGTGTCTTATGTGCAAAAAATATTCTCCACAAATATTGATATTTTCCAAGCTTGCTATATAAGGAAGTTCCTAGGAAAGGTGAAAACTGTAACTCTGTAACTGACAGTACAAGATTATAATCAAATTATAGACCTTTGAGGAAGAATGAGTAAATAATATATAGGTTTGTGATGCCCTTTTCTAGTCTAGTCTGCAAGGAACGGGAATTTTAAAGAAACAAAATCTGCAAGATCTAGATAGTAATAGTATTGCTTGCTTGCTTTGAAAACCCTAAAAATATCCATCCCTTTTCTTGACCTGTTTCTCTTTCTGTGACATTGTCTTCAATTCATTAGAACAAAAGAAGCTTCTCATTGTTTTTCATTCATCATTGGTCCCTAGCCAATGCATCTATCCTTCTGAAATCCTTTAGGTTTTTTTCCTTTTGCAGATCTTTGAAACTGGATACTATCAGAGTTTCATTTGAGTTTTATAGATATGTAAAGAATCTGAGTGAATAAATAACACCAAAGTTATCAAAAAATATAATGTGACAGTATGAAAAAGGAATTTCTCTGCTAGTTAAGGAGTAGCTAGGGCCAGTTGTGGTTTTTTTTGCTTATTATAGGGTGAGTTGTACCAACCATTCCATGTTTGTTTCCCTCATCACTGTGAAATCCTTATCGGAAAGATTCTAGAGATACACCATGCCCCTCCTAGAAAGAAATTTGGGGGCAAGGAGGAGGAGAAGGAGAAGAAGAAGAAAATAACTAATGCCTAAAAATCTGAAAAACACTATTTCTAAAGCTCTAAGGCTCCACCCATTCTTGTTCAGAAATTTAGTCTTGCAGTGGTGACAATAGTGAACCTCTCCAGAATGGACTTGCTGAAAATAGCAAAGAGCAACATAAAATCATCCAGATAATCACAAAGATCTTCAAAACAACATCCAAGGATCTTCAGGGCTTTCTCACATTGGCTAAAATCAGTGTTCATGAATTTACAATTACAAACAAACAGACAGACAAACAAACAAATACCAAAAAGCAAAATAAATAAATAAATCACTGGGTAAAATGTGATACAACACATACAGGCAAGTCCACAGCAGAATAACATTCACTTGGACAACGCCCTGAATCACACTGTGAGGGAGATGGGTGATTTCTAAATGTGACAAATGAACAAACAAACAAATTTTCATTGTTCTGTAATGGCATATGGCATTGGCAATGTCCAGACCTAAGTAAAATGATGTGGCAATGACTGAAAGTGGTTTATGGTTAAGACTCCCAAATTTTGTTAAGCTGAAAGAGGAACTGGCAACTATTCACAGCAACAGAACTGTTTAAAAAGTGATTGCCAGTCCTAGGAAGTTCCATTGTAGTTTGACAGCTAAAGATGGCATAACCAATTACCTTTTCACATTTCAAATTGTGCTGGACAACTTTGTTTATGAAATAAACAAATAACTGGAATGTTGTTTGTTCATTCTTTAAATATCAGTAGGACTCACGTAAAACTCCATTCCATAATATTCAGTATGAAATGTATATATCATTTTCATAGCAATTGCTATGAAAAAAAAAGGTGGGAATGGAGGGAAAATAAATTGTTCAAAAATCGAGGTTCTCTTTTTACAAAAATTACCATATATGGAATCTTGCAGTTTCTGTGCACCTTTTTCAACAAACAAATGTCCATATCAGAATATAGGATAAGAATGTCCTGACTCTCAAACATGTAAGTTTGTGCAACTTCTATTTACTGCTGAACCTATTGATAGGAAATTGGTTATAATCCAGTTATCAAAACAATTGGACAGTTTCTTTTTTAAAAAGGTGTTATGAGTAGTTATAAATCCTTGCATTGGGGTCAGAACCTGATTTTGTCATCTGTGAAATTCTCCAATTTATACCAGTCTAATTTAGATATAATGAGGCAACTCTGGTTAGTTTACTAATAATGGAAACAAAAGGGTCAGATTTTCTTCTTTTGGCCCTGTTGATGGAAAAAGATGTGTGGAAGTATCTCAGTGTAGAGGTTGCAAAGGATCATTGATATAAGACTGACCTGTAATTTAGTATTATAACCAGAAAAAATGTACCTTTACTCAGAAACACACACACACACACAAACAGTTCTGTGTATGTCTGCATTTATTTCCTTCATGTGGAAGCTGTAACAATTTAGAGTAATAGTTAATACTTAAACATATATGAATTTATTTAATTGCCATTCTGAGCAAATGGTTATGGTGGAATATCAAAGCTCTTCAAATTTTAATTCAAGAGTTCAAGCTTTGGGTTGAGTTTTCATAGACTTGCTAACAGCTTCATGTATAAACTAGCACTAGGGACTCTTTGACTACCAAAATACATTACTTTATACCCCTGGCAGTAATGGATGGCCAAGGTGGCTCACAAGTTACACCATATATCTGGGTGTTTACCAGAATTGTTTATTTAAAAAGTGTTTGCAAGAACAGCAATATCACTTAGACTTATATACTACTTCACAGTGCTTTTACAGGCCTCTCTAAGCGGTTTACAGAGTCAGCATATTTCCTCCAACAATCAGGGTCCTTATTTTACCTACCTCGGAAGGCTGAGTCAACCTTGAGCTTGGTGAGATTGGATCTGCCAAATTGCAGTCAGCTGGCAGTCAGCGAAAGTAACCTGCAGTATAGCATTTTAACCACTGCACCACCGTGGCTCTTATGGACCTAAAACATAAATGATAGGTTGTGATAGCCCATGCTTTGATTAAAAGTACAATCACTTGGCTAGAGTGGTTCACCTACAACTGAGGGTGAATAGGGAGCATCCAGTATTACTAGAGAAAGTTGCAAAGATCTTCTAACTGGCTTAATTTCCAACAAATTAGCTTTTCAAGTAGTTACTGCTTCTGGTTAGCCATTTTGTTAAATGGCAAGTCTCTCCCTCCCATTGATACAAGTTTGTAAGAATGATCATTACGCATGGTCACTCATGCCCTGGTCACCTCCCGACTGAACTACTGTAACACCCTCTACATGGGGCTCCCGAATGGGAGCATCCGGAGGCTTCAACTGATACAGAATGCGGCCGCGCGGGTGGTTATGGGGGCGTCAAGGTTCTCTCATGTGACGCCCCTCCTGCGCGAGCTGCATTAGTTGCCAGGTGCCTCTCAGGTGTGTTTAAGATTTTAGTGTTAACTTTTAAAGCGCTCCATGGCATCGGACCAGGATATTTACAAGACCACATTCTGCCATTTTCCTCTCACCGTCTGGTGTGCTCCCACAGGGAGGGTCTCCTGTGGGTCCCGTCGGCATCTATGTGCCGGCTGGTGACTCCGAGGAATAGGGCCTTCTCTGTGGGGGCGTCTGCCCTCTGGAATGGGTTGTCCCCCGGAGTTACGTATAGCCATGGACCTGGGGACCTTCAGGTGTGCCTTGAAAACCTGGCTCTTTGACCAGGCCAGCTTGGGGTGATTTTAGATTTGGACTTTACTTTTATATTAAATTTTAGATTTGGACTTTACTTTTATATTAAATTTTAGGGTTTTAGGGAGGGGTTTTAATTGATTACAGCCAGGGCCTTAGTTTAATTTAGTTTTAATTTTTCACATATTTATTGTTTTAATTGTATGGCTGTGCACCGCTCCGAGTCCTTCGGGAGAGGAGCGGTATATAAATAAATATTTATTATTATTATTATTATTATTATTATTATTATTATTATTATTATTATTATTATTATTATTATCATCATCATCATCATCATCATCATCATCATCATTATGTGCTCCCCAAATTCCAAACATGGCAACTGATCAGACGACTGGAGGCCTCTGCTTAATGATCTGCACTCTGCATTTAACAATGAGCAATGAGGACTAATGGTACTGATGCTGCTAAGCAAGGCAGGCACGTATCATCACACTTTATGAACTCACTACTTTAATGATGGAAATTCCAATTCCAATTACTTTAAGCTTAGGACTACCTATAATTACTTTCAGCAAGGTTACCACCTCCTCCCTGTGCTTCAAAACTTTATTTTCTAGAAAGCTGAAATAGAGATCAGGAAACAACTTTCCTAGGTATGTTCATAATCAATTGAGGGGAGGGAGGAGAGTGGAATAGCTGTTTAGTTTAAAGCAGTGAAAATCCCAAAAAGAAGCAACAGCACTATCACATCCTGAATGTTAGTCTCAGTAAAACAATACATTTAATTTGATGGACTATTAGGCCAAGATAACTACTAGCCATTAGTTTCTACTTCCGCAGGTCAGAGGCAGATATCTTTTCCTTAACAGAACTGGAGAGTAATTTTTCATGCTACAAGATGCTCTTTATCCAGAAGTCCAGACTTACTATTAGTGGAAAGGCTCTAGAAGCTGTCTGAAGGTTGATAGAAAAAGAGCTGTTCTCAACAAGCTTGTTCTCCTCCCCTCCAATCTGGTTTTCTGCTCTTTCTGGGGGTGATTCTTGCATTGTCCTTCCTCAAGTGTTTTCTCTATCCTATCCAGGACTTCTTTATCTTCCTGATAAGCTGAAGGGTAAACAATTTTGTCTCTAGCCCCTTTATCTTCTCTTCCAAGAGGGCAATCAGTCTGCACTTAGAGAACTGGGAGCAGTAACTTGAATAAAATTGTTTCCATATGGAATCATGGGGCTTTTGCTCAGTGGGGGGAATCTGTGATTATATGACAGTAATCCCTCTCAATGAGGACCAAATGGGTAGTTTATCCTTCGGAAGTATTGTTTGTGTTTTTGATACGTATTTACTATAAGTAAATATTAAGTAATTCAATTCAGCTGACAGGCATATTAAGACTCATAACTTTGTTGCTCTAGTCAAAGTCCAATCCTGGCACGAACAAAATATATCAACGTAGTAAGGCAGATTCATTCTGAAATTAAATCTGTTAAGCCTTGATTTCAAGGAAGCATTTAAACAAAGGGCTGCTATGATGGGGAACTCCCAGCCAAGTTTGTGATATTTGTATCCCTGTAAAATCAAAATAAAGCAAAGACTTCTCTAATTTTGTAACTCAGGTTTTTTTCTGTTATACTCTTCAGATTTTCTGGAGGAGTACAGCTACCAAAATTTCCAGTCTTAGGTAAATCTAACTAGTTCCTATCTTAAACTTATTTCAGAAGGGTGTAGTGTTGACCAAAATCATTTGGACTTGTCTGACAGAAGATACACAATGCATATCTGTCAAGGTCAACTTACTTTCTGTTTAAAAACCAATTATAAATATGGGTAGGGATCTGATCAGCTCCATCTGGTAAAAAATTGTTACAAGAGATGCACCTAAGCAAAAAAATGATCCCCCCCCCCCCGCTTTGCCTGGAAATGCAATGGGGCAACTTACCGCAGCCAATTTTCCATGGCCAATTCACTTCAGTCAGCTCACCATGGCCAATTCACTGGAGCCAACTCACTATGGCTAACTCGCTGTGGACAACTTGCCATGGCCAACTTGCCATGGGATAATTTATAGTGAGACAATTCAATAATTTGATTTAATTATTTAAAATAATTAAAAATATTTTAATTTTTGTCATTCACATTTCCTTTTGTCACTCCTTTGTCATCCTTTCTTTAATGATTCTATTCCACTGTTTTTTCGATATTAGTGTAACTCTTCTTCCATGGCGAGTTGATCATGATGAGTTGTCCCATGGCCAGTTAGCCATAGCAAGTTGGCTGTGGTAAATTGGCCATGATGAGTTATCATCAGGGGTGGGCTGTTGGGGATTCACAGAGGTTCGGGAGTCCACTAAGTTTCTACACAATTTAGAGAACCTTCAAATCCCACTACTGGTTGGGCTTGCCCACCCCACCCCATCCCTCCCAAGGAGTCCCCACACGTTTTGGATGCAGGTAAGAGCAGGTTGTGCACAGAGCTTTGCGGAGGGTGAAAAACAGACCTCTCAGAAGTTTGGGAAGGCTGGAAATCGGCCTGTTTCCAGCTTCCAGAGAGCCTCCGGAGCCCAGGGAGGCATGTTTTCAGTCTCCTGAAGGCTCAAGGAAAGCCTCCAGAGAGGGCAAAAACATCCCCCAGGAGGCTGACTAGGCCATGCTCACCATGGCCAGGCCCAGCAACCAGACAGAGAATCTGTTGCTAAAATTTTTGAAGCCCATCCCTGGTTATCATGGATACACCTGGAGAAGGTGGCTTATCTGAGAAGACTGAGAAGGAAAGTTCAGAGCATATCTGAGATAAATCAGAACTTATATCATATTATGGGATCATATTATAGGTTTTCTTGATAGTCCAGCTTACCCAGGGGCATATATGAGAGTATACCTTATAGAAAATAATCTATTTTCTATTGATTTCTATTTTTGTATTAGAATTTGATGGGCATAATTGTGGCATGTGGATAAAAGTGTCTCCCAATTTTTTATATAGGTATTTAACTGAGTAGGATTCTAGAGCTAAATTATTTTATATCATCCCTGTTCCAAACCAAAAACTGACCCATGGATTTAGGATTGTAGTTTATGACTCAACTGGAAAAACCTGTAAAGTTATTTAATCATCTAGTTATATATAGCTAGTGTTCAACTTGCAACACAATTGAGTCCAAAAGGAGCCTCGGTGGCACAGTGGTTAGAGTGCAGTACTGCAAGCTACTCCTACTGCAATTTGGCAGATTGAATCCCACCAGGCTCAAGGTTGACTCAGCCTTCCATCCTTCTGAGGTGTGTAAAACGAGGACCCATATTGTTGGGGGCAATATGCTGACCCTGTAAACTGCTTTGAGTGGGCTGTAAAACACTATAAAGTGGTATATAAATCTAAGTCTATTGCTATTTCCATTGCTAAGCAAGGCAGTTGTTAAGTGAATTTCCCCCTATATTATGACCTTTTTGCCACAGTGGTTAAATGAAATACTGTGGTTATTAAGTGAATCATACAGTCAGTAAGTGAATCCAGCTTCTCTCATTGACTTTGTTGTTAGAAGCCAGCTGGCAAAGTTACAAGTGGTGATCATGATGCAATGGTCATAAATAACTTCCAATCGCCAAATGTCTGAACTTGTAACCATGAGGATTCTGCAATGGTGGTAAGTGTGAAATATGGTCCTAACTCATAAGTCACTTTTTTCAATGCCAGTGTAATTGTACGGTCACTAAATACATGGTTGTAAGTCAAGGACTACTTGTACTGAATCATCAAAATTAAAAAGGGAGAATGTTAAATAAGGCAAATAAATATTTCTAAGCAACTATGTTTCACCATCCACATTCAAGAGACATGTAAATTTATTTTGTCTTTAGTTCTTGGAAGAAAGTAATTAAGATCATTTTTTTAATCTTTTATTATCAAGAAATACTCTGCTCAAAGAGAATTTTTACACAGAAGTTTTTTGTCAGTATTTTCAATATTGGTCATTCTAAACTATGTATCTCAAAATTTTCAATTTAAGTTTAGTTGAATTGTGGTATTTAGAGAATATATACCGAATTTGTGATGGTATGGTAATATAGAGGAATGATTTATTTGCCACTTTAGATGATTATGTCTTATTTTAATGACATTGTTGTGACTTGGTTCATTTTTGATACAATCAGATTAATTTTATATTTCTAGTTTTGGAGGCTAGGGAATTTTACAAATGATTTTGGAATACATTGTTGCATAATTTATTATTTTTTCCATTTTACTATTGTAAGTCAACCAGAATATCACAGCAAGATGGGCGGCAAATAAATTTAAATAACAAACAATTTAGAAAGCATCCCTGAGTTCTTGAGGGCTAGCATAATATTCAAGCTGAATCTCCTATGCTCAGCCTTGGACACTGAATTTATTCTTAGCTGATGTTTCTTGATGACAAGTTCCACTTCAGGAAACAAATATTGTTGACTAACTCAGACTAGACCTAATCTATATCGTTACCCTCCTATTCTGAAGCAAATTGAATGATCGGGAAGTAGAGAGATAATTCAGCTACACAAATATTTTGGAACACAACTAATAATTTGATCTATTGCAGGAGAGGAAAACGAACTTCTTGAGAAGGAAGAACCTGACATAGCTATACGTTGACAACTTTATCCTGAACAACATATGGAAAAATCAAACTGAATTGCAAAGCCTGATGGCAGATATATATATTAGACAAGGAGATATATAAAAGGGATGGGTTTTCCTTTGAAAAATAACAAGTTGTGTGCCTCCATTAGGCATAGCACTGAAGGCATTACAGAGATAGCTTTGAGACAGCTTCTATGGTAATTACCCTGACACAACCTGTAGTGAAATTCATTTGTGCTGTTCAGTGTATGCCACTGAATTTTCTCATCTTACTAACATTTACTAAAGGCAGCTCTCCATACGCTTTGTTTAGCTTTGAAATGGAAGTGGCAGGGATTTCTCTTTGGATCAACCGATTCTCAGTTTGACAAAACAGCAGGAGGAAAAAATTGCAGACTGTTGTAGTTCAGGGTTTTTAGAGTCATGATCCAAGAATACAGACAGGTCTTTTCTTTCCCTCCCTTTCTTTTTAATCAAATGGAACATATGTATTTGTGCTGTGGAAAAAAAAAGCCAATTGAATACCAGAAGGCCTGTTCTATTTGTACCCAGGAGATATCATCATTCTCTGAGGAATGATCAGTAAAACAGAGAACAAACAATTGTTTTCTTTGACGATAAAGAAACAATATGTGATAAAGAACTAGAAATGTTTGTCTCACTCCAGTATGTGAATTCAAGAAGGTTTTAGTTGACTGTCATTATATCAGTGCAGAGAAGAGCAACAAAGATGATTAGGCTAAAACATATGAAAAATGGTTGCAGGACTTGGGTTTATCTAGTTTAAAGAAAAGAAGGACAGTGGGTGACATGATAGCAATGTGCCAATATTTGAGCGGGCACCACAAAGAAGAGGGGATCAACCTATTCTCCAAAGCACCTAAAGGCAGAACAAGAAGAAATGGAGGAAATTAATCAAAGAGAGAAGCAGCCTAGAACTAAGGACCTTCCAACTCTGTTATTCTGCTATCATGTTGCCCTACTAAGACATTATGGCATATTACCATGTGTGAAATTAATCCAATATTTTATTATTCAATCTTAACATTCTGATAGTTCAAGATGCAATACATAGAGATCTCCCTGCTTTTAATCCCCCCTAAAATTCTTGTGAACTATTCTGCAGAAGAGGCTCTAGAGTATTGAATGGTCACATGGTGACTTCCCATCTCAATCCAACCTTAATTACACTGTACACTAACTGACTACTGAGCTTTGATTATTATTCTGGTTAGAGCAAAAGACTGGCAAGTTCTGAGACTAGGCCTATGTTTGACCATTGACCTGGTTCAGTCAATTTCCAATAGTCTATGCTACTTCACAAACTTGTTGGAACAATAAAATAGACAGTGCTGAGGTCATTACAATGAGTTTGGAAAACTATTTTGTCCACCATATTTATAAAAATGAAAGGCTATTTTTTTCCCAACTATTTTTGGGATTTCCTCAGGGTAGGAAATAAAATATTAAGGACTACTTAACATTTTCAATTCTACTGTTAACATGTTATCAGTCACAGGTCCTTTGTTACATAGATTATAAAATTATTTTTGAGAAAGGGAATAAATGTTACATTAAATGCAAGGTCATTGTGCCATATGAATAACATATTTCCTAGCCTGTTTTTACCAATATTTGGCTGCTGGACAGAAAATCAACAGAAGGAGGATTCTTCAGTAATGCATTATTAATATGATGTTGGATTAGATGTGGCAAAATTTAATTTACTAGATATTTAATGCTATAGCTATATTTTGATGGAAAGGTTTTGTGTTTACTTGAAAGTATGAAGGAAAGGATGTTAACAGGTTGCCTTGAGACTTCCAGAGGCTCTCAAATACTTTTATATTTATATTTTGATATCATATGTAGGAAGGCAGCTGATTTATTAGAAGAGAAAGAACTCTTAAAAACTGAGAGCACAATATATGGGGTGTGGAAAAAAATAATAGGTGGAAAAAAATAATAGGATTTCTATAAGTGAAGCAATTCAAAGTCAAACAAACCAGTGGTGGGATTCAAATTTTTTTACCACCAGTTCTCTGGGCATGGCTTGGTGGGCATGGAAGGGAAGGACACTGTAAAATCTCCAATCAGTTGCCAGTTGTGGTAGTTGCCAGTTCTCCGAACTACTCAAAATTTCTGCTACTGGTTCTCCAGAACTGGTCAGAACCTGCTGAATACCACCCTGAAACAAACCTTCAGATATATAATTAGGAAAACTCAGATGTGATATTTTGACATGAAGCTAATACTTTGTATTAATCTTCTGGATGCATTTGAATGAAATGATTCCATATCTAGATAAGAAATATTCTAGTTTAAAGGAAAGAAATAATGAAAAAAACCAATGCACTCAGGTCAACTGCAAATAAGAAAATATTTATTTTCCAATATCTAAGGGGCTGCAACAAAAAAGAGGTGGTTAATCTATTCTCCAAGGCACCTGAAGCAATGGATGGAAAGGAGATAATCAACCTAGAACTGAGGAGAAAAAATCCTGACAGTTTGAACAATTAATCAATCGAATGACTTGCCTCCAGAAGTTGTAGGTGCTCCAAAACTGGAGGGTTTTAAGAACAGATTGGACAGCTATTTGTCTGAAATAATATAGGATTTCTGATTGAACAGGGATTAGGGCTAGAATACCTCCAAGCTCCCTTCCAATTCTGTTATTCTATTATTTATTTTGATCAATTTGTATGGTTGCCCATATTAATGGATGACTCTGGATTGTTTGCCTAGATAAAAATCAAAAACTACATAAATGATCAAAAAACATTAAAAGCATTAAAACCCTGAAAACATAATTGTAGGAGTATGACATTCATTTTACAAACTGTAAAGCCATTTACAGGATCCATAGTGTCATTCGATCCTCAGCACAATGGCAAAGTCATATATTCAGGGACATCCAGAAGGCCAGTAGGATCAGGCCCAATCTAATCTCAGGAGGAATGCCTACTCTTGATACTCAGAATGTGTTCTATTATTTTTAATTATTGTTAACTTTAGTTGTCTCCCACCTCACGATTCAAGATGACTCTCACTGGTTTGCAAAATCCACTGCATTGTAATAATATATGATATGATATAATTAATATGATATAATTACTATACTATATTAACATATAATATGTAATATAATATATATAATATGTAATATAATATAATCACATATTTATAATCTATTAATTATGTAGCAATATCCAAATATGGCAATGCACTAGTATTTTCTCTCTCTTTGTGGGCTGTCATATATTGATAGTGAGGTGTGCTCATTTAAAGCTGGGACAATTTCTGACTTTTCTAGAGAGAAATTCAGAATAGGCAAAACAAACAAACAAACATTGATGGTAAAATGACAATAACAGAAAAAGAAGTTGCATTTTGCTCTTTTCTCACTGCAATAAATCTCAAAGCTGTGATACAAAAGGAAATAGATATGTTTGGTTTAAATATGTGGCTTAACTAAAAATCTATGCTGAAAAAGAATTGGTTATAAATATAAAAGGATGATTGATTTGATTGTTTATGAAAAAAGTTAGGGAAGGATACAAGAGACAATTTTATATACTCCTTATTTTCCCTTACAGTGTTGAATATTGGTTGATTGCCCAATAAATTTCCACCACTAAAGGATAGATTTGAAGCTGAGTTTCCCTAGTCCTAGATCAACTTTTTCATTAATACCACATTGATTTTCCTAAAGAAAGAGCAGAATTTTCTTTCTTTTTTAGCAGGTATGGGATCTGTCTGTTGTGTACTACTCTAAGCACTGAATTGTACATGACAATTGTCATTCATGTCTAGTTATTTCATAGAAGTCCTGCCTTATCTTATGGAGCTTACAGAATCTGTTCCAAGTGGGCCATTTCATCTAAGATTTGGAATTTGGCCCAACTCAGCTCATACCACTAATGGCTGGTTTTGCATGTTCATCTTGCTGATTGACAACACCCTATTCAGGAAGCATGGCCTTAATTTTAGTTTTTTTCTGATAAGTTAATAAGCCTTTTTATCCATATGAAAAATAATTTCCAAGCCTGTCTGAGAAAATAATCTTATAAGCACCAAATAAATGTCACAAAGCAATGAATGGGGCTGGCAGTGGCTTCAGATGATAGGTGCTAGAGACTGAAAAACTGTAGACAGAATGTGTCTCAGAGACTATTCTGGAATAAGTAATCTGAAGGGCTTCCATGTATTATGAATTGTCCCTTGATTTGAATCATTTTCCCTGCAGCCAATATGAATCCTTTTCTCCCCAAATTCTGTGAAGCTGCCTCATCAATGAATTATAAATCACCGAGATTCACTGGGAGTCAGACAGAAAATATATTTAATAAATTATTATTAATATTTTATTTGGTTAGAACTAATAACTAATTCTATTCAAGCAAGAGGTTAGTTAGAACTAATAACTAATTCTATTCAAGCAATTCTATTAATCAGGCCTAGCAGAAGGGGAATATTTCTATTAACTATTATCATCTGATGGGAACAGGAGGAGAGGTTTTTCGTGCCACAACTTGCTGTTTGGAACATTATTTATGTAATTATTTGTTAATCTAATAAATCCAATTGTGTATTAAACTGTGTTAAACTGTTTCAGTCAGCCATGCTGGGCTATATAATAGAATACAGGTAGTCTTTGATTTACAACAGTTCAATTAGTGACTGTTCAAAGTTACACGGGCACTGAAAAAAGTGACTTACACACTTATAATTTTCACACTTATGACCATTGCAGTATCCCCAAGGTCCCATGATCAAAATTCAGATGCCTGGAAACTGGTTCATATTTATGATGATTGCAATTCCTGGGGCCATGTGATCAATTTTTGTAAACGTCTAGACAAGCAAAGTCAATAGGCAAGCCAGATTCATTTATAACAATATTACTAACTTAATATAATTACAGTGATTTATTTTACAATTGTGGCAAGAAAGATTATAAAATGGGGCAGAACTCACTTAACAAATGTTTCACTTAGCAACATACATTTTGGGCTCAAGCATTGTCATAAGTTGAGGACTACCTGTATCCTGAATCAAAATAATTCCATCTGTGCATATTAGTAATTGCTGTAATAATTGTAATATTAAATTGGTTTATTTAGTATGTCATTGATTTATTAATACATTTGTTTTTGTTCAGATAATACATTTTTGTATTCAGGAACTCAAAGATCTGTCTATAGCACTTTTTCATTTCCTTCTATAGAAGTATCTCTAAAGTACTTCTGCAGATTCTCAGTCATTCAAGTCATGGGTCCAAAGATGCTTTTTCTAGAGGCAACTGGACTTTCTTGGGTTTGTTTTCAAGATGTTTCACTTCTCATCCAAGAAACCTCTTCATGAAGCTGATGCAAATGACCAGCTCTCTGCAAGGAGTATAAATCCTTCGATTCCTCACCATCCAGCCAGAGCTGAAGATATTCTTGGATGAGAAGTGAAACATCTTCAAAGAAAATCAAGAAAGTTCAGTTGTCTCTTGAAACAGCACCTTTGGGATATCTCTGAAGTAGACTGCAGAGAGAGAGAGAGAGAGAGAGAAAAGAAACTAGTCCAAAATCACCCACTGTAGTTTCATGGTTGAGGATGGTCTGAAAGGATGTTATTGAAAGGTAGTTGTCTAGCTTGTGCATATTTATTTTAAACCATATATGCTTACATTTTTAATGGAGGCAAATATTGCACATGAAACTGCATTATACTGAAGCAAACCATGGGTGCATCTAGTTCAGTATTACTTTCCATAACTGTCAACTGATAAATCTCCATATAAGTCTTTGCTAGCTCTATTACATAATTGTTCAATTGGATGCACTGGTTGCTGATTGAATCCGGAACCTTGTACATGAAAGAAAATATTTTATACATGAGTGATGGGCTTTCTCAAATGCATGTTGATTTTGATTCCCACAAATAACTCTACAGACATATTTCATATCTTGATAGTTGCTTAACTGCTATAGCCATTCTGCAGACAAATTGAGCAGAGCATTCTGGGAACTTTCTGCTCTATGAGCTGTATTCTTAAAAGCAGTTTTCTAAGGACAAGCAAATGATTTATGTTGCTGTATGACATTTTGTATCTAATTCTTGTAAACTCTGTGATTATAGAAGGAGAAAATGACAGTTAAGTAGGAGGTGGGTGGGATTTATTTTCATATTATGTACTTTACGGCATATTTGGTTCACAATAAATCCCACTAAACTGACCAGAATAGAGACATACAGGTGATGAACTACCAATGGAGCTAGATGAAACAGATTATGTAGACTGAGTAGTTTTAAAAACTGTTGCTCATTCCTCACATCTAGCCCTGGACATTTAATAAGATCAAAAGAAGTCCATTCAACAGAATACTTTTTGCTAATTCTTTCTTTTTCCTTCCATCTCTAATATTCAGAAATATCCGTTAATGCCCCATAAATATATTGGATATAAAAATAGAGGATATAGGATAGCAGATATCTCAATGTTGCAACAGAGCTATAACTTTTTACTAGCTATTATCAATTATTATTCCCCTTAATTTATTGTACAACTGAATTTGGATAAGTAAAATGTTGATACAATCTTATCATCCTCTTTTAATGACCCCATAATCCCTTGCGAGGTGGAGTCCGGGCAACTAAATGGAGCTGGATGCCCTTCCTGTCACCAATGTGAGTTCTTTTTCAGCAGATATATTTTCAGTGTGCCCAAAGAGAGAAATATCTACCGCTACCTAGGATCAAACTCACAGCCTCCTAATTTTGAGGCGAGAGCTCTACCTCTAGGCCATTGTACCACTCATTGATACAATCCAATACTGTCATATAACCATCGATTTCTCCATTGAGCAAAAGCCCCAACTTTTAAAACTATGATTCCATAGGGAAATCATTTTATTCAAAATACTGCTCCCAGTTCTCACACAGATCTGAGTAGAACCAACCTGAATTCATCACCTCATGGTCTGGCTCTGCTAACTTTAATTCCACTCTCTGGAAACAGAAAGTACAACAGAAAATGCTGAGTATGGACTTTCACCATCGTTGCTAAAGGGAATGAGATATTTCTGACCTAGAGATATGCTGAAGAGAGCTGTTGAAATAACAATCTTTTAGAACCACAAGGATACAGTCTCTGTTGTGTAATAGGTGGGAATTGGTTGTCTGATTCTCTTGGCAGTCAGATATCTTGAATTGCATCTTTCTTCATAGTATTGCACTTTTAACATCTTTCCTTCACTAATCCTTGAAGACAGATATAAAAACACAAAGGGTTAGCCCATGGGGCTGTGTTTAGAAACACTGCCCATGTTCTACTCTACCGTCTTCTTTATAGAGATAATAACAGAATCTTGATACTCCCCAATACAAAAATTCTCTTTTGCTCCAGATGAATTCTATGAAAGTTATCCACCTGCAAATACAGATGCTAATATTTCACTAGTAGCAGCAAAATTGTGTTTGACATCCGGTGCTCTTCCTTGTATGACAGATACAAGGAAGAGCACAAAATAAAGTAAGGACAGAATTATTAGAATTTAATTGTTTTGTGCAATTTTAAATTGGCCTGTGATTGTAATAAAGTGACAGATATAAGGTTTATATCTTAAGTATTCTGATATTTGTATACCTTATGAATTCAGTATTTTTATAACATTTTTATTGAAAGTTTTAATTACAATAATAAAAGTTAATTCACATTTAAAGAAAAGAAAAACGGTAAGAGAGAATAATATATACAAGAATGCAAATTGGAAAGAAAAAGAGAAAGAGGAGATTCTTCTTCCTCCAAGAAAATAACTTTCCAAGCTCATGATCAGTATGAACAATTTTACTATCTCTTCCTATCTTTACTACCACTTCATAGTAGCAAATATTTTTTTAAAAAAACCCTCTTCATTCCATAACTGAACTAGGTTCAGTAGAAAGTCCAAATAGAGTAAATGTAACTCATTGAGAAATTTAAAACTCATTCCATATCTTGACTTAGAACTATCAGCAAAACCAGCACACAGGGTCTTTTCAATTCAGATGTCAGCAAGTCTAGAAAGAACCTCCCCCAAAACACAGTATATCTGATTTTATCCCTGATCATATAATCCAACTTTACGTTGCTTCTTTTTATACAAACAAAAAACAATCTTGCTCTTAATCCATTTAGATGATCTTTATCACTTGTCTCAAATTTCTTCAAAACTTTAATAAGCCTCTTTTGTAATTTCAACCCTGAGTTACATGTATTCTTTATTGGAACCTCTTTTGTAAGTCCAATAGGAAGAATTTATTCCAATTACTCTCTTAAATTGGCACATTTATTTTCTTCTTACATTTTAGAGCCTCATCTGACTTTTTAATGAATATCCAGTGATGAATTCTGGTTGTTTTTTAGAATCATGTCAGACAGGTTTTGATCCAAATGGTTTTCTGTAAGAACAGCTTCTGATGTAACAGGTTCTTCTGGGAACAGAATATTCATAAAAATACACAACATAACTGATATTGTTGATTCTAAGTCCCATAGCCATTCCTGCACAATATCTCTGAATGCCATTATATGTTATTTATCTTGTTATGTCTCCAATATAAAAAAATATTTTTCTTTCCCTGAAAATGCATTTATTTCTTAAAAATTCATTTCAAAATCTTAATATTCAAAATCCAATTTTCTGAGCCCTTAATTGGTTTAAAACATCCTATAGCCAAATCCTTGTCTTACTTTTTCTCTTTATTTTGAGTTCTTAATACTGGTAAAGGCACAGTTTTATTTTCTTATATTAAGAACTGAAGGCATTTATCCTGGTATTTTTCTTCTGCAAGTGTCTTAACTTTTTAGAGCAGTCTATAGGCAATTTCTGAAGGTGTTAGCAAAAGAAGTGTGAACTGAATGTCTGTTAAAGGCTGTAACCATGGCTGGAGCAAACATGGCAAATGTCTCATCTCTCAGTTATCTCATCCTCTGGAGATCATGTCTCTTCGTGAGGAACAACCTCTTCACCTTGTGGCATGTCACTACTCTGCATTGCAGTGTCTTCCCTTGAGATTCAGTTTTATTTTCACAACTTTGTCCTGAATTATGGATCCCCACCCTCAATATATTTGTTCAACAAACTGTTTTCTACTCAGTAAAATAGCATATTTTATTTCAAAAACCTTACATTTTTTTAAAAAAATTGAAATGGAAGATTTTCTCCATGAAACTTCACAACGAGTAGCAGTTTCTCTGACTGTTGTCTATTTTAATATTGTGGTTGGAGTGTGTGTGTTTGTGTGTATGCATGTGCACACACATGCTTGTTAACAAGAAAATAACGAAATGTATAAAGGGTTCTGTCAGCCACACATGCTCAGCTGGCCACCGTCATTTTGTGGTTGAGATGGGCAGCAAATCATCTTCATTTAACAATTCCATAATTTTTTGCAGGGTGAGTCTGAGCAACTGAATGGAGCTAGCAGAGGGTTTTAATGGCCAGATGCCCTTCCTGTCTCCAATGCGGAGTTTTGTTCAGCAATATATTCTCAGTGTGCCCAGAGAGAGAAATACCTGCCTCTACCTAGGATCGAACTCACAACCTCCTGATTGTGAGGTGAGAGCTCCACCTCTAGGTTACCACACCACTCTAGTTGAGTGGCAAATATATTTAACAAATAAATAAAATCCCATCCACAGAAAGGGCAAAAAGATGAAGTGATGGAGGTGAACAAGAAATGAAGCAAGAAAATTGTCCAGCAATGTTCTAGGGGTTGCCAGCTGTCTGGACTGAAGCCTTTAATGTTATTCGGAAATCATTTCAGTTAACGCAGGTTTTTCTAAAACCAGTTTAAGCTTAAGTTAGTATACACACACAGGACAGGAGCAATGTAAGCATGAACGGCAGATATAGTCAAAGGGAGGAACAAAGAAGTGCCTTGTTTGTTACCACTACTCCCAGGGGTGGGATTCTACCAGTTCGCACCTATTTGCTAGAACCAGTTGTTAACATTCTAAGCAGTTTGGAGAACTGGTTGTTAGAAGAAATTACTGGCCTAATCCTGTAAGGAAGGCAGGAAGGAAACATTCTGGTGTTGCTTACAGAAATTGCCTCTCCGTTAATCCTTATTACATTCTTGGCAGGACTAGACTTCCTGTCTCAGGAACTTCTCTGTTTCTATTTCCTCCTTTGCTGGTACTTTGCTTGTGTGGAGTTACCATTCAAAGTTACAACGGCACTGAAAAAAGTGACTTATGACCATTTTTCACACTTATGACTATTGCAGCATCCCCACAGTCATGAGAGGCCAGGTGAGGAGATGCGTGCCTCAATGTGAGTGATATTGAATTGGCCACGCCCAGCCAGTCACATGACCATCAAGCCACACCCACCAACTTAGCCATAGAACCGGTTGTTAACAAATTTGAATGCCCCCCAACTACTCCTAGTACCACTGGTGGTCAGGATGATAAGAGATTTAGAGAAGATCTTCTAGAGTTGCAATTCCAGACTTTACTCAAAGTAGGGCAACTAGGAGTTCATGGAGTTTGTTTCCCTAGAAGAATAGCTTCTAGGGTTAACAAAGCAATGTAAAAAATTTTTGTTGCCATAATGTTATACATATATAATGTATATACAATATACAAAAAAGTATACTTACTTTTCTGAAAATATAGTTCAACATATATCAAGGCTCATCTGATAATCAAATAAAATGTGGCCGTTACCTTCCCATTCCAAACAGTCTTATAATTCTATGAATTTAGGCCCAGCTCGTCAAGTACAAGAAAGTTATCAGTTTGGGGAAGAATGCTTTATTAGCCCTAAATTAATTCTTCATGACCATTTTTGTTGTTCCTTCAGATTCTTTCTTAATGGATGCCTACACTTTTCAGATGTTGTATAGCTATTCCATGGTAATTTATCTTCTGCTTTCCCTCTCATCTGAGATGGCAAACCTCTTTCTCATCCTGGTCCTAAATCCTTAAAGATACTGTCTTATGGGTTGCATGCCAGAGGTTTCACAGCCTAATATGACTTCGGGCTAGTCATAAATCAAATCTACTTACAATCATAGCTGCTTGTGAAGTCATAAATCAGACTATAATGTCTGAGTTGTGAAGAGTCAGGCAATGACAGTGTCTAAGACAATTTGAGAGCAAACTCCAACAAGCAGTCTAATGAAGTCAGGGAATTTTCACAAGTAAGCCTCTTATAATTGCTAGGTTCAGTCTAAGGGTACCACTAGACCAGAGCAGATATGCCAGTCAGGCCAGGTCTGAACTGATTACAAATCTGAACTGATCATTGATGGGAAAATGTAAAAATGGCTTCCAAGAACTTTATATGATTAGGTTGAGGACATATAGGGCATCCCTAGAACAGTTAGCTCATGAACTAAATATCTTCTGTGTATTGCAGCTCTCATGCATCCCATTGAATATTCATTTACCTTCCTGGAAAGCTATACATTTTGCAAACTTTTGGGAAAGATGCTTTGCATGGCCTTTTTTTCATGCTATTCAAAACATTAAGGCAACCACATCCCCCCAAAGTATCTCAGCATGGCTTCTCCAAGCTTTCTCTTAATGACTCTATGTTCATGCATGCAAGTATCATGTAGAGTTCCAGAGAAAGCATTGTCTGGACATGCACAATTATGTGCAGACAGCTGGGAATAGTCTTTAACAAAGGTACATGAACTTCCCAAAAGATATGGCTGCTTTAATACTAAGGAGAGGGGCTTCTCTTCTGCCAATGAACTTTGTAAAGCTTCTTTTGAATGCATCCTGAAGTGCTGAAATCTATAGTTAAACAAATATTTCCATGATGATTTCTATAGAGATTTAATATTGGCATTTTCCATTTAATTTCTTTAAAAGAAACAACAATGCAGTTAATATTATGAATTTTTTTACAGCAATGGTAAATTTCTGTAGCTGTAAACTACCTCGAGTTATACTCTTACAATATATGCTCTTTTATGTAGCTTGATCTTGAATCAACAATTAAGATCGCTAAAGCAGGGGTCCTCAAGTCCCAGTCCATGAACTGGCACTGGGCCATGGCATACTAGAAACTGGGCTGTGCAAAAAAGTGAAGGAAGCCCCATCTGTGGGATGCAAGCAGCATGAAAAACCACGCCCCTTCCAGTCCACAGAAAAACATCTCTCCATGGAACCACTCCCTGGTGCCCAAAAGGATGGGAACCGCTACTCTAAAGTATGCCAAAGATATGCAAACAGAAAATGCCTAAAATGATTGTTACACAGAAAATGCCTAATTGATTGTTCATCTAGAAAACTGGTATCTAATGCTTTTTGTGAAGCTTGTTTCTCTTTGTCAGGCCTTGTTGAATCCTTATTCCATCTCAATCCAGAAAAAGAAATTGGCTGTTGTTCTGTATCTCTGGATGCTGGTTTGTCTTATGTTATTTTGGGCATGAGATAGAATAGAATAACAAAATTGGGAGGGACCTTGGAGGTCTTCTAGTCCAACTCCCTGCCTAGGCAGGAAACCCTACACCACTTCAGACAAATGGTTATCCAACATCTTTTTAAAAACTTCCAGTGTTGGAGCATTCACAACTTCTGGAGGCAAGTTGTTCCACTGATTAATTGTTCTAACTACTCCTGCTCAGTCTCCCACACTCACAGCCAGCAGCTCCTCCCACCAGCCTCTAGGAAGTTAAAATCATGTCCCACTGGTTTGTCTTTGTCCCATGACAGACTTGTAAACTTATTGGAATCCCTGAGTCAATGATGTTCATGGGTATGTGACTCAACATGTCTTACAATGTTAGGACTTAAATACAGATAATAGAAATGTAGCATTTTGGAGCTCTGTGATATGAATTAGTTTATCATGGCCCACTAATGAACTAAAATTAAATATATATGTAGTGAGGAAGAAATGTTTCCAATGCTTATGTAAAGTGAATTGAATGAAAATGATCCATTATTGGATGTTCCATTATTGCAAATGTTCCATTATTGGAACAATAATGTTTGCATTATTCTTTTTTCCCTGTAGGTAGAGGAAAACAAGGTTTGATATTTTTACAGGGATAGAAGCAAAGTAATCTCATTTATTTTCAGACAGGAGGGCTTTCCCTCTAGAAAATATATGAAAAGATAAAATTAAATGGTAATAAAGATTGTCATTCCTTAAATACATTTTATCAGACTTCGCTCATTCTTTTTTAAAAAGCCAGTGTCTTGATACAACAATGTTAAAATAAACACTTGCCAGTTTATGATAATTCCATACATTTTTGTAGTTCTATCAGATATGAAAAGCCTCTTTTGGTCTAAATGCACTCAACAGTGGTGCTTTTATAAAATAGAATTTAGGTTGGGTTAGATAAGTCTTCTTTGAACTGTTCCCAGACTCTTGTCACACATGCAAGCGCACATGCACACACAGAGAGAGAGAGAGAGAGAGAGAGGCAAAATAAAAGGATAGTGTTTGTGGATGTGTGTGTATTTATGTATATATGTGTATGTCCTAACATAATACACTCACACAGAGACAGAAAGAGAGAGAGAGAGTGCACTGAGGGCTCATTTAATTAATGTGTCTAATTAACCACATGAAAATTAATGTTATTTTGTAGCTGCTCCATTGGTTAACAATAGCAGAAGGAAATGTCAGTTGCATTACATATGAGCTATGACTACTGCTTTTCCAGAACAGAAGGTTATCTCAATCTTGTTTTAGCGGTACATGAAATTTGATGTCTCTGTCAATTTTGGGCCAGCAATCTATGCGATTCTATAATTACTTTTGCCACTTTGCTTTGGTGTAATCATTCATTATGAGGCCATGCTTATCTTGTCATACCTTTGTGTCATTAGCAATGCTCTAATGCATTAGTGACCAAACACAGGTTTCCCAGGCAAGTGATTAGAGCCGCTGCACTGCCAGCTGAGTGAGTGATGCTTGAAATATCAGAATTGTTATACTAATTTCCATCAAAATAATAACAGCGAGATGTCAGCATGAAAAACTGGCGCAGATCAAGGAAGGTACAATGTCTGGATATGGTGTTGATTTTGACATTGTAATGTCTCCCTTCTGGTACAGCTTAAATGAATTAAGAGCTCATTGCCTGTTTCCTTCCATCTATAACCTCACACCTTTGTTCAAAAATATAGTAGTGCTACATTGTTGTGGACAACATCTAAAATACATAATTACATTATAATTTTCTGAGGTCAGGAAGAATTGACCAAACAGTTATATGTACCCGTACGCGCATACACACACATACAAACACTTACACAATTGTTATCAAAATGTTTTTATTATGCTGTTATCACTATGCCGCCCATGCATTTAGCCCCCAAAATGGCACTGAAGTAACAGATGGCATAATACTGATGAAGCTCAGAAAGTCTAGTCTCAGAATGCCTCCAGATGGATGGCTGCCAATAAAATTATTTGTCCTGACTTTCTTCTTCTCCTGCTTAATGAATTTTGGACAGTAGGGAAAAAGAAAAGAAATGATAGGAAAATCTAGGAAAGTTGCAAGTGCAATCTTATAATACAATAAAAGTTGATTCTGGAAACACCAATCATGCACATTTGTGTTGATACTATTCTGAGTTGGGATAGATTTTACCAATATCCAGAACAGGTCTTCCATAATTGCATCTTGAAAAAGAAAAAATGGATGGTACAAGGATGATCAATTGTTGCCTTAATTTAGTCACTGCTAATGGTTAAAAAGGTTTAATGTAGGAATGGAAGTAATAATAATTAATCAGGGATGGGATTCAATTTTTTTAACAACCAGTTCTGTGGGCGTGTCTTAGTTGGTGGGTGTGGCTTGGTGGTCATATGACTGAGTTGACATGGTTTGGTGGTCATATTATTGGCTGGGCGTGGCCATCTCAACATCACTCACATCGAGGCACACATCTCCTCGCCTGGCCTCTCATGACTGTGGGGATGCTGCAACAGTTGTAAGTGTGAAAAATGGTCATGTCACTTTTTTCAGTGCCATTGTAACTTTGAATGGTAACTCCACACAAGCAAAGTACCAGCAAAGGAGGAAATAGAAACAGAGAAGTTCCTGAGACAGGAAGTCTAGTCCTGCCAAGAATGTAATAAGGATTAACGGAGAGGCAATTTCTGTAAGCAACACCAGAATGTTTCCTTCCTGCCTTCCTTACAGGATTAGGCCAGTAATTTTTTCTAACAACTGGTTCTCTGAACTGCTTAGAATGTTAACAACTGGTTCTAGCGAATAGGTGCGAACTGGTAGAATCCCACCCCTGTAATTAACCCTTTCCTTCATTTTGTTTACTATCTGTTCTGTTGCTTTGGCAAAAAGCATCCTCACTAATACCAATTTTACTTCTCTATCCTATGCCCAGTAGGAACTGTGGTAAGTACCTGATGGCCGTGAAGGAGTGGATGGACCAGAAAGGCCAGCTGAATTCAAACAAAATAAAGTTACTGTCCTCTGGTTTCTTGGATATTCGTGACATGTCAAGTCATTTTTGGATAGGGTGATACTTGTAGGAGAAAACCAGGCTAAACTGGATGGTGGGGTTAAATGTGTCATCAATTTGGAGAGATTACATTGCAACAAGAGACCTAAGTGTGCCTCTCTGTGAATTCTGTTGACTCTTGTCTACCATAGTGCCAATTTAGCCTTGACAGTTAGTTGACTAGATTCTTGTATATATAAACTTTTATGTACTGTGAACTCAATGACAGTATTCCCCTGAAAGAGCATATATTTTATTAGGGACTCATGGTTGTACTACCTTATTTCTGGAATATTTATAATGATGTTTATCATGGTATATGTCAAGCACCAGAGAAATCAGAAGATCCGGGTAGTTCACATGGGTATAAAGATTTATTGCAAACTTAAGTTCTCTACAGAAAACTGAACTACTAATGGTCAAAGCAATTTGGAATTCAAGGTGGGCTGGACTTAGATTGAGGGCACAAAGGAGCTCATGATTGATGATGCATTTGACCCTTTGGCTCAGCTTGGTCATCTCCTACACCAAATTGATGTTGTGAAGTAATTCAGATATTAAAATTAATTTAAAAGCATGCATCTACATAGCAAGATCCCCACTGATACAACTTAAGTATGACACAATATCCTTAATTTCCCATGCTTGCAAAATAATGCTTAGGATCACTGAATGCAGGTTACAGTTATACATGGAAAAGGAAATTCCAAAAGTTCAAGCTGTTTTTAGAAAAGACTGTGGAACAAGAAGTGCACTGATAAATATTGAATAATTAAGAAAGCCAAAGAAAGAAGTCAATATGTGCTTCACTGACTTTAGAAAGGCCTTCAGTTGAGTCGATCATGTCCGCATTTAGAATGTATCTCCAAAAATGGAACTCTAAAACATCTCATTGTCCTCTTGTGAAACATATATATAGGTTTGGAAACCTTTGGAAACCTCTGAGGGTTATTCATTTTTAGCTTTTTATTGAAATTTTATGTTGGCTTCTATATCATCTGATGTTAACATCAGATCTGTTAACAATTGTGTTTTTAGCATATTCTACATATCCTGAGCTTCTTTTCACATTAACTCCTTGTGGCATGGGATCCTCATCATTGATTAAGCTCAGTTTTAGTTTTTTTTTACTCCAGAAGAGTGGAGATTACAGAGTTTCCCCTAACATTCCTCCTAATCACCCTTTCTCAACAAGTCTTCCCCATTTTATGTCAGAAATTTGTGAATTTCTAACTGTTGATTTCCACCTTGCATCCCTTCACTATGAAGAGAAATAACACTATCTGATTAAGCAAATTTCATGCAAGGTCCTTGTATCAGATCTTCAGATCAGATAACTTGATATGACTCCTTTGCTGCTATACTATTTTCATCTAATCCTGCCTGTTTATGTCCTGAAACCATGAGAAAAAAAGTCTTTTAATTCTTATGTTCTGATCAGCATTACAGAAATGAAAAGCAGAACAAAGCAAATAAAACCATTTTAAAATGCTACTTACCCAATGTGTATTTTGAACCTTCTACACAAAAATAAGAAAGAATAACTCAGAAAGGTATAAACTTAAATTGAAGATACACCAAGTTGCATAATTAAATAAATAAGGTGTGCATAAATTATGCACCAGATAAATTTTGCTGAATTGCATTATTTTCCCCTTAATGCATTTCCCTTATTGTTATAACAGGAATTCAGTTGATGCAGTACAATATATGGATGCATAATTATGTTGCATAAGATTATTTTATGGGGATGTATTTTCATTGGTAAGCAATACATGCAAAACACAGTGAATCCATTTACATTATCTACATTTCATCTATGCTCGCCAATACCTGCATTTTCTTCCAAGGATCACTTTTCTAGCAGCATGATTATCTTATACTTTCTCCAACCCATTGTTTCAGTCCATGGCACATAACCCTTAAAGTCTTTTGTTAGAGAAGCAAATGTCAGTGAGATTATTCTAGTTCTGTTACTCTGTTCTCAGGTAAGTGCAGTGTCTGAAACTACCTTTCTTACTACAGCTTGTGATATAATATCCACATAAGAAGTCATAGATTCCTGTTTACCTCCCTTCCTTGTTCTTCACACCATCCATGTTCAGTTTTGTCCTATCAGCTCCCTGAAACAGACTTTCTCTCTTCTTTTCATTGTGGGCCAAAATGTCAGACCAGTGATAACAAGAAAACACCAAAAGAGGGCTTCTCCATCCATCACTGCAGTTTTTCTATCACACAAACTAAAAAATGTCTAAAGCATTATTTTTAAGTCTAAAAGAAAGGCATTTAACTTTTAAAAGGCTATAGAAAGAAACACAGCTACATCCTGCAACATCTTATAAGTAAAATTAACAGGGAAGAGAGAATAGTTAGTTTTACATGGTTATACTACAATGTAAATACTGTAAACCCAAATTATACTCCTCCAATACTCCTTTAGTCTTTTTAGCTGCAATTGAGTTTATACACTGAGCTAACACTAGAAGTGTTACTTGTAAACCAAATTGTGCTCTGTTGCCTACTGTTTTCCTTCCTTCCTCCCTCCCTCCCTTCCACATGACCACTATTCATCATGCAATTCTGGGTGGCAAAACAACTTTAAAAAGTAATTGTAAAACAAAAAAGCAGTTAAAACAATGGGTTGGAAATATCCAATGCAGCTCATATAATCATAACCATGACTGCTGAAAACTAACGGTATATTTTGCTGCCAATTTGAGGTTGGAGATAGATAAAAATTGTAGCTTGACTCTTATCATATGTATGACAGCACTCAACATCTCACCAAAATATATTCTATACATGTATGATGTAGCCCCACACTTCAGTAGGTCTCCTAAAGTTGTATGCGATTGTTCATGACCAAAAGACTGCTCATGCTTTCCGTATGCCATGACCTGCCACTATATAATGGTTGTGTTGCAACAAGAGGCTAAGTCAACCCTCAGCCCTCACTCCTACACACTCTCTATCAGAGGTGGTATTCAGCAGGTTCTGAGCAGTTCAGGAGAACCGGTAGTGGAAATTTTGAGTGATTCGGAGAACCGACAAATACCACCTCTGACTGGAGATTTTACAGTATCCTTCCCTGCCACATCCATCAATCCATTCCCACAGAACCAGTAGTAAAAGAATTTGAATCCCATCACTGCTCTCTATATTCTAAGTTAATGCAAAGTGTTTGAGAAGGTGGCTGCAGTGGAAAAGCTTTGATGTGTATATTTCCAAACAACAATTTATCTCTTTTTTTTTTTTTTCAAATGATTGAATAAATTTCTCTTATCAGTCCAGAGCAATCCAGAACTATTCCCACAAGTAATTTAAATCTTAACCATTCTCTGTTCAGGTAAGGATTATGGATGATGGAATCCACCCATAGCAGCCCAGTGTTTTTAGTTTTCAAAATAAAGTCAGATTCAGGTGATCCACTGGACACCACAACCATTTTCACCATCCTAATACATAAGTAAGTCTCTGGCTGTCTGTGATGTCATGCATACCTATTTATTGAAAAATGTATACATTTTCTTTCCCCCCGAGTAGCAAACTCAGCCCTTTATCAAACAAACATACAGGTAGTCCACAATTTAAAACAGTTCACTTAGTGATCATTCAACTGAAAAAAGTGAGTTACGACCATTTTTCACCCTTATGACCATTGCAACATACCCATAGTCATGTGATTAAAATTCAGGTGCTTGGCAACTGACTCGTATTTATGACCGTTGTAGTGTTCTGGGTCATGTGACCATCTTTTGCAAACTTCTGGCGAGCAAAGTCAATGGGGAAGCCAGATTCACTTAACAACCATGTTGCTAACTTAACAGGTCACTTCATTCAATATCTTGATAAATATTTAGTTCATTTCATGAAATGAAAACAATATGTCTTCATTTTATGTTTAATGACTGATCTTCTGTCCACTAAAGAGCATCTTTGTTTGTTCAGTCTGTCTGCCGAACGAAGATTCAGTGGCTTCATAAATGGTATATAAAAAGACTAGGTTTTGTAAGTAACAGGCAATTTCCTTTAAAGTCTACAATATACAAGCACAAATGGAGAGAGGAAGGGAGATCTAATTTAGCCAGTGTCCACAATCTACCTCTTGAAGCAGCTTCTCAAGGCAAACTCAGGGCAATGCCACAACAGATGTCTCTTTTTGGAAGTGGGTCCTTGTGGGCATTTGGTACACTTCCAGATTCTAGCAAGAATGTAAATATGGAATGAATAAACTTTTTCCACATTTTGTTTTGTAGCCCTTTTATAAAGAACAGATTTTCCATAGAGGAAATTAAAAAATATATAATACTGAGAAACTAGATGCAGAGATAGCTTTTTCCCTCATGCCATCACTCTGCTGAACATCTAATTCCCACAGTACTGTCTGATGTATAAGTATATTTACTCATGTAGTATGGCTGTATTATTATTATCCTTCTCATCTTCTCTACTACCTTCTCTTATTGGTATCATTATTATGATTATTGTTACTCTGTTGTTTTTCACATACACTGAGAGCTTCTGCAACTGGAGATAAATTCCTTGTGTATCTAATTGTGCTTGGCTAAACAGTATTCTACTATTCTGCTAATGTTGAACTGTTTTTACTATAAATAACTGGTATTTTTGCCATGTAATAGGGTGCAGCTTCCGCCCCGCCCTGCCCCCCCAATTACTTCTAGTTTTCTTTGAGAAACAATTATCACATAACCCTAAAATAACTTTTCCCCAAAGAGATGTATATCGTTATGATGTAAATCTTTTATGTCGGTTTCTGAAATTGTATTTCCTTGTAAAAAATGACTAAGCATTGATTTAATAAATACACTTGATTTGTGTATATTGTTTAAATTAGAAAAAGGCACTGTATAACTTTGGTTTCCTGTAGGGACACTGTAAAATTGTGGGTTTTTGTTTTTGTTTCATTTGCAGTCAGAATGATCTTTAACAAAATAGAAAGGGGAGTGGGGAAGCACATTAACATTTGGTTCGCATTTCTTTTTTGGATGGCATTCTTTTGAGTGATTTCTAAAATAATCTTTCTTCTCAGGGCATCTGTAAACATCTAAAAACAATGCTATTTGATTAAGACCAACTGCAATGGCTGGCTTAAAAAAAAGAATCCCAAAACTTTAGGCAGAATGGTTGCTGCATTGCCAGCCAAACGTAAACCACATGGAAAGCAGATGTTGTAAATATGCATTGAGACAAACATCCATTGATAGTTTAGAACAGTAAGAACATTTCCTCCAGTTAATGGGCCTTTTCTACATTACACGCATTCAGATGTTCTTTCCCGATCGCAATGTTGACACTGAGTATTTGTACAGATCCTTTCCTTTTCTGCCCTGCTACCTTTTTATGATTAGTCTCTCTGCTGAATTTTCTAACACCAGATGAGTGGGGATTTATCGTAATAGCATGTGTTTTGTTTCCTTTATTTCTCCCCCAGGAGAAGCAGTTGTCAGGTCAGCCCCCATTTCAGAGCCTGAAGCCATGCAGAGAAGGGATATCGTGTTTGCCTTGTTCTGAAGGAAGCTTTTCCTGCCGACGGCAGTGATCACATAGATACCTGCAGGCCAGTGCCTCTGAGTCATCAGTGGGTGACCTCACTGACAATCCACGGCCGCAAAATGCAGTTTATGAAGTTCCCGCTAAAGCAGTCAGGCCAGAGTGAAGCAGTGCAATGTCAATAAACAAAAATGGACATGGTCCAAGCTGAACATTTCCAGAAGAGCATGTAACTAATTTCAAAGAATAATGGTGGCATAAAGCTCCTTGAGGAATGTTCAGAACACCATTACCTGAAGCACTTTTCAATAAAATCCAAGGTACTTAATGGAATTTTCTCTTCAGGGCTCTTTCATCTTTTAATCTGTAATAATAATGGCTAGGAACAATGTAAAGTTTAACAAGCAAATGCATTTTGTACTTTTTCATTGACAGCTGACATCCCAAGAGACGTTTTGAATATATTCTTCTGTATGTCTAAACAAAATTCAGAAAAGCAAAAAACTGGGCATTATTTTCTAGAGCTTTTTTAAAAAATTCTAAATCTTTCTGAATGCCTTTCATTTTAAAGGTAAACACTAGCAGGAATTTCTCTTATTTACGTAATATTTAAGATAATACAAGACAAGTATTCAAGTATACTGACATGTATATTTCTGCACTAGCCAGAATATTTCTTTGAGCCAGCCAAGCAGTTATACTGTCTTTAAAAGAATGTCAGGTTTTGCTAAAATATGAAAATAGATTGGAATTGAATTTTATTTCATTATTTCATATTTTTAAAAGGAAATGTGGACATTACTTGCTTATACTATGTCTCAGCCATGTTAATTATCTAGTAATCCAATGCAAGCTTAATGCAATATATTGGGGAACAGGTATTATTACTATTTTGTATTGCTTTTATCGCAATATACCAAAAAGATGCACCAAAAGATACATTTAGAAGATACTCTCTATAGCATCTTGGTCTAAATAATTTAGTCTCTTCTGCCATTAAGCTGTTCTTTTTTAACCTGATATCTTCTAGATGTATTAGGATTACAAATCCCAAAGCTTCCCTAAATTATAATTCAAGACTAGAAATTGAGAGCTCTAGGCACAACTAATATCAGATAAGTTTCTGGACACACTGAACTGCTTATTTTTAACCTAGCAATAGTGAGGTTATTGAGAAAATATGACCATTGACATTTGCTATATCTATAGCCTGAACCGGAAAATGAAATTTACTTTATTACAGAAATTAGCCATTGAGCACACAGTCAGCCATGAGATGGATCATAGGACTTTCATTGTCTCTTCAAAATTTTAATAGGACCCATTTTCCATGTGATATCAAATTGAGTAATGAATTCTTAATATGACAGAGAAAACTTGAAACTTAAAATTGAGGGAAGTTTGTTATTTAAATGTTTTAAGAAATAGCACGGTAAGAAGAAGGTTCATAAAACTCAATCTTTCTTGCAATAGGATTTCCCCCCCCCCATAAGTGTCAAAACAATGATGGCTTGACTTTTCCTTTTTCTATAACATCCTTGGATATTCTCAGTCATCCAGATCATGGTTGTCCCAAAGGTGCTTTTTCAAAAGGCAACTGGACTTTGTTTTTCCTTGAAGATATTTCACTTCCCATTCAAGAAACTTCTTCAGTTCTGATTGAATGGTGGTAGATAGAAAGATTTATGTTTCTTGCAATCATCTGATTGTTAGTACTCATTCAGAGAATTGTTGAGGCCATTTGGAAGTTTATCTGTGCCCTCAGGGTCATCTGAATTGTGCAAGTGGGTGTGGAATCTTCTTGGAACTGCTGAAATAAGGTTCCACACCCATCTACTCTATTCAGGTGACCCTGAGTGTACAGATAAACCTTCAAGTGGCCTCAACGACTCTCAGAAAGAGTGCTAACGACCAGATGACTGCAGGGAATATAAATCCTTCCATTTAGCACCATTCAATCAGAACTGAAGAAGCTTCTTGGATCAGAAGTGAAACGACTTCAAGGAAAAACAAAGCTCAGTTGCCTTTGTTTTGTTTGAAAAACAAAGCTCAGTTGCCTTTTGAAAAAGCACCATTGGGATTTTTTCTATAATAATAAGTAATTTGGTGGCCTTCCCAAAAATTACTACCATTTCTATTTCATATGACACCTCCAAGCCAAAATAAATAAATATGTAAAACAAAACCCAAGAGCCAGACTATGCACTGATTTAATGAATAAATTTGGTTTGTGCAGACTGTCCTAGGGCAACAGCTATTCTAAAATCTTGCTCTCTACAAAGAGATTTAGCTTAAAGGACGTATTTACAATATAGTATATTCTATATTTTCTTACTATATCCTGTACAACTGAGAGGAGTTACATGATGGCTTAAATATAATCCACGTTACTGTAGCATGCAGTTCGAAATGCTTAGTATGTATTTCTCTTTCTCTAATACAAAACAAAAAAAAAATGCTGTGCCATATTTTAATGATTGTAATGATTGAATATTTGCTGCTTTTGGGCTCAGTGAAAGAGCAGAATCATAAGTGCAATGATAATCAGCCCTTAACATGTCCTAATGAACATTCCTGGTATTGAAAAATAAAACACACAGATGTTTAAAACTAATTATATGCAAGCTATGGTAACAGATTTATGTTACAAGCACTGAACTATGATCCTCATTTATAATAACGTGCTTAAAGGATGGGGGGGATATCTTAACAAGACAGCCCAGAACTACGAGGGAAAAACAAACTTTTGTTTTGAAATGCTAGTAACTGTTTAGTTATTTATAAATAGCTTGAACAAGAAGAAAAGATCTTGAATTAAAAATTGATTGGAGCATTATATAAAAACCTCCATCCTCATTTAAGTTCTTCTGCTGACATATATCTTAAAAGGGAAACTAGAAGCTACTTTAGGACACAGTTGTATATTCCTAGCATTTTATGGAGTTGTTTCTTTATTGCTTATAATCATCCCACTAATTCAGTTTTGAGACCATTGTAATGATTCTGAAAATTTAAGTACCTACTCATTCATATAGAAACAAAATATTTTTCTGGTGCATCTTCCAAATCTGTGACCTCTAAATAACTCCAATTCTGGGAAGTATTCTCAAAACATATATAGAACACCAGGCTGCGCAATGATGGTTTAGCATATTAGAACATAAACCCTGACAGCCACAAAAGTATCTTCACTGCCTCTTCTTTGCCCAACTGCTTCATATTCCTATTCTACAGGTGATCTTCGTTGTTGCATTCTACAGAGGTATAGAAATCACTTATAGGAATTAATAAATATCATATTGATTTTTCTATAGGTGAGAATGGCTTCTTATATAAACTGAAGATGTGTGAAATTAATAGCTTACAATGGGCAGCTATAAACATTCCAGAATTTCTAATATTTTTGTAGACTTAAGATTACATCAACAGAAAGATTGGTGCAAGTCTACAAGGAGCTAAAGGTGGGATCAAGCATTTTGTACAACAAAGCTACATAGACATCCTATCCATAGAGATCCAGATTTTGTTGGAAGACAATTGCTTCATCCCTAGCCATAGGCTACGCTGCTGGTTGCTGATAGGAATTAAAGTCCAACAGTATGAAAAGATCTGAAGGTCCCTATGAACTCTGTTTTTTCTGTTTCTGTCATGCTATATTTTTGAATTCTGAATTTCTTTTCCTAGTTTCTCAGCCCCATGATTTCTCCTGCTTTCTTTCTACATCTCAGATCATTTGCTGGGATGTCTTTAGGGAGCTAACCATATGGCTTGGCTTCATCTCACATTTAGATTACTCAACCTATGGGGACAGTCATGAGATAGCTCAGTGCATATTTAATATATATAGAAGCAGCAAGTAAGAGAGAGAGATGCAATTTGTGAGATCCTCCAGTGTTCAGAAAAGGAAGCTACAGGGAAGAAAAACAGTTTTCTGACAGCTTTTTGCACACAGTTAAGTAAATTAAATTAACTAATTAAGTTTCCTTTGGGAACAATCCAGTTAATGAATGCTTGGCTTAATAATTATTTCTAAACACAGTTAGACCAGGCACAAATGTAAACAAAATGTGATTCTGTCTCCTTATTAATCTAATGAGTGATTTACTAAGCATGTCTGTAAAAATATCATTGAAATTACTTTTTTTTTTGAATTGGTGATAAAACCATAAAACACTGTTATGTTTTCTGACAGATGGATTCTGGATGTTAATATCAGAATACGACAGCTGGGGAGAAATGGGTGAAGTTGTGAATCAAGGCCAAACCAACAGTGTTCCATGAACTCCTTATATATTCACTGATACTGGGTTGATTTGACATCAGAAATGTCTTGGATTCAGGCAATATTTGCAGCCAGACACACCCATACAAAAATGATAACATGTGGAGACCGATATCATGATACACTTACATTTTAATCTCTGACACAAGTACTCCTTGCCCTCAGCACAGATGTCCAAACATAGGTTGTCATGGTCTGGATGGTGAAAACTGGTAAAATATTTATTATTCTTTAAAACAAGTTTTTTTTAAAAGTGACAAAAGTGAATGTGCTGAATTACTACTTGCTAAACCCATTTTGCTCATAATAATTAAGCTAGAAAATGTAGTGAATAACTTCTTTGCCTTTTCAGTAACAGAGAAATTGTCTGGGGCTAGTGGGTGAGTAGCAAGCTGAGATTTCGTTACAAGGAACACATATTTTGATGTCCCAATAAGTTCTTCCTTTTAGGTATTAGAATGCAGGTAGAAAAGTGGGTGGAGACAGGGGTGGGATTCAACCAATATAACAACCGGTTCGGTGAGGACATACTTTGTGTGCATGTGCAGCATTTGCAACTCACCTTCTGCTGTGAGCCATGTGTGTAAAACAGTTGATGTGCAGCAATCTGCTGTGCCACGCGAAGCAGTTGAGCTGGAAAATCTGGAAATAAAGCACTGACTAGAACCAGGGCGGGTGGCCCCAACAGCTGATCATCAGAGAAAACTGGTCCACTCCCAGCTGATCTTCGAAGCTACTGGTTTGCCCGAACTGGGCCACACTGTTAGAATCCCACCCCTGGATAGAGATGAGTTGTAGTATCACAATGTACATTTCATTATTTGTCTCCCTTGTTCTCCCTCCCTAATAGATGCAAAGGGCAGGGGAAATCCCCCTCCCCTTTCAGAGCAAGAAGGCCTGGAATCCTCTGAGACCACAGCAACTCATGACATCTGCCAGTGGGCACTCTTAGATTGACTGAAATAAACATTTATTTAAACTACTTATGTCTATGTTAGTGTAGGAAGCTTCCCCCCTCCTAGAAGAATGAAAATTTTTGAAGAATATTAAAAAAGAATATTGTATTTTCCTAAATGACAAGTGGAGAAACATGTTTTTTTCAGAGGCAGGAAGCAGACTCAGTCTTTCTTAATAACCCCCAGCAGATATTTTGAACCCATTAAGAAAGATTGAGGCAGCCTATTCAGAAATCATTCCCAGTTTCCCTGCCCCAGGCAGAAACTGAGAAGGTCAACTTTTAGAAATGTAGATTTGGTAATCCATTCACTGACAAAAGTCATTAGGCACAATAGGAATTGCCCAACACTCTTTCAGAACACAAGCACCTTCATTGTACCATCCCAGAGCAGTCCAAATTTCACCTCAAATACAAAGCCCAAAGAAATATAACCATCCCACTCTCAACTTCATTTTGTCAGCTGCCCAGAACCACAAACCCATGTGGTTCTGCTTCATCATTAAACCATCTTTCCAATCAGCCTTCAGGTTTCCAGTGTCTTTCTCCCAGCTTGGAACTGAACCAGATGGATATTTCTTCCAACATTAGTTCAAGCAGGTGAGCCTAACTAGCTTATTGGTTCAACAAGTTCTTCATCACAACTTTACAATGATAATAAAACCCTAACACCATAGTACTGCTCATTAACATATTGGAGTTCTCCTTGTCTTTTCAGTCCCCAAAAGCTCCATGAAATAACCTGGTCATTACTAATTTATGGAATATTATAAGAGAGGGAGCTGCTCTCAACTCAAGAGATCTAATATGCCACAGGGGAGAAGACTATTCAGAAACTGCCCACTTCTGAATTCCATCCCTCTGCACCTCCTTGAAGATGGAGAATGAGCACCCATGCTTTGCATGAAAACCTCACGTGTACATACTTGGGCTAGTCAAGCTCAAGGAAAAGAGCCATACACCCAACACTACAAAAGTTAAAAGAAGGAAAAATTACTACTATTTATAACATTTTAAAATATAATATGGTATCATATGGAGCATATGCTGGAGTTGGTTGATAGATTAATGATAGATCTCATGTCTTCCCTGCTCATCCTACTCTTTCCTTCCCATCTTTTAATCATAGCTGATAATTTTTATTTCAGAGGATTTTAATTTTAATATATACATGTTTCTGCATTCTTTTATTTTTTTAACATTGTAGGTTGTCCAGAGTCACTTCTTGATGAACAGGGGAGTGGTGGGGGGATAAATTTAATAAATAAATATCCTGAGATGTAATATGCAGTTCAGGGGTCAAAATACATACTAGAGGAAAAAATACAGATGTGGTCCCAAACCAGAAGAAAATCAATTGATTTTTTTCCAAATGTATATACCACTATATATTTTCCAATGAAATTCTCCAGTTTTTCTCAGTGACTGTACATTTTGTCCAATCTTGATCCTGCTTCTTCATTGTGCATTACTTATAAAAAGCATTGATGAAGCATTAAATAGGGTTAAAAGAAAAAAAAACCAGTAGGAGAACAGCAGCAGCAATTAGGCAAATGAGAAAACCTACTCCCACACTTTGAATTTCTTATGTGGGATCACACAATCTCCTGAACCACTAATTTTCCATCCATCTTTAAATTACATTTAAGGCACAAAATGTCGGTTTTCATTTTCTTATCATCCCTGGATGGTTGCGTGGCACAGTGTGCTTGACAAGTGAAAATGAGCCCTCAATCCATAAGAAGATGGCTTGTGGTTAGACAAGTAAGATTCCCATAAATATTTGAGGTAGGGTCTTAATCCCTTTTACTTTTGTAAAGACAAGCATAAGGTTGTGCGGGGTTCTTATGATACTACATTTCAACCTTTTGTTGAAGAGTATTAATTCAGGTTTTGCTTAATTCATCCAGCTGTTTCTTACCATCCCTGCACATATGTATATATATATTTAAAATTAAATTTGAATTATTGATTAAAGGATAAAAAAAATCATAGTAGGCCAGTGGCGTGAGTGGAATTAAACTGTCCTCAGATACGCTTGGGAGTAAAATATGGCAACTCCTTTTTTACTTCAAAAGAGGGAGTCGGGAGAGAATGGAGAAGGGATAACTGCATAACTTTGAATTATTTCAAACCTCAGTCAATCATTTCCAGTTCTCTGTACAATGGGGAAATTGTAAAAAAAAAAAAATCAATTAGGAAACTCTCCCCAAATGCTAAAATTAAGTCTTTGTCCAATTTCAAAATTTATTCCATATAAAGTATGGAATAAAGAAACAGGGAATTGGTGGAGTTGTGCTTTTATGAAACAGACTTTGAATTAAACATTGTCTCATGTTCAAGAGTTCGAGTCGTTTAAATTCATTTACTCTCTCCAACCCACTGCTTTTTGCTTCCTTAGCTCCTATCCAGCACCAGTTAGAACGCAGACTATAATTATCATGCAAAACAGTATCTCCCAGGCTCATTATTGCATTTCAGACTTTAAGTTCCTTGAAGTTCTGACGATTTTAAAATATTGATACTCATTCATGGAATGACTTCCTATGACATAGTGGTATTTATGGACTTGAACATGGTTGAAACAGCTAAAAAGAAAAGGCCCATGTCATAAGTGTTTACTCTTGTGAAAAACTATACCATGTTAATATATGCCAATTTCTTAAATTCAGTTAGCAGTTGTAAGGCAGTCAGATACCACCCATGGGATTGTGTGCCCTCATGAAACACAATTATAATGAGAATATCTCATTATCTCATTGGCTTTAGCTTACTGTTCTGTTACCATGGTTTCAAATACACTGAGGAGTCTGAAAATAAGAGTGCTGCTAACAAAGAACATATCCTTGTACAATGACATCAGATCATGTTAGACAGAATAGACTTAATTAAATACCCCCTGATGTAGCCCAAAATATAGAAGTTATGTATACCTTCCCCCCCAAAAAAGGAAACATGCTATTAAATGCAGAGAGAGAGAGAGAGAGAGAGAGAGAGAGAGAGAGGGAGAGAGAGAGAACCTGTAATTATTGAAAGTTAAATATATTGCAACCATTTATTGCAAGAAATCTATCACAAGCAAGGAAATAGAAACATAATGGAGGGAATCAGATAAAGTGAATGATGTATATTTCCTTGGTGAATGTAACTTCCTATGAATGAAACGTGCACCATTTGTATTCTGGTAATTTAGACACTGGCATTCAAAATGGAAGTATAGGGACATGCCTGATTCATTATAATATAGCCTAACTTAATAAGACATACTTGTTGGACTATTAGTAAAAAGAGTATATATAACCTATTTAAGGAAGAGTGTAGTCCTTTGTCTTTACATTCATCTCTTACAACTGTGCACTTTTTAAAACCTCATTGAAACTGGCAGTACTGTACCCAAGTTGATTGTGACCATTGGTTTTTTTTTCTTACTTTGGGAGAAAAGAAGCCACTTTTGGGTGAATGTACATTATTCCATATGGAATCATTCTATATGGAATCAGCTTTCCCTTGCCTTGTGCTCCACCAGATGTACTTGGCATGATGGCTTGGAATTCTAGTAGCCCTTATTGGTTCATAACCATAAAAGGAGTGGTGCTTTGATTTACCTGAATAATCCAGTGAGTTAGCCCTGCATTGTTTTAAGTAAGGCCCATAATATTGTTTAAAATTTAGGCTGTGCAAAGAGATTGGAAAAAATGCATTATGCAAAGCTGCCACGTAAGCGTGGAAAAAGATGGGGGTGCTTTAATATTTCAAAAAGAGGTGCCTTGAAAAGAAGTCCATATCTTCCAAAGCACCTTTTTTTTTTAAGAACTTGCATTAGATTATGAAGTCTTTGCTAAACTTATTTTGCTTTTTTGTATGTGAGGGTGTAATTTCTGGAGGCAGAACAACTCATGGATATTTATTTCTTGCACAGATTAGATTGTCTCAAGATTAAAACAGGGATAAGTTGCTCAGAATCTATGATACATCATCCTCATCTTCACCATCAGGAAACAGACCCAGAGAGAATGCAACATGCATAATTCAGCCAAATTTCCCATGTTTTTGTTTCAGAGTCATGGCATTAAAAATTCCACAAATCATTTATTTACCCTGGAGGATATCATGTGACATAATGTGATAATAATGACTTCCCTTGTGGTGTTAATTGATTTTATCCTGGTAGAGAAGGCAATTTGGCATCCATAGCAGTTTCCAGATCATGACTTACTGATTGTCTGTCTAGGTAGTATTACTGTTAATGAAGAGAAAACACACTTTCCCCTTTAAACACAGTATGCTAATTAAGACAGACAATAGTGAGCCAGAGGTCATTTATTATTTTTAAAGTGAGAGTTAATTATAAACGATGGGCACAGAAATGCAAAATGATTGTAAATTAGTAAGTGTGATTCTGAACTCATAAAATCCAGTGTCATATTCAAACCATCTTAACATTTTAACATGTGAATAATTAACAGTCTGAAGTTGAACAATTGCCAGCTTGTAAAAGGTCTGATTGAAAGCAGCATTTATCATCTGCCAAATGAACACAGCTCATTAGGTCAACAATTTTTAATTAATGGCTTTCTGGTAATCTAACATATTTTTAGCATCATGGCTTTAAAAGCCTATAGCTGTTGGTTTTAAATTTAATCTGCACAATAATTAAAAACTGTGCCTAAGCTTAAAGGATTTTTCATAGCATTTGAATAACTGTTAGAAAGGATATGTCATCCCATTGAATCCATTGAATACATGTAGCAATTTTGTCCTGACTTTCAGCAACTATGGCAATGAACATGCATGGGGAAGAAACTTATTTAAGCAGTCCTTCCCATATGAAAAGCTTCTCTCTCATTGAAAAGCAGACAAAAACATTCTAATCTAGTTTTCTAATTGCCTAGTCATCCTATTTGGTGTTATTATTATTGTTCATGAAAATTGGAGATGGTTGAACGTATCTGCCCTATGAGGTAGACCATGCAAAAAACATGACCAGACAAGCTAATTCTACTTGTTTGTAAAGTTAGATTTAGGATTAAGCAGAATCTTGCAAGTCTGAAAGTATATTTCTACTCTTTTCTCTCCCCTCTCCACCCACAGTCTTATTGTCAGCTCAAGTAAGGAGGGCCTTTTTCAGTGGTAGGATTCAAATTTGTTTACTACCAGGTTCTGTGGGCATGGCTTGGTGGGCATGGTGTGGCTTGGTGGGTGTGGCTTGGTGGGCATGGCATGGGAAGGATACTGCAAAATCTCCATTCCTTCCACACCCCACTAATCTGTTTTCTAGCTCCATTCTCTTGTGCAGGGCAACAAAAGAAGACCCAGCCGATCAGCTGGGAGGCAGAGAATAGATGGGATCGTGGCCAGTCAGAGGTGGTATTTGCTGGTTCTCCGAACTACTCAAAATTTCCGCTACCGGAACCTGTTGAATACACCTCTGGTCTCTTCTGAGCCTCTTTCTTTATCTTTATTTTTATCTTTATTTAATCCTATATACCGCCCCCTCTCCCAGCGGGACCTGGGGCGGTGTACAGCCAAATAAAATATACATATAAATACAAATACAATGTTTAAAATGAATTTAAAAGAATTAAATAATTGGCTAGAAAAATTAAAAAATTATCAAAGGATTAAAAAGCTAAAAACCATTAAGGTCAAATTAAAAACCCTACACGTAACTCTAGGCCAGACCGCTTGACTAGAATAAGTAGGTCTTTAGCGTGCGCCGGAAGGTTAATAGGTCAGGGATGGTCCTCATCTCTGGGGGTAATTTCGTTCCAGAGAGAGGGTGCCCCCACAGAGAAGGTCCAGACCCTTGGGGTCACCAGCCATCCAGCCGGCGGCACCCCGAGAAGGCCCGCCCTATGGGAGTGCACTGGCCGACAGGAGGCCGATGGTGGCAGCGAGCGGTCCCATAAGTACCCAGGTCCCAAGCCATGGAGCACTTTAAAGATGACCACTAACACCTTGAATCGCACCCGGAAGGCCACCAGGAGCCAATGCAGCTCGCGCAGAAGTGGTGTAACATGGGAGCTCTGAGAAGCCCCCAAAACCACCCACGTGGCCGCATTCTGCACCAACTGGAGCCTCCGAGTGCTCTTCAAGGGGAGCCCCATGTAGAGAGCATTGGCATAATCTAGGCAGACGACGAGGGCGGATGTGATCGTGCAAAGTGCATCCCAATCCAGAAAGGGCCGCAACTGGTAGATCCTACGGACCTGATAAAAAGCCCCCCTGGCGACGGCTGCTATACGATCTTCTAATGACAGCTGTACATCCAGGAGGACACCCAGATTGTGTGCCCTCTCCATGGGGGCCAGAATTCCCCCCCCCCCCACGGCCAGCAATGGAGTTAGCTAGCTATATCGGAGTGCTGGAAAGCACAGCCACTCAGTTTTGGCCGGGTTGAGCTGAAGCCTGTTCCACCCCATCCAACCCTGCACAGCGTCCAGGCACCGGGTCATCACTTCCACGGCTTCTTCAGGGTGGCCTGGGGTAGAGATGTACAGCTGAGTATCATCAGCATACTGATGAAATTCTACTCCAAAGCCACGGATGATCTCACCCAGCGGCTTCACATAAATGTTGAACAGGAAAGGCGAGAGCACCGACCCCTAAGGCACCCCGCAAATCAGGGGCCTTGGAGTCGATTTCTGCCCCCCTGCCAATATAAATTGCGAGCAGTCAGAGAGGAAGGAGGAAAACCACTGTAATACAGTGCCTCCCACTCCCAACCCTCCCAGCCGCCGCAATAGGATACTGTGGTCAACAGTATCAAAAGCCGCCAAGAGGTCTAACAGGACCAGGACAGAGGAATAGCCCCTGTCACGGGCCCTCCAGAGATCATCCACTAATGCGACCAACGCCGTCTCCATGCTGTAACCAGGCCTGAAGCCTGATTGGCGTGGATCCAAATGGACAGCTTCATCCAGGTGCCGGGGGAGTTGTCGTGCCACCACACTCTCAACAGCCTTCGCCGTAAAGCGAAGGTTGGAGACCGGACGATAGTTAGATAATAAAGTTGGGTCCAGGGACAGTTTCTTGAGGAGGGGTCTCACTACCGCCTCTTTCAAGGTGGCCGGCAGAAACCCCTCATTCAAGGAAGTGTTAATAATACCCTGGAACCAACCTCCTGTCACCTCCCGAGTGGCCAATACCAGCCAGGAGGGACGCGGATCCAGTAAACATGTGGTGGCATTGAGCCCACCCAGCATCCTGTCCACGTCCTTGAGGGTCATAGGATCAAACTCTCCCCAAATAACCTCACCGAACTCCACCCCCACCCCCCGTCCAGAGTTGCCCAGTAAAAGTCCAACCCATCCCGGATCTGAGTGAGTTTGTCCTGCAGGAAATTCGAAAAATCCTCAGCCCGCCCCTGTAAAGGATCATCCCACACTCACTCCTCTAAGAGGGAGTGGGTCACCCTAAAAAGGACAGCTGGGCAATTTCCTGTGGATGCAATAAGGGTGGAAAAGTGAGAACGCTTTGCCGTCCTTATCACCACTAAATATGTCCTAATATGGGACCTCAGTAGTGTTCGATCAAATCTGGAGCGGGTGGTCCTCCAACCACTCTCTAGCCGTCTTTTCCGGCGCTTCATCTGCCTCAGCTCCTCGGAAAACCAAGGAGCTAATTGGGATCAGCATCGGGTCAGAGGCCACAAGGGCACGACCTGGTCAAGGGCCCCAGCCACCAATCTATCCCAGGTGGCGACCAGGTCCTCAACCGGGTCATGTGTGCGAACACCGGGAAATGGCCCAAGCTCTGTCAGGAATCTATCCGGGTCCATCAGGTGCCTGGGGCGGAACCATCATGTTGGCCCCACCTCCCTGCGATGAGGGGGTGCGGCATGGAAGTCCAGCCTAAGGAGTGAATGATCAGACCATGACAGGGGCTCAACAACAACGTCCCCTACACCTTGATCATCCCCTACACCTAGATCATTTCACTAGCCATAGTCCTGCTGCAGATGAAGCTACCTATTTCCTGCCTATTCACTTTTTGCCCCATCTTCCAAGGTAATTCCCACATCCTAATATGTTCAGAAAATGCTCCATCAGGCTGCCTGAATACTCTAGAGGGGGGAGAGGGGAGTTTCATTTAGTCTTTGTGAATTCTGGGAACTAGACAACTAGGGGAACTTTAGCAAAGCATAAAAACAAGGCAGGTAAAACACATATGATGAAGATATCCAGAAAAATGTTAACATCAAGAATTGGTCAAAATCCTGCCTGATAAAAAAGAATCTTTACCAAAGTTAGTGAGTGTAAAAAAACATTATTATATGTATTTTTATGGAATCTGTTGTGGGGGTAGGAATGAGATTCTGATGTCCTCCAAGCTTGTCATCCAGCAATAATCTTCTGAATTATAGTCATGCTAATAAATCTATTGCAAAATTTATTACAGTAAGAATCCAACCAAAGCGACCCCATACAAAAATAATTGCAGCAGATCATAAGAAAAGACTTCAATAACAAATAAATGGATGGTTGGTGCGTAAATCATCACCGATCTGATGAAACAACACAGAGAATGCTAGATGTTTCATACCAAAATCAAAACTAGTGTTATCCAAAGGAGCAATATTTTGAATGATTTCCTTCTTTTCACATTTATAATCTGTGATGTTATAACTATTATATTGATCCGATGAGTCAATATTGAGCTGGACTCGGATTTGATGCTTAAGTATAGCTTTGCTGCAGACAGAATGAGGCATATATGTACCCATGCAGCTTTTGTCAAGATGTCTCTGTGTGTGTGTGTGTGTGATGGAGATGTGGAGGTGGGGCTAGGCTTTAATGATATGGATTCATAATTTATCAATAGAGCGTGTAAGTGATCATTTGCAATTTTAGGTGCACAGTTTCCTTTTGAAGCTCCCACATTAATGTTAATAGGAACAGTGCTTACATTAAAAGGCAGACCATCCCCCTTAGGTGTTTAACAACTGATTTATCGAGGCCTTAAACTGCATTGCAAATGTGACTTCTTTCACTTACCAAGATGACTTTTTTATGCTTCTGTTATTTCAGCTGCAGAGCAAAAAGAGAAAACAGAAGAGGAGAAGCAAATACTTAATAATCTGAGAATCTTAATAATCTGAGAAGACACCATGATTTCTAGTTTTGGATTAAACTAAAAAAAAATAGGTCAGTAACAAAACCATCCAGTATATAGAGCTTTATAGCCACAGAAGGAGCAACCACTCAGATTACTGTTTTTCCTTCTTTAGCTTTGAAATCTACCTCTTCCCCATGTTCTGTTGAAATGAATTTTGAATCTCTTCTCAATTCCATATTTTCAGTCAAATACATTTTTAAATCACTGTTCAAGAAAAACAAATTGCCTGACTCTTGATTGGAATTCATGACTTTAACTTCATTATTTGCAACATTATATATTCAGTATTGCAATAGCAGATATGAAACAGAAGGGGAGCTCAAAATGCTGCTCTCCACCCTTACCCAAAATATATTTTAGCTACCAATTCAAGTTTCAAAATTCACTAGGCCAAGGGTCTTCAAACTTGGCAAGTTTAAGATTCGTGGACTTCAACTCTCAGAATTCCTGAGCTAACATGATTGGTGGAGGAATTTTGGGAATTTAAGTCCACAAGTCTTAAAACTGTCAAGTTTGAAGACCCCTGCACTAGGCAAAATTGTTTTTGTAATAACACTATTAAAAGATGGTGTGATGATTCAATGGTGAAAGACGCTGAGCTTGTCAGCTGAAAAAGGTTCGAGACCCGAGTCCTGTGCAATAGGGTGACCTACCTGCCCCATCTCTTGCCCACCTAGCAATTCAAAAGCATGCAAATGTAAGTAGATAAATAAGTACCACTTTGGTGGGAAGGTAACAGTGTTCTGTGCCCCTTGCTATATAGTCATGCTGGCCCCGTGATCATACAAGTATCTTCATACAATGCTGGCTCCCTTGGCTAAGATGAGCACCACCCCCAGAGTGGGACACAACTGACAGGAGAAACCTTCACCTTTACCTTAATAACACTATTAGATCCAAACAAGGTTGAGGTTTTCAAGAAGACTACACAACTAGGACCCAGATGAAAACTACATAAAGCTGGATGTAATGAAGCATTGTTTCAATCCTGCATGATTCTGAATCTTGGAAGTTCTTAGTGTCCGCAAAACATTTCTGAATAGACCTACCTGTGCAGGTGCTTCCCATTGTAAACATGCAGTTGTTTATCTTCTTGCCCTCTTTTTCTCCCTCAGATCTCAAAGAAATAGATTCCACAGATTTTAAATTGGATTGCCTAAATCACTTCAAGAAATACTGGAACTTCTCAGGAGTTCTTCCATTGTTTAACCACACTGCATATTTTTGTCACTTTGCCTGTAATTGTCCCTTCAGTTGAGTGTATCTCCAGCTTTGAAGCACACAAAGAACTCAGCAATGGAAAAGAGCTGATAAATGTCTTGCTATGATTTATGTTGTGACACCTCAGCAAGGGTAGAATATCTTTTCTTGATAATGAGTTCATTTTACTTGCCACTGATATTGGAGGCTGTGAGCTGATCCCTCCTTCTTGAAAGTCTATCTAGAAAATAAACCTAGAAAATAAATGCAGTATCAAAGAAAAGCAATGGAAAGAAAATGTTGAAAAACATGTATCTATCAAATTCAAATCTTTCATTACAACAAGCCCATGGCTCCTCCTTTTCTTGATGGAATAACCATAACTTTACAGATAGTCCTTGATTTACCACCACAACTGAGGCCAACATTTCTGTAGTTAAGGGAGACAGTTGTTAAGTGAGATTTGGTCCATTTTACAAGCTTTTTGCCACTGTTGTTAAGTGAATCACTGCAGTTGTTGAGTTAATAACCCAGTTTATTTATTTATTTATTTATTTATTTATTAGTCAGACTTATATACCGCCCCCTCTCCCAAAGGGACTCGGGGCGGTGAACAGCCAAGATAAAAATACACATACGGAAACACATGTACAATATGACAATATTAAAAATTAAAAGAATTAAATACAGTTTGGCTCTAATTAAAATTTAAAACAAAAAGTTAAAAGAGATTAAGAACCAGGTTAAAATTAAAAAAAAAAAAAAGCCTAGGACCAGTCCGGCTTGCCGAAATAGATGAGTTTTAAGTAAACGACAGAAGGTCATGAGATCAGGGACAGCCCTCACTTCCGGGGGTAATTCATTCCAGAGAGGGGGTGCTCCCAATGAGAAGGCCCGCATCCTCAGGGTCGCCAGCCGTCCAGCCGGCGGCACCCCAAGGAGACCGACTTTATGGGAGCGTACCGGTCGGTGGGAAGCCGATGATGGCAGGAGGCGGTCTCACAGGTATCCCGGTCCCGAGCCATGAAGCACTTTAAAGATAATAACCAAGATTTTGAAGCGCACCCGGAGGGCCACCGGGAGCCAATGCAGTGCACGCAGAAGTGGCGTAACATTGGAGCCCCAAGGAGCTCCCATTACCACCCTCGTGGCTGCATTCTGCACCAACTGGAGCCTCCGGATGCTCTTCAAAGGCAGCCCCATGTAGAGAGCGTTGGCATAGTCTAGGCGGGAGGTCACCAGGGTGGAGGTGATCGTGCAAAGCGCATCCCGATCCAGAAAAGGCCGCAACTGGTAGATCCTACGGACCTGACCAAAAGCCCCCCTGGCGACGGCCGCCACATGGTCTTCCAATGACAGCTGCACATCCAGGAGGACACCCAGATTGCGGGCCCTCTCTGTGGGGGCAAGAATTCCCCCCCCCCCACAGCCAGCGATGGAACCAGCTGGCTGTACCGGGGTGCCGGGAAGCATAGCCACTCAGTCTTAGATGGGTTGAGCTGAAGCCTGTTTCATCCCATCCAACACCGCACGGCCTCCAGGCACCGGGTCCTCACTTCAACGACTTCATCGGAGTGGCCCGGGGTAGAAATGTACAGCTGAGTGTCATCAGCGTACTGATGGAACTCTACCCCAAAGCCACGGATGATCTCACCCAGCGGCTTCATATAAATGTTGAACAGAAAGGGCGAGAGCACCGACCCCTGAGGCACCCCACAAACCAGGGGCCTCGGGGCTGACCTCTGCCCCCCTGCCAACACAAATTGCGAGCAGTCAGAGAGGAAGGAGGAGAACCACCGCATAACAGTGCCTCCCACTCCCAACCCTTCCAGCCGCTGCAATAGGATACTGTGGTCGACAGTATCGAAAGCCACCGAGAGATCTAAGAGGACCAGGACAGAGGAATAACCTCTGTCACGGGCCCTCCAGAGATCATCCACCAATGCGACCAATGCTGTCTCTGTGCTGTGCCCGGGCCTGAAGCCCGATTGGCGTGGATCCAAATAGACAGCTTCATCCAGGTGCCGGGGAAACTGTTGTGCCACCACACTCTCAACAACCTTCACCATAAAATGAAGGTTGGAGACGGGACGATAATTAGATAACAGAGTTGGGTCCAGGGACGGTTTGTTGAGGAGGGGTCTCACCACCGCCTCTTTCAAGGCGGCAGGTAGATATCCCTCACTCAAGGAAGCGTTAATAATACCCTGAAACCAACCTCGTGTCACCTCCCGGGTGGCCAGCACCAGCCAGGAGGGACACGGGTCCAATAAACATGTGGTAGCATTCAGTCCCCGCAGCAACCTGTCCACGTCTTCAGGGGTCACAGGATCAAACTCCTCCCAAATGACTGTTTCAAGTTCTGCCCCCGATCCCCCACCCAGAGCTGCCCATTCAGAGTCCAACCCATCCTGGATCCGAGCGATTTTATCCACCAGGAACTTTGAAAAATCCTCAACTGTCCCTGCAAGGGTCCTCCCGCGCTCCCCCTTCCAAGAGGGAGCGGGTCACTCTAAACAGGGCAGCCGGGCGGTTTCCTGCGGACGCAATAAGGGTGGAAAAGTAAGAACGCTTTGCCACCCTTATCGCACTAAATAGGTCTTGATATAAGACCGTAATAGTGTTCGGTCGGGTCCGGAGCGAGTAGTCCTCCAAATACTCTCCGGCCGTCTTTTCCGGCACTTCATCTCCCTCAGCTCCTCGGAAAACCAGGGGGCCGAGTGAGAGCAGCGCCAGGTCAGAGGCCGCAAGGGCACGACCCGGTCCAGGGCCCCAGCCACCACCTTTTCCCAGGTGGCGACCAGGTCCCCCACCGAGTCATGAGTTCGAATGTCGGGATATGGCCCAAGCTCCATCAGGAACCTATCTGGATCCATCAGGCGCCTGGGGCGGTACCAACGTATTTGGTCCGCCTCCCTGCGATGGGGAGGAGCGGCCTGGAAGTCCAGCCTAAGGAGCGAATGATCTGACCATGACAAGGGTTCAACAAAAACATCCCCAACACCCAGATCATCCTGCCACTGTCCAGAGACAAAAACCAGATCCAGGATGTGACCCCCAGTGTGCCTAGGTTCCCTAATTAATTGGGTCAGGCCCAAGGCTGTCATGGAAGCCAAGAACTCCTGAGCAATCCCCGAGGCCCCACCGGCCGAAGGCAGGTTGAGATCCCCCATGACCATCAGCCTGGGGGTCTCAACCGCCAGACCGGCTATGACCTCGAGGAGCTCAGGCAGGGCCGATGTCACATAGCAGGGAGCCAGGTATGTGATCAATAGGCTCATCTGAACCCAGATGGTCAGTTGTTAACTGGATCTGGCTTCGCCATTGACCTTCTTGTCAGAAAGCTGCATAAGATGATCACATGACCCCAGGAATTGCATAAATATGAGTCAGTTGCCAAACATTTGATCATGTGACCGTGGTGGTATTGCTGCAGCAATTGTAAATGTGAAAAATGGTCATTTTCAGTGACATTGTAACTGAGAACAGTCACTAAATGAACTGTTATAAGTTGTACTGCTATCCTCAAACCTGGAAGAAAAGAATGAATTTGGCTGGAATGAGAGACCCAACTCCTATGATGGAAGGAAAGAATGCCATCCAGATAGCGAGAAAAAGAATAGATTGGATTTTGGGGGATTAGAGAGGATATTTTTTCAAGGGGGAATGGTGGGAATTGCAGAGAATGAGAACTATGTAGGTACTAAGATGGGGCATCATGGAAACTTCTAAGTAATATATGGCTTCCAAAGCTGACAAACTATTCAGTAAGCACTGAACCAGTAACAAATTCCTCTGAACCAGTGAATAGATAAAATATTTGTCTTGGTAAGTTAGAAAGTTTAGCAAAAAAGGACAACAATAATTTCCTAAAAAATTTAGGACAATCTTCTTAAGACACTTTCAAGGAACAACCAGAATACTGGGACATCTGGAAAAAAGGATTTATCTATAGGCTGAGTAAGAAATTGTGCAAATAAGTCAAGATTTTATTTTAGCTTATGATGTAACTCTTACTAAGAAAATGAAGATCACTTCTGTTTTCAAATTTTATAGTTGAACTCATCTGTTGGATATAAAAATAAATAAATGGATTTTTTAAGACATTAAATTAAGAATCAAATTAGGGATTGGGGGAGGCTCTATGAGGGAGTTTAAAAGTGGTGTGCATCAGGCAATACTGGTTCCTCCTATTCTCCCCATCACAGCCTTTCACTATCAGCTACTTCTTCCCATGCAGGATAAGAAAATGTAAGTCCAGGAAACAAAGGTATAGAGAGGAATAATCAATGGTGTTGGTAGATTTATCCATATTTCCTTTACTTTTTTTATCTCATACCTTCAATTTCATTGTCTTACTATTTCTTACTCTTTTTCTATACTTTTCCATATAACATAGCTTCTCCAAAAAGGGAACTTCATGGTGGGTACTTTAAACTGAATTTGGAAACAGATGAATTGTCATATTATGATAGTAATAGTCTAAAGGAGCAGTATTAAAGTCCCAATTAATAATCTGTCATCTAGTTTCAAATTACTTACAGATCCTGGGACATTTTCAAAGACAGGGACTTATATCCCACAGTCTAGTAATCCACAGTTGTATGCAACCTAGGGCATTAAGTATTATTATTGATTTCTTAAAAATTGCTCCAAGTGCACATCAATGTTTGGTTCAGTTGCAAGCTAAATCTTTATCCTTATAGAATGTGGAAGAAGATTGAGCTTAACATTTAGTGAGAAAATCTTCACAAAACTGCATATATATTTTTTTGTCCAAAATGTGTACTGGAGAAGTAAAAGTAGCTAAATTAACATTAGCCCAATATAACTTTGCAATATAATTATGCTCTCATATTCAATTAAGGAATTATATATTCAAAGCTCTGGACAATGTCTTGTCATTACAGAGGGTCACTAATTTGATAAATCCCTTTAACTCTTTTCAATTATTTTATTTTTATTTATTATTTTATTTATCAAACTGGTCTGTTGCTCTCGAAAGTGACCCTTTTCCTCCAATAAAGGAAATAACCATTTGAAAATGTCTACTCTTACTGGAAGTTTGCACAATCCATTATGTACCAGTTTCTATAACTTTTACTTGCTAAATGCAAGCTATAAAGCATTACCTTCTCTTGTCCATGTGTACCAAAGACAGCAATATGTGCAGTGTAGCTGAGATAAATATACTGTGGAGGCCTGACCCAGGCTCATTCAATCTCACAATCACAATATTGCCTTAATGATAACGTTTGGAAGTGGCAGAGGTGGCTGGGTGTTGGAAGATAGCCTTCAAAAAAGCTGTGCAATTTCGTATAACACATCTGAGCATTTGGCATTCATCTCCATAGGTTTCTGTGCTAGTTCTGACATTCCCAGCAAAAGGAAAATGTATTCTTTCCATGTTAATCATGCAAGAGGCAGAGTGGTCAGAATGTGCTGTACAATGAATTATGCATTTCAGCCTACCTGGGAGTTGATATTTACCATATCACACCGAAATCCATTATGTAGAACAAACATTCTATTTATACAACAAGTTGCAGAACTATTCATTTGACTAGCTCTGGGTTGGAAGACAAGACAATGGCACATCCCATCCCCTGCAATATATATATATATATTAGATTGCAGCATCATTTTCTCAGAGCATAGGACAGTGTAGTTATTTCAAACAACAAATGGACATGTTCTAATTACAGACAGTGGCCAACAGAACACTGTTTTCTTGGGAAAGTGCATATTAAACTGGGAGTGCCCAGTCTATCATTTTCATGACTGACAGAAAGGTGGGATATAAATCTGACAAACAAATAAGTGATGATAGAAAGAGGTTACCAGAAGGCCACAATGCAATGATTGTGTTATGGAAGTTCTTTCTTCAACAGCATTACATTGCTGTAATAATCACAATGCCAATTGCTCTTATCAATGGAATAACATCAATATGAAAAAAAAAATTCACTTATAAAGTTAACAGGCAGCAGAAGGGAGATAGAGAACAGAAATCTGAAACCCCATTAACTCCTGGTTTATTGTTGCCAATAAGCCTAGAATTTAACCTGTTAATCATTGAATAGTTTGAAAATGTCATAGTTTTGGGAGCAGGGCATTAAGCACATGCAGAAAAATATATACTTGGCTGTTTCAGAAGGAAATATCATTGTGTCTGAGGTTCTCAATTGCTATCATTGACAGATACTTTCTCTATTTGGGAGGGGTTGAGGGAGGGGGGAAATCAGAAAATAATAATAATAATAATAATAATAATAATAATAATAATAATAATAATAATAATAATAATAATAATAATAATAATAATAATAATATATTTATTTATATACCGCTCCTCTCCCGAAGGACTCGGAGCTGTGCACAGCCGTAGAATTAAAACAATAAATATGTGAAAAATTAAAACTAAATTAAACTAAGACTCTGGCTGTAATCAGTTAAAACCCTTCCCTAAAACCCTAAAATTTAATAAAAAAGTAAAACACCCAAATCTAAAATCAGCCCAAGCCGGCCTGGTCAAAGAGCCAGGTTTTCAAGGCACGCCTGAAGATCCCCAGGTCCGTGGCTGTACGTAACTCCGGGGGCAACCCATTCCAGATGGCAGATGCCCCCACAGAGAAGGCCCTATTCCTCGGGGTCACCAGCCGGCACATAGATGCCGACGGGACCCACAGGAGAACCTCCCTGTGGGAGCACACCGGAAGGTGAGAGAAAAATGGCAGAATGCGGTCTTGTAAATATCCTGGTCCGATGCCATGGAGCGCTTTAAAAGTTAACACTAAAATCTTAAAGCACACCCGAGAGGCCACTGGCAACCAATGCAGCTCGTGCAGAAGGGGCGTCACATGCGAGAACTTTGACGCCCCTATAACCACCCGCGCGGCCGCATTCTGTACCAGTTGAAGCCTCCGGATGCTCCCATTCAGGAGCCCCATGTAGAGGGCATTACATGTAGTCCAGTCAGGAGGTGACCAGGGCATGAGTGACTGTGCATAAGGCATCCCGATCCAGAAAGGGCCGCATCTGGTGGATCAGGTGAACCTGATGAAACGCCTCCCTGGAGACGGCCGTAATGTGGTCTTCCAAAGACAGCCGTACATCCAGGAGGACACCCAGATTGCGAGCCCTCTCTGAAGGGGGCAAAATCTCACCCCCAATAGCCAGCGATGGAACTATCTGGCGGTTGGGGGGGGTTGGGCGGTGGTTCGCCTCCTTCCTCTCCGACAGGATACTATGGTCGATAGTATCAAAAGTCGCTGATAGGTCTAATAGGACCAGGACAGAGGAATAACCGCTGTCACAGGCCCTCCAGAGATCATCAACCAACGCGACCAATGCCGTTTCAATACTATGTCCGGGCCTGAAGCCCGATTGGAAGGGATCCAGGTACGTATCTTCATCCAGGTACTGGGGAAGCTGACCTGCCACCACACTCTCAACAACCTTCGCCACGAAGGGAAGGTTGGAGACAGGACAATAGTTGTTCAAGAGAGTTGGGTCCAGGGAGGGCTTCTTAAGGAGGGGGTCGCACCACCACCGTTTTCAAGGCAGTGGGCAGCGAGCCCTCCATCAAAGAAGCGTTAACAATTCCCTGGAGCCAACTCCGCATCACCTCTCTGGTGATAGAGACCAACCAGGAGGGGCAAGGGTCCAATAAACATGTGGTGGCATTCAGCCGCCCCAGCAACCTGTCTATACCCTCGGCGGTCACAGGGTCGAACTCATCCCAGATAACCATCTCAAGACTCGCCGCAGTCACCTCCCCCAAGACCTCCCAACTAGAGTCCAACCCGGCCCGAATCTGAGCAATTTTATCGTGCAGAAATCGTGAAAACTCCTCCGCCCTTTCCTGCAAGAGATCCTCCCTCGCTCTCGGCCCAAGCAGGGAGCGGGTCACTCTAAACAGGGTGGTGGGTTGATTTTCTGCCGATGAAATAAGGACGGAGAAGTGAGAACGCTTCGCCGCCTCTATCGCCACTAGGTAGGTCCTAATATAGGACCTAACCTGTGTTCAGTCGGACTCGGCATGACTGGCCCTCCAGACGCCCTCCAGATATCTTTTCCGGCATTTCATCTCCTTCAGCTCCTCCGTAAACCACAGAGCTGAGCGAGATCTCTGCCAGGTCAGAGGTCGCAAAGGCACAACTCGGTCCAGAGCCTTGGCAGCCAGCCTATCCCAGGCGGCTACCAAGTCTGTGGCTGAGTTATGAGCCAGAGTTTCAGGTAATGGCCCAAGCTCCATCTGGAACCGTTCAGGATTCAGATGGTAGGGATTATCACCCAAAACAAGGGTCATCAACCTTTTGGATCTCAGGGACCACCAAACTCATAATTTTAAATCCCGCGGACCACTAATATGAATTTTGACTGATGATGGTTTGCTGACGTTGGTGGGAAAGTCTGTCCCATATTCCAGAGCTACAGTAGTCACAGGACTGGCCTTTTGGTCATCCTGGAGCAGCTCTGGGATGACCAAAGGGTCAATCCTGTGACTACTGTACCTCTGGAATATGGGACAGATTTTCCCACCAACTTCAGCAAGCCACCCCCAGGTGGATTTCCCTCTCCCGCCATTGGTCTTACCTTCCAGGTTTGTGGTCATCCAAAGGGTGGGGGCCAGTGGGTGGTCATCCAAAGGGTGGGGACCAGCGGCTGGGTGGGCCATGTGGGCAGCGTAGTCTTGTGTTCCCACGCAGCCTGGATTAATTGCTTTGGGGGTTGCTTTGGGGGGAGACATTTCTCTGCGGACCACCAAAATTTTCTCACAGGCCAGCAGTAGTCCACGGACCACTGGTTGGTGACCACTGACCCAAAGTGACTTGTTGCCTTTTAAGGATTTGGAGATTTCCTAATTTTTTTCTTAACAGTTTATTGGCAATAGAAAGCAAACCAAGCAAGTCATGTTCAAAGGTGTAGAAGAATCAAATTCACAATAAAATTACAACATAAACTTGGATGAGCAGAAGCCTAGTTTAAAACACAATAGGATTCATTAATATTAATTCTCAATATGAAAAATAATTTAAATTTATTTAAAATGTTATAGTAGAGATTTGTCCAAAGAAAATGAGATGTTCTTTGAACTCCAGAGGAAGAGGATAGCTATACCCCATTGCTGATTTGCCTTAGACAATGAAAGTTTTTACCCAATGAAAGTGTTCAGTAGGGGTAAAGTAGATCAACTATGTATTTCCCACTTGTCTTCACTCATTTTGTATGTTATTAGTCACTGCAGATCCTTTATGATTTTCATTAATAAAATCCATGATACTTTCAGCCATTCATGTCACTTTTCCAATGTGGATAACAAACTGTACAGAATGTCAAATCCTCAGTTCTATGATAGATAGATAAATAGATAGAAGGATGGATGGATGGATGGATTCAATAGGGGGATAAAAATGCCAACTTCAGTCTAAACATCTGGATGGCTGTACAACCAGTAATAATAATAATAAGGAAAAAGTCTGGATAATGGACATGGCAGTACCTGGAGACAGCAAAATAGAAGAGAAAGAACTAGAGAAGAAATCAAATTACAAAGATTAGCAAATAAAAATAGAACAATTGTGGTAAAAGAAAGCAAAGACAGTACCAATAATAACACTCTCTTTGGGCACAATCCATATAGAACAGAGCATCACTTGAATGCTATCAGCATTGACAAAATCACCATCAATTAATTGTAAAATGCAGTTTTACTTGGAATACTTTATATCCTGTGACAATATCTTTTTAACTCCATGAAACATCAATATCTCCCCATCCCAGGTCCTTGGGGAAGGACTTGATAGGTGGATAAAAAAGCCAAATTCAGTCTAAATATCTGGCTATCTATGCGGTGAATCATAACTCAGATGTTACCTCAATATCAGATGTTACCTTAGGTCCTTGATTGCAACTTGAATTATTAGGCTTCTACCGGACTATGAATGTAATTGTAGATTACCAATAATAATAAAATAACCACAATAATCCAATAGCAATGAGAGGCTAATTTCATGAAGTATAAAATCAATCAATAAGGCAATCAAGTGATAACCAAGTTTATAATTTAATTTAATTTAATAAATATGATCTCTGCCCTCTATAAACGCCTATTAATGTTGATTTGGTTCAGCTAGCTTCAAGCAGGTGCATTCATGATGAAGAGTGACAGCCAGGGCAAAATGGGTGGAAGCGTTTGGAAAACAAATGCTATTCTTGGCATATTCACAAAACACTAATTGGTTAACAAGCTGGAGCTAATGCATTGCCAGCAACAGAGCTTTATTTTCCAGAAGTAGTATGTTTGGTACATGTAAGTCCCAGCAGCAGTAATAAGCTGAGAAGTTCATTCACCTATGACAGTACTCCCCCAAATGTTCATGTTCTTTTTCCTATTAATATTTGACAAGATTATGAGCAAAAATGCATTCCATTCATAAGTACTTTATATAGTAGCCTTTCACTTGATTGATAATTTAAATTTTCTCTCGAATAACATTCTCTCTCCCTCTCTCTTTCTCTGTGTGTGTGGGTTTAACTCAAGAGAGATATTTAAGTGCAAATTCCTAATTTATATTCCCATTAACAGAAATTTTCAATCTTCAAAATATACAAGCGCTTTGGGGATTATGTTCACAATGTAATTTTTGCTAAAACAGACATACCGACTCAACCTCAGTCAAACAGCAATTCCCAGCTCAATTTTCAGACAGTTTTTGCTACAAAAGAGAGGACATACTGAGTAATGTGTATCAACTGTACACCAAATGAACACTTGCCCACATTCTACAAGATGAAATTTAGCTCTTTCAGGCTTGTATTAAGTCTAGCAGGTAAATTAGTACAGGTAATCCTCAACTTACAACTACAGTTGTTTCTGTTGCTAAGCAAGATGCTCAGTTTTGCAACTTTTTTGCCATGGTTATTAAGAAAATTGTTTTTAAAAGAATCTGGCTTTCCCCACTGACTTCACTTATTGGAGGATGGCTGGGAAGGCCACGTATGGGATCACATGATCCCAGGATGCTGCAACCATCATAAATGCATGCCAGTTGCCAATGGTTGTCACTTATACTTAAAGATAATTTCTTCCATGTAATCCTGCAATACCAGGAGAAGATATACCAACTATTATAAATACATCCAACATCAGTACAAAATGGAATTCAATATGTCAGGGTAATGATGATTTAATAGCTGACCAGCTGCTGTAATGTGGTAATACTGTAATGTTGTAATGATGATGCAATGGTAGAATGAGTCAGCAGGGTTATTTAACTGCTACTGCTTTAAAAGGCTGTTAATGTAGGAGAGGTCCTATAAGAGTGTATCTCTCCATGTGTGCTTCTGTGGTATAGCTGATTACTGATTGCTGTTTGTTCAAGGCCTGTATCAAAGTACTTGTATGTATATATGCTTTTGTAGAGATGAAACTATATGTAATTACAAACCTGCATGCTGTATTTGCTCCTGGGTTGTCTCATCTAGTCACACTGTGTGCACTCTGACACAATATATTATATTCAAGCCATTCTTGAAAGCAAAAATTTAGGAAATGAATGTTATAAAGTTTGGGTGCTTTCTATACTCAATGAAGTGAAGGTCTGTCATGCCAGAGGGACTTTGTGGGTTCCAAGGGCATTATCCAATTCGTAAGGCATAATCTTGTGGATTTTGTTTTTTCTTTATTAGCACAGAAGAATTTCATTTCCAGTTATGGAGAAAGCTACTAAAATCCCTCCAACTCTTTTCTTTTATTAAAGAAAAGCTGTAGGGTAAGCAATAGACATGCTTGATTTATATGTACCATGTTTCTCACAAAATAAGGCAGGGCCTTATTTTTTTGAGCCCCGAAAAAATGGCTAGGCTGTCTTTTCGGGGGTGAATTAATTTCTCTCCCCCCCCATCAGCGGGTGGGTGGCAGTGGTGTTCCCGCCGGCACAACAACAGCAGCAGCGCTGGCGGGAACGTGGAAGCGTTTCTGCCACTGCTCGGGTGTGTGCGGAAGAGGAGGCTTCCGCACGTTCCTGCCGCTGCTCGAGTGTGTGAGCGTTCCTGCCGCTGCTCGAGTGTGTGCGGAAGAGAAGGCTTCCGCACGTTTCTGCCACTGCTCCAGTGTGTGAGTGTTCCTGCCGCTGCTCAGGTGTGTGCGGAGCTTCTGCACACACCTGAGCGGCAGCAGAAACGCTTCCACGTTTCCACCGGCACGACAACAGCAGCGGCGCCGGCGGAAACGTGGAAGCGTTTCTGCTGCCGATCGGGGTTGTGCGCGAGCGGCAGCAGAAACGCTTTCCATGCTGGCGGAAACGTGGAAAGCATTTCTGCTGCAGCTCGGGCACATACCCGAGCGGCGGCAGAAACACTTTCCATGCCGGCGGAAACATGGAAAGCGTTTCTGCCGCCGCTCGGGCACACACCCAAGCAGCGGCAGAAACTCTTTCCACGTTTCCGCCAGCATGGAAAGCATTTCTGGGTGTGTGCCCGAGCGGCAGCAGAAACGCTTCCACGTTTCCGCCAGCGCTGCTGGTGTTCTCGTGCCAGCAGGAACTGTGGAAGCCATGGAGGTAGCTCCCTGCCAGAGAAGCAGCAGAAATGCTTCTACACTTCCTGCTGGTGCAAGAACAGTGGCAACGTGGCACAGGGCACTGTTAAAGGCAAGTTTCCCCCCCAGCCCTCCCCCCAGCATGTTTTAACCCCTGCCCTCCCCCCCAGCATGTTTTAACCCCCGGCCTCCCCCCCCAGCATGTTTTAAACTAGGCCTAAATTTGGGGGGAGGGGCTTAATTTCATTTCATGCCTAGAAAACATGCTGGATCTTCCTATTGGTGGAGGCCATATTGTTGGAGAAACACGGAATTTAGCCAATCATTTAAAAGTTAACTGTCCTATTGGCTATGTGAGTAAACTACAATTGTGGCTCAACTTATATATATGCATTGATATGTCTATAGTTCATATTCTTAAGCCATATTTTGTGCCTCTCTTTTTCAGACTTCCCTCACAGAAAGGGAAAAGGAGCAATTATTCTTGCTAGGGGTCTAAATGACTTCTTGAAAAAAACTTTGAAAGTAGGCCACGAGCTAAATTAATTTAGGTTAGGGCTTCATGCTGCAATCCCTGATGTTGAGCAAATGTGTTTCCTAGAAAGTTGGTCTTCTGAATCTGACTTCAAATCCATTGTACTTATCCAGATTTCTTCCTTTCTTCCCTTATTTAAGTTTCCTGGGTCACCTTCAAAGGCCTTCATATTAGTTTCAGCATGCAAGAATTACAGAATGAGAAATTTTACTGCAAAGAATTCTGTTGAAAGGTACATATAACATCATAGCCATGTTTGTGTGGTGTGCACTAGGAAAGTTTTTGAAGAGTTTATCTCTTTCTTTTACAATTTATACCAATTAGAAGTCATCTAAATTTAACTATGGCATTGCTGTTAACATGGAAGCACATTAAATATCACCAAAAGAATATTTGTAGCTCAGGGTTGAACTGTGGAATTCTTGATGCACTCTGAGCTTGGTGATTTTCTTGCAGACATTTCATTACCTAGCTAAGTAACATACTCAGTGCTCATGTCTTAAATGTATTTATGACCAGAATAAAAATATTTTGAAAGTTCATTAAAATATTTAAAATATTATGTAAAAAAACAAAAGAAAACAAAACTGAAAAGATTTTTTCTTTTTACACTGTACTTGCCAAACTGATTTGTTCACAAGATATCACTGTGTTGTTTTGTGTTTGCCTGGTGAGCTCCCACAGAAGTTTCCAGAATAAGCCAGACTGGTTATCAAGTTTCCATAGTAACAAGATATGAGTGTCTTGTGTTTGGTTTACTGCGCATGTGTGCAGGGGAGGAGTTTTACTTTACTTCTACTTCACTTTCATTATACTTCACTTTCATTAATGATGATGATGATAATAATAATAATAATAATAATAATAATAATATTTATTTATATACCGCTCCTCTCCCGAAGGACTCGGAGCGGTGCACAGCCATATAATTAAGAACATTAAATATACAAAATTAAATTAAAGACCCTGGTTGTAAAACAGTTAAAACCCCTAAAATTTAATATAAAATCTAAAACCCAAATCTAAAATCAGCTCAAGCCGGCCTGGTCAAAGAGCCAGGTTTTCAAGGCACGCCTGAAGGTCCCCAGGTCCGTGGCTGTACGTAACTCCAGAGGCAACCCATTCCAGAGGGCTTTGCTTCCTTCTAGAATGTAATGCTTTTCTTTGTGTTCTCCTAGTCTTTTGCAAATAAAGTATGCTGGCAACAGAAAAACATGATTCATTTCCTCTAATTTATAAAGCTGAATTTTTTTGCTTTGACATATGGTAGCAGAGGATGGTTGATGAAGTTTTTTTTCTTTGCCAGTTGCTTTGATAATTAATTCACATAATTTTGAGGAATTTGTGATTAATTTTAATCAAATCTACAATGCCATACAAGAAAAACAAAACAAAGCAGAGAACTCGGTCGGAGGAAGGTTTATTATCCTTTGAAGTGCCTAAGGAGGAGATAAGAACTTGGCAGACACCGCTGGCTACCGCTACTCATCTGGAGGAGGCTGCTATCAGAGAGCAAGAAAGCAGGTCTGTACCAAGTTTTATTTATGATGCATGCTATCAAACTCAGCCTGAGAATCCAGAGGCCCAAGAATATGAGATGCTTGGTGCTAAACCTAAAGTTATACAGACAGCTGAGCATTTTTCATGAAAAGAGTAAGGTGAAATTTATTATTCTTCATTTAGTCCTGAGTTACAGGATTATATGCAACAGATTGCAGTTTTTGAACACAGCCTACAGCAAGCTAAGGCATTTGCACTGTCCCTTCAGCCAGATAAGGGTGTGGTTGAAGTTCCTGAGTCCTCCATCTTGCCTTCTTCATTGAAGCCAAGGGTCCACCCACAAATTGGTCACAATGGAGTGATGTCAGACCAATCAGAGCAGAGAACTATGCCTACATCACAGCTACCTCATGATATGTCTCATGATGCTTGCTGAAAAAGCAAGAGCTTCTGCCATTTCTAATGTTGTAGTACCATCTGTTGGTGATTTGCGTACAATACATGAACAATTACAAAATTTACAAAGAGCTTTTATAAACTTGTCAAGGAGTCAGTCTGCTGTACAGATGTCTCCAGCAAGCCAGCCAGTGCCAGCACCTGTGCCAGCTCCAGTGCCTCCTGGTGTCCAAGCAGGCATTGCTCAACCAGTGCAAGTTATACATGTTCCTCTTCAACAATCTTCTGTCACCCCACTGACTGATTCAAAATTAAAGTGCTCAGGACAGAATTACAAGGCATGGGTCAGTGAGATTGGCATTTTACTTCGCAGAGAAGGTACTCACTGTATGGTGTTTAATCCTCTACCACAACTTTGGCCTGACATAAGAGGATTGGACATTAAAGCATGCACAACATTATTGATGTCAATGGACACTGAACTGCAGATTACTTTTTCACCTGATGCAACTGCCCAACAAATTTGGGCTCAGTTAGAAGCATGTTACTAGCCTGTTTCAATTGAATCTACATGTTTTCTCTTAACTGACTTTCATTGTTCGAAATTGAAATCTGGTGTACCTATTGGAGAACATTTGACTAAACTGAAAGGAAAGAGAAAAGAACTTGCTAAATATGGTTATGCTGTGGATGATTTTCAAATGATCTGTGTTATTATTAAGTCATTGAATTATGAATGGAAAGATGCCATTTCAAAGATTAATCAAATGCCTATTGCTCAGCACACAGTTGATCATGTATGCAGAATTTTAACTGAAGAAGAAGCATTCATGCACGTCACGCCACATTTGAGAAGACCCCCTGCATTGAGAGCTCCAGCAATAAGGCTCAATTTCCGAGGAAAGGCCTTTGTTCCAAGGATGCCAAGATGCTACGTCTGTGGTCATTGGTCTGTGGTCATATTGTCCGTGATTGTCCCCAACGATCTCCAGCACCTGTCACGTACCAGCCCAGAGGAACAGATTCCAGAAGCAAGGACAGAGGTGAAAGACAAGGTCATCGTGGTTCCAGGCATGATCTACAAGCTCCACACATCACATTGGTGTTAACCAATGAGGGAAGTCCAGATTATGACAGAAGACATCTCTGGATTTTGGACAGTGGAGCAGCCGTGCATGTTACCTACAGAAGAGATCTTTTCACCGAGATGCACGAGATTGAACCTGATATATGTGAACTGTACACTTTTTCCAATAATACTGTTCAGGTCAAGGGAAAAGGAACTGTTTATGTTGAAGAGCTAGATGGTTTTATTCCTGATGTTTATTATATTCCAACAGCAACTAGCAGTTTGCTCAGTTAGAGTCATTTGTTGAGAGTTTCCAAGTACCAGGTTCACCATTTTGAAAAAGCAAGTTATGTGGTTAAAGAAGGTAATATTGTTGCTGAATCCATATTAATTGATGGTGTTTATTACCTAAAGCCGAAATCTACCTTGCAAGCACAGGCAAGTATACATTGTCCAACAAGTGGGAGCACAGGCCCAGAGAGAGATGTTCCAGAGAGAGATCCTGTTGCTATCCCAAAGGTTCCTAAAACCAACAGAAGTCAGAAACAGGTTGCTCAAAGCAAGCCTATGGTTCCTAATAAGAATGTTGAAAATTCACTAACAGGTAAACTTTTGCATTCCAGGTGTTTCCATAAGTGGCATAGAAGATTGGGGCACGCCAGTTTTCGTGTTCTTAGCAAGATGCCAGAATTCGTAAAAGGTTTGGATCTGAAGGGGTGTAAGGTGTTTTTGGATTGTGCTGTCTGCAAGAAAGCCAAATCCAAGGCAGCAGCTGTTCCAAAACACGCTACACACCTGTCAACATGCATTTTTGATTTGGTACATACTGACATAGTAGGTCCATTTGCACCAACACTTGGTGGTAGAAAGTATTTCTTAATAATTGTTGACAATTATTCTAGATATGGATTTGTATTTCCTATGAAAAAAAAATCAGAAACCTTTCAGATCTTTAAAGACTTTGCAACTTATGTCAACATTCAACATGGTGTTCGCATCGCCAGAATTCAAAGTGATTGCGGTGCTGAATTCATGTCCCAGCGTTTTCAAGACTGGATATGTAAGATTGAAATTCTGCACCAGACCTCAGCTCCTTACGTTCCTGTGGAAAACGGAGTGGCAGAACGCAGAAATGGAGTTCTGCAAATGATGATGCATTGTCTTTTGGAAGACACTAATCTTAGTTTCCCATACTGGGGTGAAGCAATTAAATATGCAAACTATATCATTAACCATATCTGGAGCAATGTAATAAATCATACACCTTTCTTCATGTTATATGGATATAAACCTGATTTGAGAAATATCTATATTTTTGGTTCCTACACTATGGTGAATATTCCCTTAGCTCAAAGAAAGAAAGGAGGTCCAGCAGCGAAGAGACTGAGATTCATGGGTATTGATGACAATTCCAGATGCAGCAAGTTCGTTGACTCCAGAAATGTAATAGTGGTTTCTCAATCCTTTAATTTTGAAGAAGATGCTGACTGGTCCAGAATTCACTCCAATGATCCCGGAGTTTATTTTCCTAGAGATGATGTCACACAGTCTGATGATCGAGATTATCAGGCAGATGTTCCATCATCTAGTTCTTCTCAACCATAGGTTCCATCTTCACAAGCCGTCGATGCTGAGGCTAGTGACGTGAAAGAAGACGAGGACGAAACGGAAGAAGAATGGACTGTTGTTCTGAGACGTTCCGAGAGGGTCAATAAGGGGATCCCTCTGAAGCGATATTCGTGGCAATTGACAAAAGCACCCTTACCTTTGATTTGTGCTGTTGCACTGCCTCCTGACAACTTCATGCAAATTAAGCATTTTCCTGATTCAGAGCAAGAGAAATGGTATGAGGCAATGCAGGCTGAAATGGACCATCTAAAGAAAAGTAAATAAGAAAGTCATTGGCACCAGATGGGTCTACAGAATCAAGAAGAAACCAAATGGTAAGTTTTATACAAGGCCAGATGTGTAGCTCAGGGTTTCGCTCAACGTTATCCTGAGGACTACACAAATATGTACTCACCGACTTTTCAATGCATGGTGTACCTCTTATGTTAGAAAACCTTTTATTCAGTCTGAGAATTTTTACCCGTAGAGCAGGGGACAAGAAAAATGAATGGGAGATTCATTTTCCTAATAAGGTGATTCCCCATAATTTATTCATATAATTTAGTGATGATCAATAGTTTAGTATGGTGTCAAATTTCTCTCACTTCTTGGGTTATATTCCAAACAGAATAAACTCTGTAAGGTACATAAAGAAAGAAGGAACAACTGTTAAAAAACCACTCCCTAAATCTTCCTTGTTTACTTTGCTGATACCTTATGATCTCTCTCTCTCTTTTTCTTTTTCTTTCTCTAGAGCAGACCTTATTTCTTATAATAGGAACAGGCTCCAATGCTTTGTTTTATACAATACTTAAGAGGTCTCTAAGAAATAGCAGTCTTTATGAGAGATTCCTTGCTGGAAATATCTTTCTAGGTCTTATAGCCAATTCCTATCATTATACTTGTCTCCAAGATAAGAAGCATTAACAAAGTCATTCTCTTTCATTCTTTATTTCACTGAAGTGCTGGTAAATGGAAATGGCACATGGCATGTGTGAATATTGACTTAATATAAAATTTAAGTAAATGTCAGATCAAGTCAGACAAAAAAAAAATCTCTTGGGCTACAAATTAGTAATGAATCAGAATAAAAGATGACCCAGATGTTTAGAACTGTTGATATCTGTGAACTTCTCATTGTATCAAAACTTGAGCAAAAACTTTGGGCTGGATGGAACATAGTTGAACTTTTCAGTTATCTCCTTAAAATGTTAGAGATAATTAAAGAGGAGAGCAATACATGTTTAAAGATGCTAATGTGACTGTATTAAGATTGGGAAAAGAAATATTCTAGTCAGTGTAGCATTCAAGGGCAAAAATTCTCCATACATAGAAATGGCCTTACATTTGTGGTACCAAGGCTTAAAGTCTCATGCCTTCTGAAGCTGTCAGGGAAAGTAATCCTTCAGTTTTGGATTAGATATCATTAATATACTGCTGAGATATCTAGTTGTACATCTTGATCCCATTCTGATCCCTGTTGCTGAGGTCTTGTCCCAGCATCTGAAGTCTGTGATGATCTGTATGGGAGGAGCAAACTCAAGTTCACTCCTGATAAGGGGTGTCAAGTTTATGGATAACCTGGGTCTGGTTTCATCTTTCATCTTTGTTCGGGGTCACATTTTCCATTTAGGACTGATATGCACTTTGGAGGTCTTCATAGAAGCCCAGCTTCTTCCATGGTAGCTATGGCCAATGAGATCTCTACACAAATTCATCTACTGTACCAATTGTCTCCCTGTTTCCCAAGACGTCCTTAAGACAGCATGCAACTTACAAAGTACCCATCCACACTCCTCAGTGCCCAACTGTGACACTCCCTCATATCTCCATGCTCTTTGCCCAGGACTTCCATTTCTTGTCACTTAACTCTTCTAACTCCAGTTAGAACTAAAGAAGCTTCTTGGATGAGAAGTGAAACATTTTCAAAAGAAACAAAAAACAAGGCATTCCAATTACCTTTTGGAAAAAGCACCTTTGGGATATGCAAGGAACCCTGCTAGTGTTCAATTGCCTGAAAGTTTTGTCTTCTTATTTGCTCCCAAATGTTTCTGGCTATCTTTTCTTCTGGAGGATTATCACCAGGGGTGGGATACGACAGGGTTAACTACCGGTTTGGGATTTACGAGCTTCCCTGCACACTGTGAGCTGCGCACCTGTAACTTGTCATCAGCATGCTGTGTGCAGAGATGCAGCCTTTGAAACAGCCCTGTTTTCCTGCTTTTTAAACTACAGCTGTGCCTTGTTTGGCAGCTGAAGTTGAAAAATCAGGAAATAAAAATCAGGTAAGAGCCCGGGTGGGCAAAAACATCAGCAGACATAGAACCGGTTCTACGTCTGCTGCTCTTCAGAGCTACTGGTTCTACAGAGGTAGACAGAACCGGTAGAAACCCACCCCTGATTGTCACACTCAGCAAGAAATCTTCTATCCTTCTTGGTTGCATTCCTCAGAGGATGTCATGATGGATGCTTATTTGGATTATCCAGATCAAATTATGGTTACTGTGAATATTGTTTTTACTTTATTATATTGCCTTTCCTCACAACATTCTGAGACAATCCTTTGCTTGATAGCATTTCTTTTTAGTCAGGGTTTCTTACCTATAGGCTGGTCTGTCATCAGGAAGTTATGGTATCTGTACAGGCTTTGTTGCTTTTGATGGATTAATTCTGATTTGTCTATGAACTGATCAGTCATTTCCAGGAGGTTGGTGTTTGTTTCTGTAGGCCTTATGTACTTGTTCCTATTATTTTCTTGTCTCTCCCAATTATTCTCCACCGACCTTTCTCTTTCAGGCTATTGTCAGCTTTACTCTGGCCTTGTTTCACCTTATTTCAGACTTTTCACTCATTGTTTTTATTACGCACTAAGTCATGACTATACAGGTAGTCCTGGACTTACTACAATGGCATTGAAAAAAGTGGCTAATAGTCATTTTTCACACCTACGAGTGCTGCAGCATCTTCATGGTCATATGATCAAAATTTAGATGTTTGGCAATGGGTTCATATTTATTTGCAGTGTCCCAGGTCATGTGATCATTCTTTGCAATCTTCTGACAAGCAAAGACAATGGGAAAGCCAGATTCACTTAACAACCATCTTACTAACTTAACAACTGCAGTGATTCACTTAAGAACTATGGTAAGACAGATCATTCAAATGGGGCAAAATTCAGTTAACAAATGTTTCACTTAACAACAGAAATTTGGGGCTCAGTTGTAGACATAATCAAGGTTAACTTATTTACTTAACCTAAATTTCCACATTATATGGAGCTTCATCTAAATTAAATTCAACTTATGCTACTTCAGGATTGTGCAATACAGTATGCAGAATAGGTTAAAAGTTCAACTGTACACCACCTTCAATAAAGTTTGTTCTTATATGTGATTTACCTGAATTACAAACCTGAGTCAAGAACAGCCATTGGTTGGTAAACATCAACAAATGTTTACCAACTTGAGCTACTTCTATATCTCTTCCAAGGACATTCTTATCTAACCATTCTACTTCAACAATCTGGCCAAACACAATTATTGCTTGAAATAAAGCATTGTTCCCTGGGCAATGGTGGAATCTCATGAAACAACACCCCAGATGTTAGCCCTTTACATATTAACAGAACTGAATTGATCTAAGGATTTCTAATGCATCTGAAACAGAAAGTCTGTGTCTCCTCTGTCTTAGAAAGACATAATCTTTTCACATGACATAATCTCAGTTGCTAACATTGTATTTGAAACATGAAGAGGAACAATAAATTTATCTGAACAGAACATTTCACACTTTGGTGTCTTTAACACCATGAAGATGCTACCCAGAACAGAATAAATATGGAGGTAAGATACTGTTGTATCAACAACCATATAAACTTGATGATGATATGCACTGCAAAGGTAAAATCTATATACTACTAAAACACTTGTGTCTGTTTGTTTGTACCTTCAGCTTGATAAAATTGGAACATATAGGGGAGCAATTATTGAACCAAAGTAACTCAAATGGGCTAGTTTATAGTATTCCAGGCCCCATGACTCCTATGGGAATGAAATTTGGGGAAGCTGCGTGCTTTGACCTAGACTTCACAAAATTGCGAAGCAGACTCCTTGTCCTGACAAAACCCCTTTTATTTAGGCTAATGTGAATTCCTATCATTCACACTCAGCAAAGTCCCAGCAAACAGTCTTTCAAGGGTGAATTACAACCACAGACCTTATCAGGCTTGGAGAGGTGCCAGGCTGATGGCTTCCAAGCACAACGTTGTACAAAAAAATACTTGGCAAAGAGTCTCTGCGAGTCACGAACAAGTCTTCACACCAATTAAATGAACTAATTGTCTTCTGCAAACACCACTCCCCTTTCGTTCCTCTTTATTCCCTATGAGAGGGCCCATTCACCGTCTACCTGTGCCTTTACTCCCAAGTTGACCCTTGTTTCTTAACTGTCCCTTTCTCCTGGCAGCTCTGTGCATGCGCACATCGGGAACAGGCTCCAGCTGTTCTTCTGCCCCACTGATCTCTGACTCTGAAGGCAGATGATAACTGTCGGATGGCCCTGCCCCCATCTTTGCCTCCAACGCAGAGCACTCATCAAGCCTTCCCCAGACTCCAGGACTGGCCTATGTCCTCCCCAACCTCCTCATTGTCCAATTCTGCCACCAGGTCCACTGGCTGCTGGCGGGCCACAAAACTGTGGCTATTTTAGTATCACCACGCTTTCCAATTGCACTTCCCAGAAACCCATAGTTTGCATGGTGCAAGGGAATATAGGAGGGGGTGTATCTCCACCTATCTCTTTCCTCCCTCCTTCTTTTCCCCTCCCTCTGACCACTGCATCCAATCGGTTAGTACTAAGGCCCAATGGTTGGGTGGCTATTGGATGTTTTGGAACCAAGGATGAAAATTGAAATATCTTAACAGTGGTGGCTTGTGAGGGAAGGACGAAGGAGTGACTTTAATTATTACTGGTGAGATAGGGTTGACTAAGGGGCATGAGAAGTCCACAGGTGAGCCTTCTTTCTTCTTCTTCCTGGAGAGAGGGGCCTTTGAGGACATATTGGAATGGGGAGTGGGGGTGCAATTTTCCTTGCAGTTTGGGAGTCCTTTTGTTTCTTCTTCTCCCCCAGTAAAGTGGCAGGCAAATCCATAGGGCAGCAAAGGAGAAGGAAGTTTCATTGCAGCTCTCCTGAGGGTCATGAGTGGAAGGGTCATAAGTAGGCGTTGAAGACCTGGCTCTTTGAGCAGGCCGGCCTGGGCTGAGAAAATGATTTTAAATTTGGTCTCCATTTTTAATTCTAAATTGGGTTTTAAGGGGGGGGGTGGGGTTTTCTTAGTCTTATTATGCAGCCGATTTAAATTTAATATTTTTTAACTTTTGTATTCTTTGTGGGGTTTTTAGATGAGCTGTTCACCGCCCTGAGTCCCTCGGGAGAAGGGCGGTATATAAATGGAATAAAAAAAAAAAAAAGTAGAAGTCTACATTATATGTAGAAAGAAAAATGATCCAATTGATCATGGGTTCTTTGGTAAATAATAATACGGAAGAATGTTTAGATTTTTTTGGGAGGTACAACTCATGTTTGATAATTCCCTTCCTTTGCATTAATAAAAAAAGTTTTGTTATGATCTTTTACTAAAAGATTGCACTGAGTTCTCCTGTAGTTAAAATTTGCTTGTGCCTCATTTCCCCTTAAGGTCAGTCTATGTTTTTATTTTAAAGTCTTTTTACTTGGGATGACATGCTTTCAAAAGTAGGGGGGAAAGAGACAGCAAAACTTGGTATTTGAATTTGTTCATTATTCAGCAACATTACTTATCAAACACATTAACCTATTTAGTACTTTTTGATTGATCCTGTAATTACAAAAATTTGTTTAAAGTTGTTATACTATCTCCTTATTTGACACAATATGGCACAATTTTGTTAAAATATTGAAAACCAAATAAGACAACTGCAGCTGGTAACATTTCAAAGAAATATCCCCTTTAAGATGAAATCAATCCTGTTTCAAGTTTATTCCCCTGCTTTATGATGGAGGCTCTAGGGGTATATTTTGCTGGGAAAAAAATGTCTTTTTGATTTTTGAGAAAGTCTTTCGATTAATATGCAGCTGTCATGGCCAGGCAAATCTAGATCTCCTTTCATGTGGCTCCCCTTTCCTGAGGCTGCAGCTACTGTCTACCTCTGCTGGAGAAGCACCCATTCATTTGCAACTGTAGCCCTTCTGAACAGGTCATCATCACGAAAGGATTCATCAACTCATATTCATTTGAAACGTGTCACCCGAGCCCTATTTATGTTAACTGAATCCACCGCATTTGCTTACAAGATTCAGCAATAATCCTTTAGCAGGGACTTCAGCTCATTTTAAATGCAATGTTATGCCTGGGCAGGAAACCAAATGCAAAGTATATTTTATCTCTTTTTATCCTTTGTATTATTGTTATTTCAAACATACCTTTTGAAAACATAGTTAACTTGCAGACCATATACAGTTTTCTTTCTAGGGGCATACCGCTGAATAAATAAGCACTGGTGGCTGTATGTGATGTTTACATTTATATACTCTACTGATTTTTTCTATAATTTGGAAACACGCGCTTATACACCCAGGCTGAGAAAAATGGTGAGTTTCCCAAATGGTGAGAATAAGGGCAAAGCAACTGGGCTGGGTTTCTTTTCTCTGGGAGAAGAAGGCATCAACTGTTATGACCATTTTGTAACATTTATTTCCTAGATTCAGTACCAGTAGTATAGATTAGCGAATTTAAAAAAGCTAACTGTCAGGGCTCCAATAAATCCACCCCCATTCAAATCAAAAGTCTCTAGCCACATCTCAGAGAAAAGAAAATTAATTTATTAGAAGTGGTCATGTTGGCGTTTAGCTGGGTGCAGCCGATACTAAATTACATCATACATTTCCCCCTTGACCCTGGTCTTCCCCCCACCCCCTGGATCTGACTTCTCCAATGGGACACATCCATCTCAAAGAGTCATCCATCATGCTCTCCAATAATCTTCTTACGCTCCAACAACTTTGGGCTGCCGGGGTGATTATCTAGGCATTTAAGTAATGCCTTGTTTTCCTTCACTCCCTTTTTCTGGCAGCTAAAAAGACCCAAGGAATATCTTTTTAGTTGACACTAACAGTGCGTTATTTTATTTGTTGTATGAAGTCATAATCAGTCCTGTTGTGCTTAAGACCCTTGCTATTTTTCCACTGAGTGAGTTTCATGAAGGATGTTTAGGAAGTGGTCAGGATATTATTAAAGATTATTTTATTTGAGAGCAGGGGAGGGGTAGGCACTTTTGTGTATTGATTATAGAGACTTGGTTATAGAGACTTGAACTCACAGTCTCCCAGTGAGGCTGTGAGTTCAAGTCTCGCCTCAGACAGAAAGCCAGCTATGTGAGTTTGGGCCAGTAATTTTGTCTCAGCTGTAGGAAGGAAGCAAGAGCAAATCACTTCTGAAAAATCTTGCCAAGAAAATTGCAGTTGCCAGGAATCAACACTGACTTGAAATGTGTATGTGGGCACACACACATATCTATGTATACAAAAATATATGTATGGAAATGTCTTTGTGTACATATATACATATATATATATATATGCACACACACACACACAAACAAACAAACAAACCGGAGGTAAGGGCCGCCCCCGATCTCATGGCCTTCCGTCGGTTGCTCAAAACGCATTTATTTCGGCAGGCCAGACTGGCCTAGGGGTTTTTTAAATTTTAATCGGGTTTTAATTTTTTTAATACTTGCTTATATTTTATTAGAGCCATATTGTATTTCAGTTTTTAAATTTTAATATTTTATGTTGTCTCATATTTTGTACCTTGTATATGTTTTTATTGGCTGTTCACCGCCCCGAGTCCCTTCGGGGAGAGGGGGCGGTATATAAATCAAATAAATAAATAAATAAATAAAATAAATAAATAAATATACACATACTGTACATCTATGTACACACATGCACATACCCACACATATGTATAGTATCTATATATGCAAAAACATATGTATATAAATATGTGTATGTCCAGAACAGCTAAGTAGAACCGCATAAGCAGAACAATATAAAACAAAACACACTCAAGCTGACTCACAGTGCCCAGTGAGTCTTTTTCCTTAATATTCTAGGCATTTCTAGCAATAAGGATTATTCTTTAAACTAAGGTTCTATGTTAAATTAGGTCTAAGTTAGGAACATGTAATTTTCCAGCAATACTCCCAATTCATCAGCTTACCATTGGTGAAAATTCTAGGAATTGTAGTTCAGAAAAATATCTGGAGGATACAGATTTCCTCATTTGAACTCAAAGAGTGGGATTCAAATGAATAAATAAATGGAGAAATAGTGGAGAAACGCCCCCCCCCCCCCCTGATTTTCATGGTATACAAGAATTTGTAGGTTTACTCTGATGATCAAATGCATGCAGATGTTGGTTCTCATTCATAGGATATGCAATGTTTTCTGACCCTATAGAAAGATACAATCTCTTCATAAAGTTCAAGTTCATAATTGAATTACTACTAGTGAATACGTGATTCTTTTTATATTTCTTATCAAGGGAACTGTCCTGTTTTTTTTTAAAAGATGACTTTGAACTGGTCTCTGAAATGCTTATTTAAAATTTTAATTTAAAAAAAATTAAAAACCTATGTTCCTCTAGATATTTCTAAATGAAAGATCTCTTGTGCAGATATTATTCTTTCATGAAATTTTAAGGGTAAGGGGATATGATCTTTTCTGTCCTCCATTTCAATTCACTAATGTTTTACTGCTTCTGTCTTCTTTTAATCAAGAGCCATCATAGGAGAAACCGTGGCAGAACTTCATTGATTTGATGGGCGATGCTGCCTTTCTCTTTCACATGTTTGTTAAACAAACTCTCTGAATTTTAAGTACAGACAGAGGTTGTTCCGGCTGGAATCTTAGTCAGACATTGGGGAAGGATTCCCAATTTTATTTTCCATTCTAGATAGTCAACGATCTCCTTTTAAAAAGTTGGGACAAATATTATTTCTAAGGTATTATAAATTATGGCTTGTTTGTTTTAGAAGACTGGAGTCAAGTCTCAGTTTACTTTATTTAAATAAAAGAAATAAAGGCTGGGATTCATATCTTGAATTGTTGGCTACACTACATTCCTCAAAGGTATGAAAATTAATATTTAAATATTAATTGAATGCATTTATATTATAATATACATACAATATAAATATGTTAATAGCAAACTTCACAGAGGGGAAGTATGGAGGATTGCTGCAATGCAGAGTAATGTGTTCTGTCCAGGGCTAGGTTAGTCAGACTTGGGAATAGGCCAAAATTACCTGGCAGCCAATGACAATGAGCCTCTAAAACATCTCTGCCCTTCCAAAAAGATATGCAAAAGGTTGTCCATTCAGTTGTCTGGTATAAATAAAACAAGACACAGGAATTAGTGACTCTAACTATGCAAAGAAGAGAGTCAGACTAATTGAGACAAAGAAAAGGCATAAATTCTCAAGCACTCATTACAAATTGAGAGGAAACCACAGAAATATTGATAATTGATAAATTTGTATCCTTGTTTACCTTGCACAGCAGGTATTCTTAGGATGGGAGTCATTCTTACACACAGCTAACTGGACTGGGTTATTATGAAGGAAAACAAATGGATGCTTATAATTTATTATTAAACATAATGTTGCCCCTGTATAGGTGCACCATAGCAGGGCAACATGTTTCGAAAAGGTCATCACAAATAAACTTGTTCTCTAACTGACTTGTGAATCAGTCTCAGATGAGATGAAGCTTAAAGAAGTTTACATCAGTAATAAAAAATGAATTACTATCTGGTACTAAGTGGGGAATCTATATTTTCTAGCAACATCTGAGCCAGTTCCATTAAAAGTCCAAATACCAGAGGTATGCATAATTGGAAAATCTGAATTTCTGCATTATAAAGTGATTTCCAAAGTGTGTTTTTATTCAGATGGGCATATTATTCTAATATATCTCCACTGCTTGAATGAGTGGTATTATTTGAATTTAATTGGATAAGATAAATAAATAATTAAAACTGAATAGGAAAGTAGCATTAGGACACTTGAGTTGCTGATATATCTGAGTACAAAGCAGTGGGAACAGGAGTGACTTCTGACTTCCTATTGGCTTCTCCACTGAGTTTCCTTGTGGGAAGCTGGCAGGAAATGTCAGAAATCTTCCTCCCTCCCTCACTTCCTTCCTTCCTCTTTTCAAGCAGACAAATAAATGGCTGCTGCTAGGTTGGGTTAGGGAGGGGGCAAGATTGGCTCTGAAACTGTCATAGAATGTTGAAAATAAAGGTCATGTGACCCCAGCAGCAACCTAGCAGTGAAGCAGCTACAACTTTGCCAAGTTTTATTCCCTTGTGAGTCATGGATCCTGAATTTGGGACAAAATCTGTAAGTTAGCCCATACCTTGGATCCAAAAAAACATTGCTTTATGATGCATTGTTTTTAGGATCTTTAACTGTTAAAGGTAATAAGAACAAGAATTTTAGTAGCATACAGATTTAAAATATGTTTAAGCCCTGGTTTAAGTTAAAGTTAATTCCTTATCTGGCTCCAACACATATAATAAAACAAACCAATAACAAAATTATTAAAGCATTCAAGTAAGAACAATAACCAAAATTGCAAGATATTGAACTGCATAACAGCCTACATTCAACCATGTAAGTCTTCAGTCACCTGAAATAATATTCTGGGATGAAATCTTATAAATAATCTGGGAAGGAGTTCTACAATTGGAACTGGTGCACGGACCATCTTTTGGCGTACTGTATATATTTAGATCATATATTTTAGGGACATATTTTAAAGTAGCTATTTATGGTACCATTTGCTGAAAAGCATTTCCTCTATTGCCAAATGGCATGTACCATTAGTCATTACTATAGGCAGAAAGAGCTTGGCCTGTATGGATTTAAGCCATGGCTTTTACTATTACTTTGGTCTCATTCTTTGCTCTTTTTCTGATATGGAGAATATCCCTGAAAACAAATAAGGATAATTTCTTTAAATATATTAAACATAATATATTATAATAGAAAAGAGTATTTATTGTTACTGTCAGTAATTGTATTTATTTATTTGTAGAGCTGCCCATCTTACCCAAATGATTCAATGAGTCAATAGATTTTGCTCAGCCTAGCTAATGACCTAAAAGTCATAATCTGTCATCTATTTGTCCACGTTGCATATATTAACAGTCATATAGTCAGCTTGCCATTTATAAATGTTATCCGTGGCTATGGTTCAGGGCTGTCAGCTTTTTGTAATGTAATGTGTGAAATTTGATCTCTGACATGTGGCTGGATGAGGTACTAATCACATGCAAGTAATGTTTATAATGTTCTGCATTAATGCATATTATGAGTTTGTCATGTTGCTTATTAAGACAGAAGGAATTATATTACTGTGCTGTTATCAAGGAGTTAAAGAGATTCCTGAGGGTTTCAAAGAGCATGTTCCAGCAATATCAAGCACATTGTTCTCAAATATTCCTTTGAAAAGATTGCACTTCCTAATAGCTCTAAACAATGTACAATGTAAAATGATTCCCATTTATTTTGTACAATAGATAACTGTGTCATTTAATTAATTTAAACTAAAGAGGAATGATCAGCATTCACTAACCACCTTTCCTTTGGGGATGGGCATGAAAAATCCTTGTTTTATTCAACAAGCAGAGAAAGAAAAAGACTTAGTAAGATACCACTTGCCTGCGGAGAAAAATATTTCAGTTTGCATAAGTTGTTAGTGTGCCACAGTACTTAAAGATATAAAGGAAGAGGAGGTTCAAAGCCAAAGAGCCATAGTAATTAGAATGTTGAATTAAAATTACAAGAAAGTAATGTGGCCATTGCTAAGAATTCTGGAAGCCAAAGACCACAAATTTGGAGAGTGCTATGTCCAGATTTGTGGACTTCAGCTTCCATAATTTTTAGCAATGACTAAATGGCTTTCTTGTAATCTTAGTTCAACACTCTAATTACTATGCCAGTTTGGCTTTGGGGAAAATTGATTAGAGAATCTGGATTCTAATTTCTTTAGGTAACCTTTAGCCAGGGACCAATTTTCATTCTAATTTAGCATTCTAACTTGTACCCTTTGTACAAGATTCCAGCCATTTTTTAACATTTCAATTTTTATTCAAACTAATACAATGCTACTAAAGGATGTCTTGAATCTTATCTTTGCTCTAGCAGTTGTACATTTTATGGAGCTTGCTTCAGGTTTCTGTATTATATAAAAACAGCATATATGGAAGGACAGACAGTTTCTAGGTTAAAAATTCTGTTCCTAAGTCTGTCTTTAATTTGAATTTGTATACAAAGTCAGAATTTATATACTACTTACAAACCAGGATGCCTATTACTAAAAATCCTTGCTGGGATTGATGAACTGCTGAAGTTTGTAATGTTTTCATGAAGCACTAAAAAATGGCTCTATTAAAACTGAGTGGCTTCAGCAGTTCATTGCCCTTGGTGGCACAGTGGTTAGAATGCAATATTGCAGACAAACTCTTCCCACAGCTCGGATTTCAATCCTGACACGACTCCAAGTTGACTCAGCCTTCCATCCTTCCAAGGTCGGTAAAATGAGGACCCAAATTGTTGGGGGCTGACATCGTAAACCCCCAATATAGTGCTGTACAATCCTATGGGGCACTATATACAGTAATTTTAATTGCTATTGCTATTGAGGAAGGATAATGCTGTCCACCATTTTTAGTAAGAGACAGTAAAGTATGAATTGCCCATAATGTGAACATTCTTAACCTGGGCATATTCTGTAACTGAATGAAAAATGTCTAAATACTGAAGATATTATTTACTTGGTATAGATAAGGATGTAGCGATATTGATAATATAGACAGAGAAAGATGGAGATATTTTTTCCATGTACCTATCAAGAGATTTTATTTCCCTTTATCCTACTAGTACTGAACAGACTATATTTCCCATCCGCATTTCAATAGGGTAAAGAATGAGAAATTCCTGAGTATGTACTGTATTTTTCTGAACACATGTTTAAGTTTGAAAATCTATTGCAAAGAAATTATATTTAAGTGAAGAACTCTGGAGAACTCTGCATTATAAAAAATATGCAGCCTCACTGAAACATTATTCCTCCTATACGACAAGCAACCCAATGTATTGCAATGTTTAAATAAATCCATATTACACTGAGTTATAAACTAAACCAACACAGTGGAGTTTCTATAATCTGTTAAAGTATAAAACAATAACAATGAAGATTAGCACTTATCAAATTAGATAAATAAAGGTGTTTACCTGATCAGGTTTAATATGTGTGTGAATCCAATTCCCACTGAAGAAGATCCCACTTCCTCTCGGATAACTGGTTCCACTGAAAATTTATCTTCGGTTAAGATTCCCCCCCCAAAAAAACATTCAGTTACTTTAAACCATTATCCTATATCCTGCATACTGGAATGAAAGAGAGCAGAATCTGACCTTATGCCTGTGACATTCTTTCAGGTTTTTAAAGAATGCTCTAATATCCCTCCGAATCTTCACATCTGAAGACTAAACATGCCCAGTATCTTCCATCTTTCTTCGTGGGACTTAATTTCTAGTGCTTTGATCAAAGGCTTCTGAATGGTTCCCCCTCTCTGAATTCTTCATAAACTGTGGTACTCAGAACTGAGCTCATCATAGGGTTTAGCCAATAGAAATTAATGTCTGTCTATTAGCTCTATGATTTGGAATTTATATTTCTGTCATGAAAACCTATAATTATATTTGTATTTTTATAGCTGCACTAGTCTGCTGACTCACCTTCAGTTTGCAATCAACTACTATTCCAAGATATTCTTTACAGGTGCTATTGTCAAAGCAAGTGTCTCCTAACTTATAACCATGCATTTAATTTCTGTTTTCTAAATGCATAACTTTGCATTCATATCAGTTAAATTATATTCCTACAGCAAATTATAATTCTGTCTTCTAGAATGTTAGAAGATAGATGTTCCTACCACTTTCATCTTACCTAAACTACTTTGGATATCAATTTCTTCTAACGGCTAATAAATAGAAAACATTTTGCTGGTTAGAAAACTGCAAATTATAACAAATTCAAATTCTAGGGTGTTCTGTCTTCTAAGCTTGGATCAAGGAATGGATCTGCCACAAACAGTATATTTCTTTTTCTCCACAGGTACATAAATATTTTAGTCAATAAGAACAAATCAATCATGCAATTGTATTTTTTTTAAATGAAAAACAAAACAAACCCCTAGAACCATGCACAATTATATACAGTACTGGAACAAGCCAAAATATAAAATTATAATTCCAAATAACACATTCCTTTTTGCAATATAATAACACAAATGTGCAAATTCATTGAAACACAACAGTGTTCCTAATTGGATAATATGAATGGTGGGAACGGAAGCAAGTGTCTCCATAATTCACCCAAATGATCTGAAATTGCTGTGGGTTTCTTTCTTTTTACTTTTTTTCTTTTTGAGTGGATTTTGAGCAGGAGTCCTTTGAGAGACAAATCATTCAGATCCCCACATTTCCAATTACCCCCACCCCAAAACAGGAATTTCAGACCACAAGGGAGAAAACTGGAATAAACATTTTGTTCCCAGTATCCTGTTCTAATTTCTGTGCTTAAAATCTTCAAGAACAGAAAAAAGCAGATCAAAATATTTCAATCTCAGTTCTTCCAAGTAATGTCATAATGTTAGCAGATGGCTTCTTACAGCTTTCTGAAAGGCTTGGAGCCATAATTTTAGCCCCAAATCCTTCAGATGCAGGTGATCTTCACTTATTTTTTTTTATTTATTTATTTATTTATTTATTTATTTAAATTTCTATACCGCCCCCTCTCCCAAAAAGGGACTCGGGGCGGTGTACAGCCTACTAAAAATGGAGTATTTACAATTTAAAAATAAATTAAATGACATGAATCCGGCCGAATCCCTTCAGAATATAAAATTACAAAATTTAAAATTCTAGGATTAAATTAAAAAGTTAAAATTTAAAAATTTAAAAACCGAATTAAATTAAAACCCCATAAACCGTTTACTGGGCCAGGCCGGCCTGTTGGAAAAATAAGGTCTTGACAGCACGCCGGAAAGTCTGGATGTCGGTAATGGCCTTAAACTTAACAATTATTGAAAATTATGACAGTTCCCACCCCCCAATTAAGCATTTATATCCTGTCCGGTTCAAAGTTGACTTAGTCTTCCATCCTTACCAGCCTAAATGCTATTGCTACAACCTGGTTCTGGAGTTCCACCAGCTGCATACCCCTGCAGTCACATGACCACAATTTGGGCACTTGGTAATTGACTCACATTTACAGTGAGTCAATTACAGTGATATGACCATGATTTACAATTTTTTGTCAGTTTCTGCCCTTTTCAGCCATAGAAATACATTGATTGCTTAACAACCACCATGCTTGCTTAGTATAAAATTAGTTCTAGTTACGTGGGTGCCTCGATTTATAACTGTGATGACTTATAATGGAAATTCCAGATTCCATTACAATTGTAAGTCAAGGATTTACCTTTGTTATCTTTATCTGGTTCTTTTTTTAAAAAGATGTGACACTTGGCTATTTCTTTAAGATTTCTTTCTTCTGTAAGAGAAGCATGCCATTCTGACTTGGTTTTCTCCAACAATATTCGAGTTTTGATGAAAGCTATCTGACTTTCTCAAAAGGTTTGACACACAAGTACTTCTTCTTCATTGTATGCAGATTTATTAGCATAAAAGCACTATATTCACTTTATCCACTTGATTTTATTTTCCTTAGCTAGAAGAAAGAAGCAAAGTTTTTACCTTCTTTCCAAAATGGCTGCCACGTGCCATCCCTTCAAAAAGATTTTCAATGTCTTTGTTAGTTCTTTTGGGTCATATCTGCAAATGAGATACTTGGTAAGTTTGCCCAGACCATTAGGGTATCTTCCTGTATCCATTAAATGTCTCCTATTTAGACCTCTAATAATATTACCAATGCATAAATGCTGTTATTCATATAACTGTTCATAAAATGCATTATTCATCCCTGATAATAAAAGATATCAAATAATTTAGAATGTTAATCCTAGTAGAGCATTCTAATAAATTAGAGTTGCCAAAATATTGAAAGAAACAATCTTTGCAGGTTAAATAGTGTTAGCATAATAGTGGCAACAAAGGGAAGTTAGAAGTATACTTGCCCTGAACCTTATATTGTAGAAAGTCCACCCTGAGGAATAGTGACAATTGATGTCTTTTATTAGAAATCCAGTTTTCCCATGTGCATCTTCTTGAAACCAGGTGTCTTCTGATTATTCCCTTGGAGTTAAGATGGGTTATGACCAAGATAAATCTTTCTACAAAGGTCTTGCATTGCTAACTTTGCTATCCTTTTCATACTCTCAGCCTTTTACTCACTGTCAGTACAAGATGTGTTTTTATCTCATTCATGCTGGCTTTATGAGACTTTAACATAAAACCTTGTTAAAATGAATGGTTTTAAATAGATTGTCAACCATTTAGGATTTGACTTCTCAGGCCTGAGTATAATAATATATAATGTCTAGAAATGCATAAGACAAAGATAGGCATTAGCAATTTAATTCTGTCTGTATAAAATCTGAGATTTTTCTCATATTAAATCTTGAAATAGTGCTTTAATGTCTACTGTACTATATTTCTAACGAGTATATTATATGTAAACTCTATAGCTGTTTTCCAGTGTGCAACTCTATTCTCTGTATGCAAAAACTGTGTTGTAATAAAGATTGTGTTTATTTTTCCTCTAAGAAAATTCTCTTTTGAAAAAAGACAATCCTTAGAAATGTTTACAGCACACATGGCAACCTAATACCCAGCAGCCTGGAGGAATCTGTAGCCTTGGCTTACTCGTCCCAGTAGAATCCATTTTTATATTATGGAAATTTCTGCAGACCTCAGGCTATGAGTATTGAACAACTTTCACCTTTTGTGGCTTCTCACTGACCTATAGAGCAATATAGGGGATTGTGAACATAAAAGAATAATTGACAACCATTATATTATTCCATGAGATTGCTTACCCATGTGGTAAGAAAAAAACTTTCAAATTTACAATTAATTAGGAGTATGGTATTGAAGATATACCTTTGGTGCATTAGAGAGGCTCAGAAAGATGAATATGCTTTCTCTGTCAGTTCTTATTTTGATCTTTCTCATCAAAAGATATTTTGGTTCCACATTAATACCATAATCTCATTTGCAATGTTTTTGTCTACCGCAAAAGTTACTATTATGGTCAGGCCAACTATTTCTGTAGGAAAGCTTGCATTATACATGATGTTGTATATGGATGATATATTTTCTACTTGAGCTCAAAATATAAGCTTTCTAAAGCTTCTTTACATGGCCTTTCACTCCTTAAATGGAGACGGTATTCTTAGAAGAGTAATTATTTTTCTTCATTTTTTTATATTATTAAATCTGCTATGTGAACTATGAATTCAGGCTAGTCTAAAAACGTTCATAGAGCTGAATTATTTATTTGATCATTACAATTATTGGCTACCCATCTTATCACAGAGAAACACCTATTTCATAATCTTATTCCATATTAATATATCTTATTTTAATTATTTGATATGATTTAGTATTATTAATGGATAATTGTTGTTCCAAAACTCCAAAACTCATAGACATTTCATACATCAACAAATATTCTGTAAGTAACATTACAACTTTAATGGAAAAATGGGAATCACAGAATGTGTAATGAAATTCAACAAATACTGGATTGGGATTAAAATTCTGTAAATAAATGAAGATACAAAATTGAGCTAGAATACCAACTTTATTATTTTTTATTTAAAATATCTCCAGTTATTTAGCTCTAGATAGTTCCTCAGGCCCTATTCAGTGATGGGATTCACCAATTCGTACCATTTTGGGAGAACCGGTTGTTAACTTTCTGAGCAGTTTGACGAACTGATTATTGGAATAAATCATTAGGGTGGGGTACCAGTGGTTAAATTATTTGAATCCCACCACTGATATTAACTGAAAACATTTGCAGGATCCCCCCTCTCTCCTTCCCTTCCTCCCTCCCTCCTTCCTCCCCCTCTCTCTCTGTGTTAGAGCAGGCTGAAGGCACCTATGCTTCTTCCTTACCTTCTCATTTGAGACTTTCCCTCACTGTCAGCACAACAGAGTTGCCAATAAAACAGCAACTTTGACACAGGTGTGGGAGGAGAAGGGAAGAGGAAAGAGAAGAAACATGTTTTTGAAACTCTGCAGGCACCAAATAACAGAGCAGTGCAGCAGTAAAAGGACAGAAGGTGTGGGTTGTTGTTTTTCTTTCAGAAGAGTGGACTGTACATAGAAAACAAAAGTATAAAGGCCAAGCAAGAAAAAACATAACTTGGAAAGGTACAAGAGCTCTACCCACTGGCTGTATAAAGTGACAACAGAGAAGAAAAAGTAGAAGAAATCCCAGAGAAGAGGGGGAGAAAAAAAAGGCACAACAGGCTATGTAAGAAAAACATGGTGATGTATAATAGATAGCAATAAAGAATAATATTGTAGTGTATGGCTATATTATAGAGATTATACAATTGTATAATTGTAACAGAATAAAAATAATAATAGAATCTAGTATAGGGGTAATAGGAATCACTCATATTATGTAATATCAAGAGCAGCTGTGTTGTCTTCGCTGATGATGTAAAGCTATTCAACACCACAGACAATACTGCTACCCTTCAAAAAGACCTCAACTATGTATCAGAATGTTCAAACAAATGGCAACTTCAAATCTCAACAAATAAATGCTCTGTCCTACATACTGGCAAAAAAATCAGAAAATAAAATACAGGCTGAATAGTCAAGACCTTGTTGATAATCCAAACTCTGTCAAGGATCTTGGACACTAATAACTAGAGCATACAAAACATTTGCTAGACCAATATTCGAATACACCTCATCAGTCTGGAACCCACATTACATATCTGATATTAACATAGTTGAGAAAGTCCAGAAATATTTTACAAGACTTCTTCACTCCTCTACTCGTTGCAGAATACCTTATGCCATCAGACTAGAAATTCTAGACTTTGAACACCTAGAACTATGCCACCTTCGGTCCGATCTAAGTATAGTATATAAAATCATACATTGCAATGTCCTACCTGTCAATGAATACTTCAGCTTCAACCATAACAATACAAGAGCAAACAATAGATACAAACTCAAGGTTAATCGCACTAAACTTGATTGCAGGAAATACGACTTCAGCAACAGAGTGATCAATATCTGGAATACTCTATCTGACTCTGTGGTTTCTTCCCCAAACCCCAAAAACTTTAATCTTAGATTGTCTACTATTGACCTCACCCCTTTCCTAAGAATTCTATAGGGGGCGTGCATAAGCGCACCAACGTGCCTACTGTGCTTGTCCTATTTTTTCTTTTATATTTTATTTTTCTTATACTGTATGTATCCATGTATTCTTACTATGTTTTACTTATACCTATTATCTTATAAGCAATTGACAAATAAATAAATAATAAAATAAATAAATAAATTTAAAAAAGTACGTGTATATGTGTGTACACACACACACACACACACACACACACACACACATACATATCCAGGACCCACTGTTTCTGTGTCTATTTTGAGTCTGGGTCAGTCTAATTGGGTATATATTCAAGAAGAAACCATCATGTGTTGGGGGCAATAATGGATGCAATGATTCTTTAAGGTTCCACACTTTAGTTTTTATTTTAATAAATCCATACCCTCTTCCCTCTGACAGGCTTTCAAGTATTGGAAGACTGTTCTTGTATACCTTCTCCCCTTAGCCTTGTCTTCTTTAGGCTAAACCAGAGGTGGTATTCAGCAGGTTCTGACCAGTTCTGGAGAACCAGTAGTGGAAATTTTGAGTAGTTCGGAGAACCAGCAAATACCACCTCTGACTGGAGATTTTACACTATCCTTCCCCTGCCATGCCCACCAAGCCATGCCCACAGAACTGGTAGTAAAAAAAATTTGAATGTCACCACTGGGCTAAACACCTCAGAACTTGTGCCAAGAGAAGAACAACAAGGTAACTCTCAGGATTGTTTCAATAGCAGGTTGGGATGCTTCAACAATCGTGTAAAAACATTCATAAGTTTCTTTTTTTCAGTGTTGTTGTAACTTCTAATGGTCCTTCAGTGAACTGTTGTAAGTCAAGGACTACATGTATTCCCTTCCAAATCATTTCACTTTTATTCTTAATTCCATTCGCATTATTTAGCCTTTTCATCCACTTCAAAACCATTTTTTATTTTGATTAAAGTTGTTCTGCATTTTCAATGATTCATTTCACCTTAACAGTTCCTTACTCTTTCAAATGATATTCTTTGATTTTTTTTTCTTCATATACTTATTATACAATACTTTTCTACCCCATTTTTTCAGTAATATTCTCTTATAAACATGTTTTACTCATCTACAGCTTCTTTCATGCCATCATTACACCTTTCTTCCTTATATTTTGTATCAGTGTAACTCTTTGCATTTCTGTGGCATACTGTTAGATTTTTTTTTTCACTCAGTTCTAAATATATTCTATATTGTCTCACCTTCTATTCACTTTCCATTTGACTCTTTTGGGAGATCTATCTATCATCTAATATTGTTTCATACAGGATATTATCTATTCATTCATTCATAATGGCATACAAGGTTGGGTAGTTACAATGTTATGGACATAGTAGTAGTCCTGGTGGCTGAGAGTCACTAATCCACTGGTATTGCACAGATACACCATAAGAGGGAGAAATAGCTTTACACCAGTTGGTTTGCAGCACTCTCAGAAGAAGTCACCTCATCCAGGATTTCTACCACCCACACTACTCTATCTATCATGTCTGGGCAGATTCAGCACAGGTTCCAGCTCCCCATGCAAAATGCAGCCAGCAGTTTCCCATCACCAAAATGGTGGTACCTATCTATCTACTTGCAAACAATGCTTTTGAATTGGGATAAGGAACTAGGAACAAGAGATTGGGAGTTCACTCTGTCCTACAGTGCTGGATTCAAACCACCAGAGTGCAGGCAATTGTACAGCACATCCAGGGTCATTAAGCCTCCGCATCCTAATTCTTTCAATTTCTTATAATAAAGTCAAATAGCTTTTTTTTAAAAAAATGGTCACATGTATGCAAAGAAACCCATTGAGTCACTCAGTGTCACTCTTTCTCAGGCACACTATGGATGCTACTTTGAGCTCTTGAATGAAAGGCAGGATATAAATCTAAGAAAGAACAAAAGGATGTCTTAGAAACCATTCCTTTTTTCTAAGCTGATATTCATCAAACATTGCCATTCCCATTCATTTTTGTATTTCCGAACTGTCCAATCATTCTTTTCTGTATTGTATCATTTTAAACCAACTATTCTAATTTCTTTTACTATTTTCCCTTTACACCATTCCTTTTTCTAAAGGCCAAAATTTGTAACTACTAAAATCTGGTTGTCCCATATTCAGAACTTCTCATCTTACCAACTACAAGTAAAAAATACATATAATATATTCACTTACTCAGGACATGCCTCAAATTAAGGCAATTATTTTCAGCATTCTTACTTTATCATTACTTTGGTACCGCAAGCTTCATAAATGATGCAAACCAGAAATTGGTATGTATAACAAGTAAACTTTAAGAATTTATGACATGCCTTTCAGTATCAAACTCTAAAAGAGTATGCAATTTAAAACAATAATTCAATGAATGCAGTGAGCTTATACAGGTGGGGTATATAGCAGTGGTGGGATTCAATTTTGTTTACTACCGGTTCTGTGGGCATGGCTTGGTGGTCGTGGCAGGGGATGGAAACTGTAGAATCTCCAGTTAGAGGTGGTTCTCTGAACTACTCAAAATTTCTGCTACTGGTTCTCCAGAACTGGTCAGAACCTGCTGAATACCACCTCTAGGATACAGCTAAATAAATACATGCAAAGAAAAATAAAATGAATGCAAGCAATGTCTTAAAATGCATAACAACACAAGTCAAATTTCTTTTTCAGAGATATCTACTGCTACTGAAATATATTATTAGTGTTGGTGAGCTTCTTTGGCTTTCTCTCTATATGGCATTTACTACTAAAAATGCCCTTTTCCCAACAAGCCAGTATATATTTTGCATACAGGTAGTCCACAACTTACAACAGTCCATTTAGTAACTGTTCAAAGTTACAATGACACTGAAAAAAGTGCCTTATGAACTTTTTTTTCACACTTATGTCCCAGTGGTGGGATTCAAGTTTTTTTACTACTGGTTCTGTGGGCGTGGCTTGGTGGGCATGGAAGGATACTGTAAAATCTCCAATCAGAATTGATATTTGCTGATTCTCCAACTACTCAAAATTTCTGCTACCGGTTCTCCAGAACCGGTCAGAAACTGCTGAATACCACCTCTGTTATGTCCACTGCAGCACCCCCTATGGTCATGTGAGTAAAATAGACACTTGGCAACTGACACATAGACACTTGGCAACTGACTCATATTTATGATGGATGTAGCATGATTCCAGGATCATATGATCACCCTTTAAGAACTTCTGACAAATAAAGTCAATGGGAAGCCAGATTCACTCAGCAACTATGTTATTAAAGTAACAACTGCAGTGATTTACTTAACAACTGTGGCAAGAAAAATCATAATACGGCCAAACTTTGCCTCTCTTTGCATAATTAAGTCTCAGCAATGAACAGAATAAGGGGGAAAAAGACAAGGAGTAGAAATTAGAAAGTGAATTAGGGAGCATTAGATAATTTACAGATGAGAGAAAATACTGTGTTAAGACAAACTTAACAAGATTTCTTCATGATCTTCCAAAACCATACATAAATTTAATGACATGGATCCACACTAAGTTATGAAGGCTAAATAAGGATTTTTTTTAAAAATCACTGGATCCTACTTGCTTCAGTAGAAACATAGAAACATGGCTGGGATCATAGTCAGATTAAAAATACACTAATAAATCTTGGACAATTCCCACTCTATAATTTATTCTTTTAATTATTACATTTATTTATCTTCCCTTAATCTGATAGTCTATTGTGAAAAGTAAACTAACATTAATTCTAGAAAAGAAAATGAAACATTATGTTTGTTTATTTATTTATTTATCTTTGAAAGTGCTTCTTATTGTTGATTTCAATCTCTATATTGTGTTCTAACAGCACATTGCATCAGGTATTCAACAGATTCTGACCAGTTCTGGAGAACCGATAGCGGAAATTTTGAGTAGTTCACAGAACCATCAAATACCACCTCTGACTGGAGATTTTACAGTATCCTTCCCCTTCCATGCCCACCAAGCCACGCCCACAGAACTGGTAGTAAAAAAATTGAATCCCACCACTGCATTGCATGTTCTGATATGGGTCAGGTTAGTTGCTCTAGACTATGTGTAATTAATAGTAATATTTATATTTTAAAGGATCAATATCAGTACTTGACCTCAATGTACAATATAATCTATTAGTACATCACTAAATATGAAATGAACTATAATACATTTGAGAGACAAACCACTTATATCAAACCCAGTTAATATAGACAATGATATTTTATTATACCAAATGAAAGCAGTGTGGTTCCATTTAAATACTACAAATAAATGAATGGTATATTGAAAGATTTTTCCATCTTTAATTTACTGAAAGCACTGAGGAGGTTAATCAGTGTCCTCAGTATGCATTACCTTTCTGCAGAAGAAAAGCAAATGTTTATGAGTGAAGCTTCTATGCAAGCTGAATTTAGAATAAAAATAATATATAAATGTAGTCCAATTACAGTGTGTGTGTGTGTGTGTGTGTGTGCATAATAATACACATAAGAAAATATAAACTATAAAGCAGAATAAAGGGAGCTATATTTCACTTTTAAGATGCTACTTCATATTTCTTTATTACAAGCTTTGGAAACATTAATAGTGAGCCCACAGAATATTCAAAACCACTGTTTTCCTCAAGGCTACATGATAAACTTTTGACTTACAGAATGTTTCCCATATGTACTAACATAAAGCATGTGTGCTTTTATTGACTAGACAAGAAATACTTATCAGAAGATTTTCATTAGTTAAAAAATTAAACCAAAATCAGTAAAACTCAGAATTACATTCAGCTGATATACTAGTTCATATTGTGTGGACAAAGACAACAGTACATGGTAGGCCAACTTGGGGAGTGGGTAGGCCTCTACAACTGTACATTGTAAATTTTCTTTGACTTTTTATACATTTTCATCAATATACAGAGTGACTTTTGAAAAGGAGAAATTATTCTATGTCATTATAATGTATGTTTCCATTATTCCATTGCAATTGCAATTCCATTACTTCTATTGGCTCCACTGTGTTCAAATTTAACATTTTTGGAATGAGGTGTTTTAAACCAGCAAAGACAGTTCCAAAGCATAGTCTGTAGAAAAACAGATGGAAACTTACTCAGAATCATATTAATGTTTCTGAATAATTGAAAAATGATTTACAGCCCATTCCTAATGTCAAGCAAATGTTTGAATCCTGAACACATTCCACGTGATATGAGAACAAATTAGGGATCATCACCTTCACCATTTCCTCTTGCCTCTGAGATGAGGTTTTCTTCTGCCACAGAGTTATTATGCAAGAATAAAGAAGCAAATACTATTAAAAAGTGAAATGAGGATTTATGGATTGAAAAACATGAGAATTTAATAAGGGATTGAAAGGATTTCTGGAAGATATAATAGAGAGAGTGACAATGGCTTTGTCAATATCTGTTGATGAGAAGGTCAAAAGCAATTATTTTTTTAGCTTTAGTTTTTTTTTCCTATAACTTTTTCTTTTCTTTTTTCTTTCTTTCCTATCTTTTTCTTTAGATTTGTCTTTTACTTAATGAAAAATATTCAATAAATATAAATAAAATAAAGAAACAGATGCCACTAAACCAGCAATATGATTAACAAAAAAAAAAGGCTTCCATTTGGGGAATGGAAATCTTACCTGTAAAAGAAATAAAATGGAATACATGTTTTATAAAATAATTGCAAGCAGGCAATAATATATTTTTAAAACCCTATCAAAAGCTTGCTATTAATATTAATAAAACTGACAATAAAAACCCACCATGATTTGAACACCTTAGGAGTAGAAAATCCACTAAACTGTATAGGGTTTTAGATTCCTAGGCAAAAAGGGGCTTTGGAGAACCTATAGTTTTAACCTAATATTATGCATCCATCAAGTAAAACAAGAAATAATCTGCTTGGTTTACAGACTCTTTTATGTATGTGTCATTGCAATTTTGTCATTGAATCTCTTGTCTGCACAGCCCTACTAAGGATGGAATGGTAAGGTTGGATGTTAATAAATTTAAAGCTTTCTGGTGTAGAATTATGGCAGTTGATGATGCTCTTCAAAGGAGTGGAGAGGCATTGTAGCTAAGAGCATCAGCTGGAAAAGAGATTTTGAATGGCAGAACCTCCCTGGATCAAAAGGAGATCATGAGATAAAACACATGCATTTTGAATGTTCCTTGCCATAAGCTGCAAAAATGGAAAGGTGGCTTGGGGGTTGAGCAGCTCAGAACCCCAGAATTCTATCTATGTTTACAACTATAGTGTAGCTTATAAGGACATTATATCTACCTTCCTCATTTCTTAATCACATTTGGTAGTAATTTATCTAGAAGCTCAGAGATATTTCTTCAGTGGTAAAGATAAAATTCTTTTCAGTCAGTCAAATCTTCTTTTGGAATGACAGAGCAAAAAGCTTAATAAAGAAAAGGTTTATGAAAGTTTTAAACATGTCTTTACCCTTTATTTCTATTATTTCTACTTTTAATGAAAGTTCTTTGGTATACATTTATACTGACCAGACCTTCATTGAAATGCTTTTTGTTTATTGTTATAGGGTGCATCTAACTGGTAGACTCTACATAACAAAAGATATAGTAATGAACTAAACTGTGATGTTTTGTTTCCATAGAAACATGGCGTGTGTTGTAGTTTCAAGTTAAGAAGAGCCATTACACTGAAAATATTAAAATACAGAAAGATAAAAAGGATTTTAAAAAAGGCTTGCCTGTCCCTTTGCCAGCTTGAGATACTTTCACTTTTGGATTATAATATACAATGGCAAGTATGAGGAAAATGGCAAGAGAGGCTAAGAAGATGTTACAGCAACAGGGAGAAAAATACTTACAACAGATTTGCTTAAGAAATTATTTGAACAAATGGGAAATAAATGGGAAAAAAGAATGGATGAAAGACTTGTAAAGTTGAGAGAGTGAAAGAAGATATTAAAAAGTTGGAAAGTTCTATAAAGCAAACATCTGGAGACATAAAACACATTAATGAGAAAGTGGAAATTTTAGAGAATAAGAAGTTATGAATAGAGAATTGGAAAAAGAATTAGATAAAGTAGCCTTATAGGAACTGAGAGAAAAAGAATTTTGAAATTCATAGCTGTTCCAGATGTTTCAAACAAGATTAAAGAAAGATTCATTGAAGTGTTGGCAAATTTTCTGGATTGAAAGGTATGGAGACAGAAATTGAATTCTATAGGATAAACTCTAGATTTGCAAGAACAAGAAATCCCCCGATATATATTTTGGTGCAGTTTTTTGCAAAAATACAAGGCATCAAACTCTGCAGCAGTATTTTAATGGAAGATTAAAAATGTAAATATAATTAATTTGAAAGAGATTTTTATCAAAAATTTAAGTAAAATAATATTATTTTGTAGCTGAAAAATTAAAACAGGAAAAGATTCCATTTCAATGGGATAAATTGGAAAGTGTGATTTTTATTCTTTTTAAGCAGCAGAGCTTTAGATTAAATTCTGTTCGGAAGGCAAGATAATTCTTAGAAAGATTCAAAGGAGAAATGCAGAAGATACAAATAGGCTCAGAGGAAATAACAGGGGAAAAATCACAATAGCTGCCACAGGAACTAGAAAAACATGGTACTTAATTAGGTGCTAAACATATTGATTTTATCTTACCAATGTATTTGTGATTTCTGTGGACCATTAAAATTAGAAGTTGTAACTGATTGATGAAGATGGCAAAAAGTTGATACCAATGGATTTGTGAGGCAGATATTAGATAATAGATATTATCTAATTGAATATTAGAAATGTAGCAGAAGATTGAAAGGGCAATATTATTCACATTTTGTTTTATTTGCTTGTTTGTGTTTTAAAAAAGAGGAATTCAAGAAGATCCAGAAATTTGTAAACTAATGTACTAGTAAACTGGTAGAAAATGTTAAGGGTAAAATTATGCAACAGTACAAAACTAAGGTTTCCTGGAAAAGCAAACTCATCTTCTGCAAAGATAATATCTTTTATTTTTTTAAAAAAAGTTCCAACTTAAATATTTGCTTACACTTTCAACAATATTTTGGCAATCCCATTCATGGAAGACTCCTGAGAAATCACAGCATAAAACAGCAATACTGTAGATATTGTCAAGAGCTGGATCACATCTATAGATTCTATCTAAAAAGTCATATCTCAAATGATTGTCTACTCAGCAATAATATAGAAGAAGTTCTATAAGCATACAGCTAGGCATCAAAAGGGCTCCTTGCTGTCTCTGGCTTCCAGTTGGAATGGAAAAACTGCTTCATTGTCAGATAGGTGGCTGAGAAACAATTAATAGGCTCAGTGCACCATGAATAATGGAGGATGTGAGACCTGGAGTGGCAGACAGCTCCATTCATTTCATAGGTCTTCTTCCTTCCTTCCTTCCTTCCTTCCTTCCTTCCTTCCTTCCTTCCTTCCTTCCTTCCTTCCTTCTTTCCTTCCCATCTGCCTGCCTGCCTACCATGGGCAACAAGATATCTGGCTTAACACAGGACAATCATTCAAGGCCAGTTTAAAGATAGAAACCCTTGAGGAAGAATGTGGCCCAGTAATAACGTTCAGCACCTAGATAGCATACTCATCAGGAACACACTTCAGTTTGCCTACTTAATGGTATTATAATTCTATATATAGTTTTCATAAGAATCCATGATCTTTCTAGTAAAATATTAACTGGAGATCCTTTGTAACAAATGAGACAGCAATGAACGTCTCTGAATTTCTAGAGTCTTTCTATCCTTTATTTGTGTGTGTGCCAGCCAAGACTATGTGGATAATTTAGGATGTCTTGGACATATATGTATATTACTGACTCATGTCCTTTCAAAATGTGCGTATTCATGTTTACATGTCAGTAATAATTATCAAGGAACATATTCATCTACAGCACAAGAAGAGAAGTGCTCCAAGTTTCCAATAAACAGTTGAGTAGCTTTCTTCTCTTAGAAACTATCCTGAGAACAGCCCCGAAGTGAGGCAAGGCTGTCCATTCTTCTCCAAGTTCTGAAGTAGCAGATAATCAATGTTAACAGTCCAAATTGGAAATAGTAGCATCTTAAGCCAGCATTTTTTCATGTTATGCCTCAGACAAAATTACTCAGGGTGGGGAAGAGGGGAAAAAGAAATGTTAAGTTACAAGAAAATCAGTTTGGCTTTCAAAGAATAAGTGTAGCCCCAAGTGGAAAACCTGACATAAATTCAGCAAGATGGCAAAATAAACAATGCCTGCTATTTTGAAGTTTCAGAGGGTATTCATCATTGTCAAGACTTTCTGTACAGTATAACCATTACAGCACTTCAGAAAAGTGGCAGGTCATCTCAGTTTTTCTATATTTTTATATCTTCGGGTTATCCTTTTCAGACTTGGGGGAAGGGAGCCAACAGTACACAGAGAGAAAGCTAAAGCATTTATTCCTCTCTTTTGAAAAGCAACTTTTCCCTCTTAAATCTGTTGTCTTAAAATAGGAAAATGTTGATACTTACAGGACAGCAGGAAGGAGGTAATGTCAATCTTAGCAACACCAAATGGGAAAGTGTATCTTTTTGCCCCCAAATACTGGTCCCTTGTCCTCAATAAAGAATCAAAATTACCTGATATATTTCAGCTCGTTCCAGATAACATAACAAATAAGCCATTGTTTCAGTAAGGAAATTGTTGAGGAGTGGTCAAATTAATGTCTTGCTGCTGGAAATGCAAGTAATATAAAATTATGTTATTAATAAGTAAAATACACATAGCTCCACCAGTGAATTGAATAGTCAAATTCATCAGAATTATCAAGAATTGTAGATCTTGATAAATATGCCTAAAGTAAAATCACTTTAATTTTGATAGGATGGGGAACTCTAGAGAAGATTTAAATATTTTTAGAGGAATGTCAAGGGCCAACAGGGGAGGAACAGATTAAAATTCCTCGGAGAGAAAGAGAGAGAGAGAGATGATTGGTTTCCAAAGTCTTGGTATTGCTGTTCAATAAAACCCCATCTTAGCTAGTCCCCATCTAATATTTTATATTGTGAGATGATATGAAACAGAATTTCTAAGGGAGAATTTCAACCAAAGGTAAGTTGATTGGGAACAGACAATTCTTAAATCACTTGGAACCACTTGGAACAATTTAAAAGGACCTTTCTCAAACTAGTGCTAACCAAATATATGGGACTTCATCTCCAATAAACTCATGCCAGCACAGCCAACATCTAAGATTCATGGGATTTGAAATTCCTTATAAAGAGTACCAAGTCACTGAGTCATCTTTCAATACCACCTTTCTTACATGGTTGATGTTGCGATAATAAAATTGGAGAAGAGCATTCTATATATATTGTCTTGAATTCCTAGAAGAAACACAAGATATACTTTCATTAAATGGAATTAAACAAAATTTAATATCTATGGTGCAGATAAAGAGTTTACCTAAAACTTTTTGCTCTTCTGAATAAAAGCATCTGCTGAAAGACAACCTCAGTCCTTCTCTTTTCTAATGTGGTACTAATGAAATAGTGTTGCAATTCATTCTTGATTGTATCACCATTGAGATTCGGGTTATTGGAAACTGTGCAATTGAGCGAGGTTGGATAGATCATTATACCCTTCTGTATATTAATATTGATAATAGAATTCTCTTATTATTTAGGTTATCGCTCCCATGCTATTTTCCCTGCTGCATAAATACTTTGCACCAATTAACTTGAAATATGTGTGCTCTCTGTATTGCTGCTGATACAGTTCTGCAAAAAAAACAAGTATCAACATTACAGCAGTGCACCACCAAACTCTTGCATTGAGAAAAGCACCTGTAGTAAAATGAATGCACACAACTAAAAATGAATAAACAAAAATATCTATAGCTCCTACATCCAGATTGTTGGCATATTTTAGATCTAGACACAATTGTACAAGAGTCGAAATACTGCATCATCAGTTCTTATACCCAAACATTTTTATTTAATTGGGGAAAAAACACCATGTGCAACTTGTATTTGAATGTGTAATAACCATTAAAGGTTCTTGATCTTCAATGAATAACTTTTGAAAAAAGTGAAATTGTTTTAAGAAAATCTATTTTCTCTTTGATTCATTAAAAATCTTCAATTCGTGCAATTGTGAATTGCCATAGGTCAGTGTTTGTCAAATTTCACAACTTTCAAGACAAGTGGACCTCAACTCCCAGAATTCTCCAGCCAGTCAAGTTTGAGAAGCACTGCCTAATTCATAAATATCTTTCCTTTAACAGCTTTGCACTCATAGAAGGGCAATTTGCACCTTGCACTAGAATGTTATGTGAGATAAATTAAACTCAGAAATTTCTTCTTCAATTTTTTCGTACATGGGAAGACTGAGACTTGCTTCAAAAGCTATCCACTATGCAATCTTATGTGACTGTTCTTTTTCATGTTGTTGCAGAATATAGCAGCTAGTTATTATTATTATTCATTAAATGTTTATACCACCCATCTCCCCTATAAGGTAACTCTGGTGGCTTGCATATTAAAACTATGCAAATTTAAATGTTAAAATATGGGGCCACAGCAGAAAATGTTCTTCTCCTTGACCTTGCCTGCCAGAATTCTGTAGCAGATGAATTCCATGGCATATCAGGATTCTAGCAATTGCTCTAATTAAAACATGATTCTCGAGCCAAACTTCAAAAACTTCAAAGGATTCATTAGAGGTGACATACATGCCCTGTACGAAGCCAAATCTGGCATACATAATTTACAGTCACCTGTGACCCTGTTTTCCCACTCCCCCCTGGGTGTCTCATAAATCAGATTCTCCAATTGAGCATGTTCATGGGCTGGGTGTCATCATTCACATTCTCCAGTTAAATATATTTGTGGGCAAAAGCTCTAGTATTTTAATTACAATTTTTTAAAGATAAGAGTTGGAATGTACTTTCGCTTTCAAACTGCTGCACTGTTTTTCCAGATTTCCTTCCCCCTCTTTTTTTTTTTTAATGGCAACTACTAAAACAGGCATAGGAATGTTTTATGAGTTGACATAGCAGGCCTCTTCCACTAGTGCAAATGGAATGGGCTTGTCCCATTAGGGAGAGACGGCTCCTCAGATAGCCTGGATCCATGTGATATAGGGCTTTAAAGATAACAACCAACACCTTGTACTGGATCCAGGAGCAAGCTGGCAACCAAGCAGCTCATGCAGTAGCAGTGTTATTTGTGCTATCCTAGAGACTCACAGAATTATATGTACCACTGCATTCTACATTAGCTATACCTTCTGAATACTGTGAAGGTTAGTTCTCTATTTTCTTAGTGTTTACAAGAGTGCTTTTATACAATATCTTATTATGAAAACTTTTCATAGGCCACTATTAAGGATAGAATTAATGATCTGGCATGTATAGACATATTGTGACTGCAGCTTCCAGAATTCTTATCCAGGACTCCAAACACAGAACTTTGGCAATTTCTAAAACCTGTGAAGCATTCCAGGCTGAAGATGACCATTATAAGCTGTTATAAATAATATTTACAGTCAAATCCATCTACCTTATCAGGTATACAAGTACCAGTAAAATCAATCTAATCGTGGCACCACTAGTCCCATAAATTACATTATTCAAACATTAATCACATGTCATAACACATATAACTCTTTCTGGTATTTGATCCTAGTTATTACAAACACAAACAGCATATTATAAGGCCATCTTTCCATTCAAGTGACTTATTCATTGACACACTGAAACTCAATCTCATTTGAACTAATACTTTGAAAGCTAAGCCATCAGTGTCAATTAGATCTTCAGTCACTGAATAATTACACTGCAATTGGCAAGGGTTAATTACTACTATTGTAAATGACAATGCAGGTCTGAGATGTGCTTGAATTGTTTGGTAAGGTAAGTTCTGAAATGGTGGCTCTTTTTCACAAATATTTGAAATAATATATAAAGTCTGACAGTTCATCATTTCTGTGGAGACTAGAGATTTCTATTTTAGTTACCTCTTCCTTCTAGTAACCAAGAAACAACAAGAACAGCAACACAATAACAATAATATTATCCATTTTCATACTTTCCAATATGACCCAAATTAATGCTTTTCTTATCTGAATATGTTATCTTTATTTTTTTTAAAAAAAACACAATATGTTCAAATGTTAGGAATGACATCCAGTACTTAGGTGTGAGTAAAAATAAGATTAAGGTTTAAATCATTTGACAAATGTTTTCCAGGCAAATCCAAATGTCTCTGTTGTACAATGCATCCTATGACAAATCATCTGTTGTTTCGTAAGGTTGCTATAGAAATTAATTATTGCATTCTTTGGCAGCTGGCATTTCCCAATATACAAGAACAAAGTGATACTCTAAAAGCAGAAAATTTCCAGCCTGAAAATGTACTCCTAGAGTTCTCCTTTTGTATGTGTCCATGCTGCCACTTTGCTAGGCTTTTTCCCATCAAAGTGAAGTGGGTGTATAGAGACATGTGTGCAAACAGATAAGGTGTTAGGCACAAGAAATGGAGAGTAAATTGCAGTTCCAAAATGAGTACAAGTTTATTTCATGCTACGTCTAAACAAGAATCTGTACTACTAACAGTCAAAGCAAATTGGCGGAAGATAAGATTCAACGGAATTCAAGGAAGACTGAACTTAGATCTCTTGTGGACGTAAAGGGACTCCAAATTGATTATACACTTAACTACTCTCTGGGGTTCACCCTGGTCATCACAGCACAAGGCTAGCTTCTGAAGCAGCCAATGGAAACTCTACAAAAACTGCAGATGCTCTAACAAGCCAAAAAGGAAATCCTTCATAGCTATTTGTCCAGCTCTTCTGAATGGTTATATCCTACTTCTTCTCAATGTTTTGTTAAGGTTTAGGCAATCTCATAAAGAGACTTGGCCCAAAGGTTAGAAATTTCCAGGGCCTGTTCTTGGATATAATCCAATTGTTTCTTCCCTTTCCCCAGTCAATGAGAAAGGCTGACTGTGAAGATTTGGTACAATGACATCACAAAGTATATAGGCATAGATAGCTAGCTGTAACTTACGTAACTGATAACCTGTTGCCTTCCTTAGGATTAAGGCACTTGATCTCAAGTTTTCTAAATGTTGATGACCTTGATCTTTTTTTGCATGGATGGGGAATCACAAACAAAAACAATAACATCATTTGGTGTATAAAAGAGGCCAAATACTTTGAAAAAAATCATTGAAATCTTTAAAGCTGCAACAATATCCATATCATAAAAAGAAAGCCTTCTGAAATGAGTTAATTTGTCAATTTCTTTCTCTCCACAAATCACCATTCATAAGTATAATTTGTCTATAAAGGTTTTTCTTTGATTTTTAAAAAGTTTATAGTTAAATTTAAATGTATTATTGTGAATATTTATTCAAATATGCACATTTTGATCATATTTATTTAAAATATTTGTGTGGCTGTTCATCTTAAACACATTCTTGCCTAATGTATTTATTTTGTTGACAATTTTAAAATGCAAAAAAACATTTGTACTTTATTTTCAAGGATCTAAGGATCCTGGACAATTCTTTTGCAGAGATTATTTTGTTCATTTTTTTAAAAAAAATGTATTTTTTTTGTAAAATTTAGAAAATTATGCTCTCAAGACAACTAGGTTTTTCTTTGGGGCAGAATTCAAAAATAACTTTAGACTTGAATGCAAAGTTGATTTATCTCCCTCCTCCAATGCTTTCTAAATAAATTCCTAATGAGAATGAAATGGTCTCCAGTAGTTGAATAGGGAGGGGAGTTGTCTCTTTTGTTGGAAAATGTAAATGGATTTTCTTTTCAAAGCTCCTTTTTGCCCACAATTGCAAGAAAGATTATATTTCAGAGAAGGAGTGGAAGACATACAACAGAGGCCAATGCAATAGCTTTTGGTGGAGGTCATGTCAAGGGTGATGTTCATCTTTTCTATAACCTGTTCACTGCATACTAGGCAATTCATTATGATGATGTGATCAGTCTCCATTTAAGCACTAAGCACTAACCTAGGAGATTTAGTTATCAAAAATTTGCTGAACATCTTGGACAAAAATATGACCAACTGATAGACAGTCAGCATCTTTCCATGTGTGTGGCATGGTGTAGCTGACTGACTCTTCTCAACAGAACAAGAGAAATATATCTATTTTATTAATGTAGTGCAAGATTTATAGGCAGAATTGCTTTTCTAAATATCTTGAATCTCTTCATAAGCTGATCTACCATTTCAGAATCACAAGTGCTCCATCTAGTGGTTCACTATTTTCTTTCAGTCTGCTGTTTCTTAGTAATGTTTTAAAATGATTTTCTATTAAATCACTGAAGGCGTTGTTTGTTTTGTTTAGTAAAAAGCAAATCTTGACTTTAGATTTGTAAAGACCATCAGGAAAAATACGGTTTACCCCTTTATCTTTCATATTATCATTAAAGTGTCTTGTGTTTCTTGCTTCACTTGCTTTACTTGACCAATAGGAATTATATTTACCATCCCACAAAACAGCCTAAAACATTACCTACACAATTATGGAAGATTAATATTCACCTATAGATTACAACAATTAGCACCCAAACTATTCAAATGTGAACAAACTATTATGTCTGTCTAAGGAGCAAAGAGTTTTTGCCTAATTTCCAGTTAATCTAAAACAGGTTGTAAATCTCTCTCTCTCTCTCTCTCTCTCACTCACTCACACACACACACACAAAGACACACACACACTAAAAAGGGAAGCACACACTGCTGCAATTTTATATGGATCAGAAAGGCAGGAAATAAAACTAGACTTGTGTAGTATAAAATATAGAGAAACAGTCTGTGGGTTTCTGTATATATGTGTATTTATCAAATCAAATTCTTAAAACTGTCTGACTCCATAATAAGTATAAAAGAAGAGACATTTGCTGACCAGATCTGACACATCAGATTCAGTCATAATGGAGTGTTGATTGAATCAACCAAAGATAGTTAGTAACATAATTCAATTCAAGTAATAGTATTTGCACAAAATAATTTCTGAGTAAAAAGAAACTATTGTTTCTTTTCTCCAGCAATTTTTATGGAGAAAAACATTACACAGGTATGCAGAAATGTCACATATACTAGGACCACTAGTTATTCTGTCCTGGAAGAAGCCATCAGTCGGGCATAAGAGTATTGTCCTAATTAGTGAGTGTCTCTCCTTTTCTGATTCCTTTCCCGTTACTTGCCTTCTCTTTCTGTGGCTTGTCAGTAAAACAGTCATTTTGGCATGTAGTCCTATATAGACTGTCTGCCATTCAGGTCTGGTGTCAGCTCATCTCTCTCTCTCTTTCTCTCTCTCTCTCTTTCTCTCCCCCTCCCTCCCTCCCTTGCTCCCTTCCTCCCCCTTCTCTGCCTTTACCATACTTCAGTCTGTTTCTCTTCTTCCCTATATATTTGTCTACTTTTATAAAACTAGATTCTAATTTTAGTTTGCCTCTTCTCTTCACTCTTAATCAAAATACTTTTTTCTCCTGCACCCAACAGTTACAAATCCTAGATGAGAAACTATGTTCCAATCCTTTTAAATCCCTAATGTTTGTAGTAAGAATCCTGCCCAAGGATCCAGCACCACGGTACATCCACCAAGGATTTGGAATGGTTTTCATTTATAGGTTGCAAAGGAAAAACAAAGAACATTCTTATCAATATCTATCAGTTCTAGGACTGTACAAGTCTAGGATTAGATAATTTCATAATTGATGGCAGGCATTAAAGATATCCAGAAGGAAGTATCAGATGCCAGGGATTTAACTCCAATGGGCAGAACTGAGAACTTTGCCTTGCCTACTTTGAAAGTGAACTTTTTATGTAAAATAAGATTAGTGTAAATGGAACATACTGTACACAAAATAAGCCATTTTTTAAAATATCCGCTCAAGAAAGTTTTGAAACACATATAGGACAATAGGCTTAAAACATCAGTCCAAAATTTGATCCAATAATTATTCTGGTCATATTTGAAATGGCATTGGAAGAAAAAAAATGATTAAAAAGATGATGGCTTTTTTTATAGGACTGTTCAGTACACTCATCTCCTTGCTCAAATGATGCAAAACTTTAGTTATATTCATTGTAATCAACTTGTTTCCCTAGGATTTAGCTAAGACTAACTTCTCCATACAAGGACTGGAAGTTATTCCACCTCAGAAAGGAGACATTCCTAAGCAGCAATCAGTTTTACCAAGAAAGGGGTATTTTAAGGACTGCACCACATATTCACCTATTTTAATTTTCAGGATGAAACAAAAGTTGCAGGGAAAAGAAACTAAATTTTATTTATTTAGATGCTTCCTATTTCACCTAGAGGCAACTCTAAGTGGCTTAAACTATCACTCAGACCCATCGTGATTTCCCTATACATCTTTCTTTAAAATTGTAATTCATTTTTCTCAGCCTCGATCAGGGTTTAGTTCTCCTTTACAAAGTAATCTCAGCCAACCAGCAGTGAATAAAAAGACTTTGTGGCATTTGACTGCTGGTCAGATTTGTCTGTGTAACGATGTCAAGGGGGGACAAATGAAGTCAACTGAGATCAAAGGACTGACCTCATGATCTCAGCTGCTTAGATGGTGTCACTCAATTCCTCAAGTTTATCAAAAGCTGGATTGCTTCTTCCTATGGTTAGAAATAGTTGGAAAGATGTTTTATCTTAGCTCTCTATTCCCACAGAAACCAGCAGATGAATAGACTACAAAATGTTCTGGTGAATGCATCTTAGAAAAACATGGTCTACTACTGAATATTTCAGATTACACCAAAGTCTTCCAGGTAGATAAAGCTAAAATAGGAAAGAGAATATTATGGGACTTGAGAGAATTAACAAGAATGTTAACTTTTCTGGTTTCTTTTTCTTTGAAAGTTAATCTGCCTTGCCATTACACAATGCTATTTCAAACAGGTTTTTCCTTCTTACAAATGTATGCAGGTATTTTACTTTTTGGTTGCCAAAATTTAGCAGTATTAAGAAAAGAACTGTGAATATTCTCCAGAAATATTCTCAGACACAAATCTTACCCAACAGCTTATGTGCCTTATATTCAACACAATTTTTTTTCATGTAAAATGAAAGAAATGCCTATTCATATAACAGAAGGTTCAGCAGTTGCGGTAGTTATATTACAAACACAAAATTAATAGCTGTTGACAACATTATTGTAACAAGACAATTGTGTAATTCCTTTAAATATATAAAAATATTTCCTTATTATCCTCAATGCTTAGTGGTATATTTTAATATACATGGCATACAAATACAAATCGTGTGATAATGATTTACCAGCACAGGGTCTCTTAACATAACTGTGACAAATATATAATATTACAATAGCCTTATGCTGATGCAATTCAGAATATCTCATTCAATGTTCACATGAGACTGGATAATTTGTTTTTAAAGGGGGAAGGATTTGATGACCTAAATTGTGGCCTGCCACAAAGTTGCATAATACATTTAGATGACATAAAACCCTAAGTAAACAAGTATAGCATAAGTCTAATTGGTTTTGGTAGAGAAGGTCTGCCAATGTGTAATTCATGTTAAGAAGTCTGGTAAATAAATGAACGTGCAGTTATTGTAACTACCTTATCAAACATGGTCCCAGGAGTGGAACTGAAGAGAAGAAAGCTTCACCAGTTACACTGATAAGCTTCCTAAGTGAATGAACAATGAAAATTTGAGCAGGAGACAGCTTACCCTGATTTAGTCCAATTAAGTTCAGTAGGATTAGAGCCATCTAAGGTGTCTGAGAATTACTCTAGAGATCTTCCCTGGGCTCACTTGAAAGGGTCAAGTAATGCAAGCTGTTTTAAAGACATTATCAAAACAGACATTTCCATTTCTGAAAAGTTCATCTTCTCCAAATTTCAAAAAAGTCTGCCTTACCAATGCACGGAAATCTTTTCAATATGTCAGTTGCCAAGGTCTGCTGACGAGACAAAAAAACAACCTTACATTTTTTTCTACTTTAAATTATGATTTTTGCCTTTCAGAAATCAAATGGAATGTGGAGAACTTGAAAAATATTGATTTACTGACAGTTGTTGGAAAGAGCAGCCAGGGTTGGGAAGGCTTTGTTTATTTCCATTACTATTGGGTGCCCTGTTTTTATTTGTCTTTCATGAATTACTGAAAATTCAGATAACATTCTTCAAGCATTTGAATATTCATTTGTTGTTTTATTTCCTATTAGTAGTACAATCCGGAGGGCCAAAGTCTGAGTTACCTCATCAAATGTTTATATCCAGCTTGATGTATTTGTGAGGAAAAACAAACGGATGTCTTCAGATAGGGTGGAAAATAATCACTGCTCTTCTACCATTTGATTCTGCCTTGCAAATGCTTTCTTCTCACTTCTGCGGTCTGTGGAGCTACACAAACCCCATGAACTTACCTATGACCAGTCTGTAGCCTGCAGGACCACTCCCCCAATCATAAAGCACATAGTGCCAAACTTTCTGTGCAAAACTTTTTGTTTGTTTCCAAAGGATGCTAAAGAGCAATAATAGCTGCCCAGGGGCATCCATTCATAATCCATTCTTTCCTTTAGAAATGCCCCACCGTCCTAACTGGTCCCCAAATTTGGAATCAGTCATTCCAATAATGTCATAATGTTGCTGGCACCACTTCCTGATAGCCTTCAGAATCCTTGTTTAAAAAAAGAATTCCAGTTATAAGAACATTTTGTATCATTGGATAAAAATGCTACCTCAGCACAATTTCACTGAGAACCTACAAAATCATTCAATTTTAAGTCCCAAAGGTGCTTTTTCAAGAGGCAACTAGACTTTTTGTTTTTTTCTTTGAAGAGGTGAAGAAGCTTCTTGGATAAGAAGTGAAACGTCTTCAAAGTCCAGTTGCTGGACTTGAAAAAGCACCTTTGGGACAACCATGACCTGGATGACTAAGAATCTCCATAGACATTCAATTTTAAGGTTACTGTTGTTGCACTCTTATCTGAGGATAAGTGCAACTGAACACAGTAGGGACTTATTCCTAAATAAACATAACTTAGGATGTTATTCTACAAAATGCTTCCTATATTCTGAAGTATTGAAGAAACCTCTTGGTTTCTTTTTCTCTGCTAATCTTCTCCTGCCCTGAAGTTCTATTTTATTATAAAGGCACCTTTCCCAATATTTATTCTATTTATTACCAATGGCATTTTCTTCAAGGAATGTATAGATGGGGATATTGTATGGTTTTTACCCCCCTATCCACAGACAGAACATTTTGAAGCCTTGCTGAAATGTATGAATCATTCTGTAGCCATATTGTATGTCCATATTGCAGTATTTTATGAAACTGTCAATTTTGCAACTGTGTTGCAATTTATACTCATTAAGAATTGTGCTGTGTGCTTGCGTTATATTTGCTTTTTGTTGCACTGGATTGTCTGTGCACAACAAAAAATAACCATATAATTTTTAAAAGTGGATTTGTTATTTTTCTTTTGCTGTTTGATTGATCTGTCCCAACAAAAATCCTAATCTTAATCTCTTCTACTTCCTTGCCATAAAAACATTCAATTACATTTTCTAACATCTTGTCTTCTGGATTTAGGGTCTATATCCTCCCCACCAAAACAAATTCTACCAGATATATGGAACTATTTAAGCACTCGTGACAAACTGAATGTTTCAGTGAATTCCTAAATGAATAAGAAGCTCACAATTGTCCATGCGATATGACAACTGCAAATCTGCAAGTATATTTACTATTTACATATTCATAAGGAAATGAGACAAGAATAATTTGTTTCTATGTGGACCAGATTTAATGATATACTTTATTAAGCAAATGCTAGAGGTTATTCATAAGCCAAGCTTTAAATTCATATCTCATCAGAAGACAGTGGAATGTATTAGTGCCATACATTTATTTAAAATTGTTTGTGTGTGTGTATGTATATATGTATGTAAACAGGGAAGAATTATGAAATATTTCAAATATATATGAAGGTTGGTTGCTAACTGGTAGCAGTCAGGGTGGGATTCAGCCAGTTTGCACAACTTCAGGAGAACTGATTGTTAACTTTCTGAGCAGTTTGGTGAACTGGTTGTTTGAAGAAATCATTAGGGAAGAGAACCGGTTGTTAAATCATTTGAATCCCACCACTGGTAGCAATACAAGTTTACTATACACAAGTTTAATGAAATGCTTAGTGAATGGTTCAACACATCCAGGGAGGACATGTAGTGCCCCCTTGTGGTGTCAGAAAAGAACACTTGGTTGAAATGTGAATGCATCCCAAGGAATCTTCACATTTGTTTCCTGTCAATCCACATGATCTGCAGTAAGTATTGGATGAATAATGCAATAAAGAGACTGGATCTAAATATTAGTTTATCAGAGATTAAAACTCTGTGTTAGAGGTAGAGGGTGCAATCCTCCATTTATATTCAAATAACCAGTAAATACTTTTTTTCTCCTCCCTTTTCTAAATCTTTTCCTTTACTTACAAATCCACATTAGTTCTGTACGACTGCTAGCAGTTCTGGGCTACAAGAATCTGGATTAGGTTTTGCATTTCTTGGCTGCCATCTACTGGTCCTCCAGAATGGAGAGGTATATGATAGTTCTAACTTCTACATAGAAGAAGGGGACAAGAGAGAATGAGGTGGCTGGATAGAGTCACTGAAGCAGTCGGTGTGACTTTAAATGGACTCCGGGGGATGGTAGAGGACAGGAAGGCCTGGAGGAACGTTGTCCATGGGGTTGCAATGGGTCGGACACAATTCTGTAACTAACAAGCTTTTACGTAAGTTTTCAGAAAACTCCCACTGGACTGCAGTAGAGAACCCCTCCCCCCCCTCCAAGACAGATTGAAGCAAATTCTTTTTCTGAAATTCCTCCTTCTCTTTCCACTGCCTGCCTTCCTTTGTGCATTTAGGGAAGAAGGCAAGACCAGTTGCTAGCTATGCCAGTAAGAAAATGACATGTACAGAGATAGACTTCTGGAGTCCAATGTTGCCACATGGGTCCAATTTAAGCAACTCAGCTTAGTCAGATGCTCATTCTTCACTCGCTATCAATATTAGGTTTACTCTCAGAAATTGGGAAGATTGGAGACCAGGCAATGGATACTTAACGCTTTTGGCTCTAGCAAGTCTCTGTTAAGGTGCACCATGATCTCCTTTAAGGCCATGGGCAATGTCTCCTTCTGCAACAGGGTATTAGCAATCTCCCAGATTCAGGAACCCACTATCTTCCTGGTTGCCCAAAGAGCCAGGAAGGACAAAGATCTAGCCCACTGATGAAAAAGGACATCTCAGAAAGCATCCTTTTCACCATCAGAATAGGCCAAAATGCACACAGCTGACATCACCAAACAAGGCATTACCTAAGCCAGGCCTGTCAAACTCCTGGCTGGATACATCATTCACTGGCCACACCCATGCTCGGTTTAGCAAAGGGGGGAAAAGTCCTGATAGGTCACATGACGACGCCATGACAGTGTGAGTTTGACACCCCTACCCTAGGCTTTGCCCATGTGAAGTCACAACTCAAGTGAATCTGAGTGATTGTATAAGGAAAAAACTAATCAGTGGCCAGGTAGGAATGAGAAGTTAGCCCTCATAAACACATCTGCTGAGCAGCAACCACTGACATATAATGCTTTTTATCGAGTTAGTCTGAAAATATGCTGAAATCAGATTTTTGTTTTATTTTTTACTTTTTCCAGTGATAGTCCACACATCACTTGTACTACTGCGTCTCTTAGAGCCCTCAATAAACCAAGAAACCATTCAGAATCTGAAGCCTTGGCATGAGATGGGACAGAACAGAACAGATTTTTCTGTCAACAAAGGGAAGAGTTTGGTACCGTTTGAGGAACTATTTTTGTTAGCTGTTTTCAAGTATTTCCTTTTCTGGAACTTCCTTGTCCTTACAATCATATACTCAGCCATTTTGACAATATGTCACATACATTTGGTAAATATTAAATCACCTCCCATTTCCAGTTGACTATATTTATTATTAAAGAACCAAGGAAGTAAAGCGCTTTAAAATTAAACTAAAGTATATAAGTATCTAAATCAAACTTACCAAAAATTTGAAACCTGACTTAAAGCAGATTTCAGAGTTGCCCTAGGAATCCACAGCGGGAATGTTCTTGACTTTGCCAACAGCTCCAGGATAAAGGAAGACCTCATAATTTCTTCAGGGATGGGTAATATTTATTGTACTTCCAGAAAAAGACTGAAAGGGCCTACCTAATCAATACTTGGGATGTCATGGTGATGTTGATGTTCCTCCAGGTGATTTTTATTTACATTTGACATAAAGTTGAGGTTTGGGAAATAAGGAAGAAATCAGTTTTCAACATGTAGTAATGATCTCTTTTATTTGTTTTTTTTAGTCTGGTGTAACTGGGTTGGAAACCTCCAAGCATGTTCTTTGTCTGAAAACAGAAGCTAGTAAGAAACAAGGAAAGGCTGTGTTTGTCACAAAACCTTGCATAATATGATGATGAAATACTGAACGTATAAAAGCAGGATTTATGTAGGTCAAATGAAAATGACATTTAACTTACATGAACATGGACAGCACAATTTTTAAAATATTTTTTGGATATTAATTTACTAAGAAAATACTTCTACTGTTTTGATTAGAAAGCCAAGATAAACTCTGCAAGGTAAAGACTTGTGCTGTTATTTTGTCCAAAAGGATTTTTATAACAGATCTAAATATGAAGTCCAACTAATTATTAACAATTCAATGGAAAAATCCAATCTGAAAATAAAATAAAAAAGTCTAATATGCATCTGAACATGTTTAACTTATTAAAAAGATCTTTTCCCATTACAGCAGGTGCCCAAAGGCAAGATAGTCAAACTCGTCTTTTTTTCTCTATTCTGCCATCCTACAGACTCTGCTCTTCAAGTATGTAGATGTGCATAGTTAATGTATTAAATTAAAATTCAATATTAATCAAAAGAAACAATGTTTTTATATAGACATGCACACAGAAATGTAAAATTTGGCAGTATCCTCCCAATTCCATGCTACTCAATTAATTAATTCTTTTTAAAAGTTGACTCAAACATCTCTCTGTACTTAATTCCACCCTCATCAGCAATACATAATAAAACCTAAGAATCTCATTAGGATTAGAAACAAGGCAACCATCCAGAGGGACCAGCTGCAGCAAACCACAGTTCAAAAACGTGCTAAGCTTTTACGGCAACTGATAACAGCTAGCAAATTTTGAAAGTAAAACTCAACAGAAAGAGTATACTTTTTCAACACGATCCTGGGATGACTCCAAAGTGCATTGTAATTCTTTTAGCGGGGCTTTAAAATAAGCACATGTGGAACTAAAATTGATATTTGCACTCAAAAATATGGATTCAAGTTGCAAGTCTCATTTCAAAATACTGAGCACAGCATCTTTGTTCCCATTGTTCAGATATTGGCAGGAGGATCCATAAGTGTTAGGAATAAGTTCTGACAGAAATGGAGAGCGTGGAGTCGGAGCCTTGCTGCCTGCCAGCATGTTGCTTCCAAAACATTCTCCATGGATGGATGTTGCCGAAAGCCTCAACAGAAAGATTTTCTATTCCTGTGGCTGTTCTTACTTTCATGTGAGATTTGGACTTTCAGTGCAATATTGCTGTGAAATGTGGTTATCCATCTAAAAATCATTATGAAATGCTAATTCCAAAAGGAGTTACCATGATGGTTTCTTTCCTTTCTTCCTATGTTTGGTTCTCCAGCAAAATAAGGGGAAAAATACAGCATTGAAAACATTTTAACAAGTGATATTATATTGGCCATTGTTAGCATGCATTACATTGTATAAATTGTCAAGAACTATATATGCAACTGTAAATTTGTTTAACAACAAGAAAAAGGGAAGGAACAATAACTGGTATCCAGTATTCCAAAAATTGGATAATATCTAAGAATTACAATTCTTAAAATCCAAGCAACATATTCATCCTGAAACTTTTAGTTTTGGCTTCATTACTTGTTGCAATAATTTAAGATTAACCATAAATCAGCTTTAAGACTAATGTTAATAATCTGGAACAACTTAAAAACTTAATTAACACCATTCTCTGCTTATAAAAAAAATCTTTAAGGCTTTAGAATGAATATACTGGCAGGGATCCAGAATTGATCTATGTAAATCAACAAGAAGTTAACTACAGATCCAGGTTGTTCTAAAAAAATGTACCACCAAAGAAATGTGCACATTAAGCATCTTCATTTATGAGCAAGGGTTCAACCTCCAAGGCCACTGAATCAAGTCTCTTGTTTTGTTGTCTGTACATAATAAATTGTGCAGTTATCTGGATGTAAAGTTAAGAGAAATATTATGGAGGTCAAACAAAAACAACTTGAAAATGAACATGGCATAATTTAAGAGAAATCAAACAAATTACTCTTACCACTTATTTATTGGTGAAATCAGTGTTTCTGGTAAAACACTTTGTGTATAAATACAATAGATGTATACATATATTTAATTGTATGAGGTTTACAATTAAGTATACAAATATCTATTTAGAACAGCATCAAATTTCCTTTGATCTAGATTCCGGTTTCTGCTCTCATACACATGCATGACAGTAGAAGGAGGAAATATACAAAAACAAATTCCACATATAAACTGCTTATCCCTTCTCTGGAGCTGGACAAGAAAATGTTCCTTGCTTCCAGGGCTGAAATAGGTAACTGCATAAGGGTAAGAGAGAAACAGACAGACAAACCCACACACATGGGGCAGGGGAGGATGTTTCATTTCTGCTTGGAAATAAAAATATTGTGAAACATACATATCATTGGGAAATATACAGGTAGTCCTTGACTTACGACCACAACTGAGCCCAAAATTTCTGTTGCTAAGTGAGGCACTGAGTTCTGCCCCTTTTTATGACTTTTCTTGCCATAACGTTTGTTGTTAAGTTTGTAACACAGTTGTTAAGTGAACCTGGCTTTCCCATTTCCTTTGCTTGGCAGAAGGTCACAAAAGGGGATCACATAACCCTGGGACACTGCAACGGTCATAAATGTGAATCAGTTGCCAAGCATCTGGATTTTGATCATGTGACCATGGGGATGCTGCAACGGTCATAAGTGTGAAAAATGGTCCTAAGCCACTGTTTTCGGTGTCACCGTAACTTTGAACGGTCACTAAATGAAAAGTCGAGGACTACCTGTATAGCTTTATGTCTTTTTGATACTTCTTGCTCAAACATAAAGTCACAACTTGTATATTAAGAGTTTCCAAAATAGCCTAGAGGAAGGAGGGATGTGATACTTCAGTAAACTTCTTCCATTAAGTGGTTTGTTTGTTTTTACAAAATCAAAGAACAAACTCTTTTTATTGCTTTGGTATGAGAAAAAAAAATATTGCAAAAAGAAGGCTGAACTCAACAAAATTACCTGCTACCAGCTACTAGAATATAACAAACACAGTGTGGACTACAAGAAAAATGCATTGAGTTATGCAATGCATTAAATATAACTTATCAGTAAGCATTGATAGTTATTTTATGAAGGATTAAGACAATGGGAAAGGAAAAAAACAGTTATGTTTTAAATGTTTTACTTATAATTACAAGCTATGGGTTCAGCACTCAAGACATTAGTTTTTTGTATTATGCTAGATTTATGTAATAAGGGAGTTTAAATCTGAGTATACAAATGATAAAATAAAGCTAATTTGCAGAACCACACTATATTATTAAATTTTCATTCAGAAATTGTTCGGGTATGTTCTTCCAAGTAAATGCAGGACTATTTGTGGATAAATCCTAAATAATGAAATGTTATTAAGAGTTCCTAAGGATATGTGGAAATGATCACCAAAGTCAAATAAACATTTATTATAATAATTTTTTTTTCGACATTAGTTCTTTGTTAGTTCACTTTAGGTCCTTGTTAAATTAGAGAGAAAGTGAAAATATATGAACATGGAAATGAATTCACTCAGTTTTTATAATTTAATAAGAACTTAGGCTCAGTTGGTTCCCAAAAAATGTTATTTTTGATTTTATAGTTATAGTATAGGACACAAACAATTTTTAATTCAAAGATCAACAGATTCAAACTATATATAAAAACAAGTTGTCATCTTAACTAAAATGTCTACATACATATTCTGTTCTGTAACAACAAAACTTATGCCAACTGATCAGAAATCTGATGAAGAAAATCAGCAGTCCTCTTTATCAATTACTATTACATATAAAATCCTGAAATTATTTCAGATAAGAAACTATTACTTTATCATTTGTCAACAAAGCCTTATTAATTTAATTAAGAATTAGAAAGACTATGAATTTTCATTAGAAAAGGATACAAAAATATCTAGTAACAATACTCCAAAGCTCCCAATAAACCAAGGGAGATGATGCCAGAAATAAAGACTTATAAGATATTGTGTTGCAGGCATCTTTAAGACAAGACTCAGGCCATATGTGCCATTGCCTATCATGGCTAATGCAAACAAAAGATAAGACGTCCCATCTGTCGATCTTCTTTGAAACTAAAGGATAATATAGCAAAGCAGTGTTATGAGTAATTCTTCATGTATCTGAAATAACTGTTTCGTGACCATTGTAAGCTTTTGAATTCATGTTGTGCTCAGTTCCATAAAAATAAGAACTACATTAATCAAATATGATGAAATTGGACATAGATGGAGTCTAGTGTATCCCCCCTTAAATCACCCAAAATTAAAAAAGAAACCACCAATTGGAATTATCTTTATGATTTAATATTTATCATCAATAAATTAGTGTTCATTAAAAGAATGGAAAATTAGGGTAGTATTGAAAAGATGACTCAGAAACTTGAATCCTGAATAAAAGCACTCAATATTACAATGGGTGTAAAAAAAATATTTAAAATTAATCTCAAATGCAGATCTAGAGTCTTGCCATCTATAATTTCAGGAAATTTTTAATGACTCAGCACAATGTATTAAAACTACCAGGTTTTTTTTTTGGATAATGAAGAAATTACTCTTAATTATTTGAATCCTGTTTCTTCTTAATCAGTTAAATCTACCCTTGTTTTCAATAAATGGAATCTAAATGCAATAGAAGGCCCCTGTTAAAACTATAAGCATTTAGAAAACTCAGCTTATTTTACACATAATTCAACCAATATTTCCATGCTAATTTCTTTGTTTATTGACCATTTTCACAATTTTTAAGAGTATCATATTTCAACTGCAAATGGATGAAGTCATAATTTTGGATATGTATTTTCTAGTTAATATGTGTGACATATTCTATAGTGATTTTAGAAGTGAGATTGTAATTGATCATTCATTTTATCGAAGAATGTTATAGGTAGGCACATAATCTTCAGAACTAATAAACTTACGTTTTTATAGAGCTGAGGAATTCTAGATCCCAAGTAAAACACACACGATAAATAGCCACAAACAAATCCTGATATTTCAGCCATGCCGTGAGACTCCTGAAGAGTTTAAAAAAATAGAAAAATATTTACATTTGCAGAAGGCAATTCTAAAATAACTTGTGAATAGCGTGCCATGTACAGTGAACATGGAAATCCTTGTCAAAATTGAAAACTGAGTATTCTAAACATTGGGGATAGTAGATATTTGCTATATAATTTGAGTTTGTTACAATCTTTAGAAATATTTTATAGTTTACAAATATTAAGAAAAGCACTCCCTCAGGTAGAGTTCATCTTTTGAAGACTATATTGATATATCTACATGGTTTTCTTTGCAAAATATAAAAGGGGTTTGATGCTGTCTTCTTCCAGAATGTTTTTTTTTTCAACTTCCATTGTAGCTTACAATCATGAGATATCCCATCTGCGTACCAACTAGCTCCATTTCTGTGTAGAGTTTTGTTTCTGCTTTCATTTTGGGAAATAAGTCAAGGTTAGCTTGCCTAATATATCTACATGGAAATTTGACAGTAATTTAAAACAAGGATTTACCTCATTGGATCCCAAAATAGTATTCTGGACGTTATTTCTCATCAACAGCTGAGTAGGTAAGATTAAACAGAGTAATAAGGATATCAGGACCCAGGCTATACAAGAATACTTTGTATTCATTCCACCTTGAAAAACAAATGAAAAATAGGGCTAACAAAGTATTTGATTGTTAAAAAAAACTGCTTGCAATATAAATGATACTATTCTAATACAAGTAAGCAGCATGGGATTTTTATATTGATCCAATTGTTCAATGACCTTGCAACATAAATTTTGCAATAATCCTATGTAGTACTAGTTGTGTTTATTTGGTCAATGTCTAGTAAGATTTTAAAATATACAAGACAAAAGTAAAATTGAATGGATCAAATAAAAAACCAACATAACAAGGAGGTTGAAAAGATATAAGATAAGCTATTATAATCATATGTTAATTAACTGTGCAGATGTAAATTTAAAATGCAATATATGAAATTAAAGCACGTCACCTAAAAGTGATATATAAAATAAAAGTGGTTATCCCAGGGACCAGTCTTGCTTTATTTTCACTGGGGAGCTCAAAATTTGTCTACTGACCAAGTAAACAAGGATTGTGAATCTTCCATATGATTCAGATACAAATTATCTGGCCTTCCTTGGAACTTAAATATTGGAGGAAGAATTTAAAAAAACCTGAACTCTCTATAGAATTTATAGTGTAATAATACATGAAAAATAGGTTGAATTCATTGTAATCAAATGGGCAGGTATGCTTGGTGAATGGGGTTTTGAAATATCTGCCTAGCACCAATGCGGATTATGTTATGCCTGGCTTGGAAAAATGTTATCCTCAACCCAGGAAAAGTTAAGATTTTATAAGTATTTTGCTTCTTCCCACACCTCTTTGTTGTACCCAATTTCTGTCATATTGGGGCAACCTATTAACTTTAGCTTCTTCATATACTTTATCCTTTACTTGGTCATATCTGAAAAATGTGCACAATACCAGCTTCTGCTCGGCAACCTATTTCCATGAAGCAAAATTATTAATTAAAAGTAGAGGGGTCAGCTCAGCTGGAAAAAAATTGATTTTCAGCAATTAATTCATCTACTTCTTTCATGCCCTTAACCTGGATTATGGGCGTTTCTATCTTAAGCCTTAACTGGGTGTTTGCTGTTCTATTGGGGGCATCAAGGATTGATTTCAAGAATTTTGTTTGCACCGATTCTTTGTCTACATTTCCACTTATGCATTGTAAAACATTTAGGCCAATGAACTGGCCTCAAAAAGTTTGAATGCTGCAGGATTAATTGGTCTCTCCTTACCTAGAAAAGGTACTTTCTAGTAACTGAAGATCTAAAGGTTAGCTACATTGCTTAATTCTGGTGCTCATTCCAGGTGCCTTTAGAATGGAAAACTACTGCAAAGTATTTAAATGAAATATGCTTTATGACATCCATGATAGCTGAGTGGCTCTAGCAAAGGCCAGAATTTTAGATTTCTCAAAATTTACATCTTGTTGATTTTGTCTGCAATACCATAATATTGCTATCATTGTTCTTTTCAACACTATATGGGGTTTGTGAAATTATGGCAGTTTCCTCAGCATGGAGGACTATAGGGATTTTGTACCTTGATAGTTTAGAAGTCTAGGTTATGAAAATGGTCTACCACTGGATTGATATATATGTTCAAAAAAGAGGGGATAAAAATACACCCCTTTCAGAACAATCAATGTGCCAGAGGGGTGTTTGAGGATTACACCTCCCTCTTATATCCTTATGGGAGACACAAACTGCCTTTATGCCATTGAAATGAAGTAAGATCACAAATTATGTTAAATGTATTGCGCTAATGGAATGTGATGTATTTTATATTTCCTTTTTGTTGGTTAGTATATACAGCTGTTACTGTGAACCAGGGGTGTCAAATTAGCGGCCCATGGGCCAGATGTGTCACATGCTGGCCCTGCCCAGTTTAGTGAAGGGGGAAAACGTCCCGATACATCACATGATGCTGCCGTGATGCCACAAGTTTGACACCCCTGCTTTGAATAATGGGACAAATTCATGCTGTAACTTGCCAACTACAGCAAAGTATCCTTCAGCAACAAGGTTTGTGGTCAGTTATTCAGGCTTTTAGCTTCATCTTGATCTTGTCAACATGTTTTTCTGCTGATGTTCCATGTATGCTATTCTAAAATCACAGAATTCTAAATGCAACAATTTTAATCTTATCCTGTAACTCCATCATGCCATTTAAATTTGCATAGTTTGGGCAATTTTAAATGTCACATATAAATATTGAAGACATTACCCATTACTACAAAGATCTCAAATGAAGATACTTACATTTTGTTATCTTCTGATTTTTTAACTTATAGTAGAAAAACTGAGATATCACAATTATGTCCATGTTAATATAAAAAACTGCAGTTACAGTCTGGAAAAAAGTAAAAAGAATCAAACCTAATTTAACATATCAATTTATAAAATATATAATAATATACATGTCAAAAGTTTTGCTCACTCATTCTTGTTCTTTTCTTTTAGAGAAGATTCAAGAAAAAGAACATCCAAAAGTACATATTTATATATATTAGCCACTGTCAAGTGAATAAAACTAAAACTCTAGCAAAATTTACCTGTATTGGAAGTTGATCTGTTAAATAGCATCCAATAAAATTGGTGACATCTCCTGCAAGCCAGCACAGCAGAAAACCCAAAGAAAGTGCTTGCTCCACTTTTCCATTCTGGTAGGCTACATAGAGTTGACTGGAGAAAAAACAATAACAATGGAACTGTCCAGCTATTCAGTGTTCATAAAATGCATGACAGTCAATTCAGATAAAAGCAAAGTTAAGGATAGTATACAGAAGTAAAGAAATGAGCTCCCTGAATAGAACGCAATAGAACCATATAATATTGGCTGTAATTATTTTCAGAGTACAAGAAAAATCTTCTCTCACAAATTATTAATTAATCTGTAAAGACAATTAGTAGTACAGGTAACTCCTTGATTTATGACCATTCGTTTAAAAACCGTTCAAACTTATGGCACTGAAAAAAGTGACTTATGACTGGTCTTCCCACTTATGACCATCACGATGTCACATAATCAAAATTTGAACACTTGACAGCTGGCTGAAAAACCGTAGTGATTTAACAACTGTGCAAAAAAAAGTTGTAGAATCAGGTGCTATTCATTTAATGACTGTATTGCTTAGTGAAAGAAGTTCTAATTCCAACTGTGGTCGTATATTGAGGCCTACCTGTACCCATATGGTACAAGCAAGGAATGAATTTGTTCCTCTTGGCACATGCCTCATTTCATGGCAAAATCCACTTGTTTTGTACTGCAGTCACTTCCTTCATATAGCAAAAGTATCAGTGTATTATGCTGTTTAGGTCTGAGAGATAGTGACTGGCTCCAAGGTCACTAGTTGGCTTCTATGACCAAGGAAGGACTAGAACTTGGGTCTCCCCATTGCTAGTCCATCCCCTTAACCACTACATCATAATGGCTCTCTATGAACAAAGAATGGAGGTTAAGGGATTATTGACTAGGATTTCATGACTGAGAAAACATTGAACTAATTGATTATTCTGGCTCATCCCATAGTGGAGGTTTTTCCCTCAAAACACACATAAGTCTAACATGGAACTGAGTCCACATATTCCATGAATGGTTATTTCTTGATTTTTCAAAGAAAAAGTTATATATCCATTTTTCCTCCAAAATAAAGCAGTCACTGCTCTTGTAGGAAGAAGCTTCAGATAATATAGATTGGTGTTTTCAAGATACCACCACAATAGAATACAGCCAACTAGTTTATCAACCATCACAGAATACCTTAAACGGAAGAAACATGCTGCTCTGGCTTATCTATTTATAATATGTAGAAAGGAACAGAAATCCATCAAAGAATAAACCAAACTGGCAATTTCTGAGTAAAGCCTGAGGCAAGATTGCTCATGTATGAAGCTGAAAAATACTTAAAGGTTTAAACTCACGGCAGTGCAGCAAACAGAAAGCAGGCAATAGAGATCAGTCCCAGCAAAATGCTCCAGTATTCCCATGTATTCCTGACACATTCTTCAAGAAGATGCCAAATCCAGGGTGTTCCATTCAGACACAGTTTCTTAGCTTCTACTGGAGAAATATTTAAAGCAGGGGGATGAAGCTGAAGAGCCATCTATTCAGGTTCAGGGATATTACTTCAAATTTGGCTCTGCTTTGAACCCCATACAAATCCTTTTATCAATTTTGAATACGTTCTTTCCCTTGTCCAAGCTCTCACACAGAGATGGATAATTTGCTTCCAACCTCACAGATGGGCCTGCAATTCAAACAAAATAACATACCCAGCATGAATACATCAATTTAAAAAGACAGATCCAAATTATTCTATTTGGACACATATGAAAGGCAACTCAAATCAAGGAAATTTTTGTAGACATTAACCCACAGTGCTTAAACATGTTTACAGATTGAAATTGGACATTTTTGTACAGTTATTGTTCATTTTTAAGTACAACACAAACATTTAAAAGGAGTTTAAAGCTCATTAAGCAGAGGTTCCCAATCCCCGGTCCATGGCTGCATCGTGACAGAAACTGGGCCATGGAAACAGAATGCAGGCAGCACATGAAACCAAGCATCCTCCAGGCTGCGGAAAATCATATATATTAGTGATGGTAGGATCATTTGGGCTGTGACACCAAATTGGAAAAGTGGTTCTAACAGATCCCAGGAACAACATCAAAGCCCTTTGTCCAGAAGTATGCAGTGCTAGGAACACTAAAATAATTGTGTAGAACCCTCAAACTCCAGGGCCTCAGGGAGAAATCTGAGATTGACGAAGACATACTGTATACCACTCATAATGGGTGGGAATAGAATTTTTTTTGGAAAACAAGAATATTAGCAAATAGATATAATATAAGAAAAGAAAAACAATTATCACATACTTTTTATTTTTTACAATAATTTGTCATTTTTACATTATAAGAATGGATGCGTATTATTAAAACATTTAAATGATGGAATCAAATGACTAGCTTTTTAAACAGTTTTACCACAGTTTTCCTGAGTTTAATTTGCTACATTTGTTCTGTATGCGTATCATGTTGCATCCTTTTGACCATTATCCAAATATTAATGGCATTTGGGTGGGGGAAGAGTGGAGGGAGAAAATTGCTATTTTCCTAATGGAAAGAGTTTGTAACTTCTTACTTCCTCCAATCCTTGTTTCCAACTAAGATCTTCCAATATAAAACAGCACAAGGCTCAACACAGCAAAGCATTTTTCAACATAAATGCAATGTTGTTTCTTGTACAACCATGGTTTATTTCATGCAAAACCTTTTCAAAGAGTTGTATCTTTTATAAATATTGTATTCAGATAAAGTATCTTATTTTTTAAAAAATATTATCATTTGTAGAATGGCATTTGTAAAGTTGTTTTGGAATAATTTCCAGGTAGGTAGTTACTCTGCAAAAAAACCCTTTAAAATAAATAAATAACTCTAAAATAATTTTGTTTAGCTCTTTTTTGTCTTTAACGTATTACAAAGCTTTTTATATTATTTATATAACTTTATTTTAATGCAAAAGAACTGATTTTTGATACACAGAAAAATGTTTAATTCAAGGAAAAATAATGCAGAAATATTCAGGAATCATTATGTATTAGAATGAAAGTTAAAATTAAAATCCTTTATTTAACATATGTTTATATTCTGGGTTTTAAAAATATGGGATCATTAGGTCCCACTAGGTTATATAGTTACAATGATTAATATGGCTTAAATAGGCTAGTTCTTATATCCCATTTCGTTGTCATATATTTTACCTAAAATATAAATAAAAATAGCTAAGAGATTTTAAAAGCAACTCTCCATATTATGTGAATATATATCCTATGTAACTAATTTTTATTGAAAATTAAAGGATTGAATGAAACTTCCTAAAATTGAAACATTAAAGCAATGAAATATATCTTGTACTGACACTTTCCTAAATTTCATTTGTATGTTCAGTATGAAGCCAGAGAAAAAATTACGATAATGATTCTGATCTGACCCTCCTGCACAGTCAAGGGGGATATGTAGAAATGATAGGAGTAAGATGGTTCTTCAAATATTATGACTCCATGTCATGTAGGGTTTTGTAGGTAATAATCAACTCCTTGAATTACATGTGGAAAAAAATTGGAAGGCACTGCAGCTTGCAGAACAAAGATATAACACAGGCAAAGAACATACACCCCTAATTTTTCTTCCCCATCCCTAGAAGCCTACTGATCAGCTGCATCAAGGGGTACCTAACTCAGAACAGCTTCTGCCTACAGCACTCAGCAGATCCCCTGGCCTATCCAAACACTCTCCTGCTCTCACTAGGCACTCATCCAAACAGATCTAAGGGTGATCAGAGCCAAGTGCTCTTCCCTCTCCAGGGTCCCTCTGAGGCAGTGGATTTGTTCTCAGTAAGGTGGATGAACATGTACAGATAGCTCATGAAGCATCCGCATGAGTTTTGTAAAAGATTCCACTATTTTCACAATTTTAGAAAATACACTTTCACACATCTGCTCTCTTATGAATACTTGCCTAGTGCTAATTAGCAAAGTATATATCCCAAATGTTTACATAAGGCCATGAGTCACTAAATCTAATACCCAATATTCAACATTTAGTAAAACATTATCTGAACCTGAGCATGAACAAAACACATCAGCAAAAGTTTGGTTCTTATGCTAAAATAGCATTACCTATGTTAGACTACTACTTTGTCCCAGTTAATAATTGTGAAATACAGAGAGAAATATGGGATATTTGAGAAACAGTGAGATGGACTGATTGCAGAAAAACTGGGATCTTTTGCATCTCCAATTTTAGATAGTACCTGTTACGTGTAAAAGATAGGACTTTCCTCACAATACCACTTCTGTGAGATAATTTGGCTTGAAAAAGAATATATAGAATCACCGAGAGACTTTGGACAGCTGAGGGCAGACTGGACAGAGGTCTCCCCAATCTTTCTTCAAAACCTCAGTATAATTTGATTTACTGAACATGAAATTTCGTTTTTGGAATATATCTGTTTTTACTAGAATGGAGAGATTACCAGATGTGATTCATCACCTTCAAATTGGTTCAGTTTGTATCCCATATTGGAATAGATATTGGAAAATTCTGCTTTACACCAATATGAAATTAAATTTTATTTTAGTTTTGGAAATTTAAATAACAGAAAAACTTTTTTCTTTAAAATTATTTATTTTTTTTCTTTTTCAAATCTATAGAAACTCAGGGAATTTTACATCTGTATGTACATCATAGTATATGGTTCAATTATATCATAGATTATTGATGATCTATTATACTAATAGAAAGAGATTACTTTTTCCCCTATGTTGAAAAAAAAAGGAATTTGAAAGCCATACCAACATGTGGTACGTTTTATTGTTTGCTATTTAACTATTTATTGTTTTCTATTTAACTAAACTTATCTAAGCCACCTTTATTATTCAAAGTCGTATTGTTAATTTAATTAATTTGTCTTGCACTGCAATCTTCACATACAAATTCAGAATCAAAGCCTTTGGAATCTAGTGGGGACCTTACTCTAAAATTAGTACTTTTCCTTAAGTTCATTGTCTTAATTCCAACATCTTAGGAACTCTGACAAGCAGCTTTTAAAAAAGACTATATTTTATCACTTTTTTACAATTTGAAATGGAGACAAAGAATGTGAAATCAGAAAAAAAAATCAAAGTAAACAGCTGTAAAACTAAAACAGTAATGCAGCGAGGAAAAAAAATCAATGCAATGCATTATTAAAGTAGAATACACTTCATTACCTCAGGGCCTGCATGTTCCTGAGAAGCCTCTGAGACAATTCTAACAACACACTGAACATCAAACTGGCAGTGAATATTAGTAGAAATTAACATCTTGTATCCTTTAAGAAAAACAAAACAATTTGCTTCAGTCAAACAAATATTTTGATTATGATATCATATTTTTCTTCATGTTCTTCTAGGAGGATGCCCAAATTTATTCAGTGATACTTATACCTTATTTTTGAAATTTAACTGGACATATATAAAGTTTAGCAGTATTAGAGAAAGCAAGCAATAGTCTTTATACAGGTAAGCCTACAATTCTTATGAGGCTGAAAATCTGGCCTTTGGCTTTCTGCCTTTATAATATCTCCTTAGATTCCTGCTATTCTGCTGTATGTTGCTAATTAATGTTTAGGCCATACCAGCAATTGTCAAGCAATGATCTTACTATCACAAAGTTTTCATAGAAAACCTGTCAGGTGTGCTCATAGCCAAGGTTGGCAGATGCTTTTAAACCAGTTCTACACCTTAACCTTTGGAGATTAACCATTAAAAACAATGGCTCATATTTCAGGTAAGATTCAAAAATAATCTCCAAAGTAAACAATTTCCAACAATGTAATTAACAGAAAAGAACTAGCCATCTCCCACCAGATATACATATGCAAAGAGAATTATCTGGTTCAGATGTTGTTTGACACCATAATTTGGGTTTTACAAACCACAGTGAATAATATTTATAAAACATTATGCCAAACTTACATCAGCCACATTATGATGTAATGCCATGTGTGAACATACTTCACAATCACACTTTGACAACATGGAGCCTGCACAGGATCTAATATCATACAGTAATCACAGTTTATTAGAGAAACTGGCCCACCTTCCACTACTTCATTTTCTTGTCATTGTACAGATAATTAATCTTAGATAATGTTACAGTTGCCAAACAAAGGTAAGTCCCATCAATTCCAGTTCAGCCTTTTTCAAACGCCCATGGAAAGTAAGAAAGAACCAATGGAAGGGGGAAATGCCTGTTAACTCAAATTTGGAGTTTCACATAAATATTTGATGTTTGAAATGATGCCTATGAGTTTAGGAACAGGATTAAAGCACCGATAGATGAAATTCTGCATATTCACCAGCCATCCAACACTGACAAATTATTCTGAATATGTTAAAGGAAAAGCTACAACTAAATCCTCCTCTCCCTCCTCAGCTTAGTGCCCTCCAGAAGTGTTGGGTTCTCATGTATCATTCTCTTAGAGCAACAATAAAAAAACTTCAAATTTCATGTTTCTATCTCATGCTCTATCTCTCCTCCCACCCTTCCATCAGGTGCCTTCAGGGTATGTTGGCCTTCAATTCTCAGAACTCTCACCCTAGCCTAGCCTTTATCCTTAATGGATGGGAACTATGGGAACTGGAGTCCAAAATACCCAAAAGCCACCAGGTTGAAGAATGATGGCTTAAAAACCATCCTTAAACCAAGCTAGGCTGATGAAACGCTCGGAAGAACCAGGCAGATGGTTGGCTCAAGGCTTTTGGGTCAGCTTTTGGACGGGTCAGGGATGGTTCTTATCTGACCCGAGAAAAGCCACCCAAGATTCCGCTATCTCGAGTGAGAACAGGGTACCCTGGTTTTCCAAATCGGTCTTCCCTTCGGTCCCGCTAGCTGATTTCTTGCCCGCTTCCTCCGCGGTCCAAACCTCCTCTCTTCCTTCCAGTCGCCCAACAAAAGCAGCGGGGCGGCGAAGCGCATCCCCGCGGCCCCGAGCGCCGAGCGGCCGTTTCCTTCCTTCGGCCACAACGGAGGAAGAGAAAAAGGTGGCTGAGGGTTTGCAGCTCCCTCTGCTGCCCGCCAGCCGCCTTTTCGCAGGCGATCCTCCAGGAAGGGAGAGTAGTTTCGTGTTTGTGTGTTTGTGTGTATGCTTGGTTTATGTGTGTGTGTGAGTGTATGTGTTGTGTGTCTTGAGGGCCGAAAGTTCCAGGTATCCCAGTCAATGTCTGCCTTGTCACGACGCTGCTCTGTTGGATGGGAACATCCTATAAAAACATTTATTTACTTTATTGTCATTGCATCTCGTACAGCGAAATTAAATTCAGTCTGCATTATAATTATAAAAATAAAATACACACATCCTTCACATTCTATACAATTAAATTGAAAATCTCTACATTATTATTTTATTTCCTCCCCCCATCTCAATTTAAGCCTGAATTTGTTTAAAATGTGGCTCTCACACACAACCCCTGGAGTATTCTATGAAATAAAAAGATGGGGTATAAATCAAAGAAGCTTCCTGACAATTCATTGTGGTTTCAATACCTATTTCCATCCTGCCCCTATTCTATTCCTCATGATAAAATACCTTGCATAAAAAGGTTGCTCATGACCAAGGAAATGAGATACTGCTTTGCCTTTGTTTTTGTTTTTTTTAGAACATAAAGCAACCCTATTAGTTACCTTAGATGGTAGACTAGGCACGTACAAGACTCTCTCCCCACACAACCCTTTTATAGGATAACATGCAACTCAGTCTGTACTGTATTAGATTCAGCACCAAAAAAAAAAAAAAGTAATAATTTTTTTTAAAAAATGCCTTGCTTCTAAATGTTAGGACTCTTATCGAGAATTATCTCCCACCAGTAAGATTAAACGAACATATGTCTGCATTTTTAAGAGTACCAGATAAACATTATGGAATTGTAGAAAAAATAAGGAGGCCTGAAGAGAATGATCAAGATGGCAGCTACAAGCATGGGATCAAAATCCTACAGCATAATGCAAGCAAAAAGGGGCAGGACTTCAATCTCATGAAGGTGGCCATCATCATGTCCTTATTATTTTATTTAATCACTATTTGCTTATTTATTTATTACTTTATTTATTTCTCAAATTTATCTAATTGACATCTGACTAAAGGTGACTATAGATAGCATACAATAAATATTGTTATTGCTATGTTGATAAATTAGTCTATTTCTTTTTAACTACTATTTTTCCTTCCTTGATTAACTGAACTTTAAACTACTTTCTGATGTTACTTTTACTTGTAACTTCGCAAGACTAATGGCAGCAATTGTTATGTGTACCCCTCCGTTTAGTCTACCAGTGACCACTTGCTTAGATTGATAATTGAAATGATCTTAAAATTCATGGAACAATGGCTCTAGCAGTGATGATCAATTAAAATATTAAGTGATACATTCATGTTGAGATACAATTCCATATACCAGATGCTGGTACAGAAAATAAGGGATGGTAAAATTTTCATAGTCTTTGGCTGCTTATAGATTATAATAAACAGTATTTTCTGTGATGTAACAAAGCAATTATTACTATACATGCTTCAAAATAATTTGGAAAATGCTTCACATCCTGAAATGAGCTATCAAATCTTGCTGATATTCATTAAAATTTTATTTTTCCAAGTTTCCACATGAGAAAAAGAGTCAAGATCATTACATATAATTCAGTCAGGTTTTACTTATTATAATTGCATGAATAAATGTTCATAATCTTGAAAAAAGCAGGAAGATACCTCAGAGTGGGCTTGAGCACATGTGCTGTATCTTTCTTTGTTAAAACATTTTTCTTTCTGAAATATTAAAGAATTTTCTCTCACACATTTTTCTTCTTCAAAGAAGCCACATCTTTCCTTTTTTATTTTATTTGTATTTTATTTATTTATTTTTGTCAATTGCTTACAAGATAATAGGTATAAGTAAAAACATAGTTATGTATACATGGATACATATAAGAAAAATAAATAATAAAAGAAACAATAGGACAGGCACATTGATGCGCTTATGCACACCCCCTACAGACCTCTTAGGAAAGGGGTAAGGTCAATAGTAGACAGTCTAAGGTTAAAATTTTTGGGGTTTGGGGAAGAAATTACAGAGTCAGGTAGAGTATGCCAGACACGGATCACTCTATTGCTGAAGTCGTATTTCCTGCAATCAAGTTTGGTGCGATTAACCTTGAGTTTGTATCTATTGTTTGCTCTTGTGTTGTTATGTTTGAAGCTGAAGTATTCATTGACAGGTAGAACAGTGCAATGTATGATTTTATATACTTAGATCAGACCGAAAGCGGCGTAGTTCTAGGTTTTCTAGGTCTAGAATTTCAAGTCTAGTAGCATAAAGTATTCTGCAATGAGTAGAGAAGCGGAGAACTCTTCTTATGAAATATTTCTAGACTTTCTCAACTGTGGTAATATCAGATACGTAATGTGGCTTCCAGACTGATGAGCTGTATTTGAGTATTGGTCTAGCAAATGTTTTGTATGCTCTAGTTACTAGTATAATATTACCAGAGAAAAAATTACGTAAGATTAGGTTAACAACTCTTAATGCCTTTTTGACTATGTAGTTACAGTGGGCTCTAGAAGAGAACAGAACAGAATACTTTATTGGCCAAGTGTGATTGGACACACAAGGAATTTATCTTGGTGTAAATACTCTCAATATACATAAGGAAAAGATACATTCGTTAAGAATCAAGAATCATAATGTACAACACTTAATGATAGTCATAGGGTACAATCAACAATCTAGCATTTAGATTATTAAAGATGAGTACTCCAAGATCCTTGACAGAGTTTAGATCATCAACAAGGTCTTGATTATTCAGCCTGTATTTTATTTTCTGATTTTTTTTACCAATATGTAGGACAGAGCATTTATTTGTTGAGATTTGAAGTTGCCATTTGTTTGACCATTCTGATACATAGTCAAGGTCTTTTTGAAGGGTAGTGGTATTGTCTGTGGTTTTGAATAGCTTTACATCATCAGCGAAGGGGACGCAGTTGCTCTTAATATGATCACAGAGGTCATTTATGTAGAGTATGGAGAGAGTTGGTCCTAGGACACTGCCTTGGGGGACACCACTGTTGACAGGTGCAGAATTTGATAGGACGCTTCCAATTTTGACCATTTGTTATCTGTTTGACAGGAATGCTTATATCCAGTTATGCAGGTGTCCAAAGATACCGTAAGATTTTAGTTTTAGGAGTAGTTTGTCGTGTACCACTGAATCAAAAGCTTTACAGAAGTCTATGTAGATTCCGTCTATTGCTTTGCCCTGATCAAGTTGTGTAGTCCATATGTTTTTGCAGTGTAAGAGTTGCAGATTGCAGGATAGTTTTTTCCTGAAACCAAATTGTTTATTAGAGAGTAGGTTGTTTGTTTCTAGGTGGAGGATGATGGATTGGTTAATAATTGATTCCATGACTTTACAGGTGACGCAGCATAAAAAGATTGGTCTGTAATTTTCAACTAGGCTGGGGTCTCCCTTTTTGAAGATGGGGATGACTGTGGCTTGTAACCATAGTTTTGGCAAGGAGCTGGTCCTGAAAGATTTTTCAAAGATTATGCTTAGAGGTTCTGCTATGGCAGTGGATAGCTTTTTTAAGAAGTAGGCACATATTCCGTCCGGTCCAATAGATAGAGATGGTTTTAGATTGTGTAGTGCTTTTTCAACATTGTCTTCTGTAAAATTGATATTCTTGAAATGGTGTATTGTACCTCATTTTTAAAAATAAACACAACCATGATATGCATATCTGTAAATTTGCTCCTAGTTCTTACTAAGGAAGTTTGATTGTCTGAAAATAATACAATATATTGCTTATAAATGAAACATGTGTTTATCTGCTCCTAATATTTTAACAGTCTAAATCTGATCAATGCAGGGTTTTCAATCAATACATCATTTTCAAATTTTCTGCTGAAAAAACCCTAACAATCTAGTGAAATGCATGACTGTGATAATAACATCTTGTAACAACAACTAGATTTTTTATAATAATAATAATAATAATCTATTTTCAATATGATTTTTATACAAATTTAGAACAACTCTAAAGTATCTGCCCAACCACCCAAAATAGAACCTTTTAAATCAAACTTCAGTCTTACATAGGCCTACAATTCCTGGAACTCATTTCCAGAGCTCCCAGGGAATTCTTGTGGCAAAAACATTCACATCTTTTCCTGCCAGCAGCTTTAAGATGTAATACCAATCTTTAGAATTAGAGTAATAGCTGCATCAAGCTTAAATGAAGAGTGAAGAATGGGAAAGATACAGAATGGGAAAGGATCCGCAGCTCCCCCGCCTGAGAAGCAGCTGAAACGCTTCCACGGTTCTGCCGGCGCTGCCACTGTTCTCGTGCTGGCAGGAACAGTGGAAGCCACAGAGGCAGCTCCCCCACCCGAGAAGCAGCTGAAATGCTTCCACGGTTGCCGTCGGTGCTGCTGCTGTTCTCGCGCCAACGGGAACTGTGGAAGCCACAGAAGCGGCTCCCCTGCCTGAGAAGCAGCAGAAACGCTTCCAAGATTCTGCCGGCACTGCCGCTGTTCTCTCACCAGCACCAGCAGGAATTGTGGAAGCTATGGAGGCAGCTCCCCCGCCCAAGAAGTGGTTGAAACGCTGCCGGTGGAGGAATGCGAAGGAAAAGCAAGAGCAGCAGAGGAAGCAGCAGCGGCAGATGCCAAATATCTTGCGATTTAAAGTGCCCGGCCAAGGCCGATATCCACGCGCTATCACCCGCCTGCTGACCTGGCCTGCAACCAGCACCATACCCAGGTCTGCAGCAAAGGTGCTTGGCAGGGGCAGGAAGCACTCCGCGCTCGGCCATGATTGGCCGTTAGGAGCGGCTGGTGACGAGGCATGGCTGCCCGCAGAGCACTGTTAAAGACAACTTCCCCCCCCGCCGCCTTCCCTCCCAATTTTGCATGTTTTAAACTAGGGCTAAATTTGAGGGGAGGAGCTTAATTTCATTTCATTTTATGCCTAGAAAACATGCTGGGTCTTCCTATTGGGGGGGGTGTATTGTTGGAGAAACATGGTGTTAAGTGTTACATGCAAATAAAATTCAGTGACTAAGATAAAACAATCACATGAGTCTAGAAAGAAAAATGAATTATATATATAAAACATATATAGCAATTATTTTGTTTCTTAAAAATATTGTAAATATTTTAACCGTAAAACTATCTGCAGTTGTGATTGGAATATTAAATGAGTAAGGATACACAATATTATCTCTATAGCCATTTTTATGCTGAAGAAAAGGGCAGCCAAATTCAATTCACTGTATTAGATCTCTAAATAATTCCTTCAGCACATCAATAGGAAATATTCATGCATTCTTTAAAAATAAGTTTCAAAGTTCTCTTGGTTTTATGTACCATTATTTTTAAAATGCATCTGATTTTTTTAAAATCTTGCGCACAGAAGAGCAGTTCAGTCATTGCTCAATCTAGGTCACTCAGCATTCAGCATCCCACAGTTGCTAACCAGGTTTCTTTGCAAAACACATGAATAAGGCCAAAAGGAAATAGCCCTACCAAGAAATACTCCAAAGCACATTCTCTTTTAATCTAGAAGTATGGTTTACAATAGAGTCATAATAGGAAGTACAATGGATAAACATTTCCATCATGTAATCATCCAACCTACCTCACCCTTAAGTGATTATCGGTAGAAGTGGTCTCAAAAGTGAAGAGAAGGGGAGGGAAACAACTAACAGAAAACAAAAGGGGTAAGGAGGCAATATACTTTGGCTTCCAGTTTGACCAAAGGTGCTTTTTTCAAGAGGCAACTGGACTTTCTGGTTTTTCTTTGAAGATGTTTCGCTTCTCATCCAAGAAGCTTCTTTAGCTCTGACTGAATGTTGGGGAATTGAAGGATTTATATTCCTTGCAGACAGCTGGTCATTTGCATACTTTTAAGCAAGTTGTTGAGGCCATCCAAAGGTTTATCTTTGTCATCAGGGTCACCTGAGTAACCAAAGCAAATGGGTGTGGAGCCTTCTTGGAACTGGTGAAAGGATTGTGTTATAGAGTGGAGATAGATGATGTTGTATCTCTCCCTGTCCGGTGAGAGAGTTTATGGCTGTTCAATTTTGACATAGATGGCCCTTTTGAGCGAAACATCTTCAAAGAAAAACCGGAAAATCCAGTTGCCTCTTGAAAAGTACCTTTGGGACAACCATGACCTGGATGACTAAGAATCTTCATAGACATCTAGTTGGACTGGATTTTCAATCCATTTCTTAGTTCAAGAGAACTAATGTCTACACGTTTTGCAATGGAATTGGGTGGAGACATTATTAACCTGATTGAAGAAAGTTTATGAAGGTCCCGTAATGAATTTCAGAGTGCAGTATCATGTATTTGATGTACAGTAAAGGCTTTTGATGAGTTTGCACATTTCAAAAGTAAAATTAAATTTGGCTGAAATACCATTTATCTTTTAAAGTGTTAATCTGATTTATCTCTGTTTTGTGATCTTTCTCCCTAATGTACTTGACAGCAAAATTCAATCGCTTTTACTACTGAGCTGGGCCTGAAAGGCCAATGCTCAATTTTCTGTTTCTCAGTTTTTATGCAATGTGTAAACTTGGGCACTTGATAAATTCAGACCTCAGGGACAATGCCAGAAAGTTATATTGTGAATATGAGGAACCATTTCTTTGGTTTATGTAATAGAGATTATTGGTTTATTTTTTTAACTTTATGAGAAAAATTGATTCTCTACAATATAGGGGAAACTTAGTCTGCTTTATTTCTGTTCAAGAAGTTTTGTATCATTTTTTAAAAATGCCAATTTCAGAGAATAATAGTGAACTAACAATGTTTTTATCAAATAGGAGAGTAATGAGATAAGGTTAAGATGGCAAGGGACAATTTTAAGACAGCAAGGGACAAATATGCCTAAGATCTAAATATCTGTAGTAGGTATTGCTTATTAGGCACCTTGTTTCTTGGGTAGATTTTGTTCTACAAGAGTATATGTTTTTGAGCAGATGTTTGTTCCTCTACCCATTACGTTGAGATACTTTCTATAATGTCAGATAGTTTCTCAATCTAGTTTAACACTATTTATTTTATTTATTTATTTTTGTCAAGTGATTATAAGATAACAGGTATAAGTATAAACATAGCTATAAATACATGAAATGGATACATATAAGAAAAATAAAAAGAAACAATAGGACATGGGCGTTAGGCACGTTGGTGCACTTATGCACGCCCCCTACAGAACTCTTAGGAAAGGGGTGAGGTCAATAGTCTAAGGTTAAAGTTTTTGGGGTTTGGGGAAGAAACCACAGAGTCAGGTAGAGTATTCAAGACATTGACCACTCTGTGGCTGAAGTCGTAATTCCTGCAATCAAGTTTGGTGCTGTTTACCTTGATTTACTATGATTTACTATGTGCTCCAAATGACATACTCCATTTTCTATCAGAACCTTTTAACCATGATGTTAAGATTTGAACTAGGATTACAGGTAGTCTTTATTTATGACAGTTAGACTACAACTGAGTCCAAAATTTGCATTGCTAATTGAGACAGTTGTTAAGTGAGTTTTGCCCAATTTTATGACCCACCTTGCCACAGTTGTTAAGCGAATCACTGCAATTGTTAAGTCACTCATAGGGTTGTAAAGTGAATCTAGCTTCCCCATTGACTTTGCAAAAAGTGGTCATGTGATCCTGAAACAATGCAACCATCATAAATATGAGTTAATTGCCAAATGTCTGAATTTTGATCACATGATTCTAGGGACACTTGCACTGGTTATAAGTGTGAAAAACAGTCATAATTCACTGTTATAACTTTGAATGGTTACTAAATGAACTGTTGCAAATCGAGGACTATCTATATAAGCATGCAAAACATACAATCTACTCCCGAGTTACAGATTGTCATCTTAAACTGCTTGTTAATGGTTACCCATTTGAGATATTGTGCAAATAATATCTTACAAAATTTTAAATACCCTGTAGAAATTCTACAGAATATTCTAAAGTGGTAATCTTAAGTGTCATTAACATACTTGGAGTAGCAACTACCTCTTTTTCCTGTATTTTCTTTTATTTCTCTGCTTTTGAGCTGCATTCAGGGAGAAGAACATTCCAATTCTATGTGAAGACATGGTATACCCATAGAAAACATTTACATCTTCATTTTTGTCCTTTTTATTTTATTACAAAACTTAACATACACATTGTGTGTGATTTTATTTCAAAATATTCATATGTATTCCAGCAATTTTTTTCTTTCCAACGTTCAGTAAAATCCTTCAGTTTTCCTAAAACAATTGTTTTCTATTATCAATCTTCTTGAATTAAAAAAAATCTCAAACTCTTGATGACACTATTGGCTTTTAGAATTTGAATTAATATCACCCAAAAGTTGTTAATGTTATTCAATTTAGGCATTTTAACAATATATATGCTTTGGTTTTTTTCAATGTCACCCTTGAGTTTTTGTCTTGAGCATTAATTTTCAGGATCTGCTTTTTTTACAGTGTATTCCTCTTCAATTTTTTAACCACAAAAATGTAAGAAATAAGTCTATTAGATCAAACTGTTTATTTGTTTAGCATAAAATTAATTTTTCCAAAAGTTTTTGCTTGTTCCTTTAAATTGAGGACACTGAGGACTGAAGCCATTATAAAGAGCTTGAAGATTTCATTAGCTGTCTAGATCACTCGTTCTCAACCTGTGGTCCATGGACCAGAGATGGCATTCAGCAGGTTCTGACCAGTTCTGGAGAACTGGTAGCAGAAATTTTGAGTAGTTCGGAGAACAAGCTAATGCCACTTCTGACTGGAGATTTTACAGTATCCTTCCCCTGCCACACTCACAGAACCGGTAGTAAAAAAAAAAATTGAATCCCACCACTGCCATGGACCCTGGGAGCCACAATGTCATCACAGAGGGTCCATAAAGGTTTGAAGAAATGTTATAGTTTAAGGCTTAAGTCTTAGTGATCCGTGGCCACAAAAGGTATTTAAAAGAAGTCAGTGGTGAAGAAAAAGTTGAGAACCACCGATCTAGATTGCCTAGCCCACAAATCAATAAATCAGTTGTACAGCAGAAATAGCATTCTCTTAATACTTAGATAAATTTTACTACTAACCTTAAGACTACTTGTAAATGTTTGTTCAAAGCAGGTAGTCATAATGTAATTCCTAAGGTTTTTTTTACATATATTAAGAAAAGAAAGCAATATTTTGTGAAGAATGTAGCAGAACTAGTCAAACATTCTGATACTAAAGCATATATATCAAATGACACAAAAGTTCAGCTCTGCTCACATCTAGTTCCTGGTTCCTAAGCAGCACTAAAGAATTCAGCAATCAAAAATGCAGTTTGGCTCAGTTAACACAAGAGTGCTCAAAAGATCAAATATGCAGTTCAATTAACAAAACTCTCTGGATTGGTAACACAATCCACAAGCAACACAAGCAAGATAAAGGGTGTTTCTCTTGGCCAATAGAATATACAGCTCAATTAACTCTCTGTGCAGGTAGATAATTTCATATGTAACTTGATCTTCCAACCAGAAGACAGTTGAATAGCCATGCTTTCAATCTATCTGTTAGCAACATTTTAATGCTATGCTTATAATTTCAACTATTTGATATAATTTGATGTTACGGGCACACTGAATGCTGTTTTGCTTCATATTCCTGACTAATTCAGAATTTGATCTACAATCTCCATGGAGTCCCCTGATAGACTTCTGATTTCAGATTGCAGGTGGGAACAATATTTTAAAATTATAGGGACATGTCATATTTTAATGTGTTTTATTTAGTATTTATTATAAATGCATATGTTATTTCCTGCCTTAGATCCTATTAGATAAAGAGAAAAACTAAGGAATAACCACTCAATAAACACTTTAAAAAATCTGATAAACAATGTTGTTAATCTTAGATTACTGTGTCCAGGGAGCATTTTTATTTATTTAATTATTTTTAAATTGTAACCACCTTCTGAAATAGTATAGGCAAAAACTGGTAAAAATATTGATCCTATTATTGGATTTGTCACTTTTACCTGGGAATTTTCTACTCAAAACTTTAGGTTTAAATTTTAAAATGCCAAAAGATTAACAATGCATAAATAAAATTAACTTGGGTATTATTTGCCAGCAAGGTCTTATTTATAATTTTTACTTCACTTTGCATTTTTAATGCATTTAAAGTAATTGCTGTAAATTATCTGAAATATTTTTCTGAGTAAATATGGATTGTATTGAAAGACTTTTCCCCCCTATTTGAACAAATTCTGGTATGAATTTATTCTCATTGATAAATTGTAAAGAATCTTTATGATAAACTCATTAGTCTATCTAATTCAGATGTTCCTCAGCATTTCTACAAGCTTCTTTTAAAGATGTGAGTCATAGAAACTGGGATCTTCCATCCATAGAATGTGTACTTTAATACTCTGCTTTAGCCTTTCCTGTCCTATTAACTTATTCAACCAATTTGGATAGCCTGGTTAAGAATTAATATATAGTTGAACATACAGCTTACCCTACAGAAATCTTGATTGCCTTCTAAGTAGTATTTTATTATCTAAAAAATAGAAGCAAATAATTAAGAAATGGGGCTAAGAGTTTATTTCCTATATATAGGATAAGTGGGTACCAATCACCCTAGGGAAATTAACAAGTGTAATATGTGCACCTTACAAAAATTATATCTTCTCTCAAGTATTTTTAAATATTTTATGTTAACCAATTAATTTCAATTTTGGGAAGAAACCTTTTCCCACTGCCTTTGGAGTCACTAACTTCCCTTTCCAACCAAAACAATACACAAGAATGAATTGTTTTTACTCAGTACTAAGCATTTAAAAAAAAACAGTGGTTAAGTTCACCCATCATACAAAATTTAAATGTTATATCCTAGTACAGTGTGTTGACATATCCAATAGGGTGGAATGAGAATAAGTCATGTTCCCCCTCCCCTTCCATTCAATCATGTTCAATTTGAAGAGACTGCCTGAACAAGTTTTCTTTGCAAGTTTTTTCAGAAATGGTTTGCCTTTACCTTACCTTCCTAGGGCTGAGAGGAAGTGATTGGCTCAAGGTCACCCACTGTGCCTAAGACAGGGCTAAAATTCACAGTCTCCTAATAGCCTGATGCTTTACCACAGGGGTGTTAAACTCAAGGGCCAGGGGCCGGATTCAGCCCACGGAGTGCTTAGATCTGGCTCACAGGGCCACTCTGGAAATAGCAAAGGACCAGCCCGTGGTATCTCTGTCAGGGAAAATGGCACTTGGGAACTCTCAAGCTCCGTTTTCGCTGGTAGAGGGTTGCAGGAGGCCATTGCAGCCAAAAATGGAGGTTGCGAGGGCCATGGGCAGCACTCCCAAGCTCAGTTTTTGCTGGAAGAGGGTTGCAGGAGGCCTTTGCAGCCAATACAGAGCTCAGGAACCTGTTTTGCTGGAAGACTACTAGGGCCAACACAGGCGCCCCTGACACAAGTGATGTAGAGCTTGGCCACACCCACCCCAGCCCCCCAAGGTCAAAAACAACCCTGATATGGCCCTCAATGAAATTGTGTTTGACACACCCCTGCTTTACTACTACCCAAACTAGGTAGTCATGCTTTATTCCCACTGAAATCATTTAGATTTAAGTTGATAATGATAGCTTGGTCCACTGATTTTATAAGGTTTAGGTTAATTTAGCTATACTTTATAATGAAATGCATTCTTTGATCACACAGTAAGTATATAAATTTATTGTGTGGGACAAGATAATATGAAGCAGTAAAACAGGATTTTAGAAAGCCCATACAAAGATTTGAGAATGTGTCAGGTACATATGATGTAGACCTCTTCAAAGAAATAGCCCCTACTTATTGTGCTTCTAATGTTCTATGTTAATTTTCTCATGATGTCTTTGACCTATTGAGTCTCAAGATTATTTCCTTTTGGAGTCAGGGCCATTGTGACAATAGACTTTATCATATTTAAGAATGTGAGATTTCCAGACCTGTTTTTATTTTGAAATGCAGATTTGGCACAATTTCAAACAGTAGTTTTGTGGGTTCTGTACCTTCCTTTTCTTTTAGCCTCGCATATTTGTATTAGCTATTTTTAACTTGTTTTGCTATTCCTAATAACAAGCTCTGTGACTTATATTAACCTCTAAATGATCTTTGTTATGGTTAAAGGTTTATTCATTAACTGAATGGAGAACCTCTCATCTCCTTTTAGGAGGAGGAAAATAAAACTCCTAACGGTATCCCTACACTATTCAACCATGTTAATTCATACTTGCAAATCAACTTTGATGCTTGATACATTTCAGGTATAAGTTTTGCAATCTGATTTTTAAATAGAGAAATGTGAGAGAGGGTATTTATTTGATTGATTCCACATGACAATGCCAGAATAATTGAATATACTATATGGTCAGTTTAACAAGGCAGAACATACAATCAGCAGCCTCACATGCCAGAGGAAGGAAGTAGGCTCTGACAGTTGTAATGTATTTTATCTGAATTTCTCCAAAGGCTGACCATTTTGTCTTGAATTATTAAACCTTCCTTCCCCCTTTTCTGTGAGGTAAGGAACAACTGTAAACCAACATGCATTTCTTTTAGCTTTTTCAAGAATGAATAATTAATTGTGGGCCTGTCATAGGAGATGCTTGGCTTCAAATGGCTGCATGTCAAAACCTATAAGGTGATCTCTGAGGCAGCAGAAAATCTAACGGTAGTAATGGAGACTTGAGAGTTTTCATAAGATGGGATGTGCTATGGATACTTAAATGTGAACTTGCTGTATTAAGGATGCTATTATGTTTTTATAGGTGGTAAGCAGTAAATTTCTGAAACGCTATTAGAAGGTAAAGTAGGTTCTGATATTTCATTTTAAGGAGAGATAAATTGTGCCAAATTTTCCTTCAAGGCTTCAGGATGTTATAGTTATCTTTCACCACTTTTCTGTCCAAAGTATTGAAACATGACATTTTTAATTCAAGGGACAACTTTGGTTTAGGAGAACAAAAATCGAATTGTCTTATAGTGAAGTTTCTGCAGTAGACGCCCAGCTGGCTATGGACAACAGAACAGAGAGACTGCTATAAAACTGAACTCAAAGTAAACTTCGATGGACAGAGTCAATTTGTTGTAGAGCGGCGGTAATCACTTTAGGCAAATACCAAGGCAAAGGTTCAGCTCTAACTTTATTTAGAAATAAAGGGTTACCGCTACTGCTGCTCTAACACGGCAGCCAGCTGGAGCAGCAACAGCTGATGCCGTTTGACATCTCCTTTTATAGCCGGCTGTCAAACGGCATCAACCAATGGGAGAGGTCCGTGCTTCCCGCTCAAAGCACGGACCTGAGTGAAAACCACAGTCAATACACAACACTCCTCCCACCCAGTGAGGAGCATGTGTAATCCTGTAAATATGTTGGGCGCCTGCGTAGTTCGTCTAGATCTTCTTAGTTCAGCTGAAAATGGCGCCGGGCTGCTGCCTTCTGCTTGCTGCATGGCTTCCATCAGTGGTGAGGCTGCGGGAACATCGGGAACTTGGTCAGGACCTTGGTCAGCTTCCTCTCCAGGTAGGCTGTCATCACCGGTGGGCTGGAGGCTAGCTTCTTCGGGTGGAGGTAGTATATCCGCATTGGGACCATCTAGATGACCTCTGGGTATAGTGCTCCAACGCCTCCTCAGGTGGTCCACATGGCGGCACCAGACACGCCCATCAGGTAGCTGGATTCTATAAGACTTAGGACCAGTTACTGCCACCACACGATCAGGTAACCACAATGGTTGCCCAGCAAAGTTCCTGACATATACTTTGTCATTTACTAGGAACCCTCTGTCTTGGCTGTTAGACCCAAGGGGAAGCACTGGGGCATAATTTGGGTGAAGCCTGTCAAGAGTGGTTCTCAAACGTGCCCATTAACACTTCAGCTGGTGACCTATTTCTGGAGGCACAGGGTGTTGTATGTTGGCTCAGAAGGTATTGAGCCAGTCTAGAATGCCAGTTAATGGGTCCCAATCTCTGTAGTACCTCCTTAGCAGATCTGACTGCCCTCTCAGCTAGACCATTACTTGCAGGGTGAAATGGGGCTACTAATATGTGTCTGATGCCCAGGTTGGCTAGGAAGATCTCAAATTCACAAGAGGTAAATTGGGGGCCATTGTCAGATACAATGGAATCAGGGAGGCCATGTGTGGCAAACATCCTGGTCAATGCTTTATTAACTGCTTCAGTGGTTGTGGTGTGCATTAAGGTCAGTTCCACCCACTTTGAAAATGAATCTACTACCACTAGGAATGTACGCCCATGGAAAGGGCCAGCCAAATCTATATGAATTCGGGACCATGGGCTTCCTGCCTCTTCCCAGGTCCTAGGTGTGGCTGCTGGTGGGGATGACCTGGTGGCCTGGCATGCCTGACAAGAATTGACCCAGCTAGAGATTTGGGCATCCATACCAGGCCACCATATGTAAATGGGAGAGAGGGCCTTCATCCTAACTATACCTGGATGACCCTCGTGTAGTACTTTTAAGACTGAGGTTTGTAGCTTGGGGGGGATCACTATCCTGGTTCCCCATTTAATTTTTATCTGATGGGACTCAATCATATATATATTTATTTTAATTCTGATTTTAATTTCTGTTTAACTGTATCTATTTTATATGTTTAGTCTGTACACCGCCCCGAGTCCCTTTTTGGGAGAGGGAGCGGTATAGAAATACGAAAAATAAAATAAAATAAATAATAAGGGGTTGCCGGCCACCCCCTCCCTACCCAGTCAAGGACTTGGGAAATTACCTTGTCCTTGGCCGAATGGGCAGCGATGTCAGAAGCGGTGACGGGCAGCTTGAGCTCTTCAATCAGGAAAACGGCAGTTGCTGGTGCTGGGTCCTCAACTGGAACTGGCAGGGGGCAACGACTGAGGGCGTCAGCATGGCAAAGCATTTTTCCAGAGCCGTGGACTAGTGTATATGAATATGCAGCCAGAAAAACGGTCCACCTTGTCATCCTTGGGGATAAAATCTGGGGAGTCTGTTTAGTGCCAGATAAAATTCTTAACAGGGGCTTGTGATCTGTTATTAGTTCGAAATGATGACCGTAGTGAGACTCATGGAATTTCTTTACTGAAGCAACTGCAGCCAAGGCCTCCTTGTCAATTTGACTATAGTTGCGTTCAGTGGAGGATAGCGTTCTTGAAAAGAAGGCAATAGGTGCTTCTGCACTATTAGGCAGTCTGTGACTCAGAACAGCCCCTATTCCAAAAGGGGAAGAATCTGCTGCTAGAACTAGTGGTAAATTCTTGTTGAATTGTATTAATACAGCTTTGGATGTTAGCAGTGCTTTGACTTCCTTGAAAACAAGACTTTCTTTTGGTCCCCAGTGCCATGGTGTCTTCTTGTCTAGAGCCTGTGAAGAGGCTCTGCAATTGAAGCTTTATGGGGCAGGAACGAAGTGTAGAAATTTAGAAGTCCCAGAAAAGCTTGGGGCTCAGTCTTATTAGTAGGAGTGGGAGCTTCATGAATGGCCTTTACTTTAGACTCTGTTGGGTGAATACCCGAGGCATCAATTTTGAACCTAAAAATTCCACTTGTGGAGTAGCAATGGTGCATTTTTCTTTTTTTAATTTAAGACCTGACTTTCTAAAACGTTCGAGGACACTTCTGACTCTCTGTAGCAATTGAGTTTGATTGTTGTCAGATATAAGAATGTCATCGAAATATGGTACAACGCCTGGCAACCCTTACAAAATCCTTTCCATTAGAGACTGGAAAATTCCAGGGGCTACACTAACTCCAAATTGTAGGTGTGTACATTTAAAAGCGCTTCTGTGTGTCACTATGGTTTGCAGTTCAGCAGTTTCGTCATCAACAGGGAACTGTTGCTAAGCCTGTGACATAACTAATTTTGCAAAAATGGAGCCAGGCTCAAGGGAATGGAGTAGATGTTGCACAATGGGGACCGGATAAGCGCTTACTTGCAAATATCTATTTATGGACAATTTATAGTCAGAGCAGATTCTCAAATTTCCATCCTTCTTTAGAGGTGTCATTGTAGAGGTCTCCCATTTTGAAATATCTGTAGGTTGTAGTATGCCTTGTTTAATTAATCTGTCTAGTTCCTTGTCAAGTTTAGGACAAATTGCAAAAGGAACTCTGCGGGGTTTTAAACGGATTGGTACTGCTTGGGGGTCCACCTTGAAGGATATTGGGGTTCCCACATAGCAGCCTAGGCCCTCGCTGAATACATCAGCATATTCCCTGAACAGGGAGTCAACTTCTGAACTTGCAATGGCGTGGATTCCACCTATGTGGAGGCCCAGGGCAGGGAACCAGTCTAATCCCAATAGGCTTGGGAGGGCGCCATCCACTATCACTAAAGGCAAGTGACCCTTAAAATCTTGAAAATGAACTAGAAACTTGCCTTTTCCGATGACAGGAATGGTTCTGCCTTGGTAGTCCTGTAGAATCAGATTGCAGCCTGGAATCTTCTTTCTTGTTACTCTGGGAAGCAGTTGCTTCAAGGTGCCCCACGAGATGATGGATAGTGCAGAGCCGGTGTCTACTTCCATTCTGCATGGTCTATCTTCTATAGAAACAGTGACACTAATTTTGTTAGAACTATTTTTTGGTATCTTAGCTTGGTAGCATGTGAAGCAATCCTCAATTTGTCTTGGATATTGTATGGCTTTCTGAGGCCTTTGAGGCTGGTTAAAAGTCTTTCCTGCCTGACATATTCTTGCCAAATGACCCTTCTTTTGGCATCTTAAGCATATGGCATTCCTGAAACTGCAGGATGCCCTGAGATGGTTGCCCCCACAGCTTAAGCAGGTGGGCTGTAATCGTGGAGGTTGATTTGCACCCTGTCTGTACTCCGTTTGATTAGGGTTGGGCTGTCTGAGGTGGTTTATCTCAGTAGCCTCTTCTAAACCTTCCTCTGTGGAGGCTTCATCAAAATGCATTGTTGGGTTATCTAGCCTAATTGAATTTCCCTGTATTTCAGCTGCTGAGAGTGCTGATAGCCCAGCAGCCTGGGATTCTTCTATGGCTTGTTTTAAGGTTAGATCCCCTTAAGCTAGTAGTCGTCTTTGCAGCTTGGGGTCCCTAACTCCACAGACCAGCTGATCTAACAGCATATCTTCAAGGTGTTCCCTGAATCCGCAATGTAAGGCAGCTGTTCGTAGTGCTGCCATGTAGTCACTAATGGTTTCTCCATCAGTCTGGATGCGCCTTCTAAAGGCATGGCATCTGGCAATTCTAGAAGGCTTAGGGGAGTAATGGTTGGAGAGAATTTCTTGCAATTCTTCCCAGGGAATAGTCTTAATAGATCGTGGGGCCAGTAATGCTGTTGCAGTGTCAAATACCGTGGCTCCACAAAAGCTTAGAAACTAAGACTTTTTTCTATGGTCAGAAATATCAGTAAGGTCTATAGCATCTAAAAAGCAGTCAAACCGGTTCCTGTATGATTCCCATGTCTCTGCCGTAGGTCTGAAGGGCGGGAATGCAGGATTCGAAGTCATCGTCCCTCAGCTGTGCTGCTTCTCCTGAGGTGATTTAGAAATTGCGCTTCGCGAACAGTGATAGCAACTCTGTAGTGATTTCAGCTCTTGGTTAGTGATTTCGCTCTTTGTCCTTTTGCCTGGCTTGCCTTTATTAAGGATCCCGCCCTTGTCACCAGTGTTGTAGAGCGGCGGTAATCACTTTAGGCAGACACCAAGGCAAAGGTTCAGCTCTAACTTTATTTAGAAATAAAGGGTTACCGCTACTGCCGCTCTAATACGGCAGCCAGCTGGAGCAGCAACAGCTGATGCCGTTTGACATCTCCTTTTATAGCTGGCTGTCAAACGGCATCAACCAATGGGAGAGGTCCGTGCTTCCCGCTCAAAGTATGGACCTGAGTGAAAACCACAGTCAATACACAACACAATTGTTGTACTCTTTTGAGCCAAACTCTCAAAATCTTCAGTATTAAAGCTTTTCTGGAATGCAAGGCTGTCTATAGATCTGGATCATCCTCATAGTTCCTAATGAGCAAACATAAACTGTAAGAGGTAGTATCATCATATGCATTCTATTACTCTGGTCACAAGATTGAAGAATTTCATCACTAATCTATATGAGGTTTGCCAGATGTAAGCCCAAAGATCTGTGATCTGCATGAAGATATATAGTTAGGACTGCAACATGTGGTACAACATCTTATTTTTTAAATAGAAGCATAAACGTTGAATGATATGCAACATGCAAAAGTATTGCAAAATTTAACATTTGTAATTCTTTTACCATTTCTTCAGACCTATCCTCATATGTACACTTGTTATTTAGTTGTCAAACTGCTCTTAAGGAGCTACAGTAATATAACTTTAAGTCTAAGGTAAAACAAGAGTCTTCATTTTTATTTAAATCCAGACAGTTTATATTAAGTTGGTTCATATTTTGATTTTAGTATTTTAGTATCTTAAGTAGAGTAACTGCACGGTGGAAAAAAAACTAGGCGTATAGCACTTTTAATTGGATAGCTACATAAATGATCTGATTTATGTAACTAACAGAAATGCAAGACCAAGTCCAGTGACCCCGATGGATTTAGTCAGATAGTTCAAACTAGAAGTAGTAACATTTTTTATTTTTAGGACATAGTTTTGTTTTAGCAACAACAATAGCATTAAGTCTTATTGCATTCTTTGTGTTGTTAGTAGACTAGAAAAATGCTGTAGATATAATTTACTTTGACTTCAGTAAGTCGTTTGATAAAATAGACCACAATCTACTACTTGATAAGATAGAAAAATATGAGTTAGATAGCATCACCACACCTTCTCCCATTGATCTATATATTTTAACCAAAATTATTGGACCATTATGCTCTTTAACTTGTTCTTCTTTCATTTCTAGTTTCCATAAAAGCTTATACATTTTAAGAATCACTAAAATACTAAGCAATCTGCATTCCACAAAGATTATTTATTTCTAAAGCACTTTATAACAAAAACATTTCCCTCCTTAACCCATTCAAAACATTCTTAAATTAAATTCTAATCCAGTTTTCTAGCCATTATTCTTAAATTCTTTAAATTGTTGTTTTACTCTTCTCTTTAATTTATGATGAAGTGTCTTTCATCGGTAGTTTGTTATTCTTTTACAGAATTTTAAAGAGAGTTTAGATCAAGATATAACTAAAGGTTTTTGTTTTTGCATGACTAGGATTCAATAATGAATCACTGATTTGTAAGAGTTTACAGATTAACTTTGCTCTTCAGCTACATCTGTAGAAGACTCACAGACATATCTGTCCTAGATGAGAATCTTTATTGTAGACAAGAATGAAGCCTTACATGATAGTTGATTACCTGCTATCAGTAAGAAAATTGCATGAGCTTTATTACCTTTACTTGAGGCTTCTTGATTACTGTTACAAATATCCAGATATTGTTCTTTGTGTCCTTGGAGCCAAGAAGTTGTATGTTTACATACTGTAATAGTAATCTCCAGCATGGGAATTATTAGTTACTATTTTAGTCATCACATGATGCCAAGTGTATTATCTTTTAAATGACACTAATAATAGGCATAAGGAAATCAATCGGGGAATGCCTTCTTACAGCAGACTGGCAGTCTTTCTTTTGATGAGTTAGGCAGAACATACATTCTGATGACATTCTGCTCTCAGAAAATATATAAAACTATATGTTTGACATCTATGTCTTGAGTAACATGATGTACACAAAGTAGAATTCCCCAATCCATGACTTATAATTTTATCAGAGAGAACTCAAGAAAGAATTAATTTGTAAAGCCTAAGTAAAATTGGGTACTTAGGACTGCAGAGCTATATGTTGAACACCAGACAGCAAGAATGATTGTGATTGTGGCAGTTAATTCTAACTGCCACAGTGGTGAGGAAATCATTCCATTCTCTGATACAGCTTTACATGAAATTGTCCCATGCAGATATGTAGAACAAAAGCTTCCTTCAAGATCTAAGACAGATAAAGTGAATATATTCTCTCCTTAAGGCAAAGAAAATTCAACAGACCAGCAAAATTAAAGAATGCATTAAAAAAATCATGATGTCATAAAGGCAGATAAAATTCTTGTTCAGTTAATAAGAGAAGTTATTTTTGTTGCAAAGATTGGTATACATTAAGTATTAGGGAGAAGTTTGAATAAACCACATTTGGATATGCATTATAATTCTGGAATGTTCACCTCTGACTTCCTATGAAACACATTTGTGCAGACACATTTTTGTTGCTGTAACAGCAGAAAAATAATTTTTCCCCTCTGTCTTATTACCTTGGGCAAAACCTTTCTGGAATAATGAAGCTGGTATATGTAACAATGTTCTCTCTGCTCTGAAGTTATAATAGACAGATGAACAATATAATAATAAAATAAAAATAAAAGCAAAGCAAATAATTAAAATTTGGAATGTAGATTTGCATGCAAAGGGCTTTATCCTTTTCACGGCTTCCAACCTATCATAATGGCCATGACAGATCATTTTTACTTTATCAGTTTCCTTTTTCTGGTTGAAAAGCCATATAGTGAGTGCCAGATAGCTACAGGGAAATCAAGCTGGAAAAAATGAAACACAATAGATCACATCTAGCACCACTAATCATAACAAAAAACAAAATCTAGGTTTTGCTTTTGAATGTCCTCCCTTTTTTTAATACAAATTTTATTTGTGTTTTCACAAAAACATAAATACAAATAAAACATCTTTTTTTGAGAATAGCATGATCCCGGGTTATCACTTCTCCATACAGACACAAACTCAATTTCATATTCATCTTTGTATTCTATTCCATATCTTATTACTATTTGTTTAATGAGAAAAGATAATATGAAATTGAAACAGGACAGACAAAAGTATAAATATAATGATTAGAAAGATACTGAAACTTAGAAAAAGATATACTGTATAATTGAATTTAGATATGAGATAATTAAAAATAAAGTTGAGAAAACCAAGGGAGGGGAAAAATTATTGAGAAAATGTTAAAATAGTAATAAGATATGAATGTCCTCCCTTTTTGTTTTAGGTTCCTGCATCTTCTTATCCAACTAGCACACACATACACAAATGTATATTCATCTAAAAAATAAAGAATGGTTTCAGTGTACAAAACATTTATTATTAATGTTATTAATTTCAAGATCTTATTTATATATGTTTATAAGGGTTAGGGTTAGGGTGAGTAATTTCAGGCACACTTTGTATTGCTAGCAAATTTATTTTTGGGTGGGGAAAATGGCCTTCTCCACAGTAGTTTCATTCATTTGGTTTCTTTAAAAGAACAATAAAAACTCATTGGGGTGTCTGCCTAGGAGAGGATAGTTTTTCACCAACAGAGAGTACTCTTTCATGCACATAAAAACAAAATGCTCAAGTTGAAGGCCTTTTATAAAGTTTTGTTTCAGGAACAAAGGCGTTCATTCAGATATAAGGCTTCTCTGCTTTTAGTTCTTTCTGGTCACCTGATCAAGCTCTTGGTAATTTTTAGGCTACTTTAGTCTGCATTCCTCAAATTCTTTATACTTGGCTCTGTAATTAAGAGCTTCAGGTTCACTGCCTAAAACGTAGATTCTATAATTTTCCACTTCTTGTGCCCTCAAATGCAAGACTAATGCAACAATCCAAGCTGCACTCAGTTCTGAGTCTCAAAACCAACCTCTTGCAGCTACAAAAAAAGAAAAAAAGTTTTCATGTGAATGCGGTGGAGTCATAATCAGGTAAAACAGAGGCTTGCATTTTGTGTATATTTGGACAAGATTATTTTCTAAAGGATGCTTGGCAATATAAACAAAGCACTTCTATTTTGAATATATATATTTTCATACCACATAAATTGCATAGTTTCTGATTTTGGTGACCTTTAAACTAATCTATTAATATGTATTGTGTTTATTATAGAATTGTGCTTGTTCCAAGCAAGCTGTATAATCATTTGTGGATGATGTTTGGTATAAAAGTGGGGATAAGGATGGCAGATGCCCAATTATGACATAGTAAATGATAACTTGTTGGTAAAGGCATTTCTAGTTATTAGAATTATTACTGAGCATTTAAAATATTTTTGTACTAACAGCAAGTGAAACTAATGAAAGAAACTGTATCAACTTATTTTCACACTTTTGCAGTCAAACTTCAAATTGATATCTCAGGTGAAGTACAATTTGGAAATTTATAATGGGATCCACAGAAAAAGGCTCTTGATGTGCCATCTGGAACCCAAGGATTACTTACTGTAAGCTTATGGCATTGATGGGGAATATGTGGTGGAATCCTTTTATACAGCATGTCTACCAAAAAAGCTTTTTTTTCCTTTTTTTAAAATAATGGTAAATTATGAACAATATCTCTCTTGTGCACAAAAAGAAGATACAAAGAGGGGATAGAATTTAAAAAAAATAGTTTTATTCTTAGATAAACTGTCTTGAGGAGCTTGAAAAAGAAGTATAAGCAAAGTTATTAAAGTTATTCTTGTCCTGGGTTACCACTGTTGTGCGGTAAGAGCACATTACAGAAATCTTTACTGAAACTTTAACCCTCCTGAGAACAGGCAAACATGCTAATTAGCAATGGAATAGGCAATACAATATAGTTTATTGCATCTATTGCTTTCTAAGTGGGCACAAATCAAATGTAAAATATGAGATAATGCAATTATAGTGCACATTATACATACATCGGGGTACAATTGGAGAGCTGACCACTTTGTAATACTGAGCCCTATGGCATATATGCCACACGGTGAGAAATAGTTTTGCAAGAATTCAATCCAGTGCACAGAATACCTCTACTGTTTTATGTTACATTAAACTCATTGCATCCTCCTATTTATTTTCCTGTGTTCCTATCTCACCCATGACTGAATGTATGTCAGCCCTTTGAGGACTGTTGTTATTTTAGGCTAAAGTATAAGCTAAAGTATTGGCTACTTTGTGGGTATAGGGTAGAATAACAGAAACTTGCAACCTCACAGCATTTCCCTTTCTTTCTATCTTATACCAGAGAGAACAAGGGAAGACAAGCTTAAGTTTATGTCTTATGCTTTCTTGTTTTCCTGGACTAAGCCCATGTTTTATTAAAGGCCTCCATGTAACTTTTCTAAAGTCATATCTATGTTCAGCCCACAGTCTCTGTCTCTGTCTCTCTCTGTCTCTCTCTGTGTGTCTGTCTGTGTGTTTGTGTGTGTGTGTGAGGTTAATACTCAAAGGTGATATTCAGCAGGTTCTGACCAATTCTGGAGAACCGATAGCGGAAATTTTGGGTAGTTTGGAGAATGGCAAATGCCACCTCTGACTGGAGATTTTACAGTATCCTTCCCCTGCCATGCCCACAGAACCATAGTAAAAAAAATCCCACCATTGGTAATGCTGCATACATCTAATGAAGTGGACTTTTGGTTTCAGTAAAATAGGCCATAATAAGGTGATTTAAACCTCCAACTGTTTTTGCTGAAATTGATAAGAATTCTTTCCTTTCCCAAGAAAGACTTTGCAGTTGTACTGATTTCATGTTCTTCTATGAAATGCATTAGACCAGAGGTGCCAAACTCGCGATGACACGTTGTTGTCACGTGAAGTATCACAACTTTTCCCCTCTTCACTAAACTTGGGGTGGGCGTGGCCATCACATGATACATCTGGCCCATAGGCTGTGAGTTTGACACTCCTGCATTAGACTGTTGTCCTTAGTGGGGGTTATTTTGCTACACATCACAGATGTAATCCAATGGAGTTTACATATCTTCAAAACACATGTTCGTTCAAATCAATGCTGCCACTAAGTTAACCACTTTTAATCAGGTGTGACTATTTCAATTATGAAGTAAAGTGAAGATACTCTATTTACAGTTTTGCTCCAAAACTTTACTATGTGCCCTTTCAAAAGTTATAGATTATATAACTAAGCATGCCATCAAATGAGCTAGGCAATGGAATATTAAAATATTGTATGGTAGCACAGGTAGTCCTCAATTTACAATCACAATTGAGAATAGAATTTCTAACTAAGTAAGTTGCTAAGTAAGGTGGTTATTAATGAGCCGCACCCAATTTTATGATCTTTTGTGCAACAGTTGTTAAGTGAATCATTGCAATTAAGTGAATCACATGATCATTAAGCAAATCTGGCATCCCCCATTCCCTTTGCTTATTAGAAGCCAGCCAGGAAGGTCACAAATAGTGATCATATGATCCTAGTAGGTTCCTACTGGTATAAATAAAAGGAGGTTGCCAAACGCCATATTTTGATCACATGACCATGGGGATGCTATAACAGTCATAAATGTGAGGAGCAGTCAAAAGTCACTTTTTTCAGTGCTATTGTAACTTGGAATAGTTGATAAATGAATGATTGTATGTTGAGGACTGCCTATAGTTTACAAGCCAGTATTTCAATATGTATTGTTAATACCTTTGTTTTCCTCAGCTCATGGCCAAAAAGGTCTGAAGATTTGAAGAAACATTTATAGAAAAGGAATACCTGACGTGTTGTGGATTTATGTGTCATAAGCCTTAACTGAAAGAAGTCCCACATATCTGGTTCAGTCTTATTGACAGAATCAAGTATGCATCATCTTCTAAGACTTGTTTTGGAACAGAAAGATCTTTCACGTGCTGGAGAGCTCTTTTCTCTGGACGATTCTGAAATAGAAGTCTGCCTATCTGAAGCTCTTGACCAAATCAAATTAATTAGTTCATCTCCTGTAAGTAGAATCTTTCATACTCTTTGAAAAGCAGAATATGGGTTAGAAAAATTAGACTTAGCAACAAAAGCTCGCTGAAAACAGATTACAAATCTCACTCTCAGTAAAGTGGGAGCAGTTATGATTTCTTTTCAGAATGACTGGGAACATAGCATATCAGTGTGTCTGCCCAAAAATAAAGTCAGCAGGAAGAAAAAATATTTGAAAATGTTTTCTGGTTGTTTAAATCAGAGTCACCTCGAGCCATAAGAAAAGCTGCAAATAAATTTGATAAATAATAAATAAATCATTGCTATTATTATTATTTAGAATCTTTTTTTAATTAAAATCATCAATGTAATAATAGTTCCCTGTTTTTAGACAATGAGTGAAAAGAAAAGCAATATTTAATGATTGCAAGAATAGCAGAATATGGCAATAAAATTTAGAAATCAGGTATCTTACAAAGTATTTCAGTGTTTAGGAAAAAATATTTTTCATACAAAGTACACTTGGTATCTGGCCTTTAAACTCAAATATTAAATATGTCTTAGTGTTTCTTGTGATAAGGGGATATTGCCAAAGTATATACATCTGCTAGATGACACATGAATTACACCAGTCATCAGATTTATGCATTTTAGAATTTATTATTATTGAGAAATTTGGCAGACTGGCCAAAAATTATCTAATATGAATCATATACACCCAGGATTTGTATCTTTGACTGAATGGCTTACAACCTTACTTGAAAACAATATTTATTTATTTATTTATTTATTTATTTATTTATTATTTCTTATTTATTTATTTATTAGATTTTTATACCGCCCCATCTCGGGGCGGTGTACAGCCAGATAAAAATAGAAACAAGATATAAAAATTATACAGTTAAAAGCAATTTAAAATGATTAAATTAATGGCCGAATTATAAAATTATCAAAATATATAAAAACAGATAAAAATTTAAAATACCAAATTTAAAACCCCACAATTATTACTGGACCAGGCCGGTCTGTTGAAAAAAGTGGGTCTTTACTGCGCGCTGGAAGGTCTGAATGTCGGTGATGGCCCGTATCTCCGGGGGCAAGTCGTTCCAAAGGGAGGGAGCCCCCACAGAGAAGGCCTGCACCCTCGGGGCCACCAACCAGCATTGCCGAGCTGGCGGAATCCCGAGGAGGCCGACCCTGTGGGAGTGCACTGAAGTAGAATAAAATAATATTGAAGTAGAATAAACAATAAAGTCTGTATTCCTTGGCCAGTGTTAAAGAATATTAACATGATGCCCATGATGAGCATTTAGTGATTTTCCCAAGAGGCTTACAGGAGAATATATGTTCCAAGAATAGTTATTTACCAAGCACCCCTGTTTTTTATTTCTTTTGAATTTTTCTTTCAAAAGTATGCCCTACTCAGGTACACACGTGTGTGGGAGTGCATATACACACGCAAACACACACACACCACAATCCCTTTCAAATTTCAGCAGAAAGCCGTAACTTTGAAATATATGTGTAGAATAATGAATCCATCTAAGCCACTGCTTTAGCTCATTGATACCACTGTTGAATTCAGCACTGGAGAACATCAGACAATTTGGAGAAAATATTTGCCATTAGTTTCCACTTGAGGGCAGCAATAACACATAACTGACCTAAAAGAAGTTTAAATTTTAAAATGATTTAAACGTTCAGAATGTGAAGGATATAGGTAGTTTTTTACAACTGAGAATAGAATGCAAATTTAATAGTAAATCTATGCATTTTTTAATATCTCAGAAATGATAATTATTTTTAAAAGGATAGCATTCATATAGCCAACATAGAATAAAACAAATACAGCATTAAAGCTCACTGTTTTTAATAAAAATGTGTGGTTTGGGAAGAAGGAAGGAGGGTAAGTGGGCCATTGTTTTAAGGCAAGTGGGGAAAAGCTAGGAAAACTTGAAGAGTGAGCTTTTGGAATAGGAGCAAAATCAATAGTAAGGGGGGGGAGGAAAGAGAAGAGGGATTTATGAAAAAGTAAAACTATTATCCTATAAATAAGCAAGAATTGTTGATGTTCCTCCAACAAAAAGCAACTTGTACTAATTAATCTTACTATATTGGGTTAGATAGACCTTGACTTATAATAATTAAGCCTGGAATTATGGTGATAAATTGTTGCAGTTGTAAGTCACCCACTCACTGGGAATAATTTTCTGGCCTTTTTGATGGCAGTTGTTAAGCAAATGCTACTGTCCCATTAAGAAATGCAGAGGTCATTAAGGAAATGACATGACATTAAGTAAATAAGTCATATGACAGGTTGTATTTATTGGAAACTGAAAAAATTTCAGCTGGCAAAAAATATAAACTGGCAAAAATATATCACAAATTGCAAAGACATGACCGTGAAATGCCGTGACAGTTTGTAAAGCTGACCCACCTAATATGCAGTCATATGACCCTGGACAGTGTGATCACTTATGACAATTGGGATGCTTTATGGGCCATCAAGCACTTATTACATGGCTGTCATAACTTTCAACTGTCATAAAATGACCCAGTTGCTAAGCAAGGACTACCTGTCAAGTTTTAATTGTTTATAATAAATGAATTAAAAAAAGAAACCATATGCACTCCCTTAAATTCCAAAATACTATGCTAAGACCTTATTATGAGAGAAGATAAAGTCAGCAGTGAGATTTTAAATTATATTTACATAGTCCCATAGCAAATTGGAATAGAGATGCCATTTCCAGCTTAATAAATCTAGTTTCCTAATGGACATGATCAGTTATGATCAATGATGAATCAGTTAAGGTGCAGTTAAATATAAAATACAATGTTCTCCCTCCCTCCCATAGAGCAACTAAAGGAAATACTTTTTTTCTATAGCAAAATTACATAATTCATTACTTCAGGATAATTGTGGTGGGTGCTGACTTATGTGGTTCTGAAAACAATTAGATTAGCTAACATTTCCAGATGTGACACACTTTTTAGAAATTGATGCACTGTTGCTGAGATTTGGGAATAGGGACAGACTCAGGCTGAGGCAAGGCAAATCCAATAAGCAGCTTTCATTTTTTATTATTATTACTAGATGTTTTACAAAATACAGCATTTGTCCAACAACTGAAGATTGTTTGTAATTAGATAATATTTCTAAGCTTTAAAGTCTTTAAAATCACCCCAGTAATCTAATTACTCTTGTACAATTACATTTTTTTTTACATTTGAAGATCTTATTGTATTTCTTCAGCAACCCCCCATATCTATCTCACAGTATGAAATTTATGCTGCTTTTCCCAGCCAACCTTCCCCAAAGTCACTTGCAACCATACTGAAGATGGAATGTGTGGTCTGGTGCTTGGGCTTGCTGTTGGATGGGATGTTGGAGAATCTAGTAGATCCCTTCCTACTGTTAATACAGCTCTGGACTGGATATTATTTCTAAAGACCTACTTCTTGAGGCTGCTATCACTGTCCAATTTTCTGGATTACCAACATTCCTGATTTAATTTCTGGAGAGACTGTTACCATTCTGGGCTTCTACTAGTACTTAGTGTCCCCTCATGTTCTTGAGGTGTGCCTTCTGTTGTGACACCATTTTTCATTGCTTGTATACTCCTCAGACAGCTTTGGGGGTTCAGTTATCCCTCACTTCTTCCTTGAGCTACCTTGTTTCATTTGTCTGCTTTCACAAATCCTCACTTTAAATGGAAACAGAGAGGTTCAGCTAATATTCTGTTGTAGTTCACTTTTTAGATATCCAGATATTTTAGTTTTTAAAAAATTATTTAAGCTCAGGTTAGTAAATACATTTTTCATAAATAATCATAATGTTCCTTTGGTAATAATCTAGCAATTTTGGAAACTGGACATTGTATTAGACTGTCCCTTTCATTCTGATTTAGCAATCTGATTTACATAGGCTTATCATAAATGACAAGTGATAAATTATGTTTTAGTGCAGCAATAGAAAACTTTAATTACTGTACAGTCTTTGAATTGAACTCATTTTTTGTATAAAAACAAGTAATTATAAAAGTACAGGCACAGAAAGGAAGGACAAGGGAATCAAATTATTATATTTACTTGGGTCATTATTTTCAATTTCAATTGTCCAACACAGAATTTATAGTTGGAAGAGCCCTCAGAAGTAATCCAATCCACATCTCTCATCCATGCAGGATCCACATGAATATCTCTGATATCCAACCCCTGTCTAAAGATCTCTAGTGAAAGAGAACACAACATGTCATGATGGAGAACACAAAATGTCATAACACATACTTTTTATTCCTGTCATAGACAGTCTTTCTAATTAATTTTAGATCCAAATTGCTAGTGAGGTCAGGCCACAATAAAATTGGAAACTCCTCTTCTATTGGCAGCCAAACAGTTGCCAAGTTCCTATATTGCTGCTAGTATTTTCTATCCAGTTGGAAAATGTTCTCCACACTTAATACTTTAGGGTGTGGTTTATATAATATTTACAAATGGGGCTTCAATTCTATCAGGACCAGCTGGACTGCTTTCACTCTCAGAATGGCACTAGGTCTCTCATTGTTTAACAGCATTCACTTTTCTCTCCCACAACACCATGTAAAATTCTGTGTCAAACTTCCTGATAAAACCTTTAAACTAGATATGTTTCAGAGTCTGTTTCTTGTAACATAATGGACGGAAAGATTTCTGAAACTGAGATGGTACATGATTATTGTCAGCAATGGCCAAGGATCCAGATTAAGTCTCTTCAATAAAGTACTTTGGTCCTGTAGCAACAAAGCTTTTGTAATGGTCCACAGAACATCATAAATTAGACCACTTGGGTTTTTTTGTTTGTTTGTTTAGTGTATGGTACATGTTAGCCAGGAATCACTGAGGAGGCTGGCTGCCTCTGTGAAAGGAATTTTTTCAGGTGATGTTATCTTTACCCATGGGATGCCTGAATGCAGGAGGGGGCTGCGGTGGCTCACATGGTAAGATGCTGGGCCACGCACTGCTGAGGTCAACGGTTCAATTCCCATGAGTGAACAAACCGGATAGGAACAAGAAAGAAGCCTCCCAGACCACTTGGTGGTAATTGATAACTATGAGTACAATTTGTATGATTTGTTCCTTTTGTTCATTAGAAAACTAATATACACAATCTCAAATTTCTGTATTAGAAATATGCAGTGCTCAAATGAACCAAATTAGAGTACAAGAGCCAGCAGGTCATACTATGGAGTCCATGTCCATCAAACTTTAACCTCTAAAGTTAGCTAACCCCAAGCTTTGTTCCATCAAAAACCTACATATTCATTATTAAATGTCTCATGTTCCAGCAAGCCCTTGAATTAGCAGCAGTTAGAATGAGTTTCTGAAAAGATGTGTTGTTAAACATTGGATTAAATGCCAGCCATTGTAATTCTCAGCAGAGGGAATACAGTCAAAATAGGTCTGTCTTTGGAAAGTTGCCCAATTCCTGGGTTTTTACTGAAATGCTGACTATTAAGTCTTATTCTTGATTGCAAACTAGTGCAAATTTCTTGTCTGGTCTAACCGTGTTATCATAGGACCAAGGATTAGCTTTATTCTGCATATTGTAAGAATCTCAACAATCAAGATAGCTCAGAGTGGTGTAGCAATTACTGATTTCCATAATTTGGAATTATGGTACAATTTTTGTCTTTTTTTAACCAGATATCTAGGATCAAAATCAAAGAATAAAAATGCCTTTTTTCTCTCTTAATTAACAAAGACTGTTTAATCACAGTAAGTGTTGGTCAGTCTGCAGGCACTTCAGTCTTCTGGGGTGTATTACTAGATTTCATCCTTCTCTATTTAGGTACAAACTGACATTTAATTTAATAAGCTGCACAACAGCAGAAATGGTTGTGTGTTAGGATTGGAGAAAAATAACCAGCATCCACAGGGTAAATGTAAAGGAAGGAATCGTGCATAATACCATTCAAAATGGAATTTAGCCTTAGGGGAAATGGCTTAATCAGAAATCAAGCAAGACTGAACATATCCAAAATAAAATCAGATCTCTAAAGTACTAATTACTTATTGCCCTTAGATATTTATATGGACTCCCGAAAGAATTTACAGTTCGTAATCTGTGAGCTTTATTTTTTTTTCTTCTACCCAGTATGTTCTGTTCCCAGGAAGATTCAAAGAACAAAAAAAGCTTCCAGCAAACTTCTTCCTATCAAGGGTAACAATCGGGAATTTAGGCAAATGTCCCTCCTTGGTTTTTTAGTGGGAGAAAGAATTACATTACAGTTACTTATAAGGTTGATCCCTGAAATGGGAACTGCTAGAGGTGCTTATTACATGAAGATACTCACTTTGTTATTGAAATTCCTTGCTTCTTGTCTTTTTCTAAAGCCAGAATGATATAAACTTTACATATTATTAATTTGCTTATTTAGCTGTTAAACCTTTAGGAAAATTGTCAAGGTAGTTTAATTAGAATAAAAATTCAAAAACATTAAATTATAATTTTAATAATTAAATGAATACAAATGAAAAAAGATCTTTGAAAAAGGGTAAAACCAGGAAGCGTAGTAGATTTTTCTGTTAAAGATTCTGACACAGAAAACATAGTATTTAATGTAAAGACAGAGAAAGGGTAAATAAACCCTCCTGACCTTCCGTAAGTGCCTAAAGACCTGGCTCTGTCACTTGGCTTAGGACTCCAATGAAGGAGCATCACAATGGAGATGATTGATTAACCACAAATCTCACCTTCCCTCCTAACCTGATCCCGCCTTCCTGTCTTTTAATTGGGTCACTATATTTGGCTGTGTGTTGTATCCTATTTATGTTTTTACCTCTGCAAAGTTTTTGTTTTTTATGATTGTAAGCCACCCAGACTTAGCCTTTGATAAGATGGGCAGCCAATAAATTTTATAATAAAAAAACAAAAACAAATATTCACCCTCAACAACAGCAATTGAGATGACACTAAAACATGCTAACATTAGTGCACTTCAGAGTTTAGGAAGAAGTTATTTAAGTGTTTTGCCAATGTAAACAAAGGGGCATGGCTACTTAGGAACATAGCTCTGTTAGAGCAAATTGATCCAGTTGAACAGGTTATTTCAATGCAGTAATTGCTCAAACATGGCCCATTATAAGAATGGCCAACTCTTGAAAATCCATAATGTTTCATAACTAGTGAGCAATAATACATGCTTATGGCTTTCTGTCTCTCTTTAAAACCATATTAAGTATACAAGGGGCCACTTGAAATATTGTCCTTAAAAGTTTGGAGGCAGCCTTGTCCAGCCAGGTAAAGGAATTACATGGTCCCAACTGAACACCAAAGAAAAGGTATGTATATTGTGTTATTCTGGTAAAGTAGATATATTCTGGTTGTGTCAATGATTTTCGTGCCTTTTGGATTACTGAGCTTCATTGTGTGCTGGATTAGGCAGAGCTATGAAAAACCATGACCAAATGTTTGAAATTTTTAACATGTTTTAAAGAATGCAAATTAAGATTTTGGTTTTAGTGTAATCTAGTCAAGTGCTTTTCAGTCACAATGAACCAGCCTCCCTGCCAGTCTAAATACTAGGCAATGTATAAGTGAATAAACACCTTCCTCCAGGTATAGATTTTGGAACAGATATCCAGGAAAGTCTCCAACTGCTATCATATTTTATCTCAGGACTACCAGATGAATGACAATGACCAAGCAGTTGTGGAGATTTGTATCACTCGAATTACTTCAGCCATCAGGGAGACAGAATCCATTGAGAAGCATGGAAAAGCTCTTATTGATCTCTGGGAGTCATGTTTAGAGCACAATCTTAAACCTTTTTGTAAAGATGAAGACACACCGCATGCAAAAATTGCCTCTGATATTATGAGCTGCATTCTGCAGGTAGGAATGTTTTGCCTAATGGTGTACCGTTTTGAGAGTATGTTGATTAATTCTATTTGATAATAGAATTGCACACAAACAGTCTTTAGAAATTATTCCCCAAATTTATAAGTAGAAAAGTTGGGTGGATGATTTATTCAATTGTTACCAAGAGACTGAGAAATTATTTAACAACTTATCATGGACAAGATTCCTTTTGTGGTTACAGTAGTAACCATATTTACTACAGTACTAGTAAGAAAAGGAGGATGGGTTTCTTCTTGATATATTTCCTTGAAATAGAAAGGAAACATGGGAAAATCACAAAAAGGGCAAGATCTTCACATCGACCACCTGGCCACCATATAGCAAAATAAATTCAAGGATACTCCATCCATGATAAATCCTCTAAAATGTTCTTCTCCTTTGAAAGAATGTCTAAAATAATCTTTCTTTGATCAGTCTTCATGAAAAGTATAAAAGAATGTGTTCTACTCTACAGTCTGAAGCTGAAAAAAGGGTTTTAAACGTGAAAATACACATTATACCTCTTGATTTCTCCTTAAAGATCCTGCAATTTTTTTTCTGTGCTCATAGTCTAGTCATACGATTTCTGAAAAAAATGTGGGTTGAGTTAAGGAGCAAATATTGGTACTATCTCAACTGAAATACATATTTTTCTGAGATTGTGTGGCTACTGTGAAATTCTGGGGCAAAGAAGCAGCTGATCCAATTCCTATCCATGCCTGCTCCTAAGCACCTTGTCAACTTCAGAGCCAAAACAATGGACTTTTCTGCTATTTGAAAAACTATTCTGAATACTGGTAGTCTTCAACTTACAACAGTTCATTTAGTGACCATTCAAAGTTGCAATGGCACTGAAAAAATGACTTATGACTGTTTTCACAGTTATAACCTTTGCAGCATTCCCATGATCAGGTGATCAAAATTCAGATGCTAGGCAACTAGTTCATACTTATGACCATTGCAGCATCCTGGGGTGGTGTGATCAATCGCCTTTTGCAAAGTCAATGGGGAAGCCAGATACACTTGACAACCAGGTTACTAACTTATCAACTGTAGTGATCCACTTAACAACTGTGGCAAGAAACATTGTAATATAATAATATCTATTTTAAGTGGTCCAATATATTTCAGATTAATAGTTTTCTGCAATGTGTTAGAAAACTCAGAAATTGGCAAGCAGAACTATATATGTGTTAATGAAAATGTCATCCCTATGCTCAATTCTTCCAAACTATGATGCATAAGAATTTTTATCTATGATTCATACCATTAAGTTCTGTATAGTTCTCTTTATATTTCATAAAGATAAATACATAGCTTGATGACTAGCCTTAGAGTAAATTTTACTGCACATTTTGAAGGTTTAAGTGGAATATTCAACACAGAGGCACTGTTTTGATGATAATCTATATTTCAATTAAGATAAGTTTCTGGAGTCAAATTATTCAATCACAGTCCCTAAATAAATTCTATTATATGATAAGAATTGAAGCAAAATCCATACCCCAGGTCATGTACAGTTTTATACCAATTGATACATTCAAGATTGCAAAACTGAAATAATTTGAAGAAAGACCAAATTTCATTACATATCACTACATACTAGCAGTAAGTTAATATAATTACAACCCAACATAATTTATTTGTTCTTTTGGACAACAAGACATGAAACTGAATCAAAAATGCATGTTTATTTATTAAATATGGACTTGCATTAACTAGAAAGTCTTTTTTCAGGCATTATATTCATAGTAATATTTAGTTGTCCATCTAAATTGAGGATAGAACTTAGCTAATTTTAAACCTGTCATTACTAAAGTTTGTATTAGTAATTGGGGATTGTTGTTGTTTTTGGCTCTGCTGGTTAGTTCAGAAGTCATATTAAAGGTTTATTTATTTTAAACTAATATTAATCATATTAAAATCATATTAATCTATTTTCATTCAAAAGGAAACATCATATAATTAGAACCTGTTCATATCAATGGAATGCCATATAAAACTCTTCAAGGCTCAATTATTTTTATTTCAACTTCAGAACTCAGGTCCAAATATGCATTTTAAACAAATTTTAAAATCTAATCCTAAATAGATGTTGATTTTCAAAACAGTAGTTCTTTAATAAATAGAATAAGATTCCATTGTCTTCATTTTACTCTAAAGACTCTTGACAAAGATATAATATCTACCATCAAATCAATTATACTTGATGAAAATATATGTGATCAAAAACTTACCCCAATTTTGTTAGGTTGTCTATATTTATAATGTTATTGCTGGTATATTAAAGTAGAACATAGAAATCTCATGACCTGTTGGAAGTGTACTAAAAAAATAAGTCAGACGAAACTCAAAAATCCAGGAAAGAGCAAAATAAACCAGTAGCTTTAAGATGGTTTCACATATCAGGGTAGGGTACAGTTCACTTTGTTTGTAGTCTAATCTTAGCATATTGTACTCAGCTAATGTGGCTTATTAATCATGATTTATAATTTGGGTATTGTGTGAATCCAGACAATATTATCAATATTATTATATTATTGACAATTTCAATATTAATATTAATGATCTAGTTGGTTTTTTTTAAATAAACAGTCTTTCATTGGGCTGTTTAAAAATCTTCTCAAAGAATTTCTTTTAATCTGGAAATTAAGGAATGAAGAAGGAACAGACAACCCAATTCCCTTCTCTAACATGCTGATGAGAACTGCTTCAAGAATCCTTTTCTTCTAGTGCTTCCTTTCCTTAACCTACTTTCTTAAAGTATGTTGTGGTCAACTCCTTTGTTAGGCTCCTTGTCAAATGAAAAATCTTGATCCACTTGTTCACTCTTACAGTTAAAGATAGACCATTTATTTTATTTATTTATTAAATGTATATGCCACTCATCTCACTATCCAAAGTGACTCTATGTAAATATAAAATGTATATTTCATCATTAAAGAGATAGAAAAATATGACATTCCACAGTACATCTTTATGTTTATATTTCATTGTAGTAAAGGTAATTCAGAATAGCTTGTTTCCACACACCTGATGAAAGCTTATAATATTTTCAGATGTGATAATAAGAACAACAAAGTGAGTGTACGTGCAATAATTTGTAACTCTATTTTTGTTCTCCCTCTCCCAATAGAATTATAATCGTCCTCCCATCATAGCATTGGCTGTCCCAGTGGCAGTTAAATTTCTCCAGAGAGGTAACAAAGAATTGTGCAGGAATTTATCCAGTTATCTCTCACTTGCTGCAATTAGCAAAGCAGAGCTCCTTGCTGAACACACAGAAAGTATTGTAAAAAGTATCCTGCAAGGTAAGAAATACCTATACAATACATTTTGTGTTTGATTTACAGTATATGTTCCTACTTCATAAGAATTTCCATACCTTTTTTTAAAAAAATGTTTAAGTTGAGGGTGACCTCAAACATTATATGATATACAATACATGTCATTTGGGGAGGAGGGCCAATCAGTGCTCTTGATATCTCTACGGGATCAGGTGGTTCAGTTATAATGACTTTCCATATAACTAGAATGTTCCTTAGAAGTATTTAAAGGGCAATACAAGTGAGGAATACTTGTTCGTTAAACCGTGTTTTAAACAATCAGTCAAAATTTATTTACACTCCAATGATGATGATTGAGGTAAAACTCAATTTTCACTAATAACAATGCCCATCTCACATTATTTCAATCTATTACCGATAGTTCATTATCATCATCATCATCATTTATCATCATCATCATCACCATCATCTCTTCATCATCATCTTTTTCCATATGAAAACTTATAAATATGCAAAAACAGCTAAAGTTAACCTGAGTCCTTCTCAATGAGTTTTCTTAATTTTTTTGACTTTAATCCATTTAAACTTAATTGTTAATATATAAACTAAATTATTATATCTTTAACTGTACCACTATAAATTATGGTGCCCATACAGGTAGTAAAAATCTACCTGTACTTATCAGCATTAAAAAAAAAAGATAGAATCTGTAGTGAATCAGGGAAATGACCTTGAAGGGAATTGGCAAGAAAAGTTATGAAAGCCAAGGTGACTAAATTGTTCCTTAGGTCCTTAAGGAAATAAGATAATATTCAGAAGGGATTCGGGCAGAATTCTGCCTGATTCATTGGGTGGGCAAGTAAACTCAGAGGTGGTATTCAGCAGGCTCTGGCCAGTTCTGGAGAATCAGTAGCAGAAATTTTGAGTAATTCAGAGAACTGGACTGGCCCTGCCCCATCTATTCTCTGCCTCCCGAGTCCCAGCTGATTGGCTGGATCTTCTTTTATTGCCCTGCACAGGACAACGGAGCTGGAAAGCAGGTTAGTGAGGTGGGGAGGGAATGGGGATTTTGCAGTATCCTTCCCCTACCATGCCCACCAAGCCATGCCATACCCACCAAGCCATGTCCACAGAACCAGTAGTAAAAAAATTTGAATCCCACCACTGGGTAAAATACAGTACAATCAGACTTGAGAGATTCTGTTATTGTGGCCCATCTCAATAAAGTATAATTCTAGTCTTTCTGGGGAATCTTTTTCCTAACATAGTCAACCCAAAGGATTCTCCAGCATTTCACTTTGAAACTTTCATCCTAAAGAAACAAAAAAGAATTACTGCGGAGAGTCTGTTATCTGTAGTCATGCTGGTTGAGAGATTATGAGAACTGAAATTGAATACTTCTGGAGGCACCAGCGTGTTGGAGGTGCCTGTATTATATAATTGCTAACCTATTTCAGTAGAATGCTTTATCCATTCAATTTGGAGATCTCGGGAATTTTGCAATAAGATAAGTATTTATCTTTTTATATCTTTGATTGATTTTTTAAAACTGGTATTTATTTTTTATTCAACTCAAGGCAATGCAAATACCTAGTGCTTCCACTTCTATTTTCTCCATAATTAGAACCCTATGTGGTAGATTGGGCATAGAGAGGATGACTGGTCTAAAGACACACAGTTAACTTTCATGCTTAAGGGAAGAAGATTATTGTATTGTTTTTCGAGAATAATTTTTGATACAACAAATGCTAAAATGCTAATATAACTCTTTAATAATCTTTAGTGTTCCCGGTTCTGGTATCTATTTGTTTTGAGATTGTTCTGCTTTTAGAGACATGATTTTTAAAGAAATGAAACAGAAAAGGCCCCGCTTATATTCTGACTTAGTGCTTGCATTGTATTCTGGATACCCTAAAGAAAATGATATGTAATGTCAATCTGATAAAGTATTTTTTATTTACAGCTCAATTTTATAAAAAATAGTTCAATAAAGTCAATACAAAATCAGTTTATTTTACAATATCATACAGCGATATTAATTTCAAACCAGAAAACTGCAGTCATCCTGAATGCAAGGTAGGCTTCCAGTTAAAAGTTCCTTGGACAAGTTACTAACTTTATGAAGATGTATATACTAGTAATAAAAGCAGAAAAAAGTTATTGCTTCATAATATTTAAATAGTTCCGTTGCAAAATTCACATTAAAAAAAACCTACAAACAAGAGGGTTCCATAAAACAGCACAGCTTCCTTCATCTTCACTTCTTCACTTGTTGATTGACAATATATTTGTCTTAATATTTAATATAAGCTTAAATTGTACTCAGTTCTTACAGTAGTTTCTTGCTCATTAGCTCTTAGCTCTTTAATTGTCTCTTCTTCTGCAGTTTTAATAAAATGCTTCTTCATTTGATACCTGGTTGATTGGCTCTCTTCAGTAATTTCTAGAATAATCAATTTTGAAATATACTCTACTCATATTTATGCCATTCTGTGCTACCAGTCTGTAATACTATTATTAGTTTCTATCTTTCCATTTCCAAGATCACTTGAAAAGTTCTACTGCAACTGTGATTTATTGCAATTATTTTTCTGATCATCTTTTAAAAGGCTTTCCTTTTTCCTTGTTAATTTCCTCTACTACTGACTGTGATATTTTTCCTTATCTTTTCTTCTTGAAAGTGTGTTTAACTATAGTACATCTTCTTTTTGACCAATGCTTTCATCATTCATCTTTCCCTAGCTATCATGGTAGCTTTTTCTGAAAGCCACTCAAACTTTTCTGCCTTGAAATTTGGGGAAGAGTTTGTTCCAGTTCAGTTTTCACAGTGTCTCTTATCTAGTTCCATAATTCTTCAGATACTTTCTTGCAAAAGTTAAGCATATTGATTTGTTCCCTGTTTTGATTTTATATTCTGACTATATATCTCCAAATTCAATCTTGCTGGCACACCTTTTTTAAAAAAAAAACCTTTTATGTTTATCCCATGTATTTGACACTCTATGAATTTGACATAGTGTGTTCTATAATATACACTTGGAAGGGATCTGACTAATTGGATTGCAGTTCTTTTTCCTATATTATAACAAATTTTATTATTATGTTGTCAATCTAGTGATGTCCATATATTATTTGAAGCAGGTATTGGCAATGAACAAAGAATTACCTTTGCAAAAACTATATTAAACTATTTATTGTATCATTGTATTTAACAAACTATGCACCAGACATACTGCAGTCTTTTCTGCTGTTACATTTAGCAAATGTAAATTACTATAGAATCCCTTAATATCTACTGTTATGTTTCAAATAGCAGCATACATTTGTATAACAATGATGTTCTTACAATGAATATATGCTAATTCTAATAAATATGAACCTGTAGTTTATTGGTTCGTAGCCAGCACAAACTTAGTGATATTCGTTTGGGGTGTCATTATTCTTCCATCACTTTGTATGAATTTATGTTCTGAATAATATATCACATTATCATCTGAACTATGGTGATCTATTGCAGTCTACCAATGTTCACTGATTCAGAAAATATCTAACTTAGATGCTTCAATTCCAGTTCCATTTTAATAGTTTCAAGTTTTGTTCCATACTTATTATATTGTTTTATTTGTCTTTGTAAAAGAAAACTTGTTTTTCAGTTCTGACTTCAACAATGACCAGACTTCTTTGTCACGTTGGTTTCACCATATCCTCAACTATAGATTTACTAATGACAATTCACCTTTCTTTCCAATAGTTAGGTTTCCCCCTCTAATCTTATTGTCTAGCAACCAAAATTGCCTAAACAATTTGAGCCATACTCATATAATTTTCTTGGCAACCATCTAGAAATGATTTATTACTGCTTTCTTCTAGATTTCATTTTGACATTTTCTAACTTTCCTTAGATCTGCAGAACCCCACTCCCTTCGACTCCATTATGGATTACTTATAGCTCCTCACCTCTCCTTCGATTTGATCAACAAGGATAATCCAACTAGAACTTCCTGTTAGCAACATTTTCAAAGTCATTATAGCTATTGAACCTTCTCACTATGATAGGTGCTAATCATGTAATTCAGAGTATGTTCAAAAATAGATTTGGGGTATGATTAAGATATGTACTTAGAGAATGTTGGATCTATATAGCAGTCTAGACCAGCATCTTTACATGCTGACTCTTAACAAGATATGTTTAAGAGCCTATATTTTAGCTTTCATATGGTAGCAATTTTAATTTATGCCCTACATACTGAGATTTCATGTGGATAAAATTCATCTTACTGGCTTAGCATGTATTTGTTCTGAAAGCAGCTATACCCATTTGTGGAGAGCTATCTCCCACTTATAACAGCACTGTTCTTTTTTATGGAATCTGGAGAGCAGAGATATTGGCTTATGGTAGTAGCCATGGCAGTCATCCAAAGGCTTCTTGCCATGTGAAGCCTCATTCAGAGTTTCTTGTGTGAAGCAGAGATAACTGGCTTCTGAGTGTTCTTTATACCTCTGTTTTTCCTTTGGAAACTGTATCATGGATCAATTCTAAATATATGTGTATATATATTCAGATTTTATAAGTTCTGTTTATTGGTTTGCTTTTATATAGAGTTTTGAAGAACATAAATTCAGGGGCTAAAAATATACTGAGCCCCTCCATGAGGCAGAATCTCTGTAACTCCCCAGCCCACAATGTTGCCACGATTATTACAGGCATCTTCTTCAGATTGTCTTATTATCTCTTTGTCACTGAGGATTCGGTCCCAAATATTAAAGCCAGTTATTTTTCCAGAAAAAGCTAAAGATTCATTGAAACCACCTCCAACACAGCAGCCATTCTTTTCCTGGCCAATCTGCAAAATTCCACCATCTGGGATGATGTGGTCTTCAGATATTTCAGAAGAGGTGACCACAACCTTTCCATTTATCCATAAAGATATGGTTCCATTGACTGAACCCCAGGTACTGCAGATGTGAGTCCACTCTCCGGAAGAAATTACCTTTGGGGCAAATATCTTGTTGAAATTACTTTTTACAGCGAGAACCACAGAGTCATAGTTCAGATAAAGCTGAATTTCATAGGGATTGTTCTTTGTTCCATATGAGAATACAATAGTTTTGTCCAATGCTTCAGTTACCTTAACCCATGTGCAGACAGTGAAGGAGAAGAGTGCCATCTCATCAGTTGGATGAACACTCACGAAGATCTTTTTAGAACGCATTGGGAATAAAATAACTGTTTCACAACCTGTAAGAACAACAGAATGAAATTGTTATCAATTATACTGAAGGCTCATGGATATCTGGGATAATCGTAATGTAGTATAATTCTAAGTATCAGTTACATTATGTTAATTAATTTAGGCAACTGTATTATGAGTAGCAATGACTCTTTTGGATTTTAAGCAAATATATTCTTTCACTTTTTGTAATGTCTTTTAAGAGAGACTGTTTGGTACAGTGGTTAAGACAACTGTGAGTTTTAGTTCTGCCTTGGGCATCAAGCCAGTTGGATGATCTTAGTTAGGCAAGTCACTTTTTCTCAGCCCTAGGAAGAAGGCAACGTCAAACCACTTCTGGAATTTTACCAAGTAAACTGCAGGGATTAGTCTGTGTAGTTGCCATGAGTCAACACTGATTCAAAGGGACACCCCCCAAAAAAAACGAATGCTCACATACGCCACAACTTTGAAAAGGAAAGGGAGCAAATACACTAAGAATCTAAGACCATCTCATACTGAATTAGATAATTTTCTGTTCATCAAGAATTTATATTGCGAATGCAATAATTGGAAAATAATTTCAAATAATGTACTTTTTTTTTACATGTAGCTAATCTCTTGCTGATATCTCTTTCAGCATATTTCCAGGTGATTCCAGTAGGTTTTCCTCATTTACTTTTCATAATTTCTTTAGAGATCCATTTCCATGCCACATGGTGTGGTAGAGAAACTCTTTGTCTCTCATTTTCACTCAGAAACATTTTTATTCATGATATGCAAATATATGTAAACATTTGGCCAATTCAAAAATTACATAAACATTGTTAGACTTTCTGTTTGGCAAACAGTCTCCCAAAATGTATATATTTGTTTTCTGATTATATACTATCATAATAAGGATTGTATTTTTTTTCTATTAGCTTTTCACCCATTGGATTTCTTACACTTTTTTTATTACATCAAGGAAAACAGTTTCTACATCTATATTTTTAAATTTATAAAATCCAGTTTATGATTATTACAACAAATTAAGTATTAGTTAAATGCATCTATAATTACAAATGAAAGTAATCTAATTGTTTTCTGTAGGCTATATGCACCTCTATATCTGTTTAAATTCAGCATGTTGAAATGAGGAAGGATAACTTTATCAGTAGAATAATTTATAGAGTATGTTTATAAATGTGTATTGAAGTTTATCAGAGTGTTACACTAAATGGTTAGTTATTTTAACCATCAGAAAAAATACTTTATAGCATTTTCTCCTTAAAAAAACTTATTATTTTATGCTACCCTAAAGTGAGAGGTTACATGTTTTCATGGATTAAAAACTCAGAATGAATTTTCCATGTTGTAATCTACCTTTTTGTCTTTTTGTTCAAAAAGACTGTACAAAAATAAGTAAAGACCTATAGGATAAACCATTTGAAGCGATAAGAAACAGAAATATTATTGAGTTATAGTTATATTTTCTGTGCTTACTTACTTATTTTCCACCTTTATTATTTTTACAAATAACTCAAGGCAGAAAATATATCCAACACACCTTCCTCCTTTCCCCACAACAATCCTGTGAAGTGGGTTGGGCTGTGATAGGGGGACTGGCCCAAAGTCATCCAGCTGGCTTTCATGGTTATGGCAGGATTTGAACTCAGTTGACAATTTCAAATATTTTAATAAATGTATGAGAGAGCAATTACAGGAAATTGAGATACAGTATGATGAATAATTAACAAACATCACATTTTAGATTCTTTACTTCTTGAAGTAAAATGAAAATTGAAATCACAGCTGTAATAATTAGTATACTTTTTCTATTTTCTCATGCTGTGCTGGTGTCATATGCTTTGAGTTCTAAGAATGTTAAAATGCTTTGACCACTGAGAATAGGGGCAACAGGTCATGAAAATCTGCAGGAATGCTTCTTTCAAAGGGCAAAGAGCTCTGTGTAGTGACATGGCTTTTTAATTACCAAAATTTCTAACTTTATTATCAAGGGTAGACAAAATGAAAACCAGCTTTATAAGTCACCAACAATAGTGTGATCACAAAAACCCTTAAGAATCAACCTGGCAGAAATCCAAACTATGTGAGAAATCAAAACCAGTTGCTGAAAAGTCTTTTGAAAAAAAAAAAAAAGATTTCCAGAGGGATCTGTGGAATATTTTTATAAAGTCAGTCTTTTTGTTCTTAATCAAATTGTGAATGTCCTCCCCCTTGTCAAAACAAATAGAACTGAGTGATATCATTGGCCAGAACATGGTAAATTAAGAACAGGTCCTGCAAATTTGGTGGAGTTATGTTGGGCTTAGCACTTCATAGTTTAGTTCAATTGCGCCATGGATTTTCCTCCAAATTTTAGAAAAAAGCAATCTTTTTGTCATGCTCCTCCCTGTCTTCTGTAGCAACTAGTAATCGGAAACATGTGTGACATCATTCCATTGTGAGATTCCCTCTTTCAGGCAGTAGCCAACGTGAAGTGGGATTGGGAAGCTTACAACAGTATGACAAAACACACCACACAATTTTTTATTATGAAATGTTGTAAAGGGAAGGGAAGAACAGCTGGTTACTTATGGCATGACTTTCTCATAGAAATCAAGATAACTTTTAGCCTGATGGCTGCTAGCATTATCAAACAAAAGAAATTGTTCAACTATTCCAGTCTTACCTCTCTGGTGGACTTTTCTGGTAAAAGCAAATATAAAAAAATTAGGATGGGGGAAATAGACATTCAAAAATGATATTCTCTGGAGTTCCTGTTAACACCATTTTGAAATTTTGAGAACATAACGCAAAATTTTGTGGGAAGCACCCAAGAGTAAACAGTGTTAAAAATGTACTTTAGTAAAATCTTTGCACAACTTGGAGGTCTTTTAGTCCTGTTCAAGCAGGAGACTTTATACCATTTCAGACAAATGGTTGTCCAACATGGTCTTAAAAACCTTCAGTGTTGGAGTACCCACAATTTCATTGGTTAATTGCTCTCATTTGTCAGGAAATTTCTTCTTAGTTCTGGATTTGTTTTCTCCTTGATTAGTTTTAATATATAATTATAATCCATAGTTATTACATATTATTTAATATATAGTTATTAAGATTATTTGTTGTATTAATTCTAGATATCTTAGCAAAACAAATGACTGATCAAGAAGTATATTGTTAGTAATTCCCTATCTTCCACATTAAAATCACTCAGGAATTTCTATAACTCCTTAGGGACAGAGGTGGGCTTTTTAGAAAATAGTAATAGTATTTTAAAGCACAGCTTTTTATGTGACTTTACTTTTGGAAAATTATTCAATGTGAGCACTAGAGCATCATCTATCTTATGCTTTCCCCCAACGTATATATTCTTATCTTGTTCAAATTAAAGTAACATTTTTCTGGAATTGTTGTAAATTAATGGAACTTAAAATTACTACCAAAAATTAGGATGCTTGCCTATAAAAGACTTTTGTCTTTTCACATACATTTGAAAGGGCCTCTAGATAGTGACTATAATTCTTACAAACCTTTTGGACTAATGAACAGACAACTCATAGCATGAGTTATTTAACAATCTGCTTATTTCTCAAAACCACTGTATTTTTATAAAATAAAAGTAGTGATTCAAAAACATAGGCAGCTGTTGCTTTAGAGATCACTAATCAGTCTATGGAATGTCACAGAATAGCAAGAACCTCTTGTAAGTGTGGCAAACTCTTCTTTTGTGTGGTTAATTTCATGAGACCTATGTTATTCTTTCTATATTATACGAATAGTTATTTAAAATCAGCCTTAACGAACATCTAGGTATGAAGAACACAACTACCTTAAAAATAACAAGTTAGACTTTAAATGGGGCAGGAGACTATGTTTCAAAGTTATCTAACATAAATAGTTTCATTATTTATCTTAGCATAAATCATGGCATGTTCAGATTGGGTATTAAAAGGCAACTGGAATGGTTCAGGAGAATCTTTGTGATATATGGCTGTGCAGTTGTGCTTCACAGAGTCTAAGCTATTCCACTTTCCTGAACCCCTGTGGAGGATCTGTTTATGCCCTGAAGCGTGAGAATTAAATTGATGAATAGTCTGTTGACATAATGAGTGAGCTCACAAGGTCAAATTGTGTTCAGAAGTAGTCCCTGAGGAATGCAGTGAAGGAATCAGCAGGTATGTTAGAAGACAGAGCATAGGAACAGCCAGAAAACTGAATTGATTGGGAATGTCAATGAATTATTGTTGTTTTTGGCTTTGCAAAATAAAAATAGGAATGGAAGAGAATAACTGCAAATGAGTTAGCAAAACTTCATCATTGCTTTACTAATGAGTTATCTGTACATGTTTTCAGAGCTTCTATTGGCCAAGTGTAATTATTCAATGAACATATTTTAAGCTACAGCAACACAGCTGAAGCAGTGTATACTCACAGTGACTGCCACATTATATTGTGAATTTAAATTGTTTGGGTACTACACAATACAAATCAGACAGGCTTCCACCCAGTTGTCTCCAAATTTATAATAATAATGCCTCCTTCCCTATAAGCAAATCATCAGGTAAGGTTGTTAAACAAACTTATGATTTATGTGGTTGGTTGGGAATGAATGTGTAAGACAATGATAACATTGGAAAAAGAATCAGACTCACCAGCTGGCAATGAAGGCTTCATGGTCTTCTTCTGAGATTTTTTTAGTTCAGCTTTTGTTTCCTGAAGCTCTTGCCACAGTGATTTCAACATGAAATTGCTTCCATGCGTTATGTAGCCGACTCTACCTTCCTCTGATGAATGGCTCCGCTGATCACTCTCTTCAGCTCTCCACTGCCAGGCATGCTCGAGCTGGCTGAAGTCGGTTAGAAAGATTTTGGTTTAATTGCAGAATCTCTTGGAGAATCTTTTCTTGCTTGATCTCATGAAGCATCCCAGAAGCTCTGCTCTTTGTTATCATCTGGTCCATTTGGCTCCAGATCTGAGTGGTTGTTTTCTCAAGATATGTGGTGCATGTGCCAGCAAAGTTTTCCATAAACTGCAGCATTTCTGTTCTCAGCATCTGCAGCTCCACCTTAAGGATTTCATCCAGAGACTCAAGCAGCATGTTTTCCTTCATCTGGGAATTCTCAAGCATAATGAAGAGCTTGTCCCATTCTGTGTGTTCTCGCTGGCAATCACATGAAATGGCTGAAACAGAGCACATAGTAAACATTACTCTACATTTGAACTTTATTCTCATAAAAAAGCTATTTAAAGAAAGATGTATTCCAAGACTATTTACACACTTTCTTTCTCTAGAAAAGAAGGCAAGATCATAAGTTAGAAATAAGAACAGAGAAATTTTCCTGTCTCCTTTCTTGGCTAAATGAACATTCTGAAATATTGCTGTTTTTAAGTTTGCAAAACAAGAGTATTTGTAAAATTTTGCAAAAACAAGAGTATTAATTCTGCTGTTAATGCAAAAACAATTTGTTTGCAGTTAAAGACTAAGAAAGAAAGGCAAAATACTTACTTTCTTCTGTTGCAGGAATTACACTTTCTATTTCATTATCAAAATTCAAGAAGAAGAGATCATCATACTCATCTGTGTTCTGAGTAAATGAAGAATAACAGAGAGCAAAAAACAGAATCATAAAAGGAAACATTTTTGGATAGAATTTCCAACTGCTTCTGTAAAATTCTCAGTGTCTTAATCTCTTGCAAGACTGGAGCAGAGATGATTCCTAGAGAGAAAGCCCTTAAATAATACTGGGGGAATGCCTGAGCTTGAATGAATGAGTAATTCTAGTCCTGGTGCTGTAAGTGGAGTACTTCTGGTTATTATTAATTTTTTTGGATGGGAACTGTAAGAAAGGGGGAGGTATGGAGATTGCACAATCCTGAACCTTGTTAAGTCTGAAATGGGAGTGGATTAGTGAGGAGTGAAAAGGGAGAAATGATGGAAAGTCTGTTCTTGCAAATTGCAGGGCTCTTTGGAGGCTAGATTTTTTTTAATGTCATGAATTTTAATGAAAAATAAGACAAATAAAATGTCCATTTGCTGATTTAAAGAAAGGTGAAAAATTAAAGAGATTTTATGGCTCTAACTGAAATGTACATAAACTCCAATTATTGTTTGCATTCATTTGTAAAATTTAGTCATTGGGGACCCCTGTTTTAAAAGAACTTTCTTCTGTAAATTATGTAAGAATCTGAATATTATGTGAAATACGGGGTCACATAATCAACTGGAATTAACTACCTCTTCTTTTACTATCTACATTTCTGACTTCAGAGCTGAATATGATAAATGCCTTTGTGTTGCCTTTCAAAACTGCGATTCCATGTTTCATCCTTCTTTCTTGCCCAATCAATATTTGATAAAACAAAGTAGGTAACACTGTGCCAATTGTGGCTGTAAACAACACCCCGTGAAATAAAGGGAAGAATCATGTAAACCACATTAAATACTATATGTGTGGAAAGGAGTACCTACCATAAGATAATCCTGTTACTGCTTTTTAACAAGTAGCCAAGGGAGTTACAGTTTTGGCCCATCACAAATGCTTAGACTGTGATTGAGTTAATGCGTCAAAGTCAATGATGGGCACAATAATACGCCTTCCTATTGTGGGGCTATTAAGCTCCCCCAATCTCCCCCCAAGTGGTGAGATGAACAGAACAGAATTAGTTGGAAGGGACCTTGGAGGTTTTCTAGACCAACCCCTTGCTCAAACAGGATATCATATACAATTCCAGACAAGTGGCTGTCCAGTCTCTTTTCATCACTTTTTAGAGAGTGATGGAGCAGCCACGACTGAAGGTAAGTTGTTCCCTAGTTTATTGTTCTCACTGTCAGGACATTTCTCCTTAATTCTAGATTAGTTCTCTCCATGGTTAATTTCCAAACATTGCCTCTTATCTTGACTTCTGGTGCTTTGGAAAATAGGTTGACCTCCTCTTTGCGGCAGCCCCTCAAATATTGGAACACTGCTATCATTTCACCCCTAGTCCTTTTTTTTAAAACTAGACTAGACATACCCAATTCCTACAATCATTGTTCATATGTTTTAGCCTACAGCCCCCTGGAAAATGGGCAGCTATATGAATTTTAAAAATAAACAGGGTTTTAATAAAAGCAAGACACAAATGGCCTTATTTTGGTAACAGAATGGTCCAGTGGGAATTAATTCCTTCCTTCCTTCCTTCCTTCCTTCCTTCCTTCCTTCCTTCCTTCCTTCCTTCCTTCCTTCCTTCCTTCCTTCCTTCCTTCCCTCCCTCCCTCCCTCCCTCCCTCCTTCTTTCCTTCCTTTCTTCGATTTCTATAGCCACCCGTCTCAGCAAACAACTCTGGGTGGCTCACAATTGAGAATGCTGATATGTCTTTCTTACTGGTACAAATAGCCAGTGCTCTGTGAAATAATGTCATTTGATTACTTTGCATCATTTCCAGAAACATTTTTCCAGGCTTATTTTTGACATGTGGATGAAAAATATGTGAATGAAGAAACCTGAGTGCATTCAACTTAGCATTCGAAAGATGAGTTGAGCTCACAACTCCTTTGAACTCATAGTATGTTCTGCCACACATTTATCTATGTAAATCCTGGATTAAAGAGCAGAAATGAAGATAGTAGCTTCAGAGGAGCAACTTTTGTTAGGGTAGATGAGAGGAAAATTACTTAGCATTAATTGCTTTTCCTTACCCCAATTATTCCCAGTTAACTCAGGACTGCCCATGCCTACTAGTTACCTAAGAGAATTTGCACATGTTAAACGCATTGGCATGATTAATGCAATGTCTCTTTTGGTTTTGATTCATCATTCAAAATGCTGCTCATTTGTATTCTTAAGCTAGCATCACACAGCGAATGACTAGTAGTTGACCATATTCCAAAGGATAAAATATGATTTCAAAAGTTTAAACACTTCCCTGAAAAGGTTTAGCCCATATTTTATGTTACAAAATAAAGTTCCTTCCAGTTTTAGTTTTATGTTTTCGCAAATCAATAATACTGTACGTGTGACAACTTTATAAAAATATATCTAAGTTGACCTGCCAGCCAGTAATTGATTATCATTGTGCCAAAATATACAAAGTGTGAATTTGAAACCAATGCTGGTGGTGTGCTAGATAAACAAGATGGCAAAATTTGATTGTATGAAAGTACCTTTTATGTGCTAACATCAATAGAAACTACCCAGCTTCAACCAGCAGACTGAGGGTGCCTCATTCATAACTCATTTCACCAAAATTTTCCCCCTGGAATAATTCATTAGCCAACTTTTACTTCATACCTTTTAATTCATAAGGACTCAACTGTTTCCCAAGTTTCATACAAAAAGGCATCTCTTGTTTTAGGAGTGAACATCTGCTTACATGCTGTAGACATAGTAAGATTGGATACTCCAGGTTTTGCTTTTCTATTAGAAGTAGGAATGAAAAGCACCATTAATTTAAAAGCAATCTGGAGGCTTCAGTAACATGACTGAATAATGCTAATGTCAAAGCTTAATCTCTGGTATGTTCCTTTCTAGTCTGACTTAAAAGATTTCTTATCTGGAGATTTAAAGGAATGTATCTATTAAAGGCCTGGCAGCCAAATTCTTCTATTCAGAACTTAACCTACAGGCATGTTTAGTTTTGCCATGTGCCTGGAAGCTTCATCTTAACTTCATCAGAAGAATCCTGTATCTGGCCTAAGGTCAGTGTAGCTGACTTGTTCTGATGCAGAAAATACTTGATTAGGCATATGAGGCAATCCAGCCTCCTCTTCTGCTGACTCAAGACATTCTTAGACTAAATACTTAGATGATATCATGCCAGGCCATTGCAGAAAAGCATGAGAAAGAAAAGGATGTGGGTTTAGAATGTATATTTTTGTAGAATTGTTTCAAGAAAATTGTTTTAGTTTGTGTGGTTTACTTTAATGCTTGGATTTAGTTTTACTTTTGCTATTTCTGGCTTTTATTAGTTATGTGTTCGTTGCACTGAATATATTATTATTATTGATATTTTATATATGTCTTGAGAGGCTCTTTTGCATCAGAAGGCCATCTGAAGCATCTATAAGTAAATATGTAAATATATTTAAAGTGATACAAAACAGAAAATATTATCCTTAACACTAGTGTGTTAAAATAATGGCAATATAATGTAAGTTACAGGCATTGGTATGAGCCTTTGTGGCACAGTGTATTAGAGTGCAGTACTGCAAGCTACTTCTGCAGCCAGCTGCCTACAGTTTGGCAGTTCAAATCCCACCAGGCTCAAAGTTGACTCAGCCTTCCATCCTTCTGAAATGGGTAAAATGAAGACCCAAATTGTTGGGGGCAATGTGCTGACTCTGTAAACTGCTTACAGGGGGCTGTAAAGCACTATAAAGTGGTATATAAGTCTAAGTGCTATTGCTATCTCAATACCAATCATAAGGAATGATAATCATAAAGGAAAGCCTGCTGAATCAGACCAAAGACCCATTTAATCCAACATCTGTTTTCCACTGGGATCTGTCCCTATGGTTCCAAGAAAATCATGAAGCCATGAAAATAATGCCCTTATCCATTATTCACTCTACAACTCTGCCAACAATCAGTATTCAGAGACATATTAATTCTTGTATATGTGCATATCATTCTGCTGTCCTTATGTCATATTTAACTGACATAGTTTGATAAATGTGTACTGTCAATATTTGTGAACCAACATAAACATAAAAAGGAACATTACTGACTGATATATCCTTATGGAAGAGCGCAGAATCCATACTCCTTTTCCAGTAGGACTCTTTTCATACCAGAAGAAGGAAATATTATGCTTCTGAATGTTGGTCACCTCCTTCAAACTTATTTTGCAGCTTATAATTGCAAAAGCAGCTTAAGATAAAGATAAGACAGTGAGGGATAAATCTCTCATTTGAAATAGATTTTGGGATCCCACCAATAAATAAATTGAAAAACTGAGTAAATCTACTGACAGATCTGAATTCCACTTGGTCATTTTTAAGACCAAGATTAAAGTAAGCAGTATTTTATGTCAAAGACATGGTGAATAAGTATCGTTACTTCATATCTGTTTGATGAGAAACTGTTGGATCTGCATGATTCTCGGACAGGAGTGCTAATTAGAAAGTGATGTCATCTAGAATTAACTATTTTAAATTTATTACAAGATGCTGATATAACATGTGTGTTTAAATATATATTTGTGGGTGTAAATATATGTGTGCGTGTGCATATGTGTTTGCATATGTGTGTAAGGGGACGAAGGAGGCATTCCAGGAATTTAGGAGGGGAAGTGCAGTAACAACTGATGTTTCTATTTAAAAGACTGAAGTTTTACTATCCTATAGTTGATGAGTAACCTGGTTTAAAATAATAGAAAGTACAGAAGTCCAACATGAATATTTTTTTGCTAGAGAGTAAGTCCATAGAGAGTTTCAGTATGTTTTGAAGATTTAGAGAATGAAATCATGTAACATCATGATAGGCAGATGTTTTCCATATGTTGTCAGCATGGAACTTCAGTCATTCCAGAGCTGGCTTGTATGATGTTTCATGTTACAGATTTCTCTGTGAATTTGGCTTCAATTCAGCTTGTGCATATACTTCATCAAACATTCTTTCAAAATTGTAAAACTATTTTGCCTTGTTTATTCTCTCCACCTCCCTCCCCCATACTTTATCAGCATCTGAGCAATTGTATCCTATGTTGTTATCAGTGTATCTTTGTGTTAAATGCATAGTTATAAAATATTGCTTCCAGATTTCTCTTTAGCATAGTTTGCTTAAGTGTAACATAGTCTATTTAAATTGAAGCTGAGATGGGATAGAGAATAGGTAAGTTATAATGGGTTTTTTAAATAGTTTTTTAACAGTTAGTATAACCATATTGCTTAATACTCAATTTAAATAACATTTAAAAAATAATTTTGGTTTATATTCAAAACCATATTGCCTTACTTAGTCACATTCCATATTAAATAATATTTGATTTCTGTTTTTTCTTGTTCTGCCATATGTTTTGGTGCAAACATTCAGTTCCCACAGACATCGTTCCCAGAAACCATGGGTAATAAAATCTTGATTCTGTTTTGCTTTATCTTTTCAGCTTGAGACCATTCAGAATTAAAGCCTTGTTGACAAAGAAAATAGAATAGGCTCTTTGTTATGATTCTGTTCCCATATTCTTCACAGGAAATTCCACGTTGCTCCGTGTATTGCCTTCTTTGTATGAAAAGCAACAAGAACCTTTAAGCAACCACCTGAGAGAATTGGTAGGACTGATGCCTCATCTGGAACCATCTGAACAGCAACATCTTCTACAGCTTTTGCTAACCGTTGCAAAGAAAAAACAGCCCAAGGTAATTTTATGTTCATTTCATATTTGGTCAACTCAAAACATGTGGCTCTTAAGTCTAACAGATACTCTAACAGATAATCAGAGTTGGAAGGGACCTTATAGGTCATCTAGTCCAACCTCCCGCCCAAACAGGAGACCCTACACCATTTCAGACAAATGGCAGTCCAATCTCTTCTTGAAAGTCTCAAGTGATGGTGCTCCCACAACTTCCGAGGGCAAGTTGTTCCATTGGTTGATTGTTCTCACTGTCAGAAAGTTTCTCCTTATTTCCAGGTTAAATCTCTCCTTGTCCAGTTTCTATCCATTATTCCTTGTGTGGCCTACAGGCACTTTAGAAAATAGCTTGACCTCTTCCTCCCTGTGGCAGCCCCTCAAATATTGGAAGACCGCTATCATGTCTCCCCTGGTCCTTCTCTTTACTAGACTAGCCAAGCCCAGTTCCTGCAATGGTTCATTGTATGTTTTAGCCTCCGGTCCCTAATCATCCTGGTTGCTCTTTGTACTTTTTCTAGAGTTTCAACATCTTTTTTATAATGTGGTGAACAAAACTGGATGAGGCAATCTAAGTCAAAGGAGCCTGTAATTTTGATCCATCCCAGAACAATTAAACTTCTCACTAGGCCAGGATCCAAAATTCCTACCTGTAACTTTTCAAGAATAATGAAGTTTGCATTAAGATTTGCTGAGTTTGAAAACCAGTTAGACATCAGCTCCCCAAAGAGGAAAGTTCAGCACAGGCTGAATCAGTTGGCTAAATCTATCTTGATGTAGAGCAGGGGTGGGAAACTATTCCCCCTTTATGACCTGTGGACTCGAACTCCCAGAATTCCTAAGCCAGCCATGCTCAGGAGTATAGAGTATCCCCTCTTTGGGCTTCACTTTAGCTTAGTGAATAATTCACTATGCATTTATTATTTAGTCAATTTATTTATTGCTGCACTTATTAATCTCTAATCAGGTGTCTTTAACATTGGTATTTTTTGGAATGAAGCCAAAATGGGGAAAGACAAAGCTTCAGTTTCCAGTATTGCAAACTCTAAAAGTCACTTATAGAAGCCAGCAAATTTCTTGTTTTAATGATTTCAACAAAATACTTTCATTTCCCAATCTAATATTTAGATCTTAGATTTTTTGGGGTGGTTCTACATCCAGGTACTAATCAGATATAATCCTGCCTGGTTTTCATATAGTTTGTTTTAGATTAGACACCCTAAATTTTTCAGCTAATAATAATAATATAATAATACATAAAATATTATTGTGCATCCGATCACACACTCTGACTCATTGTTCATCAGCAAAATACTTATTATGCCATGTCCAGTAAAAGTTGAATCATTCCTAACCACAATGACATGCTATAAATTTATGGGAGATCAAGGTCTATCCTTTGTTTCAATCATCATTTTTCCATTAATGTATGCTATATTGAACTCTCTCCATATAATAAGATAATTAGTTTTTTGAGACTGGTGTGGAAAAAAGGACTAATGCTTGTATATTTATACATTCATGAATTCCCATTCTTTTATTGGATTAGGGATTGGACATAGGAAATACAGTTTTGACTGTCCTCTCCACATTCACATAGTAAGAATGTATTGAGTAAGAAAGACGAATGTCATCTCAAGCACAAAATGTTTCATTCATCTGAGAATAATCAAGTGATGAAAATACCACCTACTAATAGCCCTGCAGGATTAGAAAACCAGAAGCCTTCCAATCAGAAAGCAAAACAATTATATTTTTAATATCAAAAATTAAGGTTATTTCAAAGGAATATGGTCTATGAGCTTAATACTGTTGAGTCAAAACTAATACAAATTTTCTGACAAATATAAAAAAATATTTTCTCCATTCAAAATATTGTATACAATAAGTGTTAAAAGGGAATGACCCTGTCCTCAAATAATATTCACTGCACAAAGATAAGAGGTTTCCCAATACATCTGGCTTAATAAACCTATTATAACTCTTGCATAAATAAGTGCAAATTGTTGCAATGATAATTGACACTTTGCCACTGAATTTCCATGGCCTGTAAGCAAGGGAAGAGCTCCAAAGCTTGCAAAATAAGGGTTATTCTAACCCCTGAATTTCCAAGTCTAATAATGCAAGTAATCTCACAAGCATCACAAGAGCACATTGTTCTTCCAACGTTAGCACATCCCTTATGTTGAATCATGTCCTGTAATGAGGTATTTCTTTGGTTCTCAAAGTTAGACTGGTTCAGATAAATCTTGTACTAATGATCTGACACCATTGTCCACAACCCCCAATATGTATCTTTACAAAGATAAAGATGTTTTATGATTAAGTAATTTTAGAAAAAAGCAGAAAAGAATAACATATTAAAAATATTTCATGTACAGCCAGTTCTGTTGTGTAGGCAGAATGTTTGTGCTACCTCACATTAGACCTTATAAAATACAATAGTACCAGATTATAGGATATATACATTTCAGTAGTCTTTGAAAAAAATAAAAAAGAGCTCCAGGAATGTATATGTTACAGTTGTAGGAACTTTTACAAAATATATAGCGACGGAGGGACTATAATTTCTTCCATAATTCCACTCTGACACAACCCATTTTAGCCTTTGTTTAAAGTATAGGCCATATACTTTAACTTTCAGCATAACCCATTCTTCTGTTAAAGATACTGGCGGGGTCTTTGAGACTTCCTTTGTAAATTGTGACCTGGCATTTCAAGACCTTAAAAGAGAGAAAGGGTCAGATCTGGTCATCCATAAACCTAATTGAGAAGACTTAATATAACTTATTGCCTTTCAGCAGAAGCTTATATTACAGAGCAGCTAACAGCATGAAATCAAATAATATAATCTGTAAACAGTTCAGAGTCGCTTTACAGGGGAGATAAGCAGCATAAAAATGTAATTAATAAATAATATCAAGATATATTGCTTTCGATGACTTAAGAGGGAAAAAAATCTGGATTCAAAGTGTGTTATATTATAGATTTAGTCTAGCCAAAATGTTATTTGGTTATTGATGAAGTTATGAACAGAAGTAGTTGATTGCTGAAGTTATGAACAGAAGTACTTCAATCTCCTGAATATCAGTTTGATCTAGGAAATCTATCTGATTTCTAGTTTATGGTAGGAAAGCCATTAAAAGAAATAAGGCTAGCAGTCCTTCCTTCTATTAGTGAGAATCAGTATGGGACAAATTATGCAGGTTAAGCTAGAGACCTATTGAATATGATGTTCAAATGCCACTTGCTCATGAGAAAGAATGCAATCTATTTCTAGAGGAAAAAAATGTCCTATATATCTGGCCAACCAGCAGCTAAGCAAGGTTGAGTTGGCTACTTTTTGAACAGGAAATTTCCAGACCAGATTGGGAAGTTGAAAAATCGCTCAGAACAAATCACCAACAAAACAGTTCTAATTATAATTAAGACTACTACATGGATGTGTACACGAAGTAATGGAGACTCAAAGCAGGCTTCACTTTTTAATGTCTGAGAAGCTCAGCTGGAATAAATATCTTGCATGCTACTGTCAAGTGTCTCAAAATAGACAGGATTTTTTTAAAAATTGTCTTAGAATCCATCATAAGTGCAGAGCAAGAGCAGCATTTCCAAAGAATGCCTTCCTATAAATTTAGTTTATGCAGATACACTTATTTGTATTCCTTATGATCTATAAACTGGGCGATAAAGGAAAAAAAGAGCATTTAGACTTTCTTGTAAGGAAAAAATATAAATTGAAATCTTCCATACTTGCTTAGGTAGGTAATATACTATAAATTAAAATAAAATAAGCTTCAGAGTGAGATAATGGGTTAGAGTTAAGTGTCTACTTTTTCTGTTTTGTATAAATGAACGTAATTCTGTCTTAAATATCCTATGTTTCATTCTGGGTGATGCGTATGAATTTCTTGATTTAGGCATATCACACTACACAGGGAATAAATAAATGTCACTATCAAGTGATGCATATGTAATTGGTCCTAATTACAAGCAAAACTATTAGTGTGATATTCAAGATTTTCTTTTTAGATTATTTGTGTCTTGTGGAAAATTTAAGCCTGTACATTTAGATTTTTGTAAAGCACGTTCATTAACTTGGTTTCCTACCATATTCAGGTGAATTTTTGCAGACTATAATTTATAATCAGATTATAATTTCAGTTTTTAGTCATCATGTTGCAAAACCAGTACATGAGGAATTCACACAATAGATTTTCAGCACAGTTCCATAAATCATACCCATGCATGTATGACTCCATTACCACTTTTTCCTGTATTGCAACAATGCACCTAGATTTGATTGATTTCAATTAATTTACAGGGATGTGATCACAATTTATCAGACTGTCAATGACCTAAATCCTAACTGCTGTAAATATGTAACTTTCCAGTACAATACAGGTAGTCCTCAATTTACTACAATAATTGAGCCCAAAATTTCAGTTGCTAAGCTTGTTAAGTGAATTTTGCCCCATTTTACGACTTTTCTTGCCACAGTTGTTAGGTCACCTCTAAAGTTCTTAAGTTAACAACATGACTGTTAAGTCAATCTGGTTTCCCAATTGACTTTGCTTGCCAGCAGTTCACAAAAGGTGATCACATGACCAGTGGTGGGATTAAAAAATTTTTACTACCAGTTCTGTGGGCATGGCTGGTGGGTGTGGGGTGGTCTGGTGGGTGTGGCTTGGTGAGCATGGCAGAGGAAAGATACTGTAAAATTTCCATTCCCTCCCCACTCCTGGGGAAGGAATACTGCAAAATCCTATTCCATCCCCACCCCACTAACCTGCTTTGCAGCTCTGTTCTCCTGTGCAGGGCAACAAAAGAAGACCCAGCCGATCAGCTGGGACTCAGGAGGCAGAGAATAGAAGGGGGCAGGGCCAGTCAGAGGTGGTATTTGCCGGTTCTCTGAACTACTCAAAATTTTTGCTACCAGTTCTCCAGAACTGGTCAGAACCTGCTGAATACCACCTCTGCACATGACCCCAGGACATTGCCACAGTCCTAAATATGAGTCAGTTGCCAAATGCCTGAATTTTGATCATGTGACTATGGGGATGCCGCAACAGTTGTTAAGTGTGAGCGATCATAAGTGACTTTTTTCAGTGCTGTTGTAACATCAAATGGTCACTAGCTGTTTTAAGTCAAGAACTACTACCTGCATATCACGGGTGTCAAACTCGCAGCATCATGTTGCTGTCCCATAATGTATTTCAACATTTTCCCCCTCATGGAGCTGGGAGAGGCATCTGGACACATCTGGCCCACGGGCCACTAGTTTGATACCCCTGATATATAGGGAGGCTAATGGGAATTTCTGTTGCCTTTTCACAATAATCTATCATCAGAGACTTTAACTGAAATTTTTAAAAAGGTAAATAAAACATATTAGTCTAAGCCAGAGGTGGTATTCAGCAGGTTCTGACCAGTTCAGGAGAACCGGTAGTGGAAATTTTGAGTGGTTCAGAGAACCGGCAAATACCACCTCTGACTGGAGACTTTACAGTATCCTTTCCCAGCCAGGCCCAACAAACCATGCCCACAGAACCAGTAATAAAAATATTTGAATTCCACCACTGGTCTAAGCAGAGAATCTTGTAAATACTGTAGAAGTTTTTAAAGAATTTCCTTAGTAAGAAATGCTAAATCAAATATTGTATAACTTCTAGCAGTATCCTGTCAGCATATGTTGAAAATAATTGAAGTTGAATTGACTTATTTAAGAATTTCAAGCAGATGGATTTTTTTTTTTACAAAAAGCAGACTGGAATTTATATTTCACCTTTCTTTTAGGTTCTCAAAGAATGCATTTCTTCTCTAACTGATCATCTAAGAGACCCTCTTTATAATGACATCATCCTAGACATATTCATAGAAGTATCAGATTATGAACCAGAACTGTTGGCCAATTTGCTGCCTGTACTGAAAGAAACTGGGGAGACATTTCCTAATTTGATAGGGCAAATGGCAAAGATTTTTGGAGCTGTTGGACAAGTTGATGAGGTATGCACTATTATTTATTTTTAAAAGGCTTTTATATTCTACTGTGTTCTTAGCCCATAGTCATAATTCCTTAAAAGAGATCTCCAATCAAAGATAACTCATATTAGGGTCTAAAAATGATAGTATCATCATATTTTCCACAAAATGTGCTACAATAAACCTATAATAAAAATGCACAATAGAAATATTATTGCACTTGAAAAATGTTTCATACATTATATATCTGATTATTTCATGTTTAAATTCTCAAGAAATTCATATAATCTCCAAGTAACTAAAATATTGTATATATGCAATCTGATCACTTTTACTCAAAACAAAATGCAATCAATTCATTTCTTGAATTTTCCTTAATAATTTTATACCCTTTTTATATACAATAGCATGCCAAGCACTTTGTACTACTAATAGATCATTCTTGGTTTAAATGCATTTTGTTTGTCACAAAGATATTAAATCTGTTAGGTTTATCAAGGCTTATATTAATTTTCATCTGGATATATTAGTTGTTGTAAACTGCACTTGTGTAGAGATTTCACTCTTAAGAATTACATGCAGCTGAATTACAATGTCCTTCCTTAAATAACTGGAAGGAACCACACTTGATTATAGCCAGAAAACAAGTGGAACCTATTAAATGCAAGCATTTCCCAAAAACGCGTCTCAATTTACTACAGTTTTTCCCCACACTGCAAATTCAAATAAGAAAGCGGGTTCATCTATCACATCATGAAACATTTTTCCTTGAATTTTATTGATAACGGTTGCCACACCTTAAATTTTAATGTTCATGAGAAATGTTCTTATTTGTTCAATGACTATATTTCAGCTTCAAAATCATTTATTCTAGAATGTGTTTATACGATAAAGTTTAGGATGTGGTGTGTTTGAATGTGGTGTGGGTATATAAACTGTGTCTTGTATATAATTTGATATGCAATTTGTTGTTTTAGCCTCAGCAGTTTGCTTACTGGAAAAGCATGTCATGACAGAGGCTGTTATAGCTGTCAGTGGTGGATTAAGGCTCACTGGTTCCCTAAGCACTGACAAATCTTGGTGCCCCTCTCCTTTGTACAAATGAAGCCAAGCTTAGCAACATAAAAGTTTCATGGTTCCCCCTTTGGGTACTTAGTCTGCTTAATGATTCATACACCACTGATAGCTGTGCACACTCTGAAAATAATTAGGAAGAAATGCTTCAGATCTCATACAATCCAAGCACCATTATGAGCATAAGCCTGGAAAAAAATGTGGCTGCTTTAAGGAATTAACTCATTAAAGCCACCCTTGAATCATCAATAGCAATATCTTTTTTTAGAACACTGAAAATTGATGTGGATACTTTAATTAATAGGAGAAAAATACTGTGCTTGTATGAGATGTGATACAATTCTTCCTAATCCTTTTCAAAATGCAGAGTTCTTCTGTTCTTCATTGCAACATTCACTACTTGTATAGGCAAAGTCCAGTGATAATGACTTTTTCAAAAATATAAATATATCAAGGGCCACAAAACTTTGGGTGAATCTCTAATTTATAAATCTATCATCTATCTGTCTGTCTGTCTGTTTGTCTGTCTGTCATCTATATTACTTATGTAGACTCCCATCTCACAATAAAGTGACTATGGGGCTTAAAATAAAAGCAGTCATAAAATCCAAATGTTAAAAAAATCTGTAATTAAAAGACTTTAACAATATTATTAATAACAGATAATGGAGAGAATTGATTCTAAAACAATGTAGTAATCTCATGAAATCACCATTTCCTTGAGATCCTGAGGCCTGATGACACAGCCATGATTTCTGGAAGGATGTCAAGGATAGAGCCAATTTCACACTGGTGTGTGTGAGAGAGAGAGATGGGGACAGTGTCCCACCAGATGAAATTGTTTCACAGGGAGGACTGGCAGCATATCTCTTCTGCTGGACTTCACTGGATGACAGTTATAATTGGAAGAAAGTGATCTCTCAAATAACCCAGCCTTGTCTGATGAAGGGCTGATCTGAACTGGTAGAATCCCACTCCTGGTTGTAGCCTTTTCACTTTCTACTACTTTGTCTGTTACGTGGTCTCACCAATTTGCAGGCTAATGGGTTCCCCCTCCCCAGATATTCTAGTGCACCATTGTTGCTACTGTACTTTGTCATGCTGTGGTTTGTAGTTAGTCTCTGCGATCTATTTTGCAGCAGCTAATTAGAGGTTTTTCAGCTCCTTTGTAGAAGCAGCATTTTAATTCTGCAGCATTTTAATTAAGTCTTCTTAATTCTAGCTTAATGTATACATTTGCTATTAAGATTATATCTCTAGAAATATTTGTGAATATTGTTTTTGTTTGCAAAACCATAACTTTGGGTGATAATATTTTTATTATCCTGTAGAAAGAACCGCAATGGTTTAATCTGCATATTGTCATGTGATAATAAATCTTACTAGATGAATAAGTAAACAATGAAGTAATAAATCTTTACTGTATGAGAATGTAGTCATTGGTAGAAGACAGGCTATCAGCTTTCTAATAAATGGCCTGCTTCCAAATTTGAAGGCCCACTTCATAGGATTAAACAAAACTAATTTAGTAAAATGTTACTATGCTTTGTATTAGATATGGTCCATAATATGACAAGAAGTAACCAGTATCTAAGAGCGCAGAAAAATGGATCTTTTAATAAAAGTGCCTTTCCATGCATATGAAGCTTAAAATGAGTGTGCAGAGTTAAATATTCATTCATTCATTTTACTTGTATCCTCTGTAATTAAAGGAGACTCTTGGTAGTTTACATTCATTAATTAAAATTTATTAAAAATGTCCTTATTATGAAGAAACATCCATTAGTTAAGCTTAATTATGCAAAGCTAATCAATCATATTATAACTGATGATGTCATTTCAATTCCCTGAAATAGTTACAAAATAGTTTCATTATTTAAATTAATTATAGAAAATTATAGAATAATTTTTGGAAGGTGATCAAACTTCTGGGTGGAAGTATTTCAAATTGTACAGCAGCAGCAGAAGCAGCAGAACCCTATAATCTTTGGCACCTAATGGAAACCAAAAGTGGGTAGGCCATCTTGAGTTGAGCAGATTGAAATTGGTCAGAGAAGATGGTCCTGCAAGTACTCCCAATGCCAAAGCATCTGTTATGGTTCTTCCCTGGGGGTTGTTATCCCTAGGGATATATTTTGGGCATATCCTGGGCATAATAGAGCAATTTGTAATTGCTTGTTTTTGAGTTGAGTATCCAGAAAGTTTTTTGGGGGATATTGACATTATTTGAGACTGGGAAATGGATTATTGGATCAAGCAGTTTAAGAACCATTGGCATGTAGGGTTTTTAAAGTCAAAATCAGCATTTTGAATTATATTTAGGGATTAATAAGGATCCAGTGCAAGGCCCAAAGCACAGTGATAATTCATTCATGTCAGTAAGTACTCTCTACCAACTGGGCTGCTGTACTTTGGATCAACTTAAGCTTCTGAATGATCTTCAAAATGCATTGTGGTAGTCCAGATAGGTGATGATGAGGGCATGGTTTATCAATCCAAAGTCCTAACACTCTGAGTAAGGTTGCATCTGGCCATATCTGGGCAATTTCCCTGATTACAGCTTCTGTAATCCCTGCATGAAGAGTCATGGATCTGCTTCTTTAGGGGCAACCCCACACTGTGAAAAGGCCACATTTTAATGAACATACAGTAACTACATCTTGCATGAGACCATGCTAACCACTGGGCTTAGGTGTACTTAATTTGGATTGGATTTGTTTTCAGAGATTTTTAAACTTTCCTAAAGGGCTGGAAGAAAGATGGTTTCTCCTATTTGTTTTAACTGCTGTTTAGTGATGAGGTTAGTGGAATGGTATTTCTGTAGTTTATATACTGGATTGTGTGCATATATGACATAAGAAGCTGTAGAAAAACTTTGTCTTTAATGCCATTAATATTGTTTGAACTGATTGCAAGTTTAAATAAACTAAAACTCGATTGCATTTCAGTGCACATTTTATCTGCTGTACTGTTTCCTGGAATATCCTGTGTGGTCTTCTGTTTAACCTTTTACATAATAGTTATCCTGTTTAAACTGCTGTCATTTACAAATGCTTTAGAATTTATCCTGGCTAATTAATATTCTCTGGAAATGTTTCTGACATCAAAACAATTTCTCCATTACAAAAAAATCTGATTTTATTGTCCTTAATCTGTTAGAAGAGCACTAATAAGAGAGCTTCATCCTTACTATCTTCCCTTTCTGTCCCTTTCTTCTTAAAATATGTCAAGAAGAGATAGATCAGAATCAAAAGAAATCTTCCTCCCTCCTTCCATTTTATCCATCCATTTTCATTTCATCCTCTCCTCTCCAAACTTACTCCTTATCAGGTGTCAGAACCGATGGTGCTTGTTTTTTATCTTTAAGGGCCTACATGATGTGGGGATGGTTATTTGAGAGACCACCTATCTCTACTGGTTTTTGGTCATCCTACCAGGTGCAGCAGGGTGGGTATGCTATGGGTTCCTTCTGGGAAGCAATGTTAACTGATGGGATCTCACTCTCTGTGAGGATGTCCACTCTCTGGAACAACATTGTTCCTAAGATGAGTCTGGTCCTCCTGGCTTCTTGGAAGGGCTTTCTTCCTTAGATATTGGGGTCAAAGTGTTGTACAGCTTGGTATAAATGTTCTGCCATTTCGCTGTTAGAAACACTTTAATAATGTCTCATCTATGTCTTTTATAAAACAAACAATGAGGTTTCTTTGTAATTTTTGAGTTATATTATATAACATCTATGTTACTGTTAGCTGCCCCAAGTTGTTTGGTTAAAATGGGTGGTCATATAAATTTGACAATTAATCAACAGACAAAATAATTTATTGGAGAAGATGCCCTTCCCAAGTTATTTATAGCTTTATCATTTCTGCATTACTGTCTATTCTTTCTTCTGCTTTTGTTTTTCTTCTAGTAGAGTTGGTTGAGGATTGTTCAACTTGTTTCTTTGCTGATCAAAATGCTTAGTACCCTCATGTACATAGAAAAAAGAAGGTGAATATTTGAAATTTTGAATATAGAAGTAATTAAAACTGACAGATTTATTCTTTACTACTTTCTGGGCTTCCTTATCTTCTCTAAAGTATTTTGCTTTGGGTCTTTCTTTCTTTCTTTCTTTCTTTCTTTCTTTCTTTCTTTCTTTCTTTCTTTCTTTCTTTCTTTCTTTCTTTCTTTCTTTCTTTCTTTCTTTCTTTCTTTCTTTCTTTCTTTCTTTCTTTCTTTCTTTCTTTCTTTCTTTCTTTCTTTCCCTTGATCTTGAATCAGTGTGGATTCTTGGTGATTGCCTTGATAAGTCCCTGCACTTTTATTAGCAAGATTTCAGAAGTGATTGCCATTGCCTGCTTCCTAGTCCTGAGAGAGTGACTGGTTTATGACTGGTTTTATGAACCAGTTCAAACCAGTTTGGGCGAACTGATAGTTCCAGTGATCATTTGGCCCTGCCCATCTGCCCCTGCCCTTTTCTGTGCTTTATTTTCTTGTTTTTGAGCACAGCTGATTCACGTGGCAGAGTGGTTTGCCACGCATCAGCTGTTTTACTCATCGGGGATGCAGCAGAAGGTAAATATTATAGCTAAAAATTGTCTTTTCTAAATGCTGTGCATATGCGCAAAGCACACGCTCATAGAACACCAGTTGAATTGCACCATTGCTTATGGATACTCAGCAGGCTTTGAGTTAAAGGCAAAAACAGAGCTTATGATTTTCTGGTTTTTAAGTCTGGTGCCTTAACCATCTTTAACTGGCTATCTTTAAAATGATTATCAGATCTATTTGAACTAACATTCAAATGACAGTTGAAATAATCATTCACAAATATTAGTGTGTATTTCCAGTGCATAAGTACCTGATTCTCCGAGGCTCCATTACCAAGTAATGGCAATACATCCATCAATGTATTTTAGACATGGAATGAAATATCTCTTATTGATTCTAATTGTACCGATTCTGGCAACTATGACTTGGAAAAGTGCATTAGATTTCTATTGACCCAGTAGAGCTTCTTCCATCTCCCTCTTGCTTGCATCCCCTTAATTTCTTCCAGGAATGGTACTAGATGTAATACTTGTAGAAATTTGAGACACCATATGCATAGAAAGAAGGAATGTCCATTCGTGCAAAGGACATTCTGGATCAAAGCCCATAAATTGGGAGAGTAAGTTCCCTGTACAGTTGATTAATTTATCCCTAAAATGTCAAAGTTATTATTTTCCTACATTCCAGATTGGCTCCTGTTCATTGTAGGAAATGGAAATAATCAACCAATGGATTAATTATTTATTTGTGTCCATCTGTGCAGTATATCCCTCCAATTTCCCTATAGCAAATTCTGTCTCTAAAGCCTAGAATCTATAGCTCTGGATATAATGAACTGTTTGCGTCATGCAGGATACTATTTCTAATCCAGTGTATTCAGTATTTTATTTGGTTACATTCCCATCACGATAACTTGCCAGTATGATCCCAAGCCAAGGATTCTGTCTGGCTTCCCCCAAATCTTAGGCAGCAGTTTTATTTGGAATAGATGACTGTCAGTTGGCTGATTTCCAGCATCCCTGTTTGTCTTGCTTGTTTTCCTTCCCAAAAAGAAGAAGAAAATGGGAGGGAAGGAGATCTGATCCAGGTGTTCTTCAGAGTTCCATTTGCTTGTGATTATTGGAGAGAGGAGAAGGCAGAGAGTTTCCCCATTCTGAAAGCAGAAGATTTACCTGAAGTAGCACCAATATGCTTCAGTGTCTCTTTACTTCCAAAGGCAAAACCATATACTAGCATTTAATAAGGTAGCAATGAAGGCCTTGGAAAAATTATTCAGATGCCATGACCTAACTATACCTACAAAGGCAAAAAAATCATTCAGGCAATGGTTTTCTCTATGACACTATATGAATGTGAAAGCTAGACTTTGAAGAAGCAGGATAGAAAGAATATTGATGTTTTTGAATTTTGATGCTGGAAAGAACCCCATAAATAGCCCAAAAAGTTAACAAATGCATGTTAAAACAAATCAATCCAGAATTCTCACTGGAGCACAAATAACTAAATTCAAATTATTATATTCTGGACATATTCTGTGAAGACCATCTCCCATGAGAAGTCCATAATGCTGGGAAATGTGGAAGAAAAGGAGGGGAAAGACAATTAACAGCAAGGTAGATGGACTCCATTACTTTCTGTAATAGGTGCAAGTATCTAAAGGATAGATCATTTTGGAGAAGGTCAATGTGCTCACAAAGAGTCAATACCAGCTTAATACAATCAATAAATCAGATCTCAAGCTTTCTTCAGACCAACCAATAAACTATTCTGACTAACCTGCTTTTTAAAATAGTATGGTATTTTACTTTAATGACACTGATATATAATATAAAATTTTAATGCAAGCTGAAATGTACTCCAAGAATGGTTGGGCCATATTCACTTGGGAAACCAGACCTTATATCAGAATTGGAAGAAGAAATGGGATTTGGGTTAAATGTTCTTCCACCGTTTTCAAAGATTTATCCAAAAATTCTAGTAGAAAGCGCCAATTCCACAAGGCTTTCAAGTTTTGTTTATAAGAATTAGTGAGGTCTGCATTCTCTTTAAATTATAACCATTTTCATGAAAATCCATTTTCATTCCACTAATTCATGAAAACCAAACCACATCTACAGTTGATTAAATAACTCTACCATGCCTGACCATCTTCATTTTTGTGGCAAATATTGTTCCATGGATATTTTTTAATTAAACGATGTCTTCATTTGGAAACCTTCCTGCAAATAATTCCTTTTAAAACAGCTTGCAGTATACTCACATGCAATACCAATAAATTCAGAAAATAAAACAAATATTTATAAGCCTTTCACTTCTAATCAATTTAAGAAGTGAACTATACATTGAAGAAATGTTAATTAAGGTGACAGAGCATCCTCTTTTATAGATAACTGTTTTTTACTTGGCTGTTGAACGACATTCCTCAATTTAGAGTGCTCCCTACTGGAGGACTATGTAATAATTTCAGAACTCAAAAAAGAATAGGATTTTTGAAATTATAAAATGAACAATAACCCGCAAACTCCACTAATCTTTCTGACTGCAGAAAGATACACATATTTATTTTAGTGATAATGTTTCTAAATTTGCTTTTTAAGGCATAAATTAGCGCATGAGTATTTTATCCAAATCCATGTCTTATTAAATGATGAAGAGAAATACTTTTAGAGTGGCTACTTATGGCTTCCCAATCAAATGCATCATTTAATAAGACATGGATATATATATCCAAGAGCTCTTTTATATGAAGTGTAAGTAAAAAGGGACATGACCATTTCCCACACTTATGACTGTTGCAGCATCCTCGTGGTCATGTGATTTACATTTGGATACTTGGTTGCAATAACCTGTGGTCATTTGATCACCTTTTGTAACTTTCTGACAAAAATCAATGGGGAAGCCGGATTCACTTAACAATTGTGTTACTAACTTAACAACTGCAATGATTCACTTAACAAATGTGGTAAGAAAAATCATAAAATGGGGCAAACATCACTTAACAAATTTCTCACTTAGCAACATAAATTTTGGGCTTCAATTGTGCTGGTAGTACTGAGCAAATACGCCAGTACTGTTGATATTGTATTGATAGTAAAATTGGATTAAAATTTAATCAACCATTCCTCAACCCATTTAAATCACTGCACACAAAAAGTCATATTCCCTAATCTGGCGCTCTCTAGGTGTATTTCTGCAACTACAGTTCCAGTCCCATTAACTTCAACAGAACAATACAATACTAATTTAATCTAAATTTATTCCAGAGAGTTAAATATATCTGCTGAACTATAATTTAAATCTTATTTGTAAGCTACCTAGAACTTGCCCAAGACATTTTGATGTTTCAAGCAGCTGTTGTATGTTGGAAAGATGCACATCCGAATCCTTTCAAATTCTCATCAGATGTATGTGGCCTTGGCAACTGACATTGTTTGTTGCCTCTTCTAACTCTGGGCTCATCTTTAAAAAGACAAATAAAAAGAGGCAATAAAGAAGGGATCCTTTGTGCAGTTTTGGCTTCATTTCTGTTATTTTGGTAAAAGCAGAGTTTTATTTAATGTTGGAAGGATCATTGTGCTGGAATTTTAACTTCTCTAAAGTAAAAAATCAGCAGCCTTTACAATGCTCTGATTATTTCATTCATATTTATAATCAATTGTTTTACCCTTCAAATGAAATGACAATACAATAAATTTCCCAAGACTGGATTTAGGTTTACCCTTCTTTTTCGTCTGTTGTTTCCTAATATTTTTATACAGTACAACAAAATGAGACATTTTAATTAGTTTTTATGCTAACCTCATTTGCCAATAAACAAATGTGACCATAATACCATGAAAATGGAAAATCTGCTTCCTATAAAGAATATAAACATGTTCTTCCATCCCCCCAAAATCAGCCTACAATAACAATACTAGATAAAATCCAAACATCACTTTTACCAGGAATTTTTTCAATCTTGTTATGCTAAAGAGAAGACTCTCAAGTTGATGAGAGGAATTTGGAGGTTTGAGTTTGCTTATTAATTGTATATTCTATAAAAGTGCAATTACTATTCTTTAACACCTGGAAATGAGCAACAGAATTTCAATGCTTATGGATTCCTCCTGGCTGGATCAAGTGGAAAATCACTGATGGAAACTTTTCCTCCCACTAGGGTCAATTACAAATAGGAAATAGCTTTTTTAAAATGCTCATTACACTTTTATTTTCTTACTGATCTCTCTGATGGTATCATCTGCCACTTGCAGCTGAGAGAACACAAAATCTTTACTTTTGATTCATATTTGTTAACTATTATTTAAATGCAAAGATTTTTAATTTGGTGTCTTATTCCAATCATTCTGTATAGTTCTCTTTTTTTAAAAAAAGAATAGGAATAGCTTTTCATGCTAGAAATATTTTCCCCACAATTAGTATTTTTTGTTGCTGAGTGGAATAGAACATTGAATCATAGGAAAGGAAGAGACCAGGGGTGAGCTACAAAAAATTTAGCAAAGGGTTCTCTGCCCAGTTGCTGGATGGGTATGGCCATGATGGGCATGGACTAGTAGGCCTCCTGCACCATGGTGGGGGGCATTTTTGCCTTCCCTGGCAGTGGTGGGATTCAAAAACTTTTACCACCGGTTTGGTGATGTGGATTGGTGGGCACACTTTGTGTGTATGCACATACTTTGCATGCACATGCGCACCAAACATGCACTTTGTACAGGTGCAGAGACGTTTGCACAGGTGCAAAGGTGTTCCAACTCAGCTCCTGCAAGCCTGAACTCTCCCAATCGCTTCAGCAGCTGCCGCGCGACACTCTTCTGTGCCTTGAAAAGCAGCTGCACTTCAAAAGCAGAAGATAAAAGTGAATATGGGAGCCTGGGCAGGCAGGCGGGCCCAACAGCAGAGCGGCGGAGAGAACTAGTTCAGTCTCGCTGCTCATCGCCGCTACCAGCTTGGCAGAACCGGGCCGAACCGGTAGCATACCACTACTGTTCCCTGGGCTCCAGAGGCTTTACTTGAGCCTCCAGGAGGCTGAAAAAGGCCTTCCCAGGCTCTGGAGGCCCTTTGGAAACTGGAAACAGGCCCATTTCCAGCCTTCCCAAATTTCCGGGACACCTGTTTTTCATCCTCCCCAAGCCTCCGCACATGCCCTGCATCCAAAACAGGCTGTGTGGAGATTCCTGGGATGGGTGGGGTGGGGTGGGAGGGGCCAGCCAGGAGTGGGATCTGGGGGTTCTCTGAACTGCACAGAATCTTAGCTAGGGGCTTTCCCGAACCCCTGAGAACCCCCAGCAGCCCACCCTGGAAGAGACCTTGGAGGTATTCTAATCCAACCTTTGCTTATGGCAGGAGACCTTATATCATCTCGGTTGTACTGCCTTAGTTGTTTTTTTTTTTTTAAACCTCCCATGTTGAGGACCCACAACTTCAGGAGACAAGCTATTTTATTGATTAATTGTTCTCACTGTTCGGAAAGTTCTCCTTACTTCTAGGTTGGATTGAGAAGCTTCCAACTGTGGGTGTGCATGTGGGGCACAGTTTCGTATTCGCAGAAATCTGTATTTCTAAGCTGTATTTGACATCCAGATTCCATAGGACTTGATCTTCATTGCAACATGTTCATTCACTACTGAATGTTTGAAGTAGCATTCAATTTTTGCTTCATACACCCATAATAAGATATCAAGCCTAGTTTATAAAGTCTGCTGTTACATGAAAACGTATAAACTGTGTAACTGTTACACTCATATTTTGTCCCTTTAAAAAAAGCCATACTTCTTATAAACCTATCTGTTGGCAGGTGATGAAATATCAAGGTAGATGGGACTACCCTTGAAAACCACTCAAAAGCTGCAGTTAGTCTAAAATGCAATTTACCTGCATTCCAAACTTGTGTTGTTTTTCAACTGTTGGGTGAGATGTTTAGCGACAGCAGTGAAACTGTTACTCATATGATAAATATCTCTGCTTTGGATTCCCAAAGAATGCAATGGCACCTGTAGTTGTGGATGGACCTTGCTACATCCATGTAACACCACTACTTCTTGAGCTGTACTGATTCCTATTAGGAGTAACGTTCAAGATGCTAGTTGTTACCAACCCTTCCTGTCACAGGCCAGATTATCTGCTTTTCTTTTCTTTACCTTTCTTTCTTTATCTTTCTTTAATCTTAAATACCGCCCCCTCTCCCAGCGGGACTTGGGGCGGTGTACAACCAAATAAAATACAAATACAATGTTTAAATTGAATTTAGAAAGAATTAAATAATTGGCTGGAAAAATAAAAAAAAATTTTCAAAGGATTAAAAAACTAAAAACCATTAAGGTCAAATTAAAAACCCTACACGTAACTCTAGGCCAGACCGGCTTGATGGAATAAGTAGGTCTTTAGCGCGCGCCGGAAGGTTAATAGGTCAGGGATGGTCCTCATCTCCGGGGGTAATTCGTTCCAGAGAGAGGGTGCTCCCAGAGAGAAGGCCCAGACCCTCGGGGTCGCTAGCCATCAGCCAGTGGCACCCCGAGGAGGCCTGCCCTATGGGAGTACACTGGCCGATGGGAGGCCAATGGTGGCAGTAGGTGGTCCCGTAAGTACCCAGGTCCCAAGCCATAGAGCGCTTTAAAGATGATCACTAACACCTTGAATCACACCCGGAAGGCCACTGGGAGCCAATGCAGCTCGCGCAGAAGTGGTGTAACATGGGAGCTCCGAGAAGCCCCCAAAACTACCCGCGCAGCCGCATTCTGCACCAACTGGAGCCTCCAGGTGCTCTTCAAGGGGAGCCCCATGTAGAGAGCATTGGCATAATCTAGGCGGGAGATGACGAGGGCAGATATGACTGTGCGAAGTGCATCCTGATCCAGAAAGGGCCACAACTGGTAGATCCTACGGACCTGATAAAAAGCCCCCCCGGTGATGGCTGCTATATGATCTTCTAACAACAGCCGTACATCCAGGAGGATACCCACATTGCGCATCCTCTCCATGGGGGCCAGAATTTCCCCCCCACCCCCACGGCCAGCAATGGAGTTAGCTGGCTATATCGGGGTGCTGGAAAGCACAGCCACTCAGTTTTGGCCCGGTTGAGCTGAAGCCTGTTCCGCCCCATCCAACCCCACACAGCCTCCAGGCACCGGGTCATCACTTCCACAGCTTCGTTAGGGTGGCCTGGGGTAGAGATGTACAGCTGAGTATCATCAGCATACTGATGAAATTCTACCCCAAAGTCATGGATGATCTCACCCAGCGGCTTCACATAAATGTTGAACAGGAGGGGCGAGAGCTCTGACCCCTGAGGTACCCCGCAAATCAGGGGCCTCGAGGCCGATTTCTGCCCCCCTGCCAACACAAATTGTGAACGATCGGAGAGGAAGGAGGAGAACCACCGTAATACAGTGCCTCCCGTTCCCACCCCCCAGCCGCCACAATAAGATACTGTGGTTGACAGTATCAAAAGCCGCTGAGAGGTCTAACAGGACCAGGACAGAGGAATAACCCCTGTTACGGGCCCTCCAGAGATCATCCACTAACGCGACCATTGCCGTCTCCATGCTGTAACCAGGCCTGAAGCCTGATTGGCGTGGATCCAAATAGACAGCTTCATCCAGGTGCCAGGGGAACTGTTGTGCCACCACACTCTCAACAGCCTTCACCATAAAGCGAAGGTTGGAGACCGGACGATAGTTAGATAATAAAGTTGGGTCCAGGGACGGTTTCTTGAGGAGGGGTCTCACTACCACCTCTTTCAAGGCGGCCAGCAGAAGCCCCTCTCTCAAGGAAGCATTAATAATACCCTGGAACCAACCTCGTGTCACCTCCCGAGTGGCCAATACCAGCCAGGAGGGACACGGATCCAGTAAACATGTGGTGGCATTGAGCCCACCCAGCATCCTGTCCACGTCCTCGAGGGTCACAGGATCAAACTCTCCCCAAATAACCTCACTGAACTCCGCCCCCGCCACCCCGTCCAGAGTTGCCCAGTCAGAGTCCAATCCCATCCCGGATCTGAGTGATTTTGTCCTGCAGGAAATTCAAAAAGTCCTCAGCTCATCCCTGTAAAGGATCATCCCACACTCCCTAAGAGGGAGCGGGTCACCCTAAAAAGGGCGGCTGGGCGATTTCCTGTGAACGCAATAAAGGCGGAAAAGTGAGAACGCTTTATCACCACTAAATAGGTCCTAATATGGGACCGCAGTAGTGTTCGATCAGATCCGGAGTGGGTGGTCCTCCAACCACTCTCTAGGCGTCTTTTCCAGCACTTCATCTCCCTCAGCTCCTTGGAAAACCAAGGGGCTAATTGGGATTGGCATTGGGTCAGAGGCCTCAAGGGCATGACCCGGTCAAGGGCCCCAGCCGCCATCCTATCCCAGGTGGTGACCAGGTCCTCAACCGGGTCGTCTGTGCGAACACCGGGAAATAGCTCAAGCTCCATCAGGAACCTCGGGTAGAACCATTGTGTTGGCTCCGCCTCCCTGCAATGAGGGGGTGCGGCATGGAAGTCCAGCCTAAGGAGCAAATGATCAGACCATGACAGGGGCTCAACAACAACGGCCACTACACCTAGATCATCCTGCCACTGTCCAGAGACAAAAACCAAATCCAAGATGTGGCCCCCGATGTGAGTGAGGTCCCTAATTATCTGGGACAGGCCCGAGGCTGTCATGGAAGCCAAGAACTCCTGGGCAATCCCCGAGGTACCGCCAGCTGAAGGTAGGTTGATGTCCCCCATGACCATAAGCCTGGGGGTCTCAGCCGCCAAGCCGGCTATAACCTCGAGGAGCTCAGGCAGGGCTGATGTCACATAGCAGGGAGCCAGGTATATGATCAATAGGCCCATCTGAACCCCGGAACCACATTTCACAAAAAGGGATTCACATCCGGTCGTCTGAGGAACAGTGGATTCCCTAGGACACAGATCTTCCTTAATTTATTTATTTATTTAAATTTATATACCGCCCCCTCTCCCAAAGGGACTCGGGGCAATGAACAGCCAGAATAAAAGCACATATAAACACATATACAATATTTAAAAATTAAAAGAATTAAATATATTGGCTCTTACAAAGATTAAAAGTAAGGGGATTAAGAAAGATTAAAACAGATTAAAAAATTTAAAAACCCCTAGGCCAGATAATAACCACCGCAACCCCCCCACCCCTCCCTTGGGCCCTTGGTTGATGAAAGACCCGAAACCCAGCTGGGCACATCTCCACCAGGGGAACACCCCCCTCCGGGCCCAACCAGGTTTCGGTAACACCCGCCAGGTCCGTCCCCCCCTCCATAATCAAATCATAAATGAGGGGGGCTTTATTAACTCCGGACCTGGCATTGCACAACATCAGCCGAAGGCCCGGGGCCGGATCATTCGGACAACCCAGGGAACGGGAGATGACCTGGGGGTCGGAGCATTCCACTGTACATAAACAGCGGTGTCCCAAAACATAATATGGCCCTCTATCAACACCATACCTGCCTCTCCCATTGACCGTGCAGATAGCCATCCCCTCCTCCTCCCGAAAAGAAACCCTCATCCTCGATCCAACCATCCCTGCCCCCAAAACCTCCCGGTCGCGCCTGACCCCTGGTCTGGGCCTCGTCTCAGATGGGTTGTCCCCCAAACCCAGCCTGATCACCCTCCCTAACCCCACTAAAAATTTAGAGATAAAAGAATACAATTGAGAATAATTTTTAACACGCTTCCCTTGGCTGTGCCAATTATTATTTCTCCAATTATTTGTATTTGTCCCTGAAACCGAACATCCATCTTTTATAGTTCATCTTTTTCCAACTTTTTCCATTATATCTAGCTCCTGTACAATAAAGAAAAGATTAGGGGAAACTAGTGAAAACCATGTATATTTTTTAAATTTTAAACAAGTTCTAAATGTATGTTTCTGTATTTGGATAAAAGTTTCCTTCTCTGTATGGCATGTTTATTTAGCACAAGTCCATAATAATGTATGATTTTAAAAAGTGAACTGAAAAGAATTAGCAAAATAGCTCTGGATTCTCTCCACACCCACTCCTTTCCTCAAACAATGTGAACTCAACTTTTTAACAGTATTATCTATTATAAACTCCATTTATTTTTCTAAATAGGAACGAGCTCGGATTTGTCTGGTCTATTTGGTTAATCAGCTGGCCAACATGGAACATTCTTTCCATCATATCATTTTGTTGGAGATCAAATACATCACTGACATTTTCTCCAACATTTTGGGTATCCAAAGCAGAGATATTTATCGTATGAGTAACAGTTTCACTGCTGTCGCTAAACATCTCATCCAACAGCTGAAAAACAACACAAGTTTGGAATGCAGGTAAATTCAAACTCTCATCTTTTTATTCTAGGATCCTATGATGTAGCATTTTAATATTTGTGATAAGCTAAAAGATGCCATCTTTATATTTAATATATTGGTCCAACTATCAGATAAACTAGCCCAAAATATTTGGTTGCCAACCATAGGCTGGTGAGAATTTGTGTTCGTGGTATAAATCTGAGAGTGATCCAGCTGCCACATCTGTCATCACTTTGCTTGCCAGAGTTAATTCAGCTGATTTGACTGGGCAAGCAGGTGTCCCTTTATGGCTTCATGTGCCTCAGTCTCAAAGGTTGGTAGAACACAAGCATCCTGGGTTGATGAGAATTCCATTCTTCAGTGAAAGATAGCTGTGAAAGATAGCTGAATAATCCTGCAAGAACCTTCCAACAAATTCTCCCAAGTAGCCAATTGCAAGAAAGGGACAGCTATCTCATGGCAGAAACCTAAAGTTATTTCTTCCAGAGAGTTTTGAAAATTAGACCAACATATGTCTGAATTTGTGTTCATCACTATAGTCATATATACTACTGTATATATTATATATGCATATGCATTATTAAGTGGACATTCACTCACTTCCCTTTGTAGATGAAAATACAGTTGTTTATCCACAATATTTTGTACTGGAGAGTTAAGAATTGCATTAGGACTATGCAAAGCATTTGAAAGGGTGCTTCATTCTCTTTGAAGTGATCTGCAGCTGCATTTGTTTGCTTCAGAAACTGCATGTGATTGCCTAAGCGTGTGTGTTTGCCCTCCACCATTTTTTCTGGTGGTCACAATAGAATTTTTATTTATGCATGACTATGCAGCAAACAGGATTGGCTTTTCAAGCAGTACCATGAACCTAAAAAGGTCCCTTAATTGTTCCCAAAGAGGTGCTTGGATCATATACTTCTGTGCATTATTGAATAGTCAGAATTGAAACACTATTGTCTAACTATTGTCTAACCACATTTTTCCATATCAGACAATATTTATTCATGTTTGAGCATGTATATAGATTTCAAGTTCCAGAGACTAAATTTTAAAATAGTTTTTCCCAGATTTTTTAATGTAGGTGAAAATTCTGTAACGCAAGTAGTTTTCATTTGGAATTTTGAAATAAAATCTTTAACAGAACAAGTGCATAATTTGCTGCAGAATTTCATAGCTACATCTTCATTAAGAATCAAAATAAAAGTTGTGTTTTGATCATGTTATATTGACTGGCTTTAATTGTGAAATATAGAGTATTTATAGAAATTACTCCTTATATGAATTTGCCCACATTTAAGAATAAAACAGAAGCGGGCATAAACTTGCAAAAATAAGGATTATATATGTACATAAAGACCTAATATAAAACAAGTCATTTAAAGTTCAAGTGGAGCTTATTTCTAAAATTTACTTCATAGCAAATTTCAGTAGTTTTTTTATGCTAATGTAGCAAATAATGAAATTTCTTGAGATCAAAACTTCAACAGCAGTGAAATTAGCTGGAAGGGCAGTTTTGACCTTCCCAGCTTATCTAAATATTTTCTAATGTAATATTAGAGTGGTACTTTGGTATTCATAATTAATTGGTTCCAGGAGGTACAATGAGTACACAACTAAATTTTCCCATAAGGAATAATGTAATGAGTCATAATGCAGCTAACACTAACAAGTTCTAGCTTGTATGTTGAGTACTAAACCAGTGATGGGTAAGGTACAAAATTTTCACATCAAAATGTGTTGAGTACCAAATTGGATGAGTTTCAAAGCAGTTGAGTACCAAGGTATTGCTGTATGAATGAATGTCCAAAAGCAAGGTTTCACCCGTTAATATACACCACCATCAATAATTTTTTATCTTGACATAAACATTCAATGTCCCTGATGTGAATCATTGCCACTAAAAGGAAGCAAGATAAGGGAAAAAAGCCACGTGATGCTACAGCATAAGGAAATCAATTTTATTATCATACTTAAAAATAAGTTTTAAAATTAAATTAAGGACCTGTTTACATAATAGGAATTTTCTTTTCAATCATGATGCATAGCAAAATAATGTTTTTTGTGTTATGTAGACTTGTTTAATAATTATTGATTCATTGGAATGAACTATTAGCCATTGTTGGCCATGTATATGTTAAAGCATATTGAAATCATTTACCACTATATTTACAGTATTTCAGTTTTTAAGCATTGTTTGAAACTGCATGATGTGTTTAACAGTATCAATGGAACAGCACTGGCTTATTATTACTATTAATATCATTATCTATCAGAATAGCAGATATTTTTCAGATTTATTTTACTAAATCCATTAGACTTTAGCTAAGGGAGAATGTTTGGGTTGTAAGTCTCAGAAGAAATCTATTCAAATTGATGAGTATAGCAACAAACCCTAAGCTCCCTGTTTAATATTTAATACCTTAAAATCCCAGAAAATATCTTATTTTACTTTACGTTAAGGTATATTATAATTAATGCAGGATTCTAAGCAGTTACTAAGCATAGAGCTGTTCTGTTAGCTCTATGCAGCTTAACCTCATAAATACTTTGGCGAATTTACTCCCCAAAGCAACGTTAAATCATATTTAGAAATTCAACCCTTTAAATTATTACAGCTTATTGAACTTTTATAAATGTAGTGTATATTTCAAACTCATGCATATGATTTCAAAGCACTTCTAATACCTGTTTAACCACTTTCCTTACATCTAGTGGGGTGTTCATAGAAGAAGATAATAGTAAAAAGTGATCTTGTCAAAATTAGAATTTTGATTACCTTGAATTTATTAGGACTTGAACTCTGGGCAACATTAAAAAAATAATAATATAGGGAAGACCTATATCGGTGCTTTTCAAGCTTGGCAACTTTAAGATATGTAAATGTCAACATCCATAATTTCCCAGTTGAAATCCATACATCTTAATGTTGCCACATTTGAAAAACACTGATATAGACTTTATGTCCAGCCTTAGTCACATATGCTTACATGCAGCACTTTCTATTAATGATAAGGATAGCGTTTAGCAGATTTTAGTCTGCAGTCCACAACTTGCAAACAAAGTCAATAAAGCCATGCATTAATCCGTGCAAAATAGGGTCTACAATCTACAAGAGGCTGTCTTGTAAATCATCATTCACCAATTTGGAGGTATGTGTAGAGTACTAACAATCAGCCAGGATGTCAAGAATGGATCTTGGGGTTAAATGGATTTGGAAGAAGAGGAAATAACTGAAAACAGAAGAATGAAGGTATAACAACTGCAGGAATAGAAAATGCAACTATGAGAAATATTAGAAAGTAGATTAATCTCCAAATAGATCAGATGAAAAATGATTGTGGAGAAAGAGGAGAGGGAAGCTGCTTGAAACAGAATGAAAAGAATTATGTTGCAGAGTGCTACAGAAATGTGAGAAGCTGTCTTAATGAAAGTATGAGAAAATGATATTTATGGTACAGTGAAGTGAAAGAGGCTATATATGAGGAAAACATGCATATAACTGTTGTTGAAAAGATGAAATTGAAAGATTTTGTATGGAGTATAAAGACAGAACATAACAGTTTGGAAAAAAAAGTCAAAAAGAGAACAGTTCAAATTAAAACAGACTGGAAAAATGCCCACTTTTAATAGAAATAGGTATTTTATTTATTTATTTATTTATTTGATTTGTCAATCACTTATAAGATACAGGTATAAGAATTAGCATAGTTTTGAATACATGAGATAGATACTTATAAAAAAAATAAAAAGAAACAATAGGACAGGGACAGTAGGCAGGATTGGTGTGTTTATGCATGCCCCCTACAGGCCTCTTAGGAAAGGGGTGAGGTCAATAGTAGAAAGTCTAAGGTTAAAGTTTTTGGGGTTTGGGGAAGAATCCACAGAGTCAAATAGAGTATTCCAAACACTGACCACTCTGTTGCTGAAGTCGTATTTTCTGCAGTCAAGTTTGGTGCGGTTAACCTTGAGTTTATATCTATTGTGTGCTCTTGTATTGTTATGATTGAAGCTGAAGTATTCATTTGCAGGTAGGACATTTCAGTATATGATTTTATATATTATATTTAGATCAGACCGAAGGTGGCATAGTTCTAGGTTTTCTAGGTCTAGAGTTTCAAGTCTGGTGGCATAAGGTATTCTGCAATGAGTAGAGGAGTGGAGAACTCTTCTTATGAAATATTTCTGGACTTTTTCAATTGTGTTAATATCAGATACATGATATAGGTTCCAGACTGATGAGCTGTATTCAAGTATAGGTCTAGCAAATGTTTTGTATGCTCTAGTTAGTAGTGTGATATTACCAGAGAAGAAGCTACGTAGGATTAGATTAACAACTCTTAATGCTCTAGCACTTTGATCATTAGAGATGAGTACTCCAAGGTCCTTGACAGAGTTTGGATCCTCAACAAAGTCTTGACTATTTAGCTTGTATTTTATTTTCTGATGTTTTTTGCCAATATGTAAGACAGAGCATTTATTTGTTGAGATTTGAAGTTGCCATTTGATTGACCATTCTGATATATAGTCAAGGTCTTTTTGGAGGTAGTAGTATTGTCTGTGGTGTTGAATAGCTTTACATCATTAGCAAAGAGAATGCAGTTGCTCTTAATATGATCACAGAAGTCATTTATGTAGAGTATGAAGAGAGTTGGTCCTAAAACACTGCCTCGGGGGACACCACTGTTGACAGGTACAGAATTTGATAAGACGCTCCCAATTTTGACCATTTGTTGTCTGTTTGACAGAAATGCTTCTATCCAGTTATGTAGGTGTCCAGAGATGCCATAAGATTTTAGTTTTAGTAGTAGTTTGTCGTGTACCACTGAATCAAAGGCTTTACAGAAGTCTATGTAGTTTAGGAAGTAGGTGAAGAGGGCTGAACAAGGATCCTTCAAAAGAATTGTTTTCCAGATGTTGATGAACTTTGAATCCCAGAAGCCCAACTAAACTGATCAATGGAGAGGAATTGTAGAACAATAATTTCTGGCAGGGCATGTGGTTCAGGATTTCTCGAGCAAATTTAGCTTCATGGAAACAAGCCCTTTACCACAGGATTTCCTCCAACTATTGCAGTGAGGTTTCTGAAGAAATGGAAAATAGAAACTACTATCTGGCTGTATTGGTTATTGCACCATTAGGTATAGAAACTGGTGCCATATTATTGCACTACCTATTATGAATAAGAATTAATCCATAACTTCTTAACCATCCTCCATGACAATTACTCTAAATTTGGAAATGACAGAGTTCACGATACTAGACATAGACATGGAGAGCTTCTTAGACCCAAAGAGGTATCTTCCAGGAGGGTTTCCTGTTACACTTGAAGTAGACTGATTTTGATCAGATTCAGAGTTTTGAGTTAACAAATATGCTTTGAATATATGCATTTCAAGAATAATTTCATTTCTTTAGGAATATTTTTGTACCACAGGAAGTGAAGTTTTGTACAGTAATGTAGATCCGAATTCTTTGAAATCAGGAATTTTATATATCTGATGTAATTAAAACCATGTTATAATTAAAACCATTCAGCACTAAAATGCCCTGGCCCCTATTTATTTCAATGAAGCAGGTTATTCAGCTTGCAGAGCTTTAAGAAAATGCACATGGATATATAATGATTTCATCTTAGAAATCAAGCATGGTCAACTTAACAACAAACAGAAAATGCTAATCTACTGAAACGTCCATATCTTGATGCTTGAGAATAACAAGGCATGCAATGTTGATTGCTATCATTCCATGGTTGTGTTACTTAATAGTTAAATGGTTTTTTTAAAGGAGAGGCTTGATCTGACATATCTAATTTGGCTCTTAAAGTCCTTACACCTTTTATTTTTACTTCCTTTGTCCTTTGTATGCTAATTAGCATAGAAATTAAGAAATATTTGAACTGTTGGAAATGTACAATGATGAAATAATCCCATGCAAGATATTTTGCAGGACTAGAGCATTGTGCCTCTATCTTCTTAGCAAGATTCCTATTTGAATTCACTATGCATGTTGGCTCAATAGTCAAAGCTTGTCCAGAAGTATTAAAATCACTCCACATGGATTTTTTTAAAAAAAACCATATTTTGCTTTAATGTAAATGGCTAGGGAGGTAGAACATTAAAGAACAAATACTCACAAAATACAATATAATAAACCCCAATTATATTAAGCCTTGGAGTAAGTGAATTTATGTAGATCCTGTGTGACTGTTCCTCCTGCATATGCAGAATGGAAGTATTAAATACAGGCCCACCTTTCTGAATTTATGTTTGTGAAGTCCTCTGAGCATACCCAGGGATGATTATGAAATCTATTCCAGATTCCACAATGCCCGAGTTTTGGCAGAGCAGACTGCATTCATTATACTCTTTGCCAGAAATCTTTGGAATGGAGTCTATTCAATCTTAATTTTTACCAGTAATTAATTTAATAGTTTTTCATTTATGAGAGCAGTCAGTAGATGAGACACATCTCCCAGCTGTGCAAGTATGAAAAGTTAAGTAAAGCATTTCAGACTTGATGGAGCAGTCATGCTTTCAGGAAACAGCTTGCCAAGAAAACCATGTTGCTGAGAAGATCACCATGGATATAGACCAGTCATAGATATTATTATACCCCCTCAAGAATATCTCCAGGGATGAGGTTTTTTTGGCAAGAAAATAAAGAATCATATATGCTGTGAATCCCATGCGTATAACGTTAGCCAGATAGCAGAGTGCAAGCCAAATTCCATATTTTATTGACTGTTAAGCCATAGAGAACAGTGTAATATATATTCAAATGTAAAACAAAATGTTCTCTTTAAACCAGCCAGTTGTGACAAACATTTCCTTCTCTGATCTAAGATGATTTAGGAACTTTATTCAGCACACTTGTATTAAATTTCATTCAGGCTTTTGTTTATTACAATAACTACATCTAGAACTAAGATCTGGTAATGGACAACATTTGTGCCAAGGTTTCTTTTAAGGAGATTTTAAAGGCAGAAATACAAATTAAGTAAAAACAAATGCATATCAGTGTACACAAAGTGTGAGGTGTTTATTCAGTCTATGTGCAGATAATTTCAACCCAACCATCTGCTGGTTTTCTCTTTAGGGTTTGACTCCTTTATATTTCTTTTTAAAAAATGTATAAAAATTATATGGCTGATCAACCCTTACAAAGACAAAGATAAAAGCCCAATATAAAATATAAAACAAAATATAAAAACAATTTTAAAAACCCATCTCCTAGTGACAACAATCAAATAAGCTTCCTGATGGGCTCCATCCCACTCTGGGGTCCCCAGACCCACTGGCAAAACCAGGTCTTCAGGACCCCGTAAAAGAGTTTTGGGGGGCAATCTTATCTATATGGGGATGATATTCCACAGGGAGGGAGTTACCATGGAGAAGCTCTTCTTCTTGATCTGGTTAGGTGGATCTCCTTAGGACAGAGGACCCACCCTGTCTCCCCACTCTAGAAGGTCAGGAAGATGTGACTGAGAAAAGAAAGTCCTTCAAATAACCCAAGCCATGTTAGATCTTTGAAGATGACAACCCCCATCTTGAATTGGACCCAGAAGCAAATCAGCAGCCAGTGCAGTTCCCATAGGAAACATGAGACATGTGCACATCTAAGCCTACACAAAACCATGTGGACCACTGTATTTTGAACTAATTGAAGTTTCTGGATATGTTTCAAGGGCAGCCAATAGCCACATGTAGAGCATATTGCAGTAGTCAAGACAGGAAAAGACTAGGACTTGAGTGAATACCACATGTAATCCACAGTTGCACAAAGGTCTTCCTGGCTATAACTGCCATCATAAATTTATATATTTCCACACATATCTCCATACATCCACATATTTGTGTGTCTGTTTTCAAACACACCTACCGAGGTTCAATAGCATTTCTGTCAGTCAGCCATTTGTCAGTTGTTTTTCTATATAGGACAACTGGGATGATTTAATGTCTATATCTCACCTTCCTTTGCTTTCTAGTGAGCTGAGTTGAGGAATGCTGAGCTTTTCAAAACAGGTTGCCACTGAAGAGTTTTGAGATTTCAAACAAGGTGCACAATTAATTTGTGGAATTTGCTGCAACAAGATGGAGTATTAACAGAAGCCATTTTCAGAGATTCCAGGCACATTTTAGGCCTTCCAGAGGCAGGAACAAATTCATATTTATGGAGAGTGTAGAAGTCATAGCCTATTGGAACCATTGCACTCATAATGTTATTTAGTATTAACTGTTCAGAGTGCCATTTCTGATTGTTTTAAATGAAAGAGATGCAGCCATGAAATACTAGATAAGATCTGGAGCTAAACAAGCTGTTGTTTTAAGCTACTATTACATTATATTATTTATTTTTTAAATATTAATTAATGTGTACTCCTTTTGCTGAAAATCGTAGTATGCAAAAGATAGCCACTTGCAAAGTAAATAATAAAGTTTAGGAAATAACTTGGACATTGTTATAGTCAACAATTGCAGAATGCAATAATTATCTTTTTTTTTTTCACTTTTCAAATAATTAATCATTCTTTGAAAGAACTTGACCAAAGATGCACTTGCAATGAAGTGTATGTCTGTGAGATTTAGACATGCTGATATGTCTGTGAGTTTAGAGATTTTAATTTTTTTTAAATTCTATTTCCTACAAAAACATAACTCTTAATCCCCCAGATTTCCCCCACTCTTTAATAGTAGAAGATATTGCTTGAAACAGAATCTCCTTCACAGGGGAACTCTATTAAAATCTATTATGATTGGGGATGAAAAGGATAAAATACTTCAAGTTAAAATTATAACTTTGGAGATAAAATAAACATTGCCAAGTATGCAGGTATAATTGCTTGGTTTCTAAAGAAGACTTGAGGATTAACAAATATAATAAATATCTGGTTTAATAATAACTATTAGTACTTTTGCATGCCGATCGGGTTTTGTATGTTTCTGTGTCTACATGTGTGTGTATAAAGTAACATTTCAATGAACAGCTAAGTTGCATAGTACCAATGGGCATCAGGCATTTAATTGTATCCAGACTTCTTGTCAGTAACTCAGATCTGGATAAGATCGCTTTGAGTTATTTGTTTAACCTATTTTACGTTCCAAAGTATTGAGAGAGAGTGAGAGTGGGAGAGAGAGAGAGAGAAATAGAGAGGAAACAAAACCCTATGTGGATTTGAAGCAACAAAACAAAATCAGAAAAAATTGATTTGAAAATGTTCAGAAACAAAAAAATACTTCTTTTAAATATCATAACAAGAATTGTTTTTCCAATGTGGATGTGTTCAAACTAAAGGAACAAGAACCCAGGAGAAAATTTTCCCTTCTCCTTTTCTTAAAAAAAAAAAAGCACATGTATACTGATAAAGTCTAAAAATTGGGTACGTAATCACGCATGTCAAAGAAAATCCAATAAGTGCATGACTGTATCCAGTGATGATAAGAACTGACCAGCCACAATACTGTCTTTATGAGTCCAGGAAATTTTATTAAGATAAGTATATGAATGCATAACATAGAAAAACAGAAAGAAAGGAAGAAAAATATTTTTGATTTAAGAATCAGCTAATTGTAAGGCTCTTTTCCTGGAGCCTGTCAGACAACTATCCTTATGGCACCTTCAGCACACCCTTCCTGCTGGACAGATAGAAACAACTGGACAGAAACAGTCCCATAAATAAATCGGTCCCAAGCCGTGAAGGATTTTTAAGGTAGTTCTTGGCTTTGAGTTTGCCTTGAATTGTGCCTTGAATTGCACCTGGAAGCATACCAGAAGACAATGTGGCTCATGGTTCAATGATGTCACATAAGCAGAATAACCAGTGCAATTAACTGCCCATGCCACCTCATTCTGCAGCTGAAGTTTCCGAGTGATCTTCAAGGAGTGATCCCTATGTGGAATGCATTGTAGTAGTCTAATCTGAAAGTCATAAGGACATGAATGATCATAATAGGAGCCCCTGATCCTAGAATGGTCTAGGTTATAAATCAATATATAAGGAATATCCATGGTGTGTTTTCTGGGATATGAATGTTTATGTATTTATGACAGCAGGGCAGAGGTCGGCCCCGAGGCCCCTACTGTGTGGGGTGCCTCAGGGGTCGGTGCTCTCGCCCCTGCTGTTCAACATTTATGTGAAGCCGCTGGGCGAGATCATCCGTGGCTTCGGGGTGGAGTTCCATCAGTACGCTGATGATACTCAGCTGTACATCTCCACCCCGGGACACCCCAACGAAGCCGTCGAAGTGATGTCCCAGTGCCTGGAGGCCGTGCGGAGTTGGATGGGTCGTAACAGGCTCCGTCTCAACCCGACCAAAACCGAGTGGCTGTGGTTTCATGCGCCCAGATACAGCCAGCTGGTTCCTTCGCTGGCCGTGGGGGGAGAGGTTTTGACCCCCGTGGAAAGGGCGCGCAATCTGGGCGTCCTCCTGGATGTACGGCTGTCTTTAGAAGAGCACTATTGCAGCCGTCGCCAGGGGGGCTTTTTATCAGATACGTCTGATTTACCAGTTGCGGCCCTTTCTGGATCTGGGCGCACTTCGCACAGTCACGTCCGCCCTCGTTATTTCCCGCCTGGATTATTGCAATGCTCTCTACATGGGGCTCCCCTTGAAGAGTCTCTGGAGGTTACAGTTGGTCCAGAATGCAGCCGCGCGGGTGATTGTGGGTGTCCCTCGGAGCTCCCACGTTACACCGCTTCTCCGCAGGCTGCACTGGCTTCCTGTGGCCTACCGGATTCGATTCAAGGTGGTACTGATAGTATTTAAAGTGCTCCATGGCTCGGGACCTGGGTACTTACGGGACCGCCTACTGCCATCGTCAACCTCCCGCCGCCCAGTACGCTCCCACAGGGTTGCCCTACTTGGGGTACCACCACCTGGCCGCTGTCGGCTGACGGCCCCGAGAGTTCGGGCTTTCTCTGTGGGAGCTCCCTCCCTATGGAATGATCTCCCCCCGGAGATACGGGCTATGACGGATATTCTGACCTTCCGGCGCGCAGTGAAAACCCTATTTTTTAAACAGGCTGGCCTGGCCCAGTAACTGTGTTTTTGGTTTTTAATTAATTTTAATTGGGGTTTTATTAGCTCTTAATTTTTAATTGAATCTTGAATAGACAGCCGGATCTAATTATTTAATCTATTTTTAATCGTATTTATTATATATTTATTGTATGTTTTTTAGTAGGCTGTACACCGCCCCGAGTCCCTTTTTGGGAGAGGGAGCGGTATAAAAGTTTGATTAAATAAATAAATAAATAAATGTATTTTGGTATGCAGATAATAGTGTGTTATGATCTGAGAACATGAATGATTTGAGGCAAATGTCATATAGATTGTATAATGTAACAGCAGCATGAAACTGAAAATTAATGTATCAAAGACCAGGTACTATAAGCCCTCAACATATGACTACAAATGGGACTGGAATTTTTGTCATAAGTGACTACATTTCTAAGTTGAGGCACCCATGTGAGCAGACCCAATTTTCCCACCCTTTTTATTGCAGTTGTTAAGCAAATGACACAATCTTAAGTCCAAACCATGTGGTTATTAAGTTAATCACATGGTCATTAAGTAAATCCATTCTCCCAAGTAGGTATAAAAGGCAAAAAAAACTCACAAATCAAAATTATGTGAACATGGCAACGCTGCAATCAAACATAAATGTGTGCTGGTTGCCAAGCACCTGAAATCTGGTCATGTAACCATTGGAGGGCATGCACAATATTTTATGGTGTCCAAAAGTGCTGTATAGACTGTAAGGCGCCATTTCTGACACCGTTGTAATTTTGAAAGGTTGTTAAATGACCGATTGTAAATGAGGACTACTGCAGCTACTGTACACTTGATAGGGAAAATGGAAAGAATAATTGCAATTCCCACTTGGCTGTTTACTATATTTATGATGAAATGTGTAGGAAATTCATTTAGTAATAGTAGACATGCAGTATATCGGTTGGAAACTAAATATGTGTGTACTTGGCAATTATATCAAGTATTTAGCTGAGAAATAGAGTGAGGGCAAATGTTATATTGCCGTGATAGCAAACTTATGGCATGCATGCCAGAAGCCGTCACCTGGAACAGATCCACTGCGCATGCGTGCACATCTCCCACCAGCCAGCTGATTGTTGGATATCTGCCACGCATGCACAGGGGGCAGGGTGCACGTGGGAGACACATGCGCATGCGCAAGGGTGCAGGGCAGGTCACACATGATGCGCAGAGGCGCACAGGGCACAGGGGGAGTATAAAACTCAAACAAATGAATGAATTTAGGTACTTTGGATAGACGATTACTTAAGATGGAAAAACTGAATCATTTTAGGGTGTGTTAATTCTGATAGTGGGTAGCATGCAATGTTTTGACAGGAATGAATATTTGATAAAAGAATTTAAAATTATTGTATATAAGAACATGTTCTGCTTACTTTGTTATACATTTGGAGAAACAAAATAAGTGAAGCACATCCCAGCTCAGTTCCCATGTAATCTGTAGTTTGAACTAAACTAACACTGATTACTCTGACATCTCTAGCTTTTACACTCCTCTTTTTCATATCCCTCCAGCTGTTTTCACCTCTGTTTCACTTTTTCTGTTATATTGCAAACTCTCTGGCAGGTTAAAAAAGGGGTCCTTTCATGTATAAAAAGCAGAGCAGCTTCATCAATGCAATGGAAATAACATCATCAACAGGGCAACTGCAGACATGTAAAATATGCCTTTGCCCCTTATGCATATAAAGCATGTGGAAATATAATTCTTTATTAAGCATAATCTGCACTTAAAGCTGGAGAGAGAGAGAAAAGTGGGGTCCAATTTTAATCAGTCTACTTTGTATTAAAAATACAACCCCATATCAGGGCATAGGACAAGTAAGTCTTCAGAATAAGCAGCTACTTTTTCCCCTGAAATAACCATTTTGGCCACAGACCTCAGTTGAGTCCCTAGGCTATTTTGCCTCCATTCCCAAATCTTTAGTCCATTCCTTTGTTTACGTTACAGGTCCCAAAGTTTAGTAGTGCATGCTGGTCAGATGAAGGACATCCATGCAGACAGCAAAGGAGAAGGGGAGAATGGAGATGTTACAGCCAGCATCTCTTTCACTGATCTGTATTTAAGCCAAGAAACTGACAAATTGCCTTCCAGTACAATCTTCGAAAAGTCCCAGCTGGAACAAACCTCACTTTCACGCCCAAGTATCAAATGTTCAGAACCAGACAATCTGCCAGAACCTGTTAAAGAAAACTGCCATGAAGAGAGCCCAAAGATCATAAAGAATCCCATGGAACATCAAGATAAGCTTTACTTTCACTTAAAAGAAAATCTCTCTAAAGTGAAAGCATATGTCATGGAGATGGGGAAGAAAATTCCATTCCCAGACGAGTGTCTTATAGAAGGTAAGCGATCTCAAAATTTGAAAAAGAAAAGAAAAACAAACCTGGTGTATTTTTTTTTTTAATGTATCTTAAGAGATTCATCCAAGCCACTAACCAGCCCCCTCTAAGCATCAACATTTCAAACTTGTTGAAACATGTTTTTACATGTTGATCCCAGGATAATAAGTAACTTCCACACTTCAGTGTCCTTAGCCTTATGGGCCAATTGACATGTTACATTTGCCTGATTTCTGAGGTCTCCCACCAATTTCTTAGAATGTTCCAAATAGAATATTCTGAATATCTTGGGGACATCTGTGCATTAAACTAGGGCTGGGCAATTTTTTTAAAAAATGCATCATCCCACTTTTGCCTCTTTGTCCAGCAAAGCTCTGTGCCAGCTTTTTACTTTATTCAAAAATGTGCAAGACTGGTTTGATGAGACTCCACAAGAAATACAAAAGAAACATGAGTGGTCTTTAGATTAAACTTCTAAGATTGGTGCTTCTCCAAGTGAACTGATCTACAACTTTCATAGTCTCTAGCACTGTGGTATACCAACTGGAGTATACCAACTGGAGATTATTTTACTTATTTTTTTATTTATTTTCCTACTTTTCCATTGCATACTACAAAGCACTCCCTCCTTTCATTTTCCCCAATATTAAAATCCTGGGAGATTTGAGAGAGAGTCATTGCCCTAAATCAGCCTGGGCTTTCATGGCAAAGGATAGGATAGAAATGGGATCTAGTCCATATCTGAACAACTACAACTGTTGTGATCTAATATACCTAGTATACAACAGGTTAGAGAATGTTTATTTTATTTATTTTTATTTATCAAATTTAGACACTGCTCATCTCATTATCGAAGTGATTCTGGGAGGTTTGCAGAAGAAAACATAACCATATAAAAAAGACATAATTAAAAACTGAATTTAAAACAGAATAAGAAACTAGAACAGAGATAAATGATGGAAGGAGCACCCTCAGGACACCAATTACCCCCAGGCTCACATGCCACTCTTCAATCTCAACTCCCTGAGTTGGCAGAGCTGTATCTCACACCATCCAGAATGCCAGGAGGGTAGGAGCCAATCTCACCTCTGAGAGTAAGATATTCCATGTGGCAGAAAAGGATCTCATTCTGGACCCTGATAGTCAAAGGTATTTAACTTACAGGTTCCCTAACATACCTTCTCTGCCTGACTGGGTGGGGTGGTTTGATAAAACTGAGACAAGATAGGTCCCATGCCATGAAGGGCAACCTGGTCCCATGCCATGAAGGTCTTTAAAGGTTATAACCAACACATTGAATTGGACCTGGATGCAAACTGATGCCCAATGCAGCTCACAAAGTAAAGGTGTGACATATAGTCCACAGTCACTGAGAGACCAAAATTGCTTGCACAGCTGCATTCTGCACCAGCTGCAGCTTCCAGATACTTTTCAAAAATAACCTCACATAGAGTGCATTGCAGTAGTTCATATGGGAGATGAATAGGACATGAGTGACTGAGAGAAGGGCCTCCTGATTCAGGAAAGGGCATACTTGGCATATAACATGGAGTGGAGCAAAGGCATCCTAGCCATGACTGCCACCTTCTCCTCAAACATCAGTCCTGACTCCAGGAGGACCCCCAAATTATGCACTGGGTCCATCTGGGATAGTGCAACCCCATCTAAGACTAAAAATGGTAAATCCCTAGACGCAGAAGAAATGACTACCTACAGTAATTCAATTTTAACAGTTGAAGTCTTTTGTTCCCCATCAAAAGCCCCATAGTCTCCAAGCAGTGTGTAAAACATGCACAGCATCACTATGTACACACAGGATGTAGATGTATAATTACACATAATTGCATACTGATGATACTTTATCATATGGTGAGGGAAAATCCAGTTGCTTCGTGTAGATGTTTTTTAAAAAGTGGAGAAAACACTGAGCCAGTGACCCTACAAATAAGGGACTGAAGGCTGGATCTCTCCCTCTCTATCAACATTGATTGGGACCAGCCCAAGAGGAAGAAGGTGAATCAGTATAAAACTGTTCCTCCCTTCCCCACCTTTTGGAGCTGACCCAAAAGGATACCATGATAAATAATATCAAAAGTCACTGAGAGATCAAGAAGAGCAAAGATGAGTGCACCACCCCATGCTCCTGCTCCTGCCAGAAATCATACAAAATACTGTTTCTGTTCCATCTGTGATTGAAACCTGCCTGAAAAGAGTCCATCTGTTTCATCCAGGATTCATCTGTTTCATCTCTGGAGCTCTAGTATCTCTTTCTCAACACTTTTCCTAAAAAGGGGGTGTAGGAGATTGAAGAAAATTGTCCAGCATGGTAGGATCTAGCAATGGCTTCTTCAGAAGAGGGCACACCATGGGCTCTTTAAAGAATGCCAGGAAACCCCATCTCTCAAAGATGAATTAACTATAGTTAGGACTCACACACCACATGTAATCTCCTAGTTGGCCTTGACCAGTGAGGAGGGGCATGGATCTAATTCACAGATGATTGCATTTATAGTCCTAAGGATCTTGTACACTTTCCTCAGGTCTAACAAAATCAAATTTAACTTGGGTCACTTATGCTCACCTGATGTATCCACCTCTCACCAAGGCTCTGCCACTTACCTGCTGTAGCTGTCTGTCTGGCCACTTGTCACTTGTCTGGTTGTTTGCTCAGGCTCATTCCAATCACTTAACCAGGCAGCTTGCATGGAAGACTTTGCCGGTGTGGCTTGACTAGTTGCTTCTCTGGGAAGTTCCAATCATCATTTTGGGCCTTCTTGACTGCCCACCCTTTGCCATCTGAATGCTGCGCACACCCTCCCCTGTGTCTCCTGCTCCTTGCCTGGGAACTTCCAGCTCTGGTGTGGGGCTGTCCATTCACAATTGTTTGCTTCTCACTAACCACTAGTCTGTGTTTTGGGTCTTCGAGGAGGGCACCAAATGCCTCTTAGTTGCTCTGGCCACTCATAGGGGCTCTGGCTGTTCAGCTGCTGGTCACTTATCTGAAAGGCTCCAGTTACCAGTGACAGTCTATTTGCCTGTAGTCCACTCACCAATCACTTGCCACACAGCTGTTGTTTGTCCCTTTAAAGAAGTTGCAGCTTGCCACAGCCACACAATCACTCTGACCACTTCCTATCATTGCCATTTCATGAACTGGTCAGCAAACCCACAAGGCTCCACAAATGCAAAAGAGCTAGGCAAGGCTAAGAGACCACAGAACTCCAGGTAAGAGTACTGCAAATCTAGGGAAGCCCCCCTCCCCAACTCCACATCCATTTCTAGAAACACTGCAACAGTGATCTGTAGAGAGTCTCAATTATCCAGGTCATGGTTGTCCCAAAGGTGCTTTTTCAGGAGGCAACTGAACTTTCTTGATTTTTTTTCTTTTGAAGAAGTTTCGCTTCTTGGATGAGAAGCGAAACATCTTCAAAAGAAAAAAAATCAAATAAGTCCAGTTGCCTCCTGAAAAAGCACCTTTGGGACACTGCAACAGTGCAACACGCATCCAGTCCCATCCGCCATCTTGATATCCTGAGTTGGTTTAGTCTAGGAGAAGGAAAGAATCTCTGCAGCTACTTTCCAACCCGTCTCCAGCTTCTGAACAACTTTATATAAATATTTTAAATACATAAAACTGTACACCTCTGGGTTTTTCAAAGGATCCTTTGTTGGCAGGATGTCAGCAGAAAAAAAAAAGATTATTAATTAGTGGTTTCATACCTATTTTCCTTGCAGTAGCCTAATACGAAAATATAATGGAAAGAAAAGAATGTCTGGATCCCAAAATGATGTTTTCATTATTACTGGCAACTGAGTGTGAAACCTGCTGAGATGTAAAGAATCAGAATATGAACCCCTTTTTCTCAGTATTATTTTGTAGGTCAGGCTCTGAGTGGAATAATTGTATATTTTAATGGAGGGATATAAATACATTGCATTACCGGATCTAGCTTTAATCTGGCAGCAATCTCAAATATCTTCCTTTTCCATCCCCCAGTATTAGAATGACCATTCAGTGGTGAGCCACTGCTTGGCTAGATGGGTCAAAGATTGAATACTGCAAGGCATTGCTTGTATTCTTATGATTCAATGCATCATCAGCAAATGTCCCTGCTAATCCAGGATAGCAACATAGCACAAGATAAACCTGTGCATCATATAGTAAACTGGTCTAGCCAAGGGCTAAAATTGCCACAACATAAGAATTCTCCAACACCACACATGATACATTGGAATTGCAAATTTTCAACACTTTTGAAGAGTGTCAGTTTCACGAAGGTTGTACCTTTGCAGCCATATTTTTAACAGGTTTGTTAAGCAACAACAAAGTGTATACATAATACTGATAGCAAAAATGGAATAACGCTAGCAGTAATGCAATATAAGATATTAACATGCAAAAATATAAATTACATCATGGACAAATGCAGAAAAATTAATTGGATTAATCAAAAACATCTTGTTTTTGATGCATTGATAAATTACAAACATTGGAAATATGGGCTAAGAAGAGGTACGTGCTTGACATGTAACAATGACAGTCCTGTTGAAAATCCTGTATCTTTCAACTCCAAATGTCACAATGACTAAGCCCAAATAATGTTCCAGCTCCTTAATTGCATTTCCAGCCACAAGTAGTCATGAACAACCCTTGCTAAATAGTGTCTAGGGTACTATATATATATATATATATAGTTATACTGTTATATATATATATATATATATATATATATATATATATATATATATATATATATAGTATATATATATAACAGTATGTTCTGTTGTATTTGTTACATTGTTAGATTAAAAGAAAGCTGTGGTCACAATTTTCGTCACTGCATTGAAAGAACAGGACATCTGAGTTTGTTATTCTAAAAGTCATAAATAATTAATACTGGCTTAATCTACTCCTTCAACTTTATAAAAACAAGAATCTCAGTACATTCTTCCAAGATCTTTTAACAAACATAGATCAGAATGTCCAAATAAACTTTCAAGAAAAGCTTTAAGGTGACTCAACCTTAGTTTTAAATTCAACCAAAGTTTACTCTTAAATCAGCAGTGTTAAGCTGGTCCAAGTTAATAACAGTGCTGCAATGTTTTCTGTATTCCTTTGCATCTGTAAAATGAGTGATCATCCAAAACAGAGTAATATTTCCCATAAATGTTCCATATCACTTTATGTCCCACAGTGACAATGTTATGCCTCTATAAATATTATTTTTCCAGGAGCACAATTAGAAAGTTGGATAGTTTCCCTTGGAAATAGCCACATTTTCTCACAAAAATGTTTCTTATAATATTATATTCTTGTAATGCTTGCTTGCTTATTTATTTATTTATCTATTTATATTTCTTCTTTCATTATGTTTTATAAATAACTAAAGATGGCAAACATACCTAATATTCCTTCCTCCTCCAATTTTCCTCATAACAACAACCCTGTGAGTTGGTCTGGCCCAAAGTCACCCAGTCAGCTTTCATGCCTAAGAAGAGATTAGAACTCAGGCCTCTCAGTTTCTTGCCTGGTGCCTTAACTACTAGATCAAACTGGCTCTCAGAGTCTCCATATTATCCGTACATATTGGAAAATGGAGAAGATGGTACCACAGCATATTTAGAAACATTACTTATCACACACTAAAAGAAAAAAAACAAAACAACAGTAGATATCTGTCTATTGAAACATGAAACATAAATTATCAAATTTCCAAATTTAATTCACTTTTTATAAATTCCCCTAAAAGGAACAAAAACTAATTGTGCTTCTTTCCCTTTTCCTACCTACTTCTCAAGTTCACTGAAAATATAAATGATCCAGTACTAAATAAATCTTCTAAAACAGACTAGACACTTGATTAAATTGTGCTTTTCCAAAACAGTTATTTCAGTTTATCAATCTGGAAAACCAATATTTGAAAATGAATTAATTCAAAGTCAAGAATTGGATCACACTGTTATTGCTATTCTGAAAAATCCCATTTGTTACAATATACCTCTTTATGACCATTATTATCACTGAGCCATGGTGGAGAAGTAATTAGAATGCAGTGTTGCAGGCTGACTCTGCCCATAGCCAGGAGTTTGATCTTGACCAGATCTAGGTTGACTCAGCCTTCCGACCTTCCAGAGTTGGTTAAATGAGGACCCAGTTTGTTGGGGGCAATAGGATCAGGGGTGGGATTCTACCAGTTCGCACCTATTCGCTAGAACGGGTTGTTAACATTCTAAGCAGTTCGGAGAACCAGTTGTTAGAAGAAATTACTGGCCTAATCCTGTAAGGAAGGTAGGAAGGAAACATTCTGATGTTGCTTACAGAAACTGCCTCTCTGTTAACCCTTATTACATTCTTGGCAGAACTAGACTTCTTGTCTCAAGAATATCTCTGGAGTTCCCCCCCCCCCTCCTTTGCTGGTACTTTGCTTGTGTGGAGTGACCATTCAAAGTTATAATGGCACTGAAAAAAGTGACTTATGACCGTTTTTCACACTTACGACTGTTGCAGCATCCCCACAGTCATGAGAGGCTAGGCGAGGAGATGCGTGCCTCTATGTGAGTGATATTGAGTTGGCCACACCCAGCCAATAACATGACCACCAAGCCATGTTCACCCAGTCACATGACCACCAAGTTACGCTCACCACCTAAGCCATGCCCACAGAACCGGTTGTTAAAAATTTGAATCCCACCCCTGAATAGGATGAAACTGCTCAGAGAGTGCTGTAAAGCACTATGAAGTGGTATATGTCTAATTACTATTACTATTATTTGAGAGAATGTGCATTTTAATCTTTATATACACCAGCAAAAACTGATTAACCTTAATCCTATACATCAATTTGTATATACAGCTCTGATATACAGCTTTCTTCAACCTCCTCAACCAATAAACAACCCAGCTGTTATTCCTAAGGAAAAGCAGCCATTTAATTATAAATACACTTTTAAGAAGTATTGTTTATCATAGAGAAAACTATTTCAAAGATAATGCTTTTTGCTGACATCAGGCCATTAGCTATAGATGCAAGAAGGTATGTATAATGCTGATACATCTTGCAGAATAAGTCAGCTGAAAAGCATGAGCAAACTCACAGAATCACTTCTCATTCAATGAACAGTTTACGGAGGCACCTTCATTCCTTTTCATTGCCAAAATCAACTATAGTTCCCAGTATAATAGCTTTTTAATGGCATCATTGTTGCAGAATTTATTTGACCATCATCATTTCCTGAAAATTCCGTAAGACTCTTGAGACAAAATGTTTCCAGAGTAAGAAAACTTGATGTGACTCATTTACTATATATTCACAAATAAACACTCATGCCGATTGCATAAGGATATTCAGAGATACTCCATTAATCTATTTGGTCTCAAGTTTGGCATTTAGGAGATCTGTTATAATTTCTCCATTTCTGTTCTGAGAATTAAACTTTGGTTTTTAATGTTTTTTTAAAGAAACTGTTTAGAAATTATTAATAAAGAAAAATTCAAACAATCACTAAATTGCAGCAAAAGGTTAGGGTTTTAAAAAAAATCTCTTTACTCCCGTCTATTGAGTGTTCAGATTCTTGCAGTCTAGAAATTGTATGTTTGCCACAATGGCAAACTAAGGTATTTTCAGATTATGATTTTTAACAAGTCAAGATAGTAGCTGTGGAGCACATAAAATGTAGACAGAGCATTGCATTTGTGACTCTTGACTTTTTAAAGTGAATAAAAAAAGATTTCACAGCATTTGCTGATATTCCATTAATAATAATATTAGGACCACCATGATGAAGCAGTGTAAGTCAAAACATTGAATTGAATGAGTCCTCACTTAATTACTGGTGGCATAGTGACCATTCAAAGTTACAATGGACCTCCCCAGAGCTACTTATGACTTGCATTTGAAGCTCCAACAGTTGGATGTGCACACAAACACACACATCACAAATACACACTCTTCTCATGTGGTCAAGTGAACACATTTTGGGCACTTGGCAACTGGCTTGCATTTGCGGCCATTTGTAGCATCCCACAGTCATATGACTACACTTTTTAGCACTTTTTGCCAAATGTTGCAGAAGGGCAGTCACTAAAAGTTGAAAGTAATGTGAAGACATTCATTTTTCCATCTTTGCTGCTGCTCCCACAATCATTATCAAGTAGCTGATCATCCCACAAGCATCAGCGACATGACTCCAGAGCCACCATTAGTTTCCTCACATCTTTTGCATCATCCTTCTTTTATTGATTGTACCCAGGGCATACTGTCACCCCCACCTCCTCCCTTGGTACATCATTGGTTATAACATTGCTATATTGTAATACGCAAGTTCTGAAATTGCTGGGGCAATGGGGCAATAACTATGAAATATTGTGGAAATGTGTTATATTTGCTCCTAAAAAATGAATTTCGATAATGAATGTGTGCCAGTATACTTGCATGTACCTTCGAGCTGGTGGAAAGTTGGCTTGCAGAGTTAGAATCTCTAGAAACTCTGACTTGCACAGAGTAGTGTGAGCATAGGTGGGTTAAAGAAGGCTTGTGGGTGCATTCACGGCACAATGGTCAAATTGTGCCAGACCTGACCACTCCTGTCTTTAACTTTAGCAGGAATGCTGCATAAAGCATTGTTGTGAAAGTAGACCCCTCCCAACCTCTTATCCCAAATGTCCAATACACAAACTTATATAAGCAGAAGAGTTGATACAGGTACTCCTTGACTTACAACTGGAATTGAGCCTGGAATTGTGGTCATAATTTGTTGTGGTATGTTTAGGTATCCATGTGACCAGAAGTAAAATCTTCCACTGCAAGAAAAAGACTAGAAAAATGGAATAGCCATCATTCTAACAAAAAAGTGCTCAGATATAACCCAAACAATGGGCACACAATCCACTGACAAGAATAACTGAAGAAAGCTTGATATTTGAAAAAAACTAAAGGCAATTGGATGAGAGACTGATATCAGAGGAGCTGGTTAAAGGTTTTTCATTAATGTCCCAAGCATGAGCTTACAATGACTGAAGCAGTTATTGTCAGACAGTCCTAGTGAAATTATTTCTACAAGGTTATAAAGAAGACTATGACAACACACAGAAGGTTTTATTCTGCTATTCATTGCCAATTTTAGTGGGCAATGCTCATCTCCATTCAAGACCATTGAACCAACACTGTCCAAAGATATTTCTGCAGTGATTGGCCTGTATGACATCACAGTGCATTGTTACTTCCCACTGAAGTGGTACCCATTTATTTACTTGCATTTGCATGCTTTCAAACTGCTAGGTTGGCAGCAGTTGGGGCAAGGAATGGGAACTCACCCCTTTACATGCCTTTCGGGTATCAAACCTGAGCTACAGGCTTTCCAGCCAACAAGTCCAGTGTCTTAACCACTGAGCCATTGTACTGCCCCGCTGAACATACCATACCATACCTAAATATGGTACAAACAATTATCTAATAGTGCCATTTTGGGGAGAAATGGATATGAAAAAAAGTAAAGAAGGGAAAAGAAATTATAGTGAAAATAGAATGACGTTAAGAAAAGGAACCACAATCTGTAACAGATTTTTTTTTCGGCTTTACTACACTTGATTTTAGCTCAAAGGCCAAGAAGCAATTTTTTCAATTATTTTGCAACAAAATGAAATTGTTTTTATTTATATTGGCAAAGGCTAAAGTTTGTTTCTTCTGAAATGTTGTTTATTTTGAAAAATAAATGGTACAACAGTTTGGTACTCTGATATTTATTTACGTATATTTGCAAATCCATGCATGTTAAATTGGAAATAAAGTTCTGTAGAATGTGTACTGTACATTCTAAAGCCGGGCATTTTAATTTGCAGTTCAATTCTGTCCTTGGAAATGAACTATAACTACATTGCTGGAAAAATATTGCTTTTCAAAAATAATACTTTAATTTTAGACTGGCTACTATTGACCTCACTCCTTTCTTAAGAGGTCTGTAGGGGGCGTGCATAAGCACACCAACGTGTCTACCATCCTGTCCTATTGTTTTATTTTTTATTTTTGTTATATGTATCAATGTATTCATAATTATGCTTTTACTTATACCTATTATCTTGTAAGCAATTGACCTAAATAAATAAATAAATAATAAAATAAATAAGTGCCTGAATTTTGATCACGTGACAATGGGGGTGCTGCAAGGTTATAAATGTGAAAAAAGTCCATTTTTGCAGTGATGTAACTTTGATCAGTCACTAATGAACTGTTTTAAGTCAAGGACTATTTGTAGTAATCTTTAAAAATGAAAAAGAGCAAATGAAAAGTTATTGCTACAGATGTGGTTTACACATCATAATTTCTTTCCTAACAGACTTCTCACTTATATAGTAGCAATTTTGTGATGTTTCTTTAAGCTGGTTCACTTACAGTTGAACATGTAAGTGAAAATTGGAAAATGGTTGAACAGAGGAACATAAACCAAGTGTCCATTAGTTTCCTTAGTGTTATGACAGTCCATTCAGACATGGGAACATCCAGATTTTGTATCAGCCGTGGACTTTTCATGGGTGATATAAACAGATAATTGTACACACTGTTGTGATTACATTGAGAAAAGGACCTTGATTGTTAAAACTTGTCTTAAGCTTCTTCATTCTACAAGATAAAAATTAAACAACAAAATATTGAGCACATGACCTAAATCACGTTAAAAATCAGGGCAATGGTGTCCTGGATCTGCTGCAATTGTCTGGTATTATGTTTTGTGCTGTACTGTGAGATAATTAGTACCATATGATGGAATAGATGGAAAAGATCACTGCTCCCCTGCAATGCTTGCTTCTGGAACCTTTGATAAATTTAAGCATGGCATGTGCCAAAGCATGATTGAAGACAGATGGTATTTGACTAGCTCCATATAACCACAAACTCACAGAGACACAGAGCAGTGTTTCTGAAGAGCTGTTGTATTTTCACTGGGCCAATTTTAAAACACCAACCAAACAAAAAAAATTCCCTGGCTTTCTATTATATTTGATATTAAATTCCATATCCCAAATTCTGTTTCCATATTGTAGAAAGTCACAGGCTGGCACAGATGCACACCTGCAAGTTGACTTTTGAGATAGGATTTTAGAACCAAAATCAGCACAATGAAGGAGAAGATTGACCTGCTATCCAAATAGCTAAATTTAGAGACCAGGAGCAAAGAGAGGATTTTTTTAATAAAAAGAGAATACATTATTTAACCCTGAATCAAAACTCTTTAGTGGGGGCAATGGGGCGTGCATGAGAATTTGTTCTTCTTTAAACAACTTCCCATTGGAGTTTTTCACTCTAAATGCCATTTATTTTAATGTGGTAAAGATGCATTTAAAAAAAAAAAAAAGCATAAAAAGGGAAATGGTTAAGAAACCATTTGAAATGATTAAAAAGTATTTTGGTATAACTATTTCTTGGCTTTTTTAATCTTTTGTATGCCACTAGAGTCACTTTGATGAGATGAATGGCTGTATAAATTTTCTAAATAAATTATATTAATTGTTGTATTTATATCTCACTGCAAACTAAAAGAACCCAGCAGCTCACAAATCCCTAACATAAACATCAGCGTAATTAACACAAAAACCTAAAGTAATATAAAATTTCCAACAAGAGCCAGTAATTCAGTAACCATCAACATATAACAAAGCCTTATATCCAAATGCTTTTCAGAAGAACATCGTTTTCAGCTGTTTTTCAGAAAACACTCAAAATAGAACCCCATCTAATTTCTTATGGAAGGCCATTCTGGAGGGTTGGGGCTCATAGTGAAAAGATCAAATTGGTCAGGCCAAGGTTAGCAGGAAAATGGGTCCTTAAGATAACTTGGAGCCTTTAAAAGTTGAAAACACCACTTTAATTTGTTCCTCTAAGCCAAGGGTGTCAAACTTGCGGCCCATGGGCCAAACGTGTCACATGTTGGCCATGTCCACCCCCATTTTAGAGAAGTGGGGGAGTTGCAATACAATAGTTTCCTGAATGACATTAGGGTGGAAGCCATACTAATCTGTTACTTAATATTTGTGCACAGTTATCTCCATATCAGAACAACTCCAATAATAATTTTGTACTGACACAAATGTGCATGTTTAGGGACCCCCATCCTTATCGAAATACTAATTAGGGAGATATTATTTTTGAACAATTACCTAAGTAAGTATGTTTTGGTGAGGACAACTGTTGATAGGACTTTATGGGAATAATATTAGCAGGGGAGTCAGTTCTGAGCTTCCTTTGAAACCAGAAAAATGTAATAGTTCCAAGCAATCAAAATTCTCCTTCTAGAGTATTACATATAAGAAATTTAATTGGCCCAGATGCTACAGTAAAATTACTGATTGTAGCAAGTTAGAATTACATTTCATTTATATTGGTTACTCAGACTATGCTCTGTAAAAACTGTCTTGCAAATGAACATTTGTGGGTTTTGAGACCACCTGGTTCCAAGATTATTTCATCTTTGACTTTGAATTTCCCCTTTCAAGGGAGTTGTGCAATCTGGGGCCTTCCTGAGCTCACAACTCCTGCTCAGTGAGTTGGCAGTTAAGGCCAGGAAGGCTTTGCCACAGTTTCATCTGATGCTTCAGTTGCACCCTTTCATAGATTGGGGAGCGTCTCAGTCACTCATGTACTTGTCACTTCATGGCTTTACTACTTACATTTTCATCTTCAGCTTCAACTTCCAAGAATACAGTGCTGTGGATATTGCTATGACCATGTGATATATTTGTTTGCCAGTTTTCTTAGAGGTGTGATTCAAGATACTTGTTCTAACCTATAAAGCCCTTCATGGTATGGGATCCAATTTGAGGGACTGCCTATCTCCTGTGGTATCTATCCAGGCAATGCAAATTGACAAAGTTGGCACATTTGAGGATCCTTTGAATAAAAATGCTGTCTATCAAGACACAGGAAGTTTGCCTTCTCTTATCACAGTGCATGCTCTCTGGAATGAGATTCCTCCTGAAATCCTGATCTTCCCCTTCTTGTTGGCATCCTGAAGAATCATAGAGAACTGGCTGTTCTCCCAAGCCTTGGGCTGGAGTAGCTGGTTGTTAGTTGTTGATGGAATGTTTTGGGGTTTTCTGGCTTCAGCAGTTTTGCTTTTCTTTGTCTGAGTTTGGTTTTATTGTTTGTTTCTCTCTGTTCTGTTGTTTTTATATTGTTTTTATGTATTGTGAGCTGCCCAGAGTGGTTTGGAGTCAAGCAACATCAAATCAATCAGTGTATATGTGTAAATATGATGTTTTTCTCATGTGAATGGTATATCCTTCAACCTTTTTTTTAAAAAAATCTGAGTCCTGTTCTTTATTATCAGGATAAAATATTGTGCTTTTGAATGTTACATATAAAGTAAATATTAAATGCAGTCTGGACACAGTTAGAACAGAGATTCTGGTCAAGCCCCAAAGAATTAAAATGGAGGAAGACTGCAGGCTTAATTGAACACATGAGAAATGAATAAGTGAATATGTCAGCAATAGTACCAGCAGCATAAAAGTACTGACAGTGTATTAAAAAGATATATGTTTTATATTATGTTCTCCTCATAATCCCTGTCCTTCTCACTTTTTTCCCCATAGAATGTTCTTTCTAACATTGAATGTTCTTTCAATATTCAAGTGTCCACATGACCCAAACAATATCCCTACAACCTGCAACACTTCAAAGTGATATTAAATAAGCCTACCATATGTTGTTGATTTCAAAAAATATTTCAGAGAATGATGGGTCTTTTATTATGTGTATGTTTCCTACTGCTTAATGTATGGTTTATCATAAGGACTCATCACTAGCCATATGGCTTTCATTATTTATTATGTTCCGCTTATTATTAAACAAATAGATGTGGCTTCTATTGATCCCCAAATATTCTGTGATAATGTTCATAGTACTTCCAGCTGGTACTGGACACAGCACTACAAACACAAATGACAATTTTTTGCTGTGTTTGTTACTGAAGTAATAATATTGAGATTCCTCTCTAAAGTTTAATTTAAATGTGAACAATTCTGGTTCATAGGTTCTGAGTCTTTTTATGTGGCCAATTAAGGTTTTTTATTAATAATTTAATTAATACTTTGATTAATATGAGGCCCCATGCCATAAAAACATGATTATTCCTATCTTCTGTATCTCTATACACTTTCATGTAATGAGCATCTGACTTTTGTTTATATATTCCAAATAGATTTTTCCTATCAGTGAGTAATGGTTTATTCCACCATTACTAAATGCATAAATAAACTTCAGTTCCTAATAATGGCAGTATATTATGTTTAAACTGAATAACATATTTTACACCATAAAAGTAAATTCAATTAGTATAATTTAGAAATATTTTTACTCACAGAATCCACCAGTTAATTATAACCAGTAATAAAGTGGTAATATAGCCTTAATAAAAATGTGAAAATAAACTGACCATATTAAAATATTTTAACAAGCAACAGATGGAAAACTTTAAAAGGAGTCTTCTACTAGCCTTCCAGAAATACAGATTTCATTGCCCAGAATTCCCCCAGCTACTATGGCTACTGCTTAGAATTCTGGGAATTAAAATCACATATCTGGAAATAACCAGGGGTGGGTTACTATGGGTTTGCCCGGGTTCAGGTGAACCTGTTGATAACGTTATGGCTGGTATAACTGCCAAATCCCACCTCTGGCTGGCCCCTCCAACCCCACCCCGCCCCTCCCAAGAGTCTCCATATTTTGGATGCGAAGTATGCAGGGCCTGTGTGGAGGTTCAGGGATGGGGAAAAACGGGCCTCCCAGAAATCCCGGAAGTCTGGGAATGGGCCCATTTCCAGCCTCCAGAGGGCCTCCGGAACCCAGGGGAGGCAGTTTTTGTCTTCCCAGAGGCTCAGGAAAAGCCTACGAAGCCAAGGGAAGGCAAAAACACCCCCTAGCCATGGTGCAGGAGACCATGCCCATCATGACCATGCCCACCCAGCAACTGGGAAGAGAACCCACTGTTGAAATTTTGGAAACCCACCCCTGGAAATAACCCAGTTCAGATAAAACTACAATAAAAGCTAAGCTTTCCATGATATAATTTATTTAGTCAAAAGGGAAGTGAGTCATTCAAAATTTCCTAAGCATAAAGATGGCACTAGCCATTGAAATGTAAGATCTATAATTTAGTGCAACATGGTGATCAGACCATACAACTTCACATACAACTGTAGTCTTAAAATATAGTTGATGTAGGATGTTGTATTCTTTGGCACAATGGCAATTAAAAAAACATGCTGTGTTCCATCAACCACAGACATATTATCTGGCATTCAGTATAGAATAGCTACTGTGATGGGAGAATAGCTGACTAAATAAATTCTTCCCACCCCAAAAAGAAAAAACAAACAAATGGAAAACATCTCATTTTCTCACTGTGGTAGCAAAGTCCTTGCATTGTTGCTCTGTATTTTGGCCCATTTACCTAATTCTATGACCGGCCACTATGTTTAGAAACTACAGGTGGTCTTTGACTTATGACCCCAATTGAGCCCAACATTTTTATTGCTAGGTGAGGTGTTTGTTAAGTGAATTTTGTCCCATTTTACCACCTTCCTTGCCATAGTTGCTAAGTGAATTGCTACGGTTGTTAAATTAGTAACACAGTTGTTAAGTGAATCTGACTTCCCTATTGACTTTACTGGTCAGAAGGTCGCAAAAGAAGATTGCATGGTCCCGGATGCTTCAACCGTCATAAATATGAGTCAGTTGCCAAGCATCTGAATTTTGAACATGTGATCATAGGGATGCTGCAACAGTCATAACAGTCCAATCGGGCTTCAGGCCTGGGTATAGCACTGAGACGGCATTGGTCGCGTTGGTTGATGATCTCTGGAGGGCTCGTGACAGAGGGTTCTCCTCTGTCCTGGTCCTATTAGATCTCTCGGCGGCTTTCGATACTATCGACCATAGTATCCTGTTGCGACGGTTGGAGGGGTTGGGAATTGGGGGAACCGTCTTTCGATGGTTCTCCTCCTTCCTCTCCGACCGTTCGCAATTAGTGTTGGCAGGAGGGGAGAGGTCCACCTCTAGGCCCCTGGTTTGTGGGGTGCCTCAGGGGTCGGTTCTCTCCCCTCTCTTGTTCAACATCTATATGAAACCGCTGGGCGAGATCATCCGTGGTCTTGGGGTGAAGTGTCATCTCTATGCAGATGACACTCAGTTATACATCTCCACCCCGGACCACCCCAACGATGCTGTGGGGGCTATGTCCAGGTGCCTGGAGGCCGTGCGGGATTGGATGGGCGGGAACAGGCTCCGGCTCAACCCATCCAAGACCGAGTGGCTGTGGTTCCCGGCGCCCCGATATAGCCAGTTGACTCCAGTCACTGGCTATTGGGGGGGAAATTTTGCCCCCCACAGAGAGGGCTCGCAATCTGGGAGTCCTCCTGGATGTGCGGCTGTCGCTTGAACACCATGTCGCGGCCGTCTCCAGGGGGGACATTTCATCAGATCCGTCGGATCTACCGGTTGCGGCCCTTTCTGGATCGGGACGCCCTGCGCACGGTCACTCAGGCCCTTGTCACCTCTCGCCTGGACTATTGTAATGCCCTCTACATGGGGCTCCCTGCGGGGAGCACCCGGAGACTCCAACTGGTGCAGAATGCGGCCGCGCGGGTGATCATAGGGGCGTCACGTAGCGCCCACGTGACGCCTCTCCTGCGCGAGCTGCATTGGCTGCCGGTGGCTCTCCGGGTTCGCTTTAAGGTTCTGGTTCTGACCTTTAGGGCGATCCATGGCATTGGACCAGGTTACCTACAGGACCACATCCTACCGGTGATCTCCAGCAGGCCAGTGCGTGCACACAGGGAGGGCCTTCTCCGGGTTCCGTCGGCTGCCATGTGTCGTCTGGCGGTCCCGAGGGGTAGGGCCTTCTCTGTGGCGGCCCCTGCCCTCTGGAATACTCTGCCACCGGAACTGCGTACCGGCATGGACCTGAGGTCCTTCAGGCGCGCGCTGAAGACCTGGCTTTTCGAGCAGGCCGGCCTGGGCTGAGAGAGGGTTTTAATTTGTCTCCATTGCTTTTTAGTAATTTTAATTTGGGGGTTTTAAGGGGGTGGGGTGGGCTTTTATATTCGGCCAAATATTCAATTTAATCTCTTTTTAATTTTTGTATCATTGTTGGGGTTTTGGATTGGCTGTACACCGCCCTGAGTCCCTAGGGAGAAGGGCGGTATAAAAATTTTATAAATAAATAAATAAATAAATAAATAAAATAAATAAATAAAATAAATAAATGTGAAAACAGTACTGTTCTAACTTTGAACAGTTACTAAACAAACTGTTTTAAATCGAGGACTACCTGTATACTTTGAAAGACAAGGTAAGCCAGATGCCCCTTATAACCCAATGGAGCAAAACACAGGAGAAGAAAAAAAGTTACAGTTCATTTTTATTGCAAGTGAAATTTTCCATTTGCAAAGTATCTAGTAGAAAGAAGAGGGCAGTGAAGAGGGCATGGCAATATCACTGTCAGATTGCTGGAAAGGCCAGGCACTCTATAAGCAATAAGATGGATCCCACATCTGATAATACCATATTCTTCTGTTGTGTACCACTTACACTGCATCTCCATAAATGAGGCTGAAGATTAAAAAGTGGAAGTAAATAAAAAGCTTCATTTACTTTGTTGGCTTAGACTAGCTTGTAAGGAATTATCCCTTTGATTAGAGAACCTTGAGTTATGCTACTTTCTTAGAATAAAAAGCATTCTGAGGTCAGGAATTTTTTTGAATATTAAAACTGAATGACCCTCATTGTTATTTCATCCAACAATCACTTCCTGATTATCTGACATGTTCTTCATAATTTAGACCGTAACTATTGTTTAAAACAAGAGCTCCAGAAATGCTGCAAATCACCCACTGATTTATGATTAGATCAATTTTACTTTGGTTCCTTTCCATTATAAGTTATGTTGCAGTAAAATATAAAAGTTATATATAAAGGTAACCAACTGTAAATCTAAAATAGTAAAGTTTAGTCAGACTTATAGTACATCTTTATTTATTGTTGATATTAATAATGTGTATATTTGTTCCTAGATACAGTTAAAAGTTGTGTAGCAAAGTTGTCCTTCAGCTGTCCCCTGAAAGATCACTACTGCCTGTACAGTAAATCCGGTTTTACTCTCATCAGTCACCAGCCTCAACTTTGGATCCATATCATGTTTCTCTTTCAACAGGTGTGTGCAATATGAATATAAACATCATAATAATCATTATTGTAGCTGTCAATTAAAATCAATGTTAGCTGTAATCCCTTGAGATATATTGATATAAATCAATGTTAACAGATAACAGATAATCAGAGTTGGAAGGGACCTTGTAGGTCATCTAGTCCAACCCCTCGTCCAAGCGGGAGACTCTACACCATTTCTGAAAAATGGCAGTCCAATCTCTTCTTGAAAGTCTCAAGTGATGGTGCTCCCACAATTTCTGAGGGCAAAGTGTTCCATTGTTCTCACTGTCAGAAAGTTTCTCCTTATTTCCAGGTTAAATCTCTCTTTGTTCAGTTTCCATCCATTATTCCTTGTCTGGCCTAAAGGCGCTTTAGAAAATAGCTTGACCCTTTCCACCCTGTGGCAGCCCCTCAAATATTGGAAGACTGCTATCATATCTCCCCTGTTCCTTCTCTTTACTAGACTAGCCAAGCCCAGTTCCTGTAACTGTTTTTTATATGTTTTAGTCTCCAGTCCCCTATTCATCCTGGTTGCTCTTCTCTGTACTTTTTCTAGAGTCTCAACATCTTTTTATAATGTAGTGACCAAAACTGGATGCAGTAGTCTAGGTGTGGTCTTACTAAGGCTTTATAGAGTGGTATTAGTACCTCCCTGGATCTTCCGTTGTTCTGAAGATACTCATCTCCCACTCAGAAGGTTGAGAGTTCAATCCTAGCCAGTGAAAGATATTTCTCTATCAGGATGCAAAGAGAAAATATTTGCTGTGAGCTCCATGAAGGCATCAGGGAGAGCATCCAGCCAGTAAATGCTCAGCTCTATTCAGTTGGCTAAACTCCACCCCAATAAAAAGGATTATAGGGTTGTAAAATACTGTTTTTATTAAAATATTTTACATAGGTAATTAGAAATACATTCAAAGAAAAAGTGTGTGCAGGTCTTGGTGTGTTCGGGTCTTTTACCGTGTAAGATTGAGACTATCTGGGCAACATTTCCACGATATCCCACTCACCATCTTCAGGCTGGTGCTTTCGGCTTTGGGTGAGCAAAGCGTGATCTGAGCTGCTGTCTCCCTATATATACTGGTGGGGAGGTTGGCTGTGTTGTCATTTCTTGATTGGCTGATGGAGTTGATGTTTGCAGATTGGCTGGCTTTTTCTTAAGAACATGTGTGGCTGAGGTATTGGCTGTGTGTCTATCTGCCTCCTGTGTTGTAACGACTTGGGTAATGGGCTGTGTGATGACCTTCTGAGTTCTAATCTTGTGACCTCCTGGGTCTTGTGCTATAATCTCCTTGGTTGTAATGACCTGGGTTAAACTTGGAACCAAATCAAAACCTGGAATGTCACATCACAGCCACCCGCTCAGGATATCACATCACAGAACTCAGGAGGCTACACCACAAAACCTCAGGATGTTGCAACACAGCCAACAACCCAGGAGAGTACAATACAAGAACCAGGGTGTCACCAGATTAGAACTCAGAAGGTCATCATATAGCCCATTACCCAGGTCATTACGTTTTTGAAGACTGTGCTGGCGAGAGAGGTGCCAGCACTGGGGGAACCGTGGAAGCTACTGAGGCCTGAGAAGCTGCTGAAACGCTGCTGGTGGACATCCATGTCTGGCTGCTGACCTGGGTCTGCAGCAAAGGCGCTTTGCGGGGGTAGGGATCCCTCCGTGCTCCGGCATGATCGGCCGTTAGGAGCGGCTGATGGCGAGGCGTAGCTGCCCGCGGGGCACTCCTAATGGCAAGTTCCCCCCCGCCTCCCCACCCAATTTTGCATGTTTTAAACCAGGCCTAAATTTGGGGGGAGGGGCTTCATTTAATTTCATGCCTAGAAAACATGCTGCGTCTTCCTATTGTGGGAGGGCCGTATTGTTGGAGAAACACGATAGATAGATCTTCCAATTTTCCTCTTGGCAATTATACACATACAATATTGATCAGATCTCTCTCTCCAAGATTTCATCATAATTTCCTTCTTTCTATACCACATTCTTCCTATCAAACCACAAATCGCAAAGCATCAGGATTGTGATGTTGATTGTGTTAAGTGTTATATATTTATTCATTTCATAGGCAAAAGGGAAATGCTCAACTACCAAGCAACACTGCAACAAATTCTTCAGATCATTTAATTAAGGTGATAGCAGAGCTTAAAACTTCCTACTATTAATATAAAGGTGCTAAAAGCCTGGATAGTTATGGCAATTTTTTTCTGAATATTGGAAAAATTGCCTTTGCCTTAGAAAATAATGGAGCCAGATTAATGTGAGATCCTACTTCCTTGAATCAAAGATAAATTGGAACTAATGGGTTCACAGAGTTTGATCCATATCTAATATGCTAATCAACATATACTATAGTTTGAGAAATGAGGTCCAGAAGACCTAATCAATGTTGAATTCAATCAATTGGTGAAGCATAAATTCATGTTGATAATGATTTTATGAACTACTTATTACCGATCATTCTCTTTGTTACAATTTAGGTATGGATAAAATATATTTGTGATGCTAAAAGTAGATTCAAAGCAAAGTCATATTGTGGAACCACTGCCAAAATAAAGCATTAGAAAAAGCAGTCCAGGATCTGGCTTACCAAGTCCTCCAAGTCTTGTTGAAATATGTAAGGAACAAGATGACTACTGAGTATGTTTCATGACAGCCTCAATAACTTGGCTGGCTGTCACACAAGACTACTAACCAGTTCCCATTCCATTGGTGCCCAAACTAGTATCCAGGCAAATGAATGCTCTGTAACTCTAAGCAGGATTGGGCTTCAAAATTTTCAGCAACCGGTCCTCTGCCCGGTTGCTGGGTGGGCATGGTCATAGTGGGCATGGCCTAATCAGTCTCCTGCACCAAGCCAGGGGAGCCATTTTCACCTTCCCTGGGCTCTGGAAGCTTTCCTTGAGCCTCCGGGAGGGTGAAATGGCCTCACTACAGACTCCAGAGGCCCTCTAGAGGCTGGAAATATGCCTGTTCCTGGCCTTCCCAAACCTCCAGGAGACCCGTTTTTCACCCTCCCCAAGCTCCAGAGGCTTTCCTCAAGCTTCTGGGAGGGCTCCAGAGACCCTCCAGAGGCCAGAAATGGGCCCATTTCTGGCTTTCCAGAGCCTCCGGGAGGCCTATTTTTCACCCTCCCCGAGCCTCCGCGTGAGCCCTGTACTTACCTGGCATCCAAAACAGGCCACCTGGGGACTCCTGGGAGGGGCGGAGTGTGGGTGGGGTCAGCCAGGGATGGGATTTACCAGTTCACTGAACTAGTAATTAAAAATGGTAAAACTGGGATGAACTGGTAGCAGCCCACCCCTGACCCTAAGGATAAGTATACTGTTAACCCTATAACCATGCAGCATGATGACCCCATTGTCATAACCACTCTTTGGAGAGAGATCTTTTTAATTAGTACTATCATCTCATTCCATCTTGCCCCTCCTTGGCTATTAAGTGGTAATGCTGCTCATTGATGGCTCTGCAACTATTGATCAGCCAAGGGCCTTGCCTGATAGAACTTTCCTACCACCTGCCATAGGGATAAACTTGAATATTCTGCTCTTTGTTCCTTAAAAAAAGTAGTATATGTACACACTGCAAATTGTGTTTCAGTTGAATTGAAGGTGCTGCCAATTACCAAACAATTTTTCAAGTGAGGAAATGGAAACAAGTTTGGAGTATTCTATGTAGCAGCCTTTTAACATGAATTTCTGGTGGAGAATAGCAGCTTCAGGTTTTGACAGTAGCTTCAGGTCCCATTCACAGTATGGAAGAGTCACTTTCCAATGATGAGTTCCAATACTAATAAATATGGTTTGATATAATCACACTGTTTTGGTCAATCTTATTACCCCACTGCCCTTTTGCATTTTCAGTAAACTCACAGTCTGTTCCGAATTTACTAGTGTGTAAGCCTGATTATTTTTTTGGTCTCTGCTGGTAATAATGTGTATGTGTAGTAAATTAAACTTAATGAGATGTAAAGAGAATATTTTTTTCCATTCAGCCACAAGCAGTTACTCTAGTCCATAATTGTTCCCTTTTAATGAGCTTCCCCTTCTGCTGATGGAGCTAGGTGAAAATTCTGAGAACTGGGGAATGCTATAATTTTTAAAAATGTAATTATCCTTCTCTCCTTAGTTCATGAGGATGCCTCTATACATGGATCAAATGATTCTTTGCTCTGATTACTGTTATGTTTTTGCTTGCTGATCATTCTATAGAATCCTAGAGCCTGGGCAAACCAAGATTTATGTTAGAAGTTCATTATTTTTCTTATACTGTAATCTCTCTCTCTCTCACACACACACACACATACACACACACACGCACGCACGCATGCATGAACGCACGCACGCACACACACACAATTTTATTATGGACTGGCAGTTAAATTAAGATGTCAGTAATTTCCATATAGTTGAGTTGTACATACCCAGGGGTGGGTTTCTACCGGTTCTGCCCACCTCCGTAGAACCAGTAGCTCTGAAGAGCAGCAGACATAGAACTGGTTCTATGTCTGCTGATATTTTTGTCCACCCGGGTTCTTACCTGATCTTTATTTCCTGATTTTTCAACTTCAGCTACTGAACAAGGCACAGCTGCAGTTAAAAAAGCAAGAAAAGAGGGCTGTTTCAAAGGCTGCTTCTCTGCACGCAGAGTGCTGATGATGATTTACAGGCGATGATTTACAGGCGCCCACTCGCAGCAGTGCAGAAAAGCACATCATAAATCACTAAACCTCATAAATCCCAAACCAGTAGTTAACCCTGTCATATCCCACCCCTGTACATACCCATCTATGAGTGGACATTTCTGAATACAATGAACTTTACTATTAACAAATGAACTTTACTATTAACAAACACCTTATATTGTTGATCAGTTTAATTTGAAAATACATAATTGGAAGTAAATTGGAAAACTGAAATAAAATTGTTTTCTAATGTCAAGCATAATATTTCAGCTAGATATAAGTGATTTTTTTTATCTGAGACTGCTATAATTTGAAAGAAGGGAATCAGTCCCAAACTTTTCTCTCTGTTCATTTTAATAATATCAAATCTTTGTCAATACTGCCTATGGAAATTCTATGGAGATATTTGTAAATACCATTTAACCATAAGTTTGAGTTTAACAAAAAATAGGAAAGAGAAAATTGTGTTGAATCAACTTGGTTGGGGCTCTGCGAATTAGATTTCAATTTATAGATGAGTCAATATGTTGTGCTATGATAAATGCTTGGGTTGTGTTTTATTGAAAAGTTGCTTATAGCATTGATAAGATCTTTTATAAACACAGTCTATAAAATTGTATGACCACAATTACACCATGATTTGCATTATCTTGCACAATGCTCAAAGATGGATGTGTCAAAATCATGAAAATCTTTAAATTTATTTAAACATCAAAAGTATGTTGATAGTTTTGTTTTAATGTAAGCCATTCATCCAAATATCTGTATGTTAGTTCAGTTTATGTTAATAATTTCATAAGCTCCCAAAGAAGCTATGCCACCATTGAAGCAAAACAGTACCAGCTTCATTTGAGAACAAATTTCTGGATATTCTCTCTCACACTCACTTCAAATATACTGCAAGATAGTAACATAGTTACTATCAGTATCTCATATAGTTAAATATATAGTTTAGAAATATCAGGCCCAAATCATTGTTTGTCCATTGGTTATTGATTATGTATTATCAACTTGTTGTTGACTCTTAATGACCACATAGTTTTTTTCCGTGATGATCTATCCCTAATCTGGCCTTTTACATCTTATAAAGGAACACTCATCAGTGCAGTAACTGAATCCATCCTTTTTCTTCTTGTCATCCTCTTTTTCTCTCCTTTTACTTCCCCAAAATTACACACCCTTCTCAACTTTTCCAGACAGCTAGGTCCAAAGTTTTAACCTGGTCATTTGTACCTTGAGTGACAACTCTGAGTTGATTTGTTTGATGATACTTTTGTTAGTTTTCTTGGATGGCCAGGAGGTATAACAGAATAACAAAGTTGGAAAGGACCTTGGAGTTCTTCTGAAGTGTCCATTCAACATTAAAATTAAAAAAAAATACATTTCCTATCCTGCTTTTTCAAAGCCCAGCTTTCTCTTCCATAGTGTGTCTCAGGAAATTCCATATCTTGCACAATTCTGAGGCTGTACATCATCACAGGATTTTAATGTTATTTCCAAGGCCTTCATGGCTACACTACCTAATGCTAATCTGTGGAATATTTCTTAAGTTTACCCAATATTTTTAGAACACTCATTTAATTATCAATTGTAAAGAAATGTTTTCTTTTAATGCTCAACTTCATTTAGAGATGCACGGGTATTTAATCTAGTGCAGTATATGATCCTTGCAAATGGAAAAATAATACCCAAAATGTTTTTTTTTTTAAATGAGTTCTTTGGTGCTTTCTGAGCTTGATGGTTTTCTTGCAGTTTGTTACCTAGTTTGATAATGAAAGTTTTCTGCAAGAAAACCACCAAGTTTAGAGAGCACCAAGCTCAGAGAGCCCCACAATTGAATCCTGAAGTACAAATATTCTTCTCAATCAGTACTGTTTTTCTTTTTATCCATTAGGGCTTATTCCCAGAACCATTGTCCATGCAGAATAATTATTTGCAAGTCCTGAAGACCTTGTGGGGAAAAACCCAGCTTAAGGGAACACATAGTTTTGAAACTGCAATGGTGCAATCTACATTTCCACATAAGAAGGTATTTTTTTTTCTTATGAGCCTTCAAAAGGGGTGGAGTGTATATGTGTTGTTTTTATTTACTGCAAGAAAAATCACAACCATATGTCTGAATCTGCATATAGATGAAAACAGTTAAATTATCAAAGTTGGACTTTTGAAGGTGATGTTTATGTTTAATATGTGAAGCCTTCAACTGAAAATAATGGAAAATGGTAACAGAGGATTATCTATATCATTCATTTTTGTTATATGTATGATAGTCCTAAAGGTGCTTTTTTCAAGAGGCAACTGGACTTACTGGTTTTTCTTTGAAGATGTTTTTCTTCTCATCCAAGAAGCTTCTTCAGTTCTGATTGGATGGTGGGGAATGGAAGGCTTTATACTTCTTGCAGACAGCTAGTCATTTGCATTCTAACAGGTCCTTAAGATCACTGGAGGTTTATCTCTGTCATCAGGGTCATCTGAGTGGTTCAAATTGGTGTGGAGCCTTCTTGGAACTCTTGAAAGGATTGTGTTGTAGATTGGAAATAGATAATATCATATACCTTCCCTCTCTGTTTAAAGAGGGCTGTTCAATTTTGACATAGATGGCCTCTAACCCCTCTTTCAAGCCAACAAGCATCTCTGTTCAAAATATGGACTTTGTTGTTTTCAAAATCTATGTCAAAATATAGACCCAGGCCTATAATTCTTCAAATTCTTTTAAGAATAGTCTGTTGGATGAAATTTCAACCATCTTCCTTATTCAGAAACCATCTGCCTGCTATCTTCAGGAAGTGCTAATTTCCTTCTTCCATTATACATATTCAGCAACTTTATTCAGAAATATACTGTCTATGAAAATCCTACCAATCTGCCATAGGTAGCATTCATTGTCTTTCATTACTAAAGGACAGTGGCAAAGCAATATACAGGAATTCAGGTTCTGATCTTTGCAATGTTTCCATTTATGCCATCTGTTTGTAGAAACGTCTGAGTTTTCTCACTAATCTCTTCCATATGCTATATGAATGGAAAATGCAAATAAGCTTTTTTCTTATTTACAAAGGGAAAGGAGGAAACTCATTTCAAATAGCAGAGAAACTATCATAATGAATTGTTTAGTTGCCTTTTGCAAAGTCACATAGTTGTGGGTTATGGCAGGGACTCCAGAAGAGTAATTATTTGTGCAGGCTCTGTCGTGTCAACCTTTGCCCTTTGAAAAGATTACTGCTTCAAAGCAATTGTATTTTCAAAGTTCGTAAATAATACTGTTTCAAAGTCAGCAAAGAATTTCTGGTCAAATCTATTAATCTTTAATTGGGTTCAATTGAATCTCCAGCATGGAATCTGTTTAAAACAAAAACATATTTGAGGTAAGTCTTGACTGTCTACAATTTTTATTTTTATAACAAGAAAAAATATATTTGCAACCTAACTTCAAATTGCATAATTGAAACCAAACAATAAGGAATTCTTTCTCAATCCTTCAGTGATGCCTTGCTTAAAAAAAATCTTGAAAACTTTTAGAGTAGAAAAATGCTACTTCAGTCACATAGAAAACCCCAAATGATGACTCTTCATGAAGGAATTTATCATTTCCTGCTTTGATTACCAAAGATAATCCACAGCAAATCATCAAATACTTTTTAAAGGTTCGTTTGTTTGTTTGTTTTTTTATTTATTTATTTATCAGATTTGTTTGCAAACTCATCTTGCAAAAAAACTAGAGAACACTAGAGAATTCCTGGAAGCCTGGTATTCTGATAAATTGGCCATCAATAGACACACAGACATAAATAACATCTACCTATTGTGCAAAAGAGACCATCAACAATCCAAAAAGAAATCTAAAAACTAAAACACCTTCTCACCAGAAATCAATATCCAGATAAGTATAGATTAGCTCCAAGATTAACATCAGACCAACAATTAAATAAACAATACCCCAATCAAAGAACTGCCAAACAGGCCAACAGTAAACAGCCCATCAAAGAACCTCTAAGTTCATCCCCCACTAACATTGACAGGCAAGCCACTAAAATATAAGCTAAGAGCAAACCCCATTTCTTACTAGCACTGATTATGTTACCTAGTTAGGATAATTAAATGTCTGCAAGAAAACAACCAAGTTCAGAGAGCACCAACGTCCCTCATTTCAACCCTAAGCATAATGTCATTTACTGAGCATACAATTATAATGTGAAAGGTCTATTATCATTCCTGTTCTCATACCGACCTGGTTCACAGAATTTTCCAGATTCCCTCACATAATCTTTGCCTATATATATATATATATATATATATCATTTTTTGCTACTTTTCTCATTTTTTTTACCAAGAAAGAAAAAGGAATAGATCAGAGAATGGTGGAGTAACCACAATATTTTTCTGCTTAGTAGCATTAGGTGAGTTTCTAGAAGGAAGGTGCAGGATCAATCTGGAAACATTGCACTCACTTTCAAGAAAGTAAGTTTCTGGTTATGCCTTTAAATTTATTTAATTCTAAAAATTAAGGGATTCTATTTGACATTGGTTGTTTGTGCATACAGCTATGATAACTATCCTGCCGAGTCCCAGCATGATAAAGAGAAGAATTGCAATTTTACTTTCAGCTCTGTGGCAACACATCTGGATTATATCCAACAAGATCTGTATCCATTCCCTTCAGATATGAATTCCATCAACATGCTTGACTGCATGCATTGCAAGCATGAGGGCAAACATAGAACTAGTTTGACATTTTCAATCTACATATAACTATTATTGCTGTGAGTATGAAGTTATTCCATACCACATTATTTTTGCTTCCTTTGTAAAGCTGGAAACATATTAGCCTCAATTGCTGATGTAAACACATTTTAACAGGCCATATAGCCTCCTTTGGCAGTGGACCAGTTAAACTGCCCTGCAACATAAATCTGTCAGACTCCACTGGTTTCAAGACTAGAATATCCCTTTGCAGTCAAAGATCTAGCTTAAACTATTTTCCCTGAGAAATACTTCTAACAGAAAAGTGAACATGAAGAGGTAAATTGATGAACAGCAAGGAAAAGCTAAATAAATCTGATTGGAATGGGTGGGTGTTGTTTTAATTTACAGCTGGCCAATTTTAACATAATAAAGCACATCAACTATATCACTCTGCTACAATTAATCAGAAAGAGCCAGATGTTTTATATCAGTCAAATAATTTTAAAATGCCTGGCATTCTGAACATGACTAAAAACTCTTCACTGGGAATTCTTTTAAAAAGTGTTTTAAATATTTCCTTTTCCCCCTAGTTGATTGAAATAGCTCTTTTAAACATTTGTCATAATTACTCAGGAAGTAGGGAATAGGAAAACCTTATCCTTCACTATCTGGCATGGTTTCCTCAACCTTGGTAAATGTCAGCCTTTGCTGGAGAACATTAATATATTTGATTATATTGTATTGTGCTTTGTAGAAATTACTGTCAGGCATTCACATGTAGTCACTATTATTATCCTAGAGAAAAGTCTATCAACCTTGGCATGTTGAAGATATCTGGATTTCAATTTCCATAATTCCACAGCAGGCATGCTCACTGGGGAATTCTGGGAGTTGAAGGCCACATATCTTCAAGCTGCCAAGATGATGAATTACTATGCTAGAGTATCCACCTGCATATCTTCTATGCAGAAACAGAAGAAAAATTTATTCCTTCACAATTTTTAGATGAATCTACCAGTTTTGATTTGGACAGATATACAAAAAACACCCAGCATATAGATACTTAACCAAACATACACTTTCTAGGATTTTGCAATATCTAGTTCAATATCTAACAATAGATGTGGAATGGGACAACTTACCACAGTTGACTCACATAACCAACTCACTGTGATCAACATGGGTCAACTTACCGCAGGACAATTCAGTGTGGGATAACTCAAGAGAAGGACAAGTTAATTGCAGCAGGCCTTGCCTTGCTTTGGGTTTGAACCTTCTCAAGTTAGAAGTCCTCAAAGCTGCAGTGAACCAGAGCATGGAGTCCCAGTGGCCTGTCAGCCAAGGTGTGTGCTCCATTGGCTAAACTGTGAAGCAAGCATGGCATGCTCAGGTAGTCCCTGCACAGATCCAGGGTGAGAGCAAAAGGATGTCCACCATCGCCACTTCTTCCTGGCATGCCCACTGCAAGGGCCAGCTGCTCTGCTGACATTCAGGTACAGGTCCTCCACCTTTAGCCTCGCCAAATGCAAAGGGGTGGAAGGGAAAATGGTGGGCTTGGGGTTAAGTTCAGTTAAGGTTTGCTGACATGGAAAGGAAAAGGGCAAGATTTGGAGCTGAGACTGAGAGAGGGGAGAAGGGAGGCACTGGATAGAGAAAAAGCAGATGTACTGAGGAAGATGAAAAAAGACCATTCTTTTTTCAACCATTCGCCATGCTCCATTTCTACCGGAGAGTCTACTTTTAAACAAACTTATTGCTCACCCCAGAAGTAGGCATACAATATTAGCCTCAAAATCTCACCACTTAATAACCACCATTTCACCATTTCACCGTTTCTTAATTTTGTTTATAAGGTGGAACTAAGCAGATTGAAATTGGGTGTGTTACTTGATTGGAAAAGCCTCATTTTAGACGATGTATCACAGTTCTGGAATACTCTACCTGATTCTGTGGTTTCTTCCTCAAACCCCAAAAACTTTAACCTTAGACTATTGACCTTACCCCTTTCCTAAGAAGTTTGTAGGGGGTGTGCATAAGCGCACCAACGTGCCTACCATCCCTGTCCTATTGTTTCTTTTTTATTTTTCTTATAAGTATCCATGTATTCATAACTATGTTTTTACTTATACCTATTATCTTGTAAGCAATTGACAAAGTAAGTAAATAAAATAAATAAAGTTGAATGTTGATTTGCACAAAAACAAAGTTTAGGGGTTTATAGAGCAGAGGTGGTATTCAGCAGGTTCTGACCAGTTCTGGAGAACCGGTAGCAGAAATTTTGAGTAGTTCAGACAACTGGCAAATACCACCTCTGACTGGAGATTTTATAGTATCCTTCCCCTGCCATGCCCACCAAGCCATGCCCATAAAACCGGTAGTAAAAAATTTTGAATCCTACCACTGTGAGGTTTATTCTAGCTTTGGTACTCTCTCTCTCTCTTTTTTAAGGCAAAAAGAACAGTTTTTGGCATGGCAGATATGGCAGAAGCTTCCATCCTTCTGAGGTTGGTAAAATGAGGACCCAGATTGTTGGGGGCAATATAATGACTCTGTAAGCCATTTAGAGAGGGCTGTAAAGCACTGTGATATGGTATATAAGTCTTAGCAGTTATTGCTATTGCTGCTGTCAGCCTATTTTTTTCACATTTAGCTCCTTGTGTCAGAATAGAATCAAATAAGCCGATCCTGTGAATCCCCAAGGAATCCTTCATTGCCCAGCTGGGAAAATGCCCCTGGACCAATTAAGAATTCTTTCTGGCTGAGGAAATAGCCCCAGAGAAATCTGGGACCCCTTTTAAAATGAAGCTGCTGAAGAGCCGCAAGCCCTTCACTTTCTCTTCCAGCCCTGCGCATTTGGTGAGTCCAAAGACACAGGACCAGTCCCTAGATGTCAGCAGAGTAGCTGTCCCTCGCAGTGGGCATGCCAGGAAGAAGCAGCAGTGGCAACAGGCTTACTCTCACACACGCACCACAGCCTTGGCCTGAATTAGCATAAAGATTATTTGAGTGTACTGCACTTGCTCCCTGGCCAATGGAGCACACATCTTGGCTGATAGGCCACTGGGACTCCACGCTATGATCTGTCTCTAGATTCTAACTTGAGAAGGTTCAAACCTAAAGCAAGACAAGACCCATGCAATTCATTTGTCTCTCTCTTGAGTTATCCCACATTGAATTGTCTAATGGCAAGTTGTCCCGTGGTGAGTTGACTGTGGCGAGTTGAACCTAATAGATGTTGGTAGAAAAATGGCTTGCAAAAGTTATGGATGTTGGAAAAATTGCCTAGAAAAATAGGTATACTTATAGAAAGGTCACATAAATATGAGAATAACTATTGATGCACTTATCTACCACATATCAGAATTCAACATTCTGTTGTAAAGTGAGCTATACAATGCACATTAAATTTGGCAGAATCATCCAGGTTCAATCCCTTGAGCAGGGTGTTCAACTAGAAAACCTCCAGGGTTCCTTCCAACTCTGTTGTTCTGTTTCTGTTAACTCTGAATCACTCAGAAGCATAATCCATTGTCATCATAAAAATGTGTGTTCCTTCTGTGCAGTCCTGTGAATGCTTCCTTAAGTTCCACTGAATTTAATGGGATTTCCTTCTAAATGCATATGCACAGAGTTGACTTATTGTGTGAGTTATTAATATTTTAATATTAAACTATTAACCACTAATTGTTAAAACTGTTGCTAAAACCCGGTATGTTTACCTTCCACTTGGAGATGGGATTCAGTAGGTTCTGACCAATTCTGGAGAACTGGTAGTGGAAATTTTGAATAGTTCAGAATACCACCTCTGACTGGGCCCGCTGATCGGCTGGGTCTTCTTTTGTTGCCCTGCACAGGAGAACAGAGAACAGAGAACAGAGCTGGAAAGCAGGTTAGTGGGGTGAGGAGGGAATGGGGATTTTGCAGTAACCTTTCCCTGCCACGCCCACCAAACCAAGCCACACTCATGGAACTGGTAGTAAAAAATTTGAATCCCACCACTGTTTCCACTGGTATAATTTTAAATTTATCTCATAAGCAAATTTGCATAAATTATTTCAATGATTTAAGTATGTAATTATTACTGACTGCTGCATATGACCAAATCCATGTATATCAATCAAATTGGTCTGTTTTTAAATAAACTTGCACAGAAGGTTGTGTTCTAATTTTCAGTTATATACACGTCATAGAAAATATTTTATAGTGTAATTCAAATTTGTTAGTGCATAAATGTTTCCAGATGTATTTATATCCTTATAGATTTCCGGTCAGTTGCTTCATGGATATTTTCAACGGATGGCAGCTATGTGGCTCTTAAAGCAAACATTGTAATGTTTTCTCAATTCACTGCAAAATCATTTGTATTGGCTTATAATGTCACTTGTCAGGGAGAAATTATTCATTCCTGTAATTTTAGAGATCCACAAAAGTTAACAAACAATCTTCTTTTATTCAGCATGAGACGTAAAGCAGCTACTTTTATCATTCAGCAGGAAAAAAAAATTAGTAGATAAGCTCCGCAATTCATTGTAGGACATCTTAAAAAGACATGCAAAACAAAAAGAAAGAAAAATCCTCTGTGAACAAAAGAACAGGAGATTTTCACAAAAACATGAATGTCTCTATTAGAGAACAAGGCTGGCCATCTACTTTGCCTCCAGAATCTGTAGATATTGTCAAAAGAGGAACAATATCTACATGTATAAGCAAACATGGGATGATGAAGGGTGAAATTTTCTTCATACAATCATGGAAAAGAAGACTAATTAAAGCTGGAATTATGCAGAGTTTCGAGGCTTTTTCTACTTGGAAGGGGACAGCACCTTCTTCATGGAAATAGGGAGAGAACAATTATGGTCCTTCCCCTCACCGTAGATCCACGCAGTGGATACAAAGAAATATAAATGATCTGGGAACAGGATTTCTGGATAGAATAGTTGAAAGTCATCCTTTCTTTACAGTTCCTATTGCTGTTAAGACTGGAACAGAAGCCTTTTCTTCAACAAGATAATGGCAGGACCGTAAAGAAAAAAATGGTTGGGATGTTCTGAGCCTTATTTTTATTGTTGATTGCTACAATGTAGTCCCTGAGCTGGGATCGCTCTAGTGGGATATTACCATTAAAAACCATTTAAGTCCAGATTCCAACATGTTGACCAGGTCATCATTTTTCTTCTCTCTTTTTTAAAGCTTCTACAATAGCTCTCAATAATTTGCAAATGGTTTATGTTTTTACCTTTTTAATTAGAAATGAATTAGAAAACAGTTAACATGTACAAAACCTGCAGTACAGATATTCACACAATTATGATGTCATGGTATTCTTCAGCTTCTTAATGTATTTAATGCAACAAATTTCTCGGGGCTTTTGTGAGAGTTTCTACATAATTAACATTTTAGACTGATGCACAAGAAGAATCTCTCTAAAAACGGTTTGCTGTGGAAGGTTGCTTGTTTTATTTATTTTTAATTACTATTTACTTTGGCTAAACTGAGTACCTTGTGCCATAAGGACTTATTTTTAAATGCTATGAATTCATGTTACTTTGGATATGTGTAGAATCTAAACAGGGGTGCAAACAAAGCCTTAACTTACTAACACATCTTGTCATCATTTTGCCTATCTCTATGTTTTCATGATGTTTTTAGTGTCACATTGGTGACTAAAGAGAAATTGGTTACTAAAAAGAAATCACTCTTTGCTAAGCTTGTTTTTAGTATGGAAGTTTTGGGGCAGTGTTGGGCTTCAGAGTTTAGTGACTGTTTTGCCAGCAACTATGTCTGCATCCTCAGGATAACATAGGATGCCAGCCACATCGGCCAGTCAATTATCAGAAAATCTGTTATCTGGACCACAGTTACTAAATCTTGAAGCCCAGCAGTATCCAGCAGATAGCAGCTATCAAAGATTACACCATGGAGATATTGTTTACTACTTCAAAGCAGAGGGAAGCCGTCGTATTTCTCATTTTTTTACCATTATTAAGATTGCATGGTTACATGTTCATGCCATATTCTACTAAATATGCATAGAACATGGGAAACAAATAGGAAGTCATAACTTAGGAGAAGGAATGTGGAATTAGAGTAAGATGGACCAAGGGAAGCAACTAAGGAAAGCCACATAATGCTGTCGCAATGAATTTCCACCCCTTTGCACCTAGCTTGTAATCACACAAATACAAAAAGGGCAGAACTTTGCATAATGCTTGATACTGTTTCTATCCTTTTAATGAAAGACTCGAATTCTGCAGATGTCTCTGATCACAGAAATTCCTACCTACACATTCATAGAATAGAGCAGAGCAGAACAGAACAGAAAAGAACAGAACAGAGCTGGAAGAGACCTTGGAGATCATCTAGTCCAATCCCCTGCTTGAGAAGGAGAACCTATACCATTTCAGACAAGTGACTGTCCAGTCTCTTCTTAAAAACTCCAGTGATGGAGCACCCACAACTTCTGAAGGCAAGCTTTCCCGCTGGTTAATTGCCCTCACTGTTAGGAAGTGCTCCTTAATTCCAGGTTGCTTCTCTCCTTGATTAGTTTCCATCCAGTTCCAGTATTTCTTGTCCTGTTCTCTGGTGCTTTGGAATACTGGATGATATTTCCCTTACTCTCCCTCATGCATGTACGCTCCTCTGAAATAGTAATATCACTTGCCAATAAGTCCACTATAAAAATGCAATAGAAAGGGTGAATTAGGGGAAAAAATCACAAAGCACAGAGAATGCCTTTTTGGACACAAACCTCATTTTGCTTCCATATAAATGGTATATACCTACAACTGAAAAATTATAAACAGGGTCTGGGACAAAAAGTCTCCTGTCTGAAACAGTAGAAGATACCTGCCAAAGTTCTCAGCTAGTTCAAAAATTATATTATAATATATCTCAATATTAAAAGATCTTATTGCTTCTTTAATTCTTTAGCTAAAAGTAAAGATGTTTGCGAAACATCACCCTGAAGAGTTTCAATATTACATAGGGATGAAAAGATGAATCTGGTGCTTATAAATGTTTAGTTCACATTCCAATCACTATAAGGAATTTAACTTTATTGCTTTACTTACGCAGGCAATCAGTTTCACGACAGTCAAATCCATTCTTATTTTCCCCATTAAAAACAATTGCTTAGGATCTGGACCACGTACAATTACATCTTGAAGAAGTGAGGTTCTTTGATTTATTCAGTTACAATGAAGACGTGGGGGCTTGGCAGTGTTTCATGTGTAACAATCCTGACAAAGCAACAGGTAAGAGATTTTTCTGCAGAAGAATTGAGTGATATAAATAACACAGATTCAGAATCTAATAAAGGGTGTTCTGCATAAAATATCTGAATTATGCAATTAAATTATTAACAGTGAGAGTTTGTTTGCTATAGTAACTAAGGTTTACCTTTGTCTTGCTTGGAAAACGTGGCTGTAACTTGACCTAAGCAAGGTTAGATCATCATCCTCATCATCAGAAAAAAAGGAAGAATAAATTGAAGTTTGGCCATTTCCATATGGCAGATTTCATTTATTGACAAGTTTTGTTATTTTGTAGATCAGTAAAGGGTATGCCATGCAGTGAGTAAATGAAACATAAAAATTAGGATGCTTCATTATTTTGAGATTCTATCCAGTTCACTTCTCATAATGACAGAAGAGCTTCTACAAGCAGAATCAACACAATTCTCTTTTGTTTCCTCCCACAAACTTTTCAATGCCTTCAAAACCACTTTTAAAAAATTTCTTAAAAATAGATTAGGATGGAGAATATTATTCTAATAAATAGAGAGAAGTTTTGTCATAGTATACAATATAATAGAATTTTGTATTGAAACTTGAAAAATTAGAATATCGTGCAAAAGTTCATTTATTTCAGTAATGCAACTTAAAAGGTGAAACTAATATATGGGATAGACTCATTACATGCAAAGCAAGATAGTCCAAGCTGTGATGTGTCATAATTGAGATGATTATGGCTTATCCACAATCTCAGAAAATTAGAATATTACATGCAATCAATAAAACAAGGATTGTACAAAGAACAATATTGGACCTCTGAAAAGAATAAGCATGCATATGTACTCAGTACTTGATTTGGGCCCCTTTTGTAGCAATTACTGCCTCAATGCAGTGTGGCATGGAAGCTATCAGCCTGTGGCACTGCTGAGGTGTTATGGAAGACCAGGATGCTTCAATAGTGGCCTTCAGCTCTTCTGCATTGTTCGGTCTCATGTCTCTCATCTTTCTCTTGGCAATGTCCCATAGATTCTCTATGGGGTTCAGGTCAGGCAAGTTTGCTGGCCAATCCCACAGTCATTGAACCAGGCTTTGGTGCTTTTGGCAGTGTGGGCAGGTGCCAAGTCCTGCTGGAAAATGAAGTCAGCATCCCTATAAAGCTCGTCTGCGGAAGGAAGCATGAACTGCTCCAAAATCTCCTGGTAGATGGCTGCATTGACCCTGGACTTAATGAAGCACAGTGGACCAACACCAGCAGATGACATGGCTCCCCAAATCAACACAGACTGTGGAAACTTCACACGGGACTTCAAGCATCTTGCAGTGTATGCCTCTCATTTGTTCCTCCAGACTCTGGGTCCTTGGTTTCCAAATGAGATGCAAAAGTTGCTCTCATCAGAAAAGAGGACTTTGGACCATTGAGCAACAGACCAGTTCTTGTTTTCTTTAGCCCAGGTAAGATGCTTCTGACGTTGTTTGTTGTTCAGAAGTGGCTTGACAAGAGGAATACGACATTTGAAGCCCATGTCCAGGATCCGTCTGTGTGTGGTGGCTCTTGATGCACTGACTCCAGCCTCAGTCCACTCCTTGTGAAAGTCCCCAACACTTTTGAATGGCCTTTTCCTGACAATCCTCTCCAGGCTGTGGTCATCCCTGCTGCTTGTGCTTGTGCACCTTTTTCTTCCACACTTTTCCCTTCCACATAACTTTCTATTAATGTGTTTTGATATAGCACTTTGGGAACATCCAACTTGGTTTGCAATTACCTTTTGAGGCTTTCCTTCCTTATGGAGGGTGTCAATGATGGTGTTCTGCATAATTGTCAGGTCAGCAGTCTTTCCCATGATTGTGCTTCCTACTGAACCAGACTGAGAGACCATTTAAAGGCTCAGGAACCCTTTGCAGGTGTTATGGCTTAATTAGCTGATTAGAGTGGGACACTTTGAGCCTAGAATATTGAACCTTTTCACAATATTCTAATTTTCTGAGATTATGGATTTGAGGTTTTCATAAGCTGTAAGCCATAATCATCTCAATTATGACAAATCACAGCTTGAACTATCTTGCTTTGCATGTAATGAGTCTATCTCATATATTAGTTTCACCTTTTAATTTGCATTACTGAAATAAATGAACTTTTGCACAATATTCTAATTTTTTGAGTTTCACCTGTAATTTTGAGGTTTCAGGGTTTACAGAGTATGAAAATATAATGGCCACATTCAAACATAGAATCTAAAATTTGAGATCCATATTTGACAAATTTGACGGCTGTGGCAATTCCACCACACTGGAGGAAATTCAATAAATACCCTTGGTACTGTCCTTTAAATAAACATGTAAGGCATGTTTATTTTAACATTCTTGATGCTATTTTACTTTTTTAACATTGATAGTTAGCATATTGTTTACATAAGCTTAATAAAATTTTGCCGAGCAAATCAAGCATTTTTTTTTTCTGTAGTTTTTTTAAACTATTAGTTTCATTGATTTCTGTGTCTTAAAATGGAATTGTACTAATTATTGTTTGGGGCCAGTATATTTGTGCTGGAAACAATTCACTGTTTTGGACAGATGGAGTAATGAGAAGTAAAACAGTTGCCAGTTAAAATGACTTGCCATCTGAAGATGTGAAACCATTGAAATTATTCAGCAGGATGGAAACAGCTGGCAATTAAGGAGTTTGGACAATTTTTTAATGCTGACCGTTGACTATTATGCAGAGATGAAAACTTTTTTAAAATCCCACTAACATCATACAGCCTTGCATCCATGAAGTGCTTTTTTATTGTATTTCAACTGGCTCAATTTTGCTTCAGAATTGATTCTATGACATTTCCAAAGACAAATTTATTCATCTTCCACAGTAGCACATCTGTTTAATAGTATGATTCTAGACTGAATTATTATTTGGTTAATGTATTGTTTTTTGCAACGCCTAAACAAAGTAAATTAAACTGAAATCATAACCACATCAACAAGAAGAATGTATTATGGATATTAATAAGAAGATAATAAGAGTTACAGTAAAAGTAGTGATGTTATTCTTTTGTTCTGAAACATATAATACAAGTTCAAACATTATAATATTATGGCATATTTTGATCCTAATGCCCCTTCTTCAAGATGTGTACTAAAAGCTCTTAAGAGTCTGCACAATCAAATTCATTTTCAATCTGTTTCCTTCTATTTCTCTTCGCTGTGTCCCACAATTCTACATGGTATATCCCAATTCTAAATTTATGTATGCTTGTAGATTTTTTTTTATCACCTTATATACTCTTCTGCTGTTATTTTACCCAGAGTAGAAGTAATAGCTAAAAATACATGTAGAAAGTTGGTATGTATTGGTCCTACATGCTTAATTAAGTTCTATTTCATTGATCAATGAAATGTTTGTTGACATAATTGCCTACAATATTCATAGATACACCAATTTTATTTATGTTCCCTCTTGTTTCTATGCATTAGAAATGTAGGTTTCATTCAACTGCACTGGCTTTTTTGAAATGTTCTGTAGCTAATCACTTTTGGCAGCCCATGGTAGCAACATATTATGTTTTGTACATGCTCATAGGAAATATTGACTGTGAGGTCTTTGGTGCTCTCTGGCCTCTATGGTTTTCTTGTGGATGTTTCATTACCATACTAAATAACATCAACAGTCCTAGAAAGCAGTATGGTTTGGATTCAAGGAACTTCCAGGAATATTTCCACAAACACATGACAGAGCAAGCCACTAGTTTATAAAAATAAGAGCAAACCCCATTCCCTTTTAGCACTGACAATGTTGGTAATGAAACATCTGCAAGAAAACTATCAAAATCAGAGAGCACCAAGGACCCCACAATTCAATCTGGAGTTACAAACATTCTCTTCTATTGGTAATTGAGAAACTTCTCAGTCACTGTGGTTCTTCAAATGTGATCAGGAAAATCATCCCTGTGAAGGTAATTATTGTTACTCTCATGGGTGCATGCCCATAAAATGGTGGTCTCCCCTATATTTCCCAAAACTATTCAGCCCTAGATAGTCTGATGGTCACTATGAAGATACAGGAATGCTCACATGGAGGCAAGCACAAATGAATGAAGAAGGATGGTCACTGATGAGCAATAGGTTCTTTTTTCTAGTTTAAATGTCTTAATATATTGATTGCATATGTGCTTTTTCAGATGTGGATTCTTAGTAGGTTATCAATATCATGAATTTCCTAAAGAGCATGTGGTGACTGCTTTTGTTAGTTCTTAGGAACAAAGTTCAGCTAAAAAAGCCATTTAAGAGATCTAAATGTATATAGTTTTATCAATTCCTGTCTCTTTCTGTTATTTAAAAGTAACCAAAGAGAAATAGAGGGAGCACTAAACACTCTAATGTAGAACATACTGAATCAAATGTTTGACATAAGAAAACAGACTATATCAGAGGCTTTCTTTGCTCATTTCCTGCTGTCATAGCCAAAAATGAAATAGATTTATTTTCTGAATAGTCATCTGCCATATGGAGAACATATTTTTTGCAGACCACTACAATCCTCACTCTTAAAATATATTTTAGAGACCATGTATAATCGTCAGAATGACTCTTTCTGTGTTAGTACTACAATTCCCATTGTTCCTAGCCAGGACATCTGGAAGGGCCTGATAGGACTTTAATCTTCAGCTAATAGTTTATTATTCAACTTACACCACCAACATATCTTTTATTTGTTTATATTACATATCTCATTCCATAAGTACAAAAATGCTATGTAATATCTGTTTTAAAAATAGCTTATCTATTTAGTTATGTATCTTTTGCTATGGACATTAGAGCAAGAATAAGAAAGGGAGAACATGAGATTCCATTTTTGGTGACAGTTTCTTTTGATATCTATTTAATGAAAGTTTTTTAAAAACACACACATACAAACCACTAGAATCTTACATCCTGTTTCATCAGTTTAATCATGAGATACCCTGAAGACAGAATCTGGACATACACGAATGCCATTTACACATACAATTCCATTCATACAATATACACTCATTCATACCATACTTATTCATTTATGCATTATATACACATTCCATTCATATTCCTTTTACATCCTTCTCCTCAATCAGAAATACAGATTTCCATTATTTATAAGGATTAACAAGATCACTGTGTCTTCTCTGCTTTTCCTCCCATCCCTACATTTTCCCTCATCCCTATTTCTAAAAGAATTAATTAGGATTTTCTAATGAATACTGTGAAAAAAACTATAATTGACCATGGAATACTTTAGAGAACCTTATAATGTAATTTCTGTCTAATGTAAGTTTGGGTTGAAACTTGCAACAATTTACATTTCAGCTTTTTCTTTACCTAAACCAGGGGTGAGATTCTACTAGTTCGCACCTATTCGCTAGAACTGGTTGCTAACATTCTAAGCAGTTCGGAGAACCGGTTGTTAGAAGAAATTACTGGCCTAATTCTGTAAGGAAGGCAGGAAGGAAACATTCTGGTGTTGCTTACAGAAACTGCCTCTCTTATTACATTCTTGGCAGGACTAGACTTCCTGTCTCTGGAACTTCTCTGGAGTTTTTTTCCCCTTCTTTGCTGGTACTTTGCTTGTGTGGAGTGAGCATTCAAAGTTATAATGGCACTGAAAAAAGTGACTTATGACCATTTTTCACACTTACGACTGTTGCAGCATCCCCACAGTCATGAGAGGCCAGGCGAGGAGATGCATGCCTCAATGTGAGTGATATTGAGTTGGCCAACCCAGTCAATAACATGACCACCAAGCCATGTCCACCCAGTCATATGACCACCAAGCCACACCCACACACCCACAGAACCGGTTGTTAAAAATTTTGAATCCCACCCCTGATCTAAACCTATATATACTGGTACTGATGAAGGAGAATATTTGTAGCTCAGGGTTGAAATAAAGGGTTCTTGGTGTGCTCTGAGCTTCGTTGTTTTCTTGCAGATGTTTCATTTTCAAACTAGGTAACATAATCCGTGTTGGATTAGTACTGATGATGTTGCCTAGTTTGGGTGATGAAACATCTGCAAGAAAACAACCAAGCTCAAAGCGCACCAAGGACCCATCAATATATAGTGCTTAGTAAATAAACTGTAAATAAGTGAAAACTATGTGATCTAAATTAATTATACAGTTCAATCCAAAGTTCAGCTGGGGGGCAAAACAATCTAAGCAGGTTCAAGAGAGGAGTCTATCAGAAATATCAAGGTCATGCGTTAAATTAAGAGGTGAAACAGGTCATCCTGGATGAAGGCCATAGCAAAATGCTTCCATATTTTTGCCAAAAACCTATGTGGATATGTATAGATAGTGAGCAAGAGTCAAGGCTCATTCAAATCAAACTTCACTATTTTTTTTAACTACAGAACATGTTTCCCAGGGCTGAAATAGCTTTGAACAGTGGGCTGCCCACCCATGATTTATAATATTTTAAACAGCAACTTTTTATTCCAGCGCTTTTTCTTAAACCCCTTCCCATGTAATCTTTTCATTAGAAAAGAATATATGTAGATCAGTGTTGAACTGTGGAGTCTTTGGTGCTCTCTAAATTAGTCAGATAAGAAAACATCAAATCACCAAGTTGAGACAGCATTAAGGACTCCATAATCTCATGGTACAGAATGCTTTAATTTGCAGCAAATTCAAATAAAGCATGTGCTATGATGTGACAACATTGATTGATTTCAAGAAGCAAAGGCAAGTTGGACAAAGTTAGTGTTGGATGGAAGACCATGCAGAAATGTTACAGCTATAACCTGTTCTGGGAAATTAAAAAAAAAAAAACCAACAGAAGGCAGCAAAAAAGAAGGTCTTACTATATTGTTGCCAAGAAAACTACATGGACATAGCTACAGTACAAGAGCCAGGATTAACTTGAAGGAGAGTTTATTTTTATCTTACAATCAGGCCTAAAGAAAAGAATGATGGATCCAAGAGTCAATAATCACTATAATAACTGCAGAATGTATTTGCAGGGATAATGGATTTCTTTTCCATCTTTCATCCATTTGTTCTGTAGACAGCAGTTCATGAGTCATGGTAGAGTTTCCTACAAGTCTATTTTCTGAAATAGCCTTATGGTCATATCTGTCATGGGATCAGAACACAGGCAGCCAAGAACTGATATTGCTTTCATTAATGCTAGTTCTACCTTCCAATAAATCCACAGAATGCTATTCTACCTAATTTACAAAAGCTTAAAGGGAAATAATTGGTTGAGTGAAATTGTGAAGCTGGAGGCTTTATGGGAATGGTGTCAAGAATTACAGAGCTGATTAAAAAATGTTTCAGGACATTCTGTTTCCTTGATCATTTCTTCAGGCACCTTTTGAAATGCTGGTCTCCATGCTCAATGTCTCCTGCTTTTTGGAGAAGATACAAAAGGTATTTTGAGATGGTCAGAAAGATATTCCCTGTTCTCTATAATTTTCTTCCCGTACAAATTAGGGCTTTCAGATTTCAACTACAAAAGTCCAGATAACCACAAATGAAAAAAAGAATTAAAATTGTAAACAACTCTGATCATCTGGTCTTCATTTTAATAGGTCTGATAGCCCTATTACAAATACAATGGTTCATGCAGCTCGTAATAACATTTGGGGCCAATCTTATAAGAGTAAAGTAGAACTCACTTCTATTCTATCCATTTAAAAATGTAAATAATTTGTAAAAGTTTTGAATGTTTCAATATCTCCTGTAATTTGTGTCATAATTTTTTTAAAACACTAGCTTGGAAACCAATAATCCTGTTATACAAATTTAAGCTTATTGTTATTAAATAATTTCAGGCTGGCCTAGAGTGACCTCTAAAACTAAAAGACAATGCATTATATTCTGTCTATTGTTTCAGATTTATGTTTGTAGAGAGCAACTCAATTTTAGGCTAAATTTGTGTCCATTTATATGTACGTAGTTAAATCCAATTTTGTTGTTCTGATTCAACATTTAAGCCAGATTTTTCCATGATTGCTGAGAGTTTAAAAGATAACATTATATTATTGTGGAGATTTTAGATTGATGTGACTGATCACAACACCTTTTAAGATTACAGATGGAATTTATGAAAGCTTTTCATAATTTTAAAACTCCTTGCAAATGAAAAAAAAATTCTTTCCTCATATGATTGCTTCAGTTTGTATAGATTTCAATTGAAGAACATTTAAAATTTCCCAAATGTGCATTCATTTGCAGTCTGAAATAGTATAGTACATTCTACCATGTCCGCTTTTCATCACAAAATTCTTAATTTTCTATGCTTTATATACCCAAATCGATGAATAAAGGACCTTTGGCAAGGGTGTGGTACATGAAAAGTCACTATATTTATTTCCATTTTTGCTGACATTTATGATATTGCAGAAAGATTCCCCTAAAAGTAATATGGGGGGAAATGTTTACTGTCAACTTTGACAAATATTTAAACATTTACTCTTCTTAATCATTTCCACATAAACATGAGTTTAGAGAACATTTATATCTATAAAAGGTCAGTTTATGTTCATACAGAAGAGGCTCCAAGCACTTTGAAAACCAATTGAAGTGATGATAGATCAAAAGTAAATCTGGACCTTTTGTGGACTTATAGTTTATCTAACATTTCTGATTTCAAGCTGTTTAATAGTAATGAGGCATGATCATAATTTGTAATGCATTTAACATTCCCAATACAACTACAACAACTTACAACTACAATTGAGCCCAAAATGTCTGTGGCTCAGTTAAATGAGTTTTTATCCACCTTTACCATTTTACCACCTTTCTTGCCACCATTGTGAAATGAATCACTGCAGTTGTTAAAGTTAATAACACAATTGTTAAGTGAATCTGGCTTCCCCAATGATTTTGCTTGTCAGAAGGTCACAAAAAGTGATCCTGGTAATAAATATGAGCGTTATGACTGTCATAAATACAAGTCAGTTGCCAAGCATCTGATTTTTGATCACGTGACCATGGCGATGGCATAATGGTTGTAAAGGTGAAAAGGATCATGTCACTTTTTTTTTAGTGCCATTGAGATTTTGAACTGTTGTAAGTCTGTACATTTGTACAGACAATGTACAAACCTGTACATTTTTCTAAATAATGGCTAAAAGGGTCAGTATAATGAGAACTCCAGTTCATGAGTATGGTTAATTCTTCCTTTCTGCTAATGGCTATCCAAGAAGAGAAAGGGATTTTTTAAAAAATCAACATGGCAGCTGTGACTGAAGAGTGGATGCCCCACTCCTTTCTTAGGTACATCACGGAAATGGGGCATCAATTGCACAATTACAATCACATATTGGCTTTTTTGATGCATGTACAGCTTGTGGACACCCTTGCTTTTGTTACAGTCTCAATTAAAATATCCTCCAAATTGTAATTGACCCAGGAGCAGAGCAGGGGAGGCCTAGAAAAAAAAGCCCAGAAAAATGGGGGGGGGACAGGTTTTTTTCTGGGTTTTTTTCGAAAACCCAGAAATTTTCCAGGTTTTTTTCCAGGTCTTCCCATCTCTACCCAGGTGGAAATCTTCTACTGGTATGAAATAAGCATACCCAGAAATTTTTCTAGGGCTGGCAATGCAATAATTATAGGCATTACGGTGATTACCACATTTGCAGATGGGATCTACAGATTCCAAAATTAAATTTTGGAAACAAAAAGAGTTAGTTAAATCTTATGACAGTCCATGCCCCAGTCATCTCCAAGGTCAGATGTTGGCACTTGTAAAGACTGCTGCTCCAGAATCTACACTATCTGAAGACTCCTCTTGCTTGAGCAAACAAGGGTTGGGAAGCCTGGCTGTTCTTGATCCAGCGAAGCTGTGCTGGACCTGGATGGAGACCATCAGAACATCCCGTACGCTAAACTAAATTAGGAAGTTGAAAAACATCCCAAAGCAAGCACTGACAGCACTTCCCCATTGTTGCTGAGACCACAACATGGATGTAACCTGGCATCTTAGAAGCTAAACAGAATTAAGTCTGTTTATTATTTGGATAAGACACTACTAGGAAATCTCAGAATTGTCTGTTAGGCTGGGAAATTTAAAAAAAAAAAAAACCTGACAAACTATTGGAAGTAGTAAACTACCACTAAACTTGTGCCAAGTGCAATTTTCTTTTGTCAAGAAAATTGCAGGATGATGTTCCAGAGTAAAGTGTGTTTCAAGATTTATTTATTTTTTTCTTTTTTGTTGATTTGATATTGCAATTTCTGTTGCGGTTTGATAGAGATATGTATATATAGATATAATAACTATGTACTTATTTGACATTACTGTATGGAATTTTCCATGTGACAAAAATTGCCCTGGCCACCAAATAAGTAATAAATTCTGACATAGCTAAAATATCTTGATGCCTCATTAAGACTCACTGTCATGATGGATTCAGAATGAGTGACGTTGTTAAGTTGGTTTGTTTTTACATAATGTGTTTAAAGTACGTAACTTTTTGTTTAGTCAAAAGCTTTTGTACCCCTATTGACAGTACAATACTTTGCTGAATCAACGTAAAATTTTTGCTTTTATCTGCGTAATGAAATGTAGTGCCAGTAACTTTACTCTTCAGATAGGAGGCACGCTTATAGCTCTGAACCAAAGGCTTCACCTGGTGTCTGAAATCCTGTAAAAAAAAAGGGGCTGTTTCCATTTAAGAAATGAAGTTCTACAACAGAGAGGTTATAAGGTTACTGTACGAAACTCTACATGTTTAGACAGCTTAATTGCAAAGAAAATAGGAGTTCCTTCAGAAAGAAATATTTGGAATATTCATAGTATTGTGACCTTTAAACTTTTCTATTTTAATTAGTGCCACATATTTTCTGGCATCTTATCTAGCTTTTGAAGTCAGCATCACTACACAGCCTTGGATTTATCTAACTATACACCTTGAAAGTTAAAAAAAACTAGAACTCTGGGGTTTCCTCAGTTCTCTGTGATATACTAGCATTTTCAGTAGAACAGTATTACTCAAGAAAATGCACTTGGACCTCATTACAATGAACCTCTTTTCAAAACTCTGTCTAAATTCAACAGTATGTCCTGCTGCAAATCTCCTCCTCTTTCTATTCTTGCGCAAGATTGGTTGGAAAAAGTCAGCTTTGCCAAAGTAAAGAAAATAAAAGTAGGAATTTTACCCATTTCTTAGAATTATTTCCTTTAAATGAAAAAAGAAATACTACAGTAAATCAAGCAAATGTACATATCTTCATGTCCAAATCAATTCTTAGAATTTCTTCTCTATTCCCCTATTGAGAGATGAATGGCAATCAGTAAATGTAAACAAGAGAGGAATTTATTACAACTTGTCTCCAGAGTTGTCATAAACTTTATAAAAAATGATGAAAACATATTCCTTGACTTGTCTTTTTTTTAGGAGAAGAAACAATTTCCTTGTGATTCCAACTAATTAAGGGGAAATTGAGTTTGTATCTTACAAAGATGCCATGGGGGCGGGGGACATAAAACTTATTTCTGAAATAAGCCATTCGGTAATATTTTTAAATATCCACAGTTGTGAATCAAGATGGCCAGCCACTGATTGAAGGCAGGTTGAAAGAAAAGCAAATCCGATGGAAATTCATTAAAAGATGGAAGACTCGCTATTTTACACTTGCTGGCAATCAACTTCTCTTTCACAAAGGAAAATCTGTAAGTTGAAGAGAAAAAAACACACTTTTAAAAGACTTTCTGCATTCCCCAACTCTGAAAATGATGATAATTCTTTAGCATGCACTACAAATTTAGGACATAAGAATATTCCTAAATTAAATCTATCCATCCATCCATCAGTATTTCATAGCTGTGGATCCAATTGGTCCTTTAAATGTACACTGCTTTGTTTTCCAAAGTCATTTTTTAAAAAGAGTAAGGATAGTCTGAGTTATCATTCTTAGCAGTCACTCTACCATGAATGGTAAGGGCAGAACTGTTCAGTTTTGGCACATTTAAGGCAAAATGTTACAAGTAAAACCCAATCTTAAGCCAAATGTACAGTACTCACTTCTTTTCTACCCAAGGTAGATTTATAACCTAGAGTCTAGCTTGCAAGTCAATATATGGTTGTTTGCATCCCACCAGTTAGGTTTATGTAGCATACTGACATCTATTCAGCTGGTATCACCTAATCAAAAAGATATGAATTTATGAGTTTAGAATATTAAGGCCATAAAAGTTACCTTGTTCCCAAATATGTGCATCAACATTTTCTGCAGCTGTACTATTTATTATAGTTAATTTATTTATAAATTATAAAATATATTATTTTAACAGTTTTTCCTATGGTTTCTAATTCAGGTAACATGATGAGGATTCGATCATCTGCTTTTTCATGTATTGTGACTCTATTGGGGTTTTAAAGTGTGGGTTCACAAAAGCAGCTTTGTCTTTTGAGATTTAAGACCCACTTTGCTCTAATATTTTAGTTTTAAATCAAATGATTTGCCTTTCATCCTCTTCTGTTTAGTTTTTCTTTATATTGAGTGACTAGGACACATCTACTGTGGCAATCATTTTGTGAATGAGTGCACTCGGCAGCAGCCATTTTGGTAATGGCATCCATGACATTTTTTTTTAAAAAAAGAGTGACTAGTCCTCAAAGGAGAGAGCTTTGCTCTATGATGCTGTATGCAGAAGCTACTCCCTTTAATATATTGACTTCTGCAGAATGAACATTACTTATATTCCTAAGCAGCATCTCTCATAAAAGTTCCATTATCATTTGTTCTCACCTTCTGTTAAGGCAACTGCTTCAGCATGTGACAGCCCAGTTCTTATGGGCATGTCTAGCTTTGCTTATATGATATCTCTATTTTGGTAGCTCCATTGGCTGCTAGTTACCATTCAGTTGCAATTTAAGGTGCCCTTGTTACATTTTAGGCCCTACATGGCATAAGGTCTGGACATCTCCAGTATCATTGATAATAGGTAGAATCTGCCCGTCCAGTTGGATAAGGAAGGAAAAACAGAGTCCTGCCACTAAAAGAATATCATCTTCATGGACCCTGATGTTGAGTCTTCTCGATGATGGGTTCCCTATTCTGGAATAGCAATCTCAAAATAGAAGAATTGCTCCAAGTTTTTAAAGAGCCCTGAAGACCTGATAGAAAGAAAGGTTGAACTAACTCCTGGGCACATTGGTGCGATGGAATAGGAACAGTTGACATATCATTGGCTTATATTACTTAACCTGGTTAGTGTCTACATTATTTTAAGCTGTTGGGAGTCTTCTGAATGAATTGACATAAAAGATTAAGGAAAATAAACTTCAGCTAGAGAAGTGGCAAATGAGGAAAGAGATATCTTACTAGTAGTTTGTCCTCAATCTTCTATGGCTATATAGGGAAAAGAGAAAGAGTAGGCAAAGGTCAGAAAAGCAGATGACCAGTGGTGGTGGCTGGACAAGGACAGCAGTAGATATAGAAATCAGAGTGGGTGGGTGTACATTCTGTCTAAATTGGAACTTGGAAAACTGCCACTTTCATTCCCTCCCTCTCTCCTCTCTTTCTTTTCTTTCATACAACCACTGGTTAAAGGAAAAGATGTTACCAGTGTAATGAAATCTTGTCAGTGATGCTCTAGGAAAGAAGCTAATGAGACACCAGGCAGGGCTAAAATGACTTTGTTTTTCTGAACTGCAGCTTTTGATCCAGATAGTGTGTTTGTGCACTAGTAAGCATGACTGACAAAGAGAGTTGGCTGGATTAGTATAAGAATGAGAACTACTGGTAAAATAACAGGAGGAGCCATAGAGGAGGAAAAAGTAGCATACCCATCTTACATAAAATTCATTGTGGGGAGCATTAAAACATTGATAAATTATCACTGAGTCTCAGTTCTTCCCTCTGCTTACTTCTCTACCAACATTTATTTGGTAAAATATGGAGCTGTGGTAGCACAATGGTTAGAATGCAATGGTGCAGGCTGACTCTGTCCACAGTCTCGAGTTTGATCCTTACTGTTTCAAGGTTGATTCAGCTTTCCATCTTTCTGAGGTTGTAAAATGAAGACTCAAATTGTTGAGGACAATATGCTGACTGTGTAAACAACTTATAGAGTGCTGAAAAGCACTGTGAAGCAGTATATAAATCTAAGTGCTATTGTTAGTGTTATTGCTATTTATTTTAACAGTGTTAAATGACAATGAGCCCATTACAGGTGGCTGGAATTAGAGCCAGCTGAATATGTTTCTGAGCCAGATTGACTATGAGAACAAACAGAACACTTCTTAGTTCAAGATTATCAGATGGGCATCTTTCACATGCATTAAAAGTATTTAAAACCTAGTGGGAAAATCAGCCAAATCTCTGGCTTCATTTAGAAGAGTATTGTAACATGTGCACTAATATTGAACAAGGGGGGGAAATCATACATATTGATATCTTAGTAAGCACCAATTCCTAAAAAAAGAGTTCCAGTGAAGCTAATTAAGTGTTTTAGAGATTTTTCCATATGTAGTAAATTGATCCTATACTGCAGTACCGCTATTTTATATATTCATTAGAGCTAAACTGCACTTTTTATTCTAGCAACTCAAAGCTGCATAGGTGGCATTTTTACTTTCAGAGATAGGCAATGACTACCCCTAAATCAGCCCAGTTAAATTTCAAGGATTAAGTGTTGTACATTATGATTCTTGATTCTTAACGAATGTTCCTTCTTTATGTATACTGAGAGTATTTACATTAAGACAAATTCCTTGTGTGTCCAATCACACTTGGCCAATAAAGCATTCTATCTATCTATTAAGGTCAATTTCAATTTGATACTCATAACAGTCTCAGTTCCATAATACACTGGTTTCTCTTTGTTCTTGCTCATGCAGAAGTTTAAAGAATATTGCCAGAAACCAATGTTAACTAATGTTTAATATGAATACTGACATTGCTCTTTCTTTTTCACATCAGCATCTTGGAGCATAGTTGTCTGAAGATAGTGAGGACAAGAAGGGAAGAAGGGAACAAATGATTAATTTTGCATCATGATGTCATGTGTTCTGACCCAGCTCCCAAACACGACAAACCCTCTCTAGTTAAATAAGTGGTTCCTTTAGTAAGAGTGCCAGCAGCCCCGGCAAAAAGCCTCTCTCCCGCTCACAGCAGGCTAACAAGTCTGTCCAGCAGGGAGATGAATAGTTGTCTGCCACAACTATTCATCTCTGCCTCCTGCCTTTTATCCCCAGAGCTAGGATCCTTAGGATGGAAGAGCCAGCAAAGATGGCTCTTCCATCCTAAGGATCAGCCCATAGATTTCCACTGCTCTCCTCTCCTCTGCCTTCTGCGCATCCATGCATCAGGCACTGGACCCATCTGTTCCTCCTCTTCCTCATCAGCCACCTCCAGACCTTGGGGCTATTGACTCTCATCTGAGGGCTGATGGACAGCCCAGTATCCTCCTCTGTCTCTATCCCTGACAGCTCCCTTCCTTCTTCCTCCTCGGAGTGCTCAGATTGCCTTGATGCTGCCCTGACTCCCACCCCACCTCCTCACCTGAGGGGCCGGCAACCAATAGGCCACAACATCATTGCTCAAATACTGGAATGTATATATTTGCATCAGACATCAGGAAGTAAGTGCATTTCGGTGGAACTTCAATCATGGCAACATTGCACATGAGTCATTATTTTAGCATAATTTGTTGCTGTGGATATCTCGGAGCTTGAATGGCTGTTAAACTACTTTGGCTTGTTGTCTATGTAAAGCTGGGATGAAAGCACTTAGACTGAACAAAAGGATTAACAATATTAACAATGCATTTTTTGAAGAGATATAAAGCTTTGTTTCTTTCTCCATCGCTCTTTCAGAAAGATGATCCAGACGATTGTCCCATTGAACTGAGTAAAGTCCAGAGTGTCAAAGTGGTAGCCAAGAAGCGCCGAGATCGTAGTCTTCCTCGGGCCTTTGAGATCTTCACAGACAATAAGACGTATGTCTTCAAGGCCAGAGATGAAAAAAATGCTGAAGAGTGGCTACAGTGCATTAATGTGGCGGTTGTACAAGCTAAAGAACGAGAAAGCAGAGAAGCAACCACATATTTGTAACATCTGCTTCTGTTTTCTTTTTCAGTCATAGATAACCACATAGAGTATCTCAATGTTTGAAATGCAAAATATATTATACAGGCAGTGAGAAATGGCACCACTGAGATCTTTTCCACAATTTTTCATCTTCATGAACTTTGGATATCACATGGACTAGTTCTGTGTGTTCATAGAACTGAGACCATCACAACCAGAAATGCCTGTTCAGGGGCTGGACCCTGTTGAAGAGAAGGAGGATGCGTACATAAGTATTTAAATAATTGCAATTATTGAGAAGCAACTTAAGAACTGATTAGCAATTTGCTTTCAATTCATCTTGGCTGTATTTTAGTGCATGCTTATACCACATTACTCTGGCGTCACATACATGAATTCCAGGTATGACAGCAGCTCTATTTTGTCCTGACTGGCTCCTATTTTTTGAGTATTTAAACCTGCCATTGTAAAGTACTTTCACTGAACCCTAAACCAAGTCGGTTGGCTGGCCATCATTGGATGGACAAAGTTTGAAAGTATCTCCCCACTCTGAGATAATAGGCTACAGTTTTCAGCTTGTAGGTTCAGTGATTTAATGCTAGTCATGAGTACATGTGCAACAGAGAAAAAGTTATTTGTTTGAGATTATGAAAGAAATCAAACTTGACTATTTTATATTTTTTGCTATTCCACCTGCCACTTAGCAGATATATGAATCCATTCAAATCAGTGTAATTCATACATGACAACTGATGCATATGGTTTCTTGAATCTGCTCCTGTGTGCTATATTCTAGTTGTCTAGTTACAAATCAACCATTTCTGGAGGGAGGGAGGAGTTGAAAAAATTTCTGCCATTAGTAATGAATATACAGCCTCATGTTCATTAAACATACGTACAAATCTTATCAGCTTTGACTTTATGAATTATGAATTCAGGTCTTTGTTAGTCTGCATGATCTCAGAAATGTTATGTCTGGAGTTAGTTCCTGTGGCATTTAGATAAGGAAATCAGCTGATAACAGTAGAAGAAAAAGCATTGATAATATAAGTTCATACACAGATGGCCTTATCTGTAAAAACTTTTCACAGTCTAGAGAAACTTTTCAACCAAGCAAATGTTCTGATCGTAATGTGTAATATAAATGCTCATTATCAACCTCCTTAAGATATATATATAAAAATGAATGATCCAGCAAAGTTGATTTCTTGTATTTTTAAGATGTCCTTCTTTCTCCCATCTCTATAGTTTCCCTACCATCATTTATCTGGATGGGAACATAAAACAAACTTAATCATGACTTCTTGACTCAATATGTTTTTTTTAAAACCCTATTTTACTCCACTTAAAAAAATTTCAAAATCAGGTGGGTGATCATGCATGTAAATGAAAATGAATAAATTATTCAGAAGTTATTGTTGAATATCTATGGAGATTTTTAGTTATCCAAATCATAGCTGTCCCAAAGGTGCTTTTTCAAGAGGCAACTGGACTTTCTTGTTTTTCTTTGAAGATGTTTCACTTCTCATTCAAGAAACTTTTTTGGCTTCTTGGATGAGAAGTAAAACATCTTCAAAGAAAGTCCAGTTGCCTCTTGAAAAAGCACCTTTGGGACAATTTATTGATGATTTTTAACAGTTCAGTATTAATACTTCCAGAGCAATAGCTTTTGGAGAACAAAAATTGAAATAAATCTTTACATTTTTATCTATGACCTGAATTTCATTAGATTTGAATGGCCTCCACTCCACTGGTGTTTTGAAGGACCCCGAAGACTTCACTCTTTGCCCAGGCCATTGGCAAGTGGAATTGAAGTCCCTTTTTATTCAACATTTATTTTGCTGAAAATTTTCATACCCTTTGTGCTTTGACATGTCCCCTTGTGAATTATAAAAAGCATAGCCTATCAATGCAGAACCTAAGAATGTTTCTTTTGATACAATTCTTGTGACCTAAAACCCAAACATAAAATATAAACAAATGCCTTAAAATATCTGAAATTATAGACTCAGCTTCTATTTTCAGAAAGGTTGGCAGGATCTACCTCAGCTAAATAGTGTATCTTATTCCCTGTCTTTACAACATAACTGGAACAGCAAGCCAAGCTAAATCATTACTTAGAACAAAATTCCTTCTGAAGTGCTCCCACATAATCAGAGATATTTGAAAACTAAATATGCTAACAATGGCACCAGTGATGTGCCCTAGAGTGTAGGAAGGAAATATGACAAATAACCACAACAACTCTAACCAGATCCAGGTTATCATAGCAGCTCTGGATGCCTAGAAATAAACCTGAAATCTTCTTAGATTAAGTGAAGTCACTTCATAGATTGGAAGTATCCTAAGATTTGATGAATCCTTTGGTTGCAGTTAGCCTCAGTAGATAGCATTCAACATTAACTGCGATTCTAGTGACAAAAATAGTAGCCTTTGCCTAGCAACTTACATTTTTGAACCATAGGAAAAAGAAAAAAATAGATATATTAAATTATTTTTGGTCATGATTCCTAACTTCAAATATCCCTAAGACCATGGTTGAGAATCTGAAAAACTTCTGAATTTTCTCTTGCCATAAAGGAAAAAAAAAGAAAATGGTTTGTATAACATGGCCTATACCCTCAATCCATAGCATGTAACATATTTATTTATTTATTATTATTTATTATTAACATTTATATACCGCCCTTCTCCCTAGGGACTCAGGGCGGTGTACAGCCAAATCAAACCCCGAACAATACAAAAGTTAAAAAGAAATTAAATAGTGGCTGTTTAGATTAAAACAACCCTCCCCACTAAGTTAAAAACCCAAGTTAAAACCGAATTAAGGAGACAATTAAAACTATCTCAGCCCAGGCCAGCCTGCTCAAAGAGCTAGGTCTTCAACGCACGCCTGAAGGCCCTCAGGTCCGTGCTGGTGCGTAACTCAGGTGGCAGAGTATTCCAGAGGGCAGGGGCCCCCACAGAGAAGGCCCTACTCCTGGGGGCCGCCAGACGACACATAGCGGCCGACGGCACCCGGAGAAGGCCCTCCCTGTGAGAACGCACCGGTCTGCTGGAGATCACCGGCAGAATGCGGTCCTGCAGATAACCTGGCCCATGCCATGGATCGCCTTAAAGGTCAAAACTAGAACCTTAAAGCGAACCCGGAAAGCCACCGGCAACCAATGCAGCTTGCGCAGGAGAGGCGTCACATGGGAGCTACGTGACGCCCCCATAATCACCCGTGCGGCCGCATTTTGCACCAGTTGGAGTCTCCGGGTGCTCCCCACAGGGAGCCCCATGTAGAGAGCATTACAATAATCCAGGCGAGAGGTGACAAGGGCGTGAGTGACCGTGCGCAGGGCGTCCCGATCCAGAAAGGGCCGCAACCGGTAAATCCGGCGGACCTGGTAAAACACCCCCCTGGAGACGGCCGCAATATGATGTTCTAGCGACAGCCGTACATCCAGGAGGACGCCCAGATTGCGAGCCCTCTCTGTGGGGGGCAAAATTTCCCCCCCAATAGCCAGCGAAGGTGACAGCTGGCTATATCGGGGCGCCAGGAACCACAGCCACTCGGTCTTGGATGGGTTGAGCCGGAGCCTGTTCCCGCCCATCCAGTCCCGCACGGCCTCCAGGCACCGGGACATAGCCTCCACAGCATCATTGGGGTGGTCTGGGGTGGAGATGTACAGTTGGGTGTCATCTGCGTACAGATGACACCGCACCCCAAGACCATGGATAATCTCGCCCAGCGGCTTCACATAAATGTTGAACAAGAGAGGGGAGAGGACCGACCCCTGAGGCACCCCACAAACCAGGGGCCTAGAGGTGGACCTCTCCCCTCCCGCCAACACAAATTGCGAATGGTCGGAGAGGAAGGAGGAGAACCATCGAAGGACAGTTCCCCCAATCCCCAACCCCTCCAACCATCGCAATAGGATACTATGGTCGATAGTATCAAAAGCCGCCGAGAGATCTAATAGGACCAGGACAGAGGAAAACCCTCTGTCACGGGCCCTCCAGAGATCATCAACCAACGCGACCAATGCTGTTTCGGTACTATGCCCAGGCCTGAAACCCGATTGGAACGGATCGAGGTAAGTCGCTTCCTCCAGATACTGAGGGAGCTGACGTGCCACCACACTCTCAACAACCTTCGCTATGAAAGGAAGGTTGGAGACTGGACGATAGTTGTTTAAAACAGCTGGGTCCAGGGAAGGCTTCTTGAGGAGGGCCACACCACCGCCGTCTTCAGGGCGGTAGGGAGCGACCCCTCTCTCAAAGAAGCACTGGTAATCCCCTGGAGCCAGCCTCGTGTCGTCTCCCTGGCGGCCGAAACCAACCAGGAAAGGCACGGGTCCAATAAACAGGTGGTGGCATTCAGACCCCCCAACAATCTGTCCACACCCTCAGCGGTCACAGGGTCAAACTCCCCCCAGATAACACTCACAAGACCTGCCCCGGACACCTCCCCCGGGACCATCCAATTGGAGTCCAGCCCATCCCGAATCTGAGCGATTTTGTCTTGCAGAAATCGGGAAAACTCCTCTACCCTGCCCTGCAAGAGGTCATCCCGCGCTCTCGGTTCAAGCAGAGAGCAGGTCACTCTAAACAGGGCAGCAGGCCGATTTTCTGCTGACGCAATAAGGACGGAGAAATACGAAGATTTCGCCGCCTCTATCACCACAAGGTAAGTCTTAATATAAGATCTTACCTGTGTTCGGTCAGACTCAGAACGGCTCGCCCTCCAAATGCTCTCTAGACGTCTTTTCCGGCACTTCATCTCCCGTAGCTCCTCTGTATACCACGGAGCCAAGTGGGATCTGTGCCGGGTCAGAGGTCGCAGAGGCGCAACTCGATCCAGAGCCCCGGCAGCCAACCTATCCCAGGTGGCTACCAGGTCTCCAGGCGAGTTGTGAGCCAGAGACTCAGGAAATGGCCCAAGCTCCCTCTGGAACCGCTCCGGGTCCATCAGGCGCCTGGGGCGGAACAATCTATGTGACTCCGCCTCCCTGCGGTGGGGGGTGGCGGAACAGAAGTCCAGTCTAAGAAGGGAATGATCTGTCCATGACAAGGGTGTAATTACTAAATCCCCGAAATTACAGTCATTCAACCACTGCCCAGAGACAAAAACCAGGTCCAGCATGTATCCTCCTATGTGAGTGGGAGCAGAAACTAATTGGGTCAGGTCCATGGCCGTCATGGAAGCCATGAACTCCCAGGCAATCCCCGAGGTTTCACCGAGCAATGGCAGGTTGAAATCCCCCATGACCAAAAGCCTAGGGGTCTCAACCGCCAGCCCGGCTATCACCTCAAGGAGTCCGGGCAGGGCCGATGAGACGTGGCAGGGAGCCAGGTATGCCATCAAAAGGCCCATCTGAACCCCTTGTCCCCACTTCACAAAAAGAGATTCACAGCCAGCCGTCTGAGGGACAGTGGCCTCCCTAGGACAAAAGACCTCTTTAATAAGCACCGCCACCCCACCACCCCTTCCCTGAGACCTAGGCTGGTGAAATGCAAGGAAACCTGGTGGGCACATCTCAACCAGAGGGACGCCACCCTCTGGGCCCAACCAGGTTTCGGTGATACCTACTAGGTCCGCAGCCTCCTCCTGTACCAGATCACAAATCAGGGGAGCCTTATTAACCACGGACCTGGCATTGCACAGCAACAGCCGGGTATTCAGGGCCTGAGGCTCCGGACAGCCAGGACTGCAGGGTGGGTGGGGAGGTCGGAGCGCGCTATCGCTTGCAAATATTGGCAGCGCGATCCCCTAACCGGATACGGCCCTCTACCCCCAGCATATCTATCCCTCCCAGTCACCGTGCTGATGAAATAGGCCCCTGGCATCCCACCCCCCATCTGCTACCCGAACACGGAAACCCCCGAGCCCCCCCAGGCGTGCGTGCTGGCCTGGCTGCCCCCAAATCCATGCGGGCTGTCTCCTACACCCGCCCCAGATACATCCAACCCTTTAAAAAACCCCATCACAAAATTAAAATTAAAATTAAAAATATTCAGAATACTTAAGCATTTTTATAATATACCAAACTGAGGCTGTTCTATTTTCTTTTACAAAGCCTTCATCTGACAGTAAAGTGATCAGTAAGAGTGATCTTGGGAGGAGGGGTACAACCAGACCACCTATAATCCTGTTCCCCCAATTACCAACAGTTTCAATTTTTAAATAATGAGATAAACCAATAAAACATGCCAAAATGAAATGATGTGACCTGCCAAAATTCAATTCATAACTGATTGTCATGATCTTCATGAAGCATCTGCTAGTGTCTTCAGCTACATGGCTCAAAAGTTGCACATTGACATACATGGTAAGGTTTAGATCAAATATTTTTTGGAGTTGCATAGAAGAAGTGCATGTATCTTTGTGTTTGTTGCAATGTTTGATTGCAATGTTTACAATTATTCTAGAAGACTAATCACTTCCATGTTGCCAAAGAAACTATATGGACATATAACCATTGTCAAAATGAAAACTAAGAAAAACTTTATCTTCTATAAAAAAAAAAGACAGAATGGAGTAATATTTGAATGCTTGCATAACTGACACAGATTGTATTTAGAATAATTGCTCATCACTATCTAGCAGGAGATACCAGTCAGGCCAACAATAATTGCTCACTAAAACCTACCAGGAGAAATATCCCAGACAGATTGATGGTGATTGATAGACAGATAAAAGAGACAGATATTCTTATGATGACCATGTAGACCAGTGGTGGGATTCAAATTTTTTACTACTGGTTCTGTGGGCATGGCTTGGTGGGCGTGGCAGGGGAAGGATATTGTAAATCTCCAGTCAGAGGTGGTATTTGCCAGTTCTCCAAACTACTCAAAATTTCCGCTGCTGGTTCTCCAGAACTGGTCAGAACCTGCTGAATACCACCTCTAAAGTAGACACATCACATAAATTGAGCCACTTTAAATCCAAGTTCATCTGCATATAGAGTTGAAGCAAGCCTAAGGTCTTCCAAGTGAAGAAAAGGATCCTTTGTAGTAGTAGAATTGAGGATTACCTCAACAGTACTGCAAGCTAGAGATATTCATGCTTACATTTTATTTCCTATATGGCAATATTCTGACCTGTGTAATACAATCACTGTTTTCTTTTGCTTCACTAGAATGTGTCTGAAATCATATAGCTTAAGACATTATTTTACTTAAGTTATCACCAGCCATCTTAGATCCTCCCTTTCACTTTAAGGACTATTGAAACAATATGGAATATAACACTGTGAAACTGAAGACACCTCTGAGTTGGAGCCAAACATAATTGCACAAAATCAGCCTAGGTTTGGTCCCCCTGTAGATGATTATACTTTGGAATACTATAAAAGGAACCTCACTGCCATCAGGCTTTCCAGTTGCCCTTCTAGAAAAAAAACTTAAGCAAAGCAAAAAGCCATCAATCAGAATACAGGGGAAGGAGTCAAAAATTTCTGTGTCCCACCGCTGCAAAGGTTTTCTTTTTCTTCAGCTGCCAAATAAATTTTATAGGTTTTGTTTTTCACTGTGACACTCAGACTAATGTCTCCATTTAGCTAAAAGCTGTGGAGCTTGCATGGTCGTTGTAATGCAGACTGTATTCGCTTACTTTGGTTGCTTCCATAAGTGTTTAGTCTGGAATAAAATCTTCATTCTTTTTTGTTTTAACCAAAGATCTGGATGGTATTGCCAACCCACTGCATTCCTTTTTTTGGCTCTAATGAACACAATTATGGTTAAATTTTATGTCCATTGCATTATTGAGTGAAAAAGGTTTACATGTTGCCAATCACTTATTTTATTCAGCAGGAGAGCATTTAGAGGGCCCAGTTCACTTCTGAACATTTGCCCAAAAGGATGATAGGTGGGATTAACCTGAATTTACTTAGCATTTTAATTCCTTGGCCGCATGTATTGTTTGCATACATGCATCCAGGTTCAGTCCTCAACTTCTTCAACCACTGGAATGTAAAGCAGATACTGGGGAGACTCTGACTAAGAATTATTGCCACTAAACAGAACTTGAATGGATCAGACAGAGATCCATGAGACAGATTCATAACATAATATTAAAATGTGAAAATACATTGCCCTATAATTTCATAGAGAGATCTGGAGATAGTACTAGTAAATGGTACAAACCAGAGGTGGTATTCAGCAGGTTCTGACTAGTTCTGGAGAACCAGTAGTGGAAATTTTGAATAGTTCAGAGAACCGGTGGTAACCTTTCCCCAGGAGTGGAGTGGGAATGGAGATTTTACAGTATCCTTCCTCTGCCATGCCACCAAGCCATGCCACACCCATCAAGCCATGCCCACAGAACCGGTAATAAAAAAATTTGAATGCAAACCTATAATGGTGCTAATGGCATTTCCTGAAAATTGGTGCTTACTTCAACTAAGGGCTTGCTATGGTTTTTTTCCCCCCTGTCTCCTGCTATTGCTTCCAAAGAAAAGGAATTAATTCTACCACTTCTTGAATCCGAATCACCAGGATAGAAGGGACACATGTTGGCTAATATTGTTTAGCTAACTGGGAATCTCTCTTCATCACATATTCTATTTTATCAGGAAGGATGCTATGCTCAATTTTTATCAAAGGCCTTTCTGAAATCAGTTTGCTACATCTACATTTCCTTTGTCCATTAATCCAGCTACTTTGTCAACGACAGCCATAAGATTTGTCTGGCATGATTTGTATTCAGCAAACCATTCTACTTCTGGTAGTCACCCTATCTGTTTATAAATGCTTGCAAATCCATTTTTTGATTATTTTTCTAGGGTTTTCCCAGGTATTAACTCCTATCTAATTGGGTGTAGTTCTCCACTTTTTAAAATATTAAAACAATATTGACTCTCTTTTGGCATTTCTACTATACTCCAGGATTTCTTAAACTTTTCAATCACTGGCTCTAAGAATACATTCACCATTCCCTTTAATATCCTGGAATGTAATCCATCTGGCCCAGAAGATTAAATCATTTCAGACATCCAAGGTTTCTCTTACCAAATCCTAACTATTTTGATCTGCATTTCTTTCTGTTCCTCACTTTTGCTTTTGATCTGTCCAAATACTTTTTCCTTTTGAGAAACAACAGGTGCAAGATAGAAATTAAGCAGTTAAGCTTTCTCCCTGTTAATCTTTACCATCTTTCCATATTTTCCAGTTAGTAGACCAACCATTTTCTTGACTTTAGTTCAAGACATATCAAAATAACCCTTTATCCTTATTTTTTGCATTCCTAGAAAGCCTTAATTCATCTGAGCCTTAGCTTTCTTAATTTCCCTTGCATATTCTGGTATTATTGAGTACTCCTTTTTTCCTGCTTTGGTGATGGATATAATGATGTAGTGTGGATGATGTAGTAGATGTTGCTTTGGTGTAGCAACACCCATCTCACAAGGAAGCTGCATAAGGACTTTATTTAGGTGAACACAAATGCACTGTAGCAATCCTGAACAACAGAAAAAGGAAATGGAACATCTATTCAACATTTCCAAACAAAATGGATACCCACGCAACTTTATCAAAAAGTGCCTGACCACTCAAGCCAATACAGCACAACAAGTACAAGTTCTAAAAAGAATAACATTGCCATACATCTCAGAAACCACCAACATGGAATTGCCATAGCATCCAAGCCATCTAAAAATCCCTTCAAAATATCCTAATTAAACCAAAAGACCCAGCAGTCCCAGGAAAAAAAAAAACAGGAGTCATTTACAACACAGGCAGAGGACTGGCAGAACGCATCCATGAACACCAACCAATAGTCATAAGACATGGTGATAACTCTTTAATTTCACAACATGTGGACAGACATAACCAGAGTTTCAACTGGGAAACTGTAAATAACCTAGAGCAAGCCAAGTCCAAAAATACTAGGGAATTTCTAGCAATCTGGCACTCTGACAAATTAGCCATCAATAGACATACACAGCATGTATAGACATAAGCAACATCTACATACTGTGCCAAATATACAATCAAGAAGTCAAAAAGGGAACAAAAAACCCAAAATATCTCCCCACCAGCACCCAGATGAGCATAGATTAATGCCAAGATTAACATCAGACCAGCAATCAAGTAAACAATACCTCAATCAAGGAGCTGCCAAAAAAAGCCAACAGTAAACAGCCCAACCAAAGAAACTCTAAGGTTACCCCCCACCAACACTGACAGGGCAAACTATCAGAATACAAACTGAGAGCAAACCTTACTCCTTACTGGCACTGATGTTATCTAGTTTGGGTAATCAAATGTCTGCAAGAAAACAATCAAGCTCAGAGAGTACCAAAGACCTCTCATTTCAACCTTGAGCTACAAATATTCTCCTTTATTGACAGCTTTATAATTTTAGAGCCTTGGACTTAATTATTCTTAATTATTCTTTTGGACAACTGGGGGGGAGGCTAATCTATTTAAACTGTATTATATACTATATAGGAATAAAGATAATTTATCATACAAAAGAGTGATGCATTTCAAAATAAAAGTAATAAAATAAGCGTAATTATTTGCATATTTTTAAATAAGAAAAGATGATTGAACAGGATTCTAGCATGGCCAGTTCAGTCTAGGAATTCACATTCTTCATTTCTGTGGTCCTAACATTTGCCACTCTGTAATCATTTTCAGATTCATGGTGTCAACCTAGGCTACGGCACTGCCATAAACATTCCAGGTTTGACCTCACACTATCAGGGTCATAGAACTAGACCTTTTGTAAGTAAGTAAGTAAGAAGAATGGCTTTTCTTCTCTGCCAGAGAAGGAATGGCCATTAATCCCTTGATTAGCCTTGCTGGAAGAGCAATGTCTTTTAGTAAGAATTATTTGGAGAAAAAGAATTATTAAAATAAAGATCACACTGACAAGTTGTGAGGAGGAGGTATATACATTAAATGTTCCACATTTTAAATTTATTATGTTCACCTCCCAAGCAGAAGACCAATTCCTGGATATGTAATGGACAAGGCTGTGAGAAAGTACAGCCTCCAAGTTTACTGGACTGGAACAGTTTTTATGAAGACTTATGTTATATGTTGACATTTCTTTTTTCCTCCTCCATTATTGGTCCCTTCCTAGCTCACACTGATGCTAGCAATCACTTTGTAGTCTGGGATTGGACCCCCTGGTTTTTTGGCTATACAAAAGCAAAGTTCTTCTATTCCAGGAAAGCATTCTTCAGCTAGCTTGCACAACTTATAATTGAAAAGGAATATTGCAATTTAACTTTCACCAAAATTACATACGTAATGATTTTAATGCAAAATGAAATTAAGGATTATTGTTCATTTAATGCGTGAAATGTTTCTTTCTTTTTTAAAATAGTGATCAGTTTGTGGCATCAGCCCCTCTACCAACTCTCCCCCCTCAACAACAACAAAAAAAAGAATTTGCAGACATCTATAAAATGCCTACAGGTTTCCCAGAACAAAATCTGTGGGAAGTCAAGAAATCAAGGCTATTAACTTTTCTGTCAGATTTCTGAAGCATTCGTTCTTCAAACGAATACATGTAGCTCAAGCATGACATTTGATTTTCTTACCCTGAAGAAAATATTACTTCTTATGACATTTCCTCTAAGAAAGAGAAATGACTGACCCCATCAATATGCATCAGAAACTTAGTGGGCCTTAAGGCTGCCAATTCAAGACACCATACTGTATACAAAGATGGTGTCAAAAAGACACCATCCCTCCCCTTGATTTTCAGTGTCTTTCAACATCAATGGTAACCTTCTGTTCCAGCTTCAGGGGTTGGAACTTATAGACCACATTTTTAGTGGTTGTCCTCCTTTCTCTAAGTCAGCATTAGTAGAGTTGGATATGATTGTTGGGGTGCTTCAAGGTACAACCCTTTCCTCATTCCTATTTAATAGGCAAGGTCATCAGTTGTCATGCTGATAACACAGTTATATATCTTAACTTGGGCTGCCAAATGGTGCTTTCAATGCTCTTTCACAATGTCTAGAGATTGGGAAGATTTGGTTGTCAAGGAATAAACTCCAACTCAATCTTAGCAAGACAGAGTAGCTGTCGGTGTCAGAGCTTCCTGGATCTGGAGAGTTGATGTGCAATCTGGAAGTCCTTCTGAACTCCTGTCTCCTGCTCAAGGAGCAGGTTGCAGCCATGATCAAGAGTGTCTTTGCACAAATCCATTTTGTGCAGCAGTTGTGGATGAAATTCAAGGTGCTGGTTATCATCTATAAAGCCTCACACAGCACGCAGCCTAGGATATATGAGAGACTACCTGCCTCTGATGATTTCCACCCATCCTATCAGATCCCGCAGGATGACCATGCTCCAGGTCCCTTGGATGAAACTGCTATCTTATGCAACTTAGCAAGCATGCTTTCTTTGTCATGCCATGTCTGCCTCTCCCCTTAATTTTGGATATCCTAAATTCTGATGGTCTTTCAAAAGGCCAGAATGTTAATGGAACCTGTTGGGGGAGAGGGGATTACTTTGGTTGATAAAGACATTTTTTTCATAAATATGTTCCTGATGTTATGCTTGATAACTACCCAGAGTTATTTGATTAAGATGGGAGGACATATAAATTTGCAAAATAAACAAACAAATAAGAAGCTCAAGGCAGGCCAGTTTATCTCTTCCTAATTTCATTCCCACAATAATATTTTTGTAATGTATGCTGGGATGTCAAATTTTGACTTATCCACAATCATCTAAAGCACATCTAGGTTTCTCAGTTCTAACTCAATACCCTCACCATTAGCTAATGCTTTTTCTCTGTTTGGTCAACCTTCCAAAAACACTGCTTACAGGAAACATAGAACAAAAAATAGCATTGTCTGAAGAATTGGCTTCTTAGATTTGCATTCAAAACTGAATATTTCAACTGTGCTAAGAAGAGGAGTTGTGGGTCATAGACTAGGCAAATAAAAGCCTATCCAATTACAATAGGCTTATCCCATTTTATCCTTCTTTTCTCCCCAGAAAATAGATCATCCAGAAATTCCTGAGTGTTGTTTGCACTCAAATGCTTTAATCAACTCATGTTCATGTCTGTGGAGAATGTGCAAATCAACTCCCACTAAGGTGCCATCAGCATTTTTCTTTCTTCTACCAAAGTACATGTTTTTTTTCTGATCCTTCTTCCTCTCTCAAGTGATAAATGGGAGTGACAATCCCATCTGGCCAAGTCAATGAGAACAAAATGGAAACATATGAGAGGTCTGGCAGGACTTGCACTGGCTCACTCAGCTGTTTAGAATCTTCCCTTACCCTGTCAAATGGACTACAGCATGGATGGAACATTATCCCATGAGATGCCTCTACATCACAAATCCCCCATAACTATGGCGGAAATAGGCTAGTTTGAAGAGTGAGAAGAAATCGCACAGCAGGAGTCAAAATATTGCAACAGAGCCATTGGCAGGCAGAAGTTCCAGGAAACATTGAAAAGTAAGGCTCATCCAGGACCTTGTGAATCGGGTATTTTTTTGTTGTCTACTGTATCACTCCTTTGGGGAACATTCAGTAACCTCTTTCACATGAGACACTTAATTCAGACATGGGGAGGGAAGAACTCAACATGTGTGTCAATTAGCCAACAGAATTGAGCCAGCAAATTAACAAACAGATATTAGACTTATTTCCAAACCCACTTGGGTTTGGAGGAGAAAATTAAGTAGCCAGGAAGTGGGAAGGAAGTCATATCATCCTACTCAGTTTTGACACATCTGAAAGGCATTTTAAAAGTGCTTGAAGGGTTGTGTAATCCAATACTGTGTGCTCAGAAAAGAAATGGGTAGAATTGTCTTCCTTTTCACTTGGGATTCTAGACTTACAAGGTCAAGGTAGCCCTGGTAGTCAGCCATCTTTGCTTTTGAATGAAACACATCAAAATAAGAACTTTGTGGATTAAGACATGGTCTCTCCAATGATGCATTTTGTTCCAAGTAGTTCAGAAATAACGCCACTCTGGAAACTCACTGTACACACTTGATGGGGCCAATTATATCTCTGATCCAAGGCTTTGCAGATATTGCTATAGTGAGATTTTCTTTTCTTGACCATTAGTAATGCTGGCTAAAAGAGATGAGACTTATATCTCCAAATATCTGGAGTGCTGGTATGCATCCTTATTGCTTTGAAACTAAAAGGTTGCATTTAAGTATTGCAGTCAAATTTGCATTATTCCTAGAGTTGACAATTGATTGGTCCAGTCTTCTTTAGAAGCCCTGTAATCAGTGGCGGGATTCAAAACTTTTTACTACCGGTTCTGTGGGCATGGTTTGGTGACCGTGGCAGGAAAGGATATGGTAAAATCTCCATTCAGCGGTGGTATTTGCCGGTTCTCTGAACTACTCAAAATTTCCACTACTGGTTCTCCAGAACTAGTCAGATCCTGCTAAATACCACCTCTGCCTTAACCAATGCCCTAGAACTAAGCTTATGGAATTCCATATAAAAAAATAAGTTATTTGGAAAAGATACTTCAGACTCCAAGCTAATCAGTCCTAAACACCCTAACTTAATTTCTTTATATTGCAACTATTCCTCCATTTGCAGAAGAAAATTCTTCATATAATAAACATTTTTAAAGCATGTTGAAACTTAAGTGCAAGTGACTGTTGTGATCAGGAATGCCTTTGAATAGGTGCAGCTTGTATGACCAATTCCTACACTGAAAGGCTCTCCTCATGGTCACTTACTGTATGCCTTGGTCAGCTTAAGGGTTGATTATTACAAAGCACTCTACATAGGGCTGCCTTTTAACATTACCCAGAAGCTATAGATGCTCCAGAATGTGGCAGCACATCTATCCTAGGCAAGCTTTGCTATGCTCATCTAACACTCCTACTTTATTAGGGGTGTCAAACTCATGTCATCACGTGACATATTGTGACTTTTTTTCCCCTTCGCTAAATTGGGTGTGGGCATGGCCAGCAAGTGACACATCCAGCCCATAGGCCAAGAGTTTGACTACCCTATGCTATAACAATTGCACTGATTACCTGTTGAGTTCCAGGCATAATTCAAGGTGCTGGTTATTACTAAAATGGTGAGAGCCAGTTCAGTATAGTGGCTAAGGCACCATGCCAGAATGTGGGAGACTATGAGCTCAAGTCTCGCCTTAGCCATGAAAGCCAGCTGGATGACTTTGGGCCACTCACTCTCAGCCCAACCCCATAATCCCAGGGTGGTTGTTGTGGGGAAAATGGAAGGAAGATGTTATGTTGGATATATTCGCCAGCTTATTTGTAAAACTAATAAAAGGTAGGATTAAAAAATACATATATAAAGAGCCATGTATGGTATAGGGCCTAGCAATCTGAGGGACTACCTCTCTCCTATATTGTCTCTCCAATTTGGGTGCTTCAACAGAGTGTGTTTACTTTGAATCCCATCAATTAAGCAATGTTCTTTGGTGGATCGTCTCTGTTACTGTATCTGCTCTTCGGACTGACTTCCCCCTTCCCCAGAGGGTTTCATACAGACTACATTTTGCCCATCTTCCTTAACAATCTGGCTTTTTCCTTCAGGTTTGAATTATGCCGTCTTCAATCTGATCTAAGTATGGTATATAAAATCATATGTTGCAATGACTTACCTGTCAATGAATACTTCAGCTTCAACCATAACAACACTAGAGCAAACAATAGATACAAACTCAAGGTAAACCGCACCAAATTTGATTGCAGGAAATATGACTTCAGCAACAGAGTGGTCAATGTCTGGAATACTCTACCTGACCCTGTGGTTTTTTCCCCAAACCCCAAAAACTTTAACCTTAGACTGTCTACTATTGACCTCACCCCTTTCCTAAGAGGTCTGTAGGGGGTGTGCATAAGCGCACCAACATGCCTACCGTCCCTGTCATATTGTTTCTTTTATTTTTCTTATATGTACCCATTTCATGTATTCATAACTATGTATATACTTATACCTATTATCTTGTAAGCGATTGACAAATCAAATAAATTTTAATTCTAATTTTAAATGGATGGATGGGCCTGTCTGAACTGCAGGAGTGTGTGAAAGGATAGCCTGTTCCCTTGAACAGTCATTGTATGGGTGTTTGATGATTTTGTGGGATTGTACTTCTTTTGACTTTGTGGAGCCATCCAGAATCATCTGGAGTTGGGCAGCCTACAAATTTAAACAAACAAACTCTGCAGATGTAGATGAGCATATGAAGACATGGATGATATGCAGACAGCATGTCATCAGCATCATGTAATCTATTAATGAGTTGCCTTCTTGTAAATTGAAATGCACTCTTAAAAACCATATATATAGATATTGTATTATGCATTGTTCTCAAGGATCAAATAAGGATGGGGGAGAATGTATAAAAAATCCAAAGTCTTCTATATAGCCAGAATTAAAACAAGACTTCATCTTTCCTTTTCCATTCTTTGTTATTTCTAGATTTTCCCTCCCACTGATTTCAATGGAAAGGGAATTAACTATGTCAGTTGTCGAAAAGGCATGTTATTTTCCCCATTCCACATGTATGTTAAGAGAATGAAGCAAAAGGTGTTGAATTCAGTGGATTCAAACAGTTGTTAAACAAATGGTTGTAAATCAAAGACTAGCTATATATGAAAACAGTATTATAATCCTACAAAAGGCTTAACTTCCTTTAAAATGAACAAGAAAAATCTCCCATTCTTTCAAAAAATATAGGAACACTTATCCTGAAAATCTTTGTTCCCTCCATATGTAACACATAATCACCTCTATTCTTTTTGTACTAGAATTAAACCACAATCACCCATTGTGGCTCTTGGCATCCTCCAAAACATTTTGGTATGGGCACCAACCACCAAAGCACTGTCTAATCTTAGCTTAAATAAGTTTGGTTAAGCAATTGTTCCTGTACTTTAAACAACTATTACTTCTGTGAAGTGGGGTCAGTGCTATCCAGGAAAAACAATACATAGAAAATAATCCAAATCTATTAGAACATTATTATAATTTGTCTCAAACATATTTTACTGTACAACTTAAAAGGGGTAGGTTGTGATAGCTATATAGTAAATGTACTGCTAATAAGAAAATGCTGTACGTCAGTTTTTTAAAAAGCATTTAAATTACATCTATGGAGGCACTAAGCTTTGATGAATTGGATGTCAAATTAGAGAAAATGTTTAATGCACTCTATTACATCATAAATCTCCCAGTTGCTTGGTTAGGGAAGGATGTTCTGCTCAGATCACAGAGTTTGGAGAATGTTTTGAAATGTTCCATGACTCTTATTAATGTCAGACTTCTCCAGTTTTAGCATCAAAAAGTACTATAATTACCTGAATTCTCTAATCCGTGCACATAGAATTCTGATATGTGGCCTGCCTCTCCAAAAGACCATTTAAAATTTGCAGAGCCAAAGGTCTGGTCCACTCATACACTTAATTCTTCAGCATCGCCTAACTTAGATCAATCAAGTGCCTTGATTTGAAGCACTTGATTTCATAGCAGATGAAAGCACAAGAAGAACCCTGCTGAGTTAGACCAAAAGATTTTTCTTAATCAAACAACTTGTTTCCCACAAGCGCCAACCAGACGCTTCTGGGAAGCCCACAAACAAGACATAGAATCATAGAATTATAGAACTGTACGAAACCACTTTTATCCACCGTGTCTGTATCACTACTTAGGGCAGGAATCTAAGTTAACACATTCCTAACCAATGGTTGTCCAGCCTCTGCTTGAAGACATTCAGAGAATAGGAGTTTACCTCTCTGGGTTTCACTATCAAACTATTTTTACTATTAGGAAGTTAGAAATCTTCCATTCTGTAATATGAATCTATTACACCAGGGGTATCAAACTTGCCACCCGTGGGCTGGATGCTTCATGTGCTGGCCCCACCCCTGCCGATTTAGTAAAGAGGAAAAAAGTCCAGATACATCACATGATGCTGCCATGACACTACAAGTTTGACACCCCTGTATTGCACCATGGCTTATACTCCAGAACAATACTTATGTTTTCTTCTGGATGACATCATCACAGGTATTTGAAGAGATCATGCCCTGTCTCAGTCCTTTCGTCTCTGTTCCCAGATCCTTCAAACTTTCTTCACATGCCTTAATTTCTAATCTCAATTTCTTTTTTTATATTCTAATTTCTCTAAAATGTGATATATGTAGATACACAACTCAAAGGGAGGCCTGTTCGAAGCAATGCAGAATATAAAAGCATTATGTTCCAAGATTTGAAAACTGACACAGCCTAAAACTTAACTGTTTTTTTGTTTTTGTAGACAATCATAGCAATGGTCCATCTCTAGTTTGTAATAAACTACTATTCCAAGGTCTTTTCAGCAAATGTTGTTACAAAGCAGGGATTTCCCTATTCATTTCTATACATGTTATTTTTGTGTTCTAAGTGAAGAACATCCAGTCCTATGTGGCATCTAGAAAACCTTAGCTGATCTCATAAAGCAATATAAGATTGCATCTGACTGATATTGGTTGGGAGTTCACCAGACAATTTTAAGATCACATTGGAGAGTCAAGAAACAAGTCAAAGATAATAGCTATTTCTATGTTGTCAAAATCAGATGGCAATGAAGACACAAGGAATTGAATTTGAATAGAAGTTTTCATCTTACATTTTTTAAAAATCCCTTTGTATGTATTTGTAATAAAGACAATTTAATGATCTTGAGCACATTTCTCTAATGTATCAAGATTATTTTTAATTTTATATCAATCTTTCAGGGTATTTAGCAAGGGCTTCTGGCTTCAAAATGGCAGGCATGACTAGATTAATAAATCCCCACCCCTTTTTATATCTATAACATATATTAGAAATGAGAGTGCTTTGATGGTCAGGTTACACCTATCATTTTGAAGCCAGTGATTATCACTTCAGATATTGTTCTTTGTGTCATCTGAAAATTTGATAAGCATCATCTTTTCATCCAAGTGATTAATAAAAATGTTGACTTATAAGCCAAAGACCAAAACTTCCGGTGCTCCATCTTTGGTAAAAATCATCAATAAGTAGTGTCAGAAGAATAATTTAGGTTTCCACCTCAAGCCAGAATAAAGAATAAATAAAAATGAGATTCAGACAGCTGTGAGGAGAGAAGAAACATATATTCCTAAAAGCAAACAATTTGCCTTTAGGAGTATCTATAGAGAAATTTACACCAACAGAGTTTTAAAGGGGACCTTGTCCTGTGTGGAAATGTCTACTTGCTGATTCTAGGGTGACACTTGAGTGGTGTGCATGTGTAGGTATCTCTATGGTGTTTATTCTTGTGAATATTCAGTTCTGTTGGGAAACCCAATTTAACTCTGTTTCTGTTTGAAGATCTTATCCTTTCATATGTGGATTAGGTCACAGTAACATTTTGGGGAGTTTGAAGAAGTTTGGGTAAAAGATTTTCTTGTTTGCTATTGTTACTTGAATAATTTAGTTTCAGCTTGACTGTCAATTATCTAGTTGAGACACTGATTCTCAGACCATTGTGGATTTGTTAATGTTTAGGGAAGATGGAAACAGTATAAAGAATCAAATATATTTTGATATAAAACTTCTCACAGTAGTTTTTTTAACATAATCACTGAGCCAGCTGTATTAATTGTCAAGTCATCTAATCCATACTTAAGTAGCTCAGTATTCAGAATTCCATGAGAAAGTCAAATGTTTTGCTAAAGTCAGGGTCTTTAGTTTTCCCACAATCTACTAATTCACATCATTATAAAATAAGGTCAACAAGACATATTATTTTTAAAAAATCATGCTAACTTTTGATAATTGTATATTGTTTTCAATAAATAATAAATGTTTCCTTCCAGTTCATATTGGTTTTTAAGATCATTTCAAAAGATCCTCCTTTCCATCTTTTTCTTATTAAAACAAAGGGCTAGAAACCAGGAAACTGAGTTCTAGTCCTGCCTAAGGCATGAAAGCTGGCTGGGTAATTCCAGCTCAACCCACTTTAGAGGACTGTTATTATAGAGAAAGGGGGAGGAGGAAAGACTATTACTATGTTTGCCACCTTGAGTTATTTATAGAAATATAAAATGTGGGATAAAAATACAGATACAGATTCATAGATACAAATATAGCTATAGCTATAGATGATACAGGTATAAGTATAGATAGGTATAGATATAGATACATAAAAACTGCTCCAGTTGTCTGATGCTTCCTGGTCTCTAGAATTTCTCAAAGATAATAAATGTTTGGCACCATCCAACAGCAGAGTCATTTAGCAAGGTACTAGTAATCTGGTCTAGGAAATTAAACTCACTCAACATCAATTTAAGTTTATCCTCTGCCCATGTTTCCATTGATCTTAAATTTCAATCCAGTTTTCTCATTGCCTGGTGGAACTCCTATCTTCTTATTCAAGAAGACTGAGTCAAATTGTTCTTCTGGAAGCCATCCTGAGTGTTCCATAAACAAGAAGAATACGAATAAATAAATGCCTGTTAGATTTTTTTCCATCTCCATTTAGCAAGTGGTAATCCGATTATTTTCCCTCCTTTTTATTCAGAACAGTACTGAAGGTTCCCTTTTGGCTATTCATAGCTTTGTTTTACCAATATTAACTCATTTTACCTTTAGCCTCTTGATTACTATCTCTGTAATTTTGTAGCCTCTGTAGTTTCTGTAACATGTACTGTATTGTAAATTTGTAAATGCTTTTTTTCTATAGTTTAAATTTAATATTTGTGTTTTATTGGTTTTCTGTATTTTCGATTTTGTATTATAGTATTTTATTGATCTGAGACTATAAATACTACTACACTGTATCTTTCTTTTTCTTCTGTATCATTCCAGCTTTTGTTTTTATTCTTTTTTATGTTCATGTCTTCATGAAGTGCTCTGTGCAAACACATTTCCTTGTTAAGAAATCTTGTTTAGGGAAAAATTGTTTACAACTGTATTTTAATATCTCCCTTATTGGAAACTCCAATAGCTTCTATTTCCATTGAGCTTCTCAATGTGGAAATCTACTTATCATTGTTCTGAGTATATTTAAACATCCACTTCTTGAAGTCTATTGGATATATTCAATGACACTTGGTTTTCTTGTAAAATCAACAGCTCCAATATTACATTATACCTTCCTCCCCAAATTTCTGTTACTTCTGCTGTTCAGATCTTCCTGTACTATCCTCCATTCTCTGAATGAGAAGGAATTTAGCAAGACAAGTCAAAAATGTTTTGGTGGAACCACTCTATATAAAATCCATAGTCCAACAGACGCTGGGGTAATTAAACTCATATATTATTGCTATTTTATGCCTCTTTCAATGATCTATTTTTAAAAAAAAAAACATTATCTCCATCTGGTCCTTGGTTGAGCAGGCAACTCAAAACACTCTGCTGACAGTCTCTGCTATAAAATTTGGCTATATATAAAACCTCTCCATGTTGTGCCACTCCTCTCCTGAAGTTGTTTCATCTCCCTTGCATGCTCTTCCTATCTTTTTTTTTCAGCAGCAGTTCCTGACTTAAGAGTTATTAATCTTTGGAATTCCTCTGGATTCTCACCCTCCTCTTTCACCTTAATGAACTGGTTAAAAAAAAACTTCAGAGGTCAGGGTTCACAGACTGTCTGGCTGGTCACTACTGATACGATTAATCTCCACAGGCTCTTGGGATGCCAGCAGAGTGTTCTGCACAGTTCCCTCAATATTCTGAATTATTCATAAAATAATAAATGCTTTTGCAGCTTTGCTGTCAAAGTATTGCATGGAGTATAAAAAAATAAGTACATAAGTTTCATTTGGATGGTGACCCTTTATGTTGTTATCCTGCAAGCTATCTCTCATTTTCTCATCTTGGAGGACATATACATTTTAAAGCTTTGCATTATACAGTACTTGCATTCATATACCCCATATATATGGCTGATGAAGGATTTTGCTAAATCTTCCATATTTCTGATCTCTTTCTTTACTTATTAATTCTCTTGCAAAAAGCAAAACAGTGTACATTATTTATAATTAGAAGGAAACTGCCCTGTGATGTATGTTAAATATTTCAGGTTAGATGGCCCTCAGAATAACATGATGAATATTAATACTGCTATTGCTTGTTGAAAAGGCTAGAGTTAACTTACACTATATTACATATGAGATTCAACCACAAGCCACAATCCAAATTTTATGAATTAGAATAACTACACTAAAGTTGAACCAATCTGTCAATTTCAGTTTCCAGGTTCTCATTTTTACAAATTGTCAGGCTGACTGTTCAAACTTCAGTTTAGTGCATAAAATACACACTCCACACACACATTCACACATAGATCAATATACATTTTTGCAACTGTGTTCAGTGTGCAAATAATTTCTCTAATATAATGATTTTGTATATTATTTTCATAAGTATGTGCATATATATAGGGCTTTTTCCTCTAATGTGTTTCTTTATTGTTTGCAAATTGCAGTGTTGAATTTAGTGTATTGTGAATGATACATTTTTGGTTGTGCATTGCAGTGGAGGGATTCAAATGTTTTTACTACTGGTTCTGTGGGCGTGGCTTGGTGTCCGTGGCAGGGGAAGGATACTGTAAAATCTCCAGTCAGAGGTGGTATTTGATGGTTCTCCGAACTACTCAAAATTTCCATTACCAGTTCGCAAGAACTGGTCAGAACCTGCTGAATACCACCTCTGGTGCACTGGATTCAAATGTTCATATTCAAATGCAAACTAAACAGATTTTTCCTCTTCCTCTTTATTTCTACAAGACACTTTACTTTACAATCTCAAAAGACACTTTACTTTAGCATCCATAGCGTCTATAGTTTAGGGTTTCTTTTTTTTTAATTATTAAATAACTTTATATGGATGCCCAACTCACACAGAGGTGACTCTGGGCAGTTTACAAGCTTAAAATCCATGACATAAGATCTATAATCTCCACTCCTGTGGCAGCAGCAACACAATCAAGACAACCACTTGATAATTCCATCCCCCTTAGGGTCCCCAAGCTAGCTGACAAAAGCATGTCTTCAGGGTCTTTCAGAAAAGCAACAAGATTGCGACCAGTCGCATCTCCAGGGGAATGAGATACCATAAAGAAGAGGTCGCCACCAAGACTGCTTTTTTTTTTTAACAATTGAAGCTAATATGAATTTGAAAAAAGAGAGATGTCTATACATTTTCATTTTTCATTTGAAATTGAACAAAGAAAAACATAAATATATTAAAATAATATTCAATACATAATATTCAATATAACAATAAATAATATCCAATCATTTCTCTGGCTGTTTAAAATAGCCAAATTTATTTATTTTATTTTATTTTATTTATTTATTTATTTATTTATTTATTTATTTATTTATTTATTTATTTATTTATTTATTTATTTATTTATTTAGTGTATGGCAAATACATGGACTTATAGTGGTTCAAATGTTAATGTCCAGTCCACCCAGCCATTCAAAGACAGGGTGGTCTACATTGAAAAATCAGGCATTGGGCCAGTGTATGCTCTTGATGGACATTCAGACACAATGTGATGAATATTTTGTCAAGGAGCACCACAATCACACTGAAGGGTAGAGACAAGATCCCACTTAAACAATGAGTCCTGGCAGACATCATGTTGATATCCATGATTCTGTTCAGAGCTGATAAATGCTGGTGAGGAAGGTCAATACCTGACACCTTTTGTGTAGGGTCATCTATGTAACTGCCTGTATCTGGGCGTTCAGCACCATTAAATAATTAGTTAGAAAAAATAGCCAAAGAAATTTTTAAGGCACAAATATTATGCATAGAACAGCTCAGTGCACACATTCCGGAGAGAGAGAAGTTCCCTGAGGATGGGCTCCAGCATGAGTCCAAAAGCTTGGGAAAATAGATTTCTGAACCTGGTGCACAATTCAGATACGTTCTAGTGATCATTTTGTTTAGCCATTGTTCACAGTTAGAATAGTGATGAAAAAGTAACGTTACGACCAGTCCTTGCATTTATGACTTTGCAGGTCTATAAAGCAAAAGAAAGGTAAAGTAAGATTATACTCACAGTCATGGTTTCACTTAGTAATCACTTTGCTTTACAGCTGAGTTGCAATTGTGAGTGCTAAATGAGGACTACCTATATACATATTTCATTCTGCCAACTCATTATATATAGCAAAAACCAAAAATACTTTACTTAAGAGAACCTAAAAAAAAAAAAAACTTTTGGAGAAGGTGGGTTGATTTGAAGGCCAGGATGGTTATTTAGGAAAACCTAAGCAAAAGTGCAGCTAAAATAACTGCTCCCACAAAACATTTATTGGTAGATTCAACAGAATACTGAGATAAGCAAAAGCTATGTTTAGAAAGACAGAAGGAAAAGGGATGAACAATTACATCAGTGACAGCAAGCTATTGCTCCAGTGTGTCAATACTCAGAAAGCCAGCATAGCAAATACTAGACTAGGAAGATCCATCTTCATATACATATTCAATCAGATCTAGCAGGAAGGGCATGTTGCAACTTCCACTGGCTAAAGAGCTTTGTTTGATGGGACTCAGGAAGAGACCCTTTTCTGCTGTGGCCCCACCCTTTGAAACATCATTCCTCCCAAGATAAGATTCAACCCAGTATTACTGGCCTTCTTTTAAAACTTGATTTTGCTTATGGACCTGGGGATCCCATGGAAGAGTAAAGCCAATAAGTTGTGGGTGGTAGGATAGTTCAAACTAGGCATCACATTTGTCATGCATCTCAACAGTTTTGGGATTTGGAGAAAGTTGCTTTTCCTTTTAAGGAGTATTTGCTTTATAAACTATGGTAAACTTATTTTTATAGATTATATCAAAGTCAAAGTTTCCTTATTTTAGGAAATTGAACAATAAATTTTCTGCAGTTGCCCTATACGCCACAAAAACATTGTTTAGGTTCACGTACCATCCTGGGGCCATTGGTTATCTAACCCTATTATATTAGAGTAAGCATAGGATGGTTCAAATTAGGAACACCATATGAAAGGTAGGAAATTTAGTTTTCCCTTCCAGCTCTGTTATGCAGAAGGAAATTAATTCTCTGAACATGCTTGGATTTATTCTTCAAGACCTCAGGGGCACTAATGGATTAAAAACGTAGGGGGGAGAAGAGGGTGGAGATAAATTTTCTGAAAAAAGAAGAAGAGACCTAAGAAGGACTAGACATTTCTCCAAGTGCACTAGTCCTGACAAGAATCAGAACTTGTGCATTTTTTCTAATAAAGGATATCCAAATATACATTTCTACCTGTTTATAGGGAAAGGACAAGAGAGCGAGAAAGATAAATTGTGTACTTTGCCCATGTTGCAAATATTCATTTGATTACCACATCTGTTGTCAAAATTTGTTCTAAAACCCAATGGCTGCAGTACAGTTTAACTGAACTATTATTATTTTTATTGAATTAAGTTAAATGCATAGTTACAATAGCAATAATGCTTATAATATGGGTTACTAAACAAAGTATAAATATAACAAAGTATATTTATACACATGACTGGGAAGTAGGGACAAATTCATTCTTTGTCAAAATGATGGTTTGTGGGTTGTTCCTAATCTGGGGTCCTCTCCCCCCATAAAAATTAGACTTCCTTGACCAGAACAGAATGCTAACATTTAAATTTCCCACAGTTCCCTAGTTGAATGCTTTGGTGGAGCATATTGGAGCATAATGGAAGTTTCCCTTACTTAGTCATGGCTCAGGAAAATTCACACCAGGCTGAATAAATCCGATCACTCATCCTGCAGAATGCACAACTTTTTGCTTGTTGAATTACTCTATGATAGCCTATTATTTTCATTTTGATACTACAATATCCCACACCTTAATACCCTGTCAATGGGCTCTGAAGACATGGTTTGCCAGTGGGCCTGGGCTCCTAGGGTAATACAGAGTCCATCAAGTGGGTTTATTAAATTGTTGTTGCCTGAAGGGTGGGAGTGTATTGGGTTTTGTTCTATTACTTTAAGCCTCCTGATAAACAAAAGGAGTTTTTGTGGGTTTTATTCTGCTAGTCGTTGCTGCCTCTAGGGGATGGTGCTCATCTCCATTTTGAGGCCACTGAGTCAGCGCTGTCCGAAGACGTTTCCGCAATCATGTGGCCAGCATGACATCACAGAGCATTGTTACTTTCCCATCAAAGTGGTACCTATTTATCTACTTACATATGCATGCTTTTGAATTGCTGGTTGGCAGGAGCTGGGGTGTGGATAGGAGCTCACCCCATCATGTGGCGCTTGGGTCTCAAACCTGGGCTGCCAGTTTTCCAGCCGACAAGCCCAGTATTTTAACTCCTGAGTCACCCTAAGTCTCCTGGGCGGCCATATAAGTTTGCTTAATAAATAAACCAAGCTATATGAATTGGCAATAATGGTGAAAGGCAGGCAAATGTTAGTTTCCATTTTCTAGCTTAGAGGCTTTGTTTATCCAGCTCCATTAGGCTTTGTTAATCCATCTCCATTAGGTTTTCAATGAGAGAAAAGGGTAGGGGGGAGAGAGAGAGAGATGAAAAAAATGTGTTCTTGTGAGTTCACCTTGAGTTGTTCAGAGTTCTCTTCTGAAGAATGTGTTCAAGCAGTCTCATTGTAGCCAGTTTGGTGAAATATGCTGAGTGTCCTATGTTGGATGTTGTAAATCAGCAAAGACATTAATTCATCCACACACAAGAGTTATTTACAGTGCATATGGGTCTTTTGTACAGGTGAAAGTAAACATTCTTGATAGACTGGAATTCTCCCTGGATTAAAAGTGCAGGGCTCACCCAATTTAGAAGACATAATTTTTATCCTAACCTCCCAAATGTTTTCACATGTAGGCTTCCTGACATGTTGTAATGAAACTTTGCCAAGATTAGCTGTGCTTCCAAACTGTGCTTTGCAAATTTCGAAGCATGCTTTCAGTTCATAGCTATCAACATGACAATATATCCACATGAATTCACCTGAATGCCGTTGCCAATTGTGATGACAGAAGACTGAGAAATAGAAGCAAGGAAGGAAAAAGATAGAGCTAGTCAGCTTGGGGAATATCCCTGTACTTCCAAACATAATTTGTGGAGTTGGATTTCTGCCATGAAGTTGAACTAAACATAGTAGGAAAGAAATTTCTCTTGAACAGTATCGTACCTGTATATCACTTATGATGAACTGGAGTAACGTTGCATCAAAAAGGTAAACAAAACAAGTCCAAACCCTAAATTTGTTGTACTTCTTTACAGCTATTCCTCCTCTTCTATCAATACAAATAGTCCTTAATTTAACAGTTCATTTAGTGACTGTTCAAAGTTACAATGGTGCTGAAAACAGTGACTTATGACTGTTCTTCACACTTATGACTGTTGCAGCATTCCCATGGTCATATGATCAAAATTCAGATGCTTGGCAATTGGTTCATATTTATGATGGTTGTGGTGTCCTGAGGTCATGTGATCACCTTTTGCGACCTTCTGACACATAAAGTCAATGGGGAAGCCAGATTCACTTACCAGCCATGTTACTAACTTAACAACTATGCAATTCACATAAGAACTGCAATAAAAATGGTCATAAAATGGGGGGAAGTTCACATAACAACTGTCTCACTTAGCAATGGAAATGTTGAACTCAACTATGTTATTAAATCAAGAACTACCTGTATATAGTTTAAAAAGAAAGTCCAATGACAAGTCCTCTGTCCAAGTTATTTTTAGAACTTAAACATAATGGACTCATCAATAAATTGACTTTGGGCCACAGGCTTTTAATAAGCACTATTTTATGAAAGAAGAAAGGAGGACAATACAGAATATATTATGTTTTTTAAATGATTAATTATTAGCTATAAAAAGATAGAATTGAAAAGTAAGAAAAAGTTGCGCTGATAAACAGCATTAATTCCACTCTCTCCTCAAGTGCCCATTTCAGCTCAGGAATTGACCTGGCCTGCTCCATCATCTGCAACCCTGGCATTGTCATTTGGACAATCCTAAGCAGTCATTTGCCCTCACTTCCAGTCCAGCTGTAATTGCATTACTTTGCCCAAATAAAGAAATCAGGAACGTAAATTCAGTTCATCAAGGCAAATAATTCTTTCCTTGGATTTAACCTAGAATAAAAAAGTTGGAAGGGACTTTGGAGATCATCTAGTCCAATCCCCTGCTTGAGAAGGAGACTCTATACAATTTCATACAAGTGGCTGTTCAGTGTCTTCTTAAAAGCCTCCAGCAATGGGGCACCCACAACCTCTGAGGGCAAGGCATTCCACTGGTTAATTGTTCTCACTGTCAGGAAATTTCTCCTTAGTTCTAGGTTGTTTCTCTCCTTGATTAGTTTCCATCCATTGCTTTTTGTCCTGCCTCCAGGTGCTTTGGAGAATAGGTTGATCCCCTCCCTTCTTTGTGGTAGCCCCTTAAATATTGGAACACTGCTCTCATGTCTCCTCAAGTCCTTCTTTCATTAGATTAGACATACCCTGCAACCGTTCTTCATAAATTTATTTATAAATATATGAATTTAATTTGAAATATATAAATATATAAACTTATTCCTGATTGAAATAATTATTCATTCACCCATTTCCTTCCCAGCAAATCCTTTACTTATGTTTCCTCTCCACTTGTTTTCTGGGATTATTCTAGTTCTTAATTTTATCATCACTCTCTGGCTTGTGCACTATAGCTTATATCCCTAGTATTATCTGTTGATTCGTTTCTGACAGAAAGTTCTCAGAATATGCTCAGCTTCTTATTCCATAAGATAAATTTAAAACCACACTGTTTAGAGACTGGTTAAGATCTTAGAATTTTGGAACAAGCATTTCCCAACTAATGTCACAATAAGACTGGTAACTTAGAAAGGAACATGGTCCCCTTTTGATGTCACAGAAAAATAGGCCAATGTCACTAAGAAAGAATGGGAAAACAAGGAGAAAATGAAACAATACTGAAACAAAATGAAGGAATTGAAAAATTAACAAGGCAGATGTTGCAACCTTCACCAAAGAAACTAATTTAAGCTATTTTTTTCTTAATTTTCATTGGTATTTCAGTGAACAAATATCAGTTATTTGTTTACTGAAGGAGTCAAGTGGGTGAAGGCATAGTTTTGAATCTTACTGGTCTTATTCTACACCACCTACTTGCATTCCTTAAGATTCATGTGTTCTGATCACTAAAAATAATTTTATATAATCAAAACATTTTTCCATAATATTCTTTTGTTCAAGAAAAACATTGGGCAATTCAAGGAAAAGGTTCATAGGTCCATAAATTTTCTTCTAACTGAATTTGTTTTGTTTGCCTATTTTTAAAGCTGGAATGAGCTGGATTTTCTTTTGGCTTTCATTGGTACAAGCCCCATAATTCTAGTGACTGTGTTTTTATATCTTGTCCCTTGCAGCATAGTAATATACTGAGATAATGTTTCCACCACTTCAGTAACTTTTTGAGATGGCTCCCAGCAGAGCAATTTTTGCAGGTCTTCATATTCAGAAAGACAAGAGTATTATTAAAGGCTATATAATCAACATTCTAAAGGAGGATAAGATGCTTCATCTATTTTCTACAAAATCCTATCTTTTAATTATTTGTTTTAATAAATGTAGTAATTACTAGCAATAATGAAAAAGAGCATTAAGTGGATTAACAATCCTTTAAGGGCATTCATTGTATTCAAACACCCTTTTAAGCCAATGACATCTCTTTTAGCTATCATATTGCACCGTATCGTGTTTGTAAAGAAGGTGAATCTGTCACTGGCTTGTATCATTTTTGTATCATTCTTTCTTCTGAATTACAGTAATCTAAGATTGTTCTCAAAGACACATTTAAATGTGTATTTTTCTCACAAATGTATTTAAAATTTGTGCATTCCTCTTAAGATAGATATTTACATATAGGCTTTGATTTGTTTAAATTGCCAAGAATTGCTTTGCAAGGGTGAAACTGAGGATTTCCCTTTTTATCTGCCCATTAATCATGAAGATCCCACTCCTGATTTATGTCTAGGATCTCCTTTTTTATAATTTTATCTAAAATATCTGTGCTCAGCAATTGAATTGGTAGGAACCGAAACAATAAAATACAACTATTCCTCACCTTACAATTGGTTTACAGACTGTCAGTTACAATAGTTTAAACAAAAAAAGTTACGTGAACAAAATTCAGGTGCTTGGCAAATATAAATATTTATGACAGTTGCTCCATCCTAGTATCACATGATCACCATTTATGACCTTTCTAGCCAGCTTCCAACAAGCAGAGTCAATGGGGGAAGCTGGATCCATTTTGAAGTCATATGAGTCACTTAACAACCATGGCAAAAAAAAAAAAAAGTTTGTAAAACTGACTCACTTAACAATTGCCTTGCTTACCAGCAGAAACTGTGGTCCCAATTGTGGTTGTAAGTCAAGGACTACCTCTTGTCATATCAACTGACTCTCTGGGTGGCTCACATATAGCTGTACAGGCAATCCAAGGAGAGAGAAGTCAGAAGACCACACACTCACTGTGGTTATCCTTTCTTCCTCGCCCATCCAACAGTGTAAGGCAATGCTTGATGATTTCCCCTGGCTAAAATTGGAATGTTAACCAACTATAGACAAGCTGCCATCAATCACTACATAAATGTGTGCCAAGGTTGTGCTCGGAGTTTTCTTTTTTCTTAATTCCCCTAGGCGCGCGCACAGCGCGCACACACACACACACACACACTCCCTCCCCCCTCATTGAGTTATTGACCTAATGACCACTAGAGGGCAGAAGAGACTGTCTCTTGATTATAATAGTATCAAGCATTGATTTTGTTCTTAGGATTTGGTGTATGAGAAAGATATGAAGTTTTGGGGTGCTCCAATAAATCCAAGTATCTTTTCCAGAATAAACCTGTCTAGACTGCAACCTGCCTGTTAATCGACCTATCTGCCATTTTTTGTATCTACAGGTTGCCAGGTAGTAATTGCCAGATTTATGTAGCCCAAATCCATAGCTATATATATAATGCTGAAGAGCTGGAGCTTGAGAAAGGAGTTTTATTATGCATATGTAGATGAACAGCATGATATACTCTTTAAGTGCAATGAATTAACACCGCTGAAGCCAGGGTTCTCATCACCCTCATCATCAGAGAAAGGATAAATGCAGAGAAAAAATGTCCAGATACTATCTCTCTTGCATACTTAAATCCTCCTGAATCGCTGAGGTCACAACACAGTAGAAGGGAGCTAGTATTCAAAGAAAGGAACCAGTTCAGCACTATGCTGTGATTCAATGTTAGCACCCCAGTTATGGGAGCCCCACCTGGAATGTTAAATTATCTGCACCAGTTGCAATGAACAGCAAACAGGACATTGTTTCCTGTACTGGTGCCCATGTGAACTTTCTGCTGTTCTTCATATGTTATTTTAATTTTTTATTTTTGTTTATTTTGTCAAGCATGCATTTGATAATATAGATAAGTATAAACATAATTATTAATACATGAAATGGATACAAATAAAGGGGAACATTAAGACAGAGACAGTAGGCACGTTGGTGGACTTATGAACGCCTCTTACAGACCTCTTAGGAATGGGGTGAGGTCAATGGTAGACAGTCTGAGGTTAAAGTGTTCGGGGTTAGTGGAAGAAACCACAGAGTCAGGTAGAGTATTCCAGGCATTGACCAATTGCTGAAGTTGTATTTCCTGCAATCGGGTTTTGTGCGGTTTACCCTGAGTTTGTTATCTATTGTTGTGCTTGTGTATTGTTGAAGTTGAAGCTGAAGTAGTCATTGATGGGTAGGACATTGTAATGGATCATTTTATATACTACGCTTAGGTCAGACCGAAATTGGTGTAGTTCTAAGTTATCTAAGCCTAAAATTTCAAGTCTGGAGGCATAGGGTATTCTGTTGTGAGAATGGTTACTCATCTGATGCTGCTGGCTGGATGATTGTCATGGGAACTGGGACGTTCTCCTAATGGGTGGGCCTTAAAAACAACAATTCCTTATTAATTCCATATATAAGTGACCTGAAGTCGAGCAGAAATTCCCTATCACTATCTTCTTGAGACAGTGATCCAGGTCTAAATGGTTTACTGCTTAAATCACTTCAACTTAGACAACTTTGCCAGAAGGAATGGTAGTGAAAGATCCAAGAGAATCAAAAGCACTGCAGTCCCATTGTCTCTCTCCCAGCTAGGTTAACATGGCATAGCCAAAATCAGATCTGAACCCTGAAATAAATGGATCAACTTTCAACAGTGAGTTTCTAGATCACAAACACAAGAACCTTGCCCTGGAAAAGGATTTCAACCTTCTGGGTCCAATAAGGATCCATCTGCTTTTTTCCCCTTCATCATTGCTATAAAGCATATTGATTAATAAATGATTAAAATTTGATCAGATTCAGTATGAGTTTTTCCCCCATCTGCATTCTAGCTGTTGTCCATGGCTTCCAGTCACTGCAAATTCTGTAGGCACAAAATTCATGAAGATACACTGTACAGTTATAGATACAAGCCAACCACTAGCCAATGAGGCAATTTCTTTAAGTGACAGGTTTTGATTACCATGAAATGCTAACAAATTAGCAATTATTTAACATTTTAACCATTTATTTTTATTGCCAGAATGTGAAAAGAACTTGTAGATTTTCTGCTTCATGTATCAAATATCCTGGCTGGATTTGAATGTGCTGTACAACAATATCAATTCAATTATTCCTTATAAATTAAGGGTGGGCTTTGATATTTTCATTTTTATTTATGGCAAGGATGAAGAGATAGAAGGGATGTTTATCAAATCTACATTTTGACAACACCGAGAGGGTTAATATATCAGAGTAAAATAATTTTCAAAACTCTAGTGAAACCAACTAAAAATAAGAAATTAACAGAAACAATATACTTATTCACTTAAAAAAAAGAAATCAAATGCACAGCAAGAGGAGAGGGCTGTTGTCTTTGCATACTCTGTATTTCTATTCTATGACATCTTAAATCATTTGCATACATTACAGCCTATAATATGAATTCTTGGCCTTGCTAAACCATGTCCTTGTGAGCTATGTATTACAGTACTTGACAAACTTGATTTAAATATTTATGTCACATAATTATTACTTGCAGTGAGAATAAAACTATGTGTAAACTTCCTGCTCCCACTGTTCCAGTTAGAAACAAAGGAATGATTTCTTAAACATTAACCTAAGATACGATCAGGATAGCATGAGACCAGCAGCACAGTTGCTCATAAACCAGTTATGGGAGAATAGCCAGTGACCATAGTAGCATATGCTATAGTTTACTCTTGTCATGTGTCCAAAAATAATACATCAGAGATGAACAAACTAATCTGGACACTCCCCAAATATCTGAACAGGCAAAGGAGGACATGGACAATTGGAGTAGAGGACAAATAAGGTGAAAGGAGGACACATTAACTGCTTAAGTTTCTTCGCATCTGTAATCTATATTAGAGCCAAAAAAAGTACCAGAAAACATACTTAGTAAATTGGGAAAATTTTGGTGGGCAAGGGTTGCACTTAACATTCTCAAGGAGGAGGAAAAGATGGAGGAATAATCCAAAACAGTAAAGTTGGAAGAGCTGAAAGATCTGGTTAAGGATAGACATGAAGAAAATCTACCTATGTGGCTGCTCAGAGTTAACAACAACTTGATGGCACATAATTTTTTTAAAAAAATGATACATGTTTGCAACCAAAATTTTTCCTTTTAAAAAAATATATTATTATTTTAAAAGCATGTACTCAAAAGAGGTTGAAGGGCTTTTATGGCCACACAGAATAACTGAATTGGAAGGGACCTTCAAGAACCCCATAAGATAGGGATGGGTTTCCGGACACTTCTCATTCCCATATGGCTTTAAGTTTGATTTAGACTTGTCTGCAACTCCGCATAGGCATCAACGCATACCTATGCTGCGAAGGGGTTGATGGGTATGTATAGGTTGCAAACAGGCCAATGTGCACACCTCCCAAATCTGAACATATTGTGCGGAGGTGCACATCCTGCCTGCTATTGGTTGATCCAATTCTGTGCTTTGTTCTTTCACAGATGCATAAATGCAACAGCTATGCAACCATCTCCAACACATATATTCCTCCACATGCAATGACACAGAAATGTAATCCTAGCTTTGGAGTGTCCTTCCCTATTCTACAGGATTCTTTAAAATGTTTCTATACTTTAAGGCGCCATTTTAAGAAACCTGCAAGTCAAATCTCATGTCAGGCTCAGACAGATTTCCTTGTCATCACACTCCAAATCCATTTATTGATTAGGAAGCAAGTCCAATTGTGTCCAATGAACCTTTACTGATAGGAAACTATAAATTAGGCTGGTAGGCTGGTTGATGCTATCAAATCCATATATTACATAATACTTATATATAGGATGAAGATGTTAAACGGTACACATATTATATATCATAATTACCGTTTACTCAGAAGTGTCCTAAATTATTTGCAGTATTTTTATGGGTTCAGAAGACCCTTCTTATGATGGAATGCTGACACCTCCTGGATATAGAAGAAAATGCTGAAAGGCTTCTATTTCAATTAAAAGTGTGGAAAATGGATTTTTTTTGCTATAGCAATCATTACATTGAAATACCGAAAAAAACATCAGGACCAATTAAATAACTAGGAATAAACATCAGTTAAAGATTACATTATTAGGGCTGAATGAAAATGTTTGATGCAACATTAGGAAAAGGGAAAAACACAAACCTGGAAGAATGAATACATAAAATCATATATACATAAGTGATACTAAAACTGGATTACAATCCCTGATATTTTTCTCTTTGACAAGCATGAAAACAAATATTCTATGCCTACTTCACTGTCAATCCAAGGAGAATTTTAAGACTCCATATCACTCAAAAATGCTAGGATTATTTTCTGGAGGAGTCAGAGATCCTATGAAAGGAAGAATACTTGCAAATTCCTATATAGACCCATCTTAAAAATTGTGTAAATAAGTTTATAACGAAGGATCTGATTCCATATTAGCAATAGCCTGAATGTTCTCGCCTTGTTCAGAAACAAGACATTGTCTACACATCAAATACAGGCTGTCTTATGCTACATTTCATATATATTGCAGGTCTTTTTCCTGTTTAAACATTTGTAGTTTGGAGTCCTTTGGTTGCATCTGACATCTCCCATAATCTCTGAGAAATTATGGGATCTGAGCATATTAATTTATAGAAGGCTGTTCTAACTTCTGTGTTGACCAAAATCCCTGGCATAAAAGGAAAACATTTTATCTATTAACTTCTCAGACCCTGCAGAGACAGAGTAGAGGAGATTAGAAAAAATATTTGTTTGTTTGTTGCCCAGCTGGCAACTTAGGAAAATTAAAGACATAATTGTACATTAACCTATAAGAACATACAGTAAGAATGGAATAGAGTAGAGTAGAGTAGAATCAGAAGTGGTATTCAGCAGGTTCTGAACTGTTCTGGAGAACCAGTAGTGGAAATTTTGAATAGTTTGGAGAACCGGTAGAGGAAATTTTGAGTACTTCAGTATACCACCTCTGACTGGCCCCAGCCTCATCTATTCTCTGCCTCCTGAGTCCCAGCTGATTGGCTGGGTCTTCGTTTGTTGCCCTGCACAGGAGAACGGAGCTGGAAAGCAGGTTAATGGGGTGGGAATGGGATTTGGCACTAACCTTCTCCTGTAATGGGATGGGAATGGAGATTTTGCGGTATCTTTCCCCTGCCACCCACCAAGCCACACTATGCCCACCAAGCCACACCCACAGAACCAGTAGTTAAAATATTTGAATCTCACCACTGAGTAGAGTAGGGGAGGAGAGGAGAGAAGAGAAGGAAGGAACTTTAGATGCCTTTTAGTCCAAACCCCTGCTCAAGCAATTAATAGATGATAGATAATCAATAATTCTAACACAGTAAAAAAGAAAGCTAGAAACACTCAAAGATCTCACTCATTGATCAATCCACAAATGATTATTCAAAATATATCATTGTGACAGTCTTATGGAAAATCAATCAGATACCTTAAATCAATATGCTTTGATCTTGTTTTAAGAGCAATACTAGTTGCTAATTTTATAGCAGCCTGGTTATCTTCGTACACAGTAAATGGTTTACTTACATCCAACTCAATATCCAAACATAGTTGTTTAAAATAAATCAGCTTTTTACATAACAAAGATAAACAAGAAAATTCAGCTTCCATTGTTGAAAGACTGATATGTTGCTGTCTAATTGATTGCTATTCAATCATTACATTCCCTAGCATTATTACCAGACCAGATGTTGATTTCCTTGTTTTGACATCGTTTGCAAAACTTGCATCAGCATATGCAGTGAGACTCAATTCCTTATCGGGTTCTAAATACAAAGCATAATCAAAGTTTTTTTCAAATATCTAAGTATTCGCTTTGCAGCCTGCCAATGTTTAACATTACGTTCTATAGTGTACCTTGCCAACTGATTTACACTATAAGTTATATCCGGCCTTGACCAATTTCCCAAATATGGCAAACTACCTATTAAAGACTGATAAATATCCTTATCAAATATAGGACTATCAGTGTTACCATTGTTAAACTCCTTCCCCATAGGTGTTTTGGAAATTTTGCATTGGTCCATGTTATACCTTTTTAATAAAATGATTATTTTATCTACTTGAGATATTTTGAACTCTTTTTGTGTCTTATATATATCAAGTCCAAGATAGTGTTTAATTTCCCCTAGTGTTCTTATCTTGAACCTAGCTTGCAAACTGTCTATTATATCTTCAGTTTCCTGCATAGTCTTAGTGATTATGGCAATATCATCAGTAAACAGTAATAAAAATTCCAACATCCCATTCTTCTTCCTTTTTAACAAACATGGGTCTGCCAAACCACTCTCAAAACCTATTTTGTTTAGTTCCTTTACTATGCATTTGTTCCACTCATGCCTGATTGTTTAAGTCCATATAAACTTTTCTTAATAACCAAACAGTTTCCTTCCTATTAGCATCCATTCCAAGAGGTTTTTTTCATGTATATAGTATGTTGTAATGGAGTGTGCAAGTACGCCATTTCAACATCTATATGATTCACTACGTATTTATTTTTTGCTGCCCATATAAGCGCTGCTCTTAAAGTGCTAGCCTGTAGGCTTGGAGCAAAAACCTCGTCGTAGTCTAATTTTTTTTGAGTAAAACCCTGAGAGATTAGGCAGTGCCTTATGGATAACATTTCCTTCCACATCTTTTTTAAGTTTATAAAGCCATCTGCACCCAATTGCCTTTTCACCTTTAGAAAGTTTGACTTCATCGAATACCTTTAATTCAGTCAATGACTTTAGCTCCTTTTTCATAGCTTCATTCCAAGCTTTTTGCTCTTTCTCAGAGTAAGACTTAATGTCTTCATAGTTATAACATTCAAGACCTGTTTGCTGAGCAACATTAGCCTGGTATCTATCAGGCGGTCATGACACTCTTGTTGTCCTTCTGGGCAATACTGGACTAGTCACCTGATTAAACTCCTCTTTTACCTCCCCTATCAAGCTTTCATCTACTTCTTCCTCTTTCACAGAGACAGAGGATTCCTCTATATCTGAATCATCACTTAGTGTTTCCTCTACAGATTCATTATCATCATTATTCTTAATTGGTACTTTTGATTCTACAATGACATAATCCTGGTCTATTTTCTCCCATCCTAAGTGCTCTGGGAACTTTGCAATAGCACTACGATAAACCTTAGTTGTGCCTGGTTCCAAAATCTAAATGACCTGTGATTAGATTCGTATCCTATAAAAAACATATTTCTAGCCCTAAGTTGCTCCTTGCTTCTCAGCTGAGCTGGGATATGTACCCATGCAGGGATTCCAAATACATGGAGATAACTGAGATCTGGTTGTCTACCACGCCAGCGAACAAACGGCAATTCATTTGTTGCTGTGTGGACTACATTATTTAAGATATGATTAGCACATTTTGTGGCTTCTCCCCACAATTTCTTGTTTAAATCAGAATCACTGAGCATAGCTCTAACCATGGTTTGTAATGTCTGACCTCTCCGTTCACAATAAGCATTATGTTGAGGTCTATAAAGCACAGACCACTTATGGTCTATACCTGCCTTCTTCAACATAGCTATGAACTTATTATTAGTGGACTCTGACCCATTATCAGTCAGTAATGTCATGACTTTATGTTTTGTCTTTCTTTCTACAAACCTTAACCAATTAGTAAAATTCTGATATGTTTCAGCCTTGCTTTTCATTAAATAACAAAACCCATATCGAGAATATAAATCTACAATACTCAATATATATCTCGCTCCCCCAAAGCTGGGTTCCTTTGGACCAATTAAGTCTGCTACTACCACTTGTAGAGGCTCACTGGCTTTAAAACCATTTGTTCTATTAGCAGGAGTTATTTTACTTTTTTCCTTGTTGCAAACATTGCAATCTACATAGTGATTACAAGGCTTTATCCTGATACCTTTTGATAATTCCATAGTTCTTCTTAATGCTTTAAAATTAACATGTTCCATACATCTGTGTAATAGATGAATACATTCGTCATGTGGCTTTCTGTTCTCAAATTCCACCTTAGTGTTTAGAACTGGGTTGTCTTGTAATATAAACAAACCATTATCAAGTTTAGCCGTAATATGCTTACCTTGTTTCTCTAGCACACATTCTAACCCTTTGAATGTTACCATATATCCCGCTTTTATCTGTACGTTCACTGATAATAACTGATAAGTTGCACTAGGCACATACAGCATGGGCAACTCCTCATTTAGACAAGAACAAAATGCATTACCTTTTCCTGAAGCCTTTAGCTTCCAGCCATTAGCCAGTGAAATACTTTGAGCACTATATTCCATATGAACAAACTGCTGCTTTCTATTAGTAATATAATGTGATGCTCCACTATCTACAACCCATTTATCATGGTTTCCTGCTAAACCAGTATTACATATAGCTAAATTATTGCTGTTCTTTTTTAACTTTCTACCCTGTGTATTTTTCTTCTTGCAATTTCTAGCCAAATGACCTTTAACCCCACATACATAACATTTTTTAACAACATAAACTGTAGCTTGTTCTTCAACCATAGATTGGTCATCTTGTCTCAGTTGTTGTCTGTCCTTTCGCCGTCTTGACTCTTCTATTAGCCTCCCTGTTATGTTAGTCAAAGTTATTTCTTCCTTGTCTAACACTTCAAGTGAAGATACATAGTCATCATAAGAGTCATCCAAAGATGAAAGGATAATATAGACTTGATGAAGTTCAGAGAAAATTAGCTCCTGTTCATGAAGTTGTTGCAGAGCACTCTTCATATACTCCAAATGAGTAAGCATATCATCGCGTTTACACATACGCGCTCTAAACAGCTTTCATGTTAGATTAATATGAGAACCAACACTGTCTCTAACATAGAGCTTCTTGAGGGTCTTCCAGCATTTGATAAGTAATGATAAGTAATCACAGAGTTTCCTTGGTTACAAGGTGTATGCAGCAAATGAAAGTAGTGTGCAAAATTGTAGCAATGAGTATACAGTCACACAAGCACAGAAGTTGCAGGGTAAAGGGTTTTATATACAGGAGTATAAGCACAATCCAAGATTCAGTCCAATATTCATACACAGTTCATCAGTCAATAGAATATATAACTAACCATCATAGTTAGCAGGCAAAACAGCAATACAGCATCTTCGATACATCCATGCAGCAATGGAGAGATATAGTTACAGAGTGATGAAGATACTTGCCAAGTAGAAGCAGCAGTAGCCAAGTAGCAGCCCAAGTAGAAGCCCGTAGCCATGATATGTGCTCTCTGGCTTCTTGCTATATAGTAATCCTGCTTCTTGTAGCTGATCAGTATCTTGGCTTCAGTAAAGTGCTGAGTCATTATGACATTATATGGTAAACCAATATAGTTCAGGTTCTTAAAGAAACCTAACAGATTGTTTCTGTGTGGTGGAAAAAAATATAATACAAGCTTCGAACTGTTTCCCCTTTCTGCCCCCACTTTGCAGAGTATTTTCCCCATTTCCCATATATTCTATCAGAGAGGGGGGGAGAGGGAGAGAGACTATTGCATATAAAAATTGATTTTATATACAGTCTAATTTTGGTTGTATGGCAAAAAATTTTTTTATTCTTAACAGAAATTTCATTCTGCAAAATTGTGATTCATTTATAATCTGTAAGCCAATCAGAGTCACCTTATAGAGAAGACAGATAGAATATCAATTTAATAAATAAAAAATAAAATAAAAAATATTCTGTTCCAATTCAGATTCTACATCTCAACAGGAAATTCCAGTTTCCATAAGGGAGGCAGAGGTGTGCCTGTTGAGTGTCCTTGTATAAACCCAACCTGCCCTTTCCATTTCAAAACATCCCTTCATTCTTTTTTATCTGAATGCAGTTCTACAACTGGGAACCCGGAAGGATGCCTCCACCTGGAAACAGCCAGAAAACAGGGATGTTTGCTCAGTTTCATTTATTTATTGTATTTCATTTAATTTGTATGGCCACCCATCTCAAAAGCATGACTTTGGGTGGCTAATGATTGAAAACAAAATAAATTATTTTCAAAACAAAAACCATAAGCAGAACTATAAATAACATTAAAATAGCATCCAAGCAACAACACATAGCAGTGATCTCCAATGATTAGAGCAAGAAATACTACCAGGATCAATCCACAAGGGTCTATACAAAGTTTTTCATCTTAATTATCTTATGAAGATATGAAGACAGTTAGGAATCTCTTTGGAGGCCACAACAGAAAAGGTTATCTTCCTGAGTCCTGCCAAATGGAGCTTTCTTGTGGATGGGACCTGGGGCATGCTCCTCTCTTAGATTTAACAAGATGGGTAAATACCTGTGGAGAGAGATAGTCCTATAAGTTACCTGAACCCAAGCCACCAGTACTTTGAATTTTAACTAAGAACATACTGTTAGTCAGTGCAGCTTGCAAAGCAGAAATGTCACATCTACTACAACATTTGAGAGTGCTTCTCCTAAGTAAACTAGAGAGAAACATATAGTGGTGTCTCCGTAAATATTTTTATATGTTGTCGTCAGGGGTGGGATTCAATGGTGGGATTCAAAACTTTTTACTACCGGTTCTGTGGGTGTGGCTTGGTGGGCGTGGCAGGGGAAGGATATTGTAAAATCTCCAGTCAGAGGTAGTATTTGCCAGTTCTACTCAGAACTTCCACTACCGGTTCTCCAGAGCTGGTCAGAACCTGCTGAATACCACCTCTGGTGGGATTCAAATTTTTTAACAACCGGTTCTGTGGGTGTGGCTTAGTGGGTGGGTGTGGCTTGGTGGTCATGTGACTGGGTGGCTTGGTCATGTTATTGGTCATGTTATGGCCAACTTGATATCACTCACATCGAGGCATGCATCACCTTGCCTGGCCTCTCATGATTGCGGGGATGCTGCAACAGTCGTAAGTGTGAAAAACGGTCATAAGTCACTTTTTTCAGTGCCATTGTAACTTTGAATGGTCACTCCATACAAGCAAAGTACCAGCAAAGGAGGGGAAAAAAACTCCAGACAAGTTCCTGACACAGGAAGTCTAGTCCTGCCAAGAAAGTAATAAGGGTTAACGGAGAGGCAGTTTCTATAAGCAACACCAGAATATTTCCTTCCTCCCTTCCTTACATGATTAGGCCAGTCATTTCTTCTAACAACTGGTTCTTCGAACTACTTAGAATGTTAACAACTGGTTCTAGCGAATAGGTGTGAACTGGTAGAATCCCACCCCTGATTGTCATTATTTAAATGAGCATTTTTAGGATATATGCTTTTTCAAGATGACTTTCAAGTAACGTCAACAATGATGGATAAAATCACAATACAAAACCCAAAAAGACAATGACTTGCCAGGATCCTTCTTATAGAGCAGATCTTGACAGATGGTCATCTACAAAGAACTCTCTGGCTAAAGCAGGTTCTGAAGTGGTATTCACCCGACTCCCCCTCCCATCTCCCTTCCCATCTCTGAGATACTTCCCACAGGGCAGATGGAAAAGAGAAAGTGACACTCTCAAATGGGACAGAAAACCCTTATCCATGTCCCAAAAGACTGAATTTCTTTATCTGGTCAAAGTCACCTCTTTAATGATAAAGCCTCTCTCTGATGTTTCTTTTAAGTATAATATTCCATCTGTATATGGATTCTGTAACATTGATTACTGTTTCATCTAGTTTTTCTTAAAAAGTGTGATATGGAAAAGCAAGTATGTCAATGCATGAGGGGAACACCACCATCCCAATTCAGTTTATTGGGGAGACCAACAAAATGGAAGGCAATCTTTCCAGTTCTCCAAAGCCTCTTCACACAATAATAAAAAACAGGGAATGAGGAAGAAGGGGGAAAAAAACTTTAAAAACTAAGCCATATGTTCTAGTTGTGAAATCAGATGCTCAAAGGCAGTTGGAGATGGCAGTTGGAGACAGAGAACAGTTGTTGAAAACATCTGCAATTAATGGCAACCTGGCATTCAAGGATACGTCAAACAGCCGCCTCCTCTGTCCTTAATAATGCAAAAGGCTATTAGTCCCTAGTCTGTTTCTTACCACAGATTCTTGGATGTACAATGAAGCATGATAGTATTAATTCTCTGGAAAAACAGAAAGCACTAGTCAGGTTAAATTGTGTTACCTAATAGGTCAGCCAACCAGTATGTTTTAGGGATTATGGTGTAGAATTGTCAAATTGTCTGCCCTCAAACCAAGAAAACTCACTGGGTGACTTTTGAGCCAATTTTTCTCAGCTAAAGGCACTTCAGAGGCAGAGGTGCTATTCAACCAGTTCTCACCTATTGATTTGCTGTGGGTCGCAGAACTGATAGCGACCCCTGGCTGCCCTGCCCCCGAACCAGGTCGCCCGGTCGCCAACTTGTCCTGTTTGCTCTCCTGGCTTTCCCAACCACGTGGTGCCATGGCGCAGCTCAGGCGAATGTCCCAGGGCTGCTGCACATGCACACTGCGTGTACCGTTGCTACGCATGCAGTACACATGTGCAACAGCCCCGAGACATCCGCCTGCCTGCCTGCCCTCCTGGAGCACATTTTCTGCTTTCTACTAGCTGACGCGCCTCTTCCAGCCCAGCCTGGCCCAGCCAGCCAGCAGGTGGGTGGGCGGATGTCCCGGGGCTTCTCCTTTGTCCTGATATGCCTGCAGCGGCTGGTCCTCCTGCCCCTCACCCTCCCCTCCCTCGCCTAGCCTGAGAAGGTAAGGGTGACGGCAAGGGATAGCCATCTCTCCCCGACTCGGTGTGTGTGTCTCCCTCAAAGCCGCGGCTGGGCTTTCCTTGGTGCTCCTTGCTATTTTCATTTCTTCTTTTTGGAATCCACACTGGCTGAACAAGGATCGCCAGCTGCGCTGGAAGCGTCTCTTTGGTCGACCCATCTCCCCCTCCCCCTCCTCTCGCAACTGGCAGCCGTGGCAGGGCTGGGAGGATGGCGTGCACACCCGAGGAGAAGAAGGAGGAGGAGAAGGATCACTTGAAGGGATGCTTCCAGCGCGGCTGGCGATCCTTGTTCAGCCAGTCTTGATTCCAAAAAGAAAAAAAAAAGGAAAGCCCAACTGCGGCTTTGAGGGAGACACACACACACACAGTGGGTGGGGGGGAGAGAGGGAAAGATAGGGAAGAGCGCTTGGCCAGCTGTGGCTTTGAGAGAGAAAGGGAAAAAGAAGGAAAGAGAAAAAGAGGGAATGAGAGTGGAAGAGAGAAAGGTCTTCTAGTCCAAACCCTCTGCTTAGGCAGGAAAACTGAGGATGCCAAGTCTGAGTGGAGGGCCAGGCAAAGGTGTCAGAATAATCTTTGGAGGGGACCCTATACCAGGGGTCTCCAACATTAGCATCTTTAAGACTTCTGGACTTCAACTCCCAGAATTCCCCCCAGAATTTTGGGAGTTGAAGTCTACAAGTCTTAAAGTTGCCAAAATTGCCTGCCCTATACCATTTCAGAGAAATGCTTGTCCTGTCTCTTCTTGAAAACCTCCAGTGTTGGAGCGTCCAGAACTTCTGGAGACAAGCAGTTCCACTGGTTAATTGTTCTCACTGTCAGGAAATTTCTCCTTAGTTTTAGGTTGCTTCTTTGTTCAGTTTCGATTCATTGCTTCTTGTTTTGTCTTCTGCTGCTTTGGAAAATACATTGTCCCCCCTTCTTTGTGGCAACCCCTCAAAACCCTGTTTTGTGACCTGCCTATCACACTCTTGGACAAAGCATGTGAGCCATTTCCTCCTTTCAGTGGCCCATAAAAGTACATCTATAGTATGTGGATGCAGATAATAAAGTCGAAAAAAGTGAAATTTTTTACAGAACTATAGATACATTGAGGCTGGGGTAACAAGGAGTGGCTGGAAAGGAAGGAACTGGGCGAAACGCCCCTTGACATGAGTGATGTCAGGTTGGCCATGCCCACCAAGCCTCATGCCCACCAAGCCACACCCACCAAATAAGCCACGCCCACAGAACCGATAGTAAAAAAAATTGAATTCCACCACTGTTCAGAGGGCTATTGTTTTCAGCATAAAATGAAGAGAAAACTCCATGAAAGATGGGAGGTAAATTTAGCTAGTAATGAGTAATTTATACAGGGCTGTATAAATTCTTTGAAAGAGGTCACTTGTTATATACATGGGTGTGTGTACAACACATTTTTTTTCCAAGTCAGTCATGGCTTTTTTTTAGGCTCGCATATCACTTTTGGAAGCTGCTTCCATGAATGTGCACACAGAACTAGTATATTTTATTGGGAAATATATCACCCACGTGAGCTTCACGGGGATATAAAAATCAGTTTTCCCCACATGCAGAATCTGCCTGCTTGACCCTAAACACAGTGTCTAGGTAATTCTGATAGTCTAAACTTCAAAAGATTAAATGCTAACATCTGCTTAAAATGTACAATTTTAAAAATCCAATTACTATATGGGTGCACTTTCAGTAGTCTGAATGGCTAGAGATTCTAAATACTTTAAAATGGAATTCTCTACCCCCACCCCCACCAAGCTTTCTTCAGAGCCATGTTCTCTGCCTAAGGCTGCACAACAAGGCAGACGTGCTTACGAGAACCTTGGCATATGATAAGGAGTTGAACAGTAGTCGCTTATCATTCATCATCCTGCATTTTACATTGTACTTGTTTTAAGCCACCTACAGTGACTTTACAGTGAGATTGGCAGCCATATAAACAGGATAAATAAATTCTGATGCAGAGCTTCAAGTAGGTGATAGCTTCAGAAATAAATAAATTCTGTACCTCAGTATCGAATTGTGGAATTCTTGGATTCTCTGAGGTTAGTTTTCTTGCAGATGTTTTGCTATGGTACCTACTTGGTAGCATCAGTTGTGTAGCAAAATATCTGCAAGCCAACAATAAAAACTCAGAGAGCACCAAGAACTTTACGAATAAACTCTTGATACAAACTTTTCACAAGTCTGCATGTAATTAAACACATACTTGGGAATTTCCACCTGTTCTAGTTCTCAGAATCTTCATCAACAGCTGTTGATGGCAGAACAGGGTTCTCCCATACTGACTTAGGAAGGTAATCGATAAAAATGAGACATGGCCCCAAATTCTTTTTGGCAGTGAATCCCAGCTTTCAAACTGCTGCAACCAGGTTAACCAAGTAAACCAGGTGACCTAACTAAACCATGTAAAATACAGAAAGGGACAAAACAAGGATGTCCTTTGTTACCTTTGCTTGCTATTTTTCTTTTTAAAGTGTTGAATAGAGATATTAGACAGCATTAGGAAATAACAGGTTTGAAAATCAAAAGAAATTGAGGCTTTTGCTGATTATTTAGTCGTGATTTCACAAAAACCTCAGCATGACATTAAATCGAAGGACTATCATGTGTTAGCATGATATAAAATAAATAAACAAAAAATGAAGATGTTGGTTAAAAATATGAGTACACCAGACCCAGAGACTGCGGGAAAAAAGGCAGGTTTTAAAATTGAAAAGGAATGATATCAAAAAAGACTTATTAAGGTGGGACAAACTACAACTATCATCATTGTGTAGAATTTCACTGAATGTTTGGGGATGTTATTTCTATTTCAGACAATAACAATATTGGCAACTGATGTGCCATTTAAACAATAGCAAAAAAATATTTCTGTATGGCAAGGTAAAAAAAATCAAGAATGGCAAGATGCCAAAAAAAAGAGATGGGCTAAGATTATCTGATGTAAAATTCCTGTTTCAATAGTCTAGTCTGGATAAAAGATTGGTGACACTGAAGTATAGGATGTTACTGGAGCAGGAAAGATATGCATATATGGTATAGCAAAGTTAAGGTTAATGTAGATTTTCAAAAATATTTTCTTAGGCATGACATGATGAGAGTTTGCAACAGATATCAATATGCAAGTTGAACAACTCCTAAAATTCCTTTATGGTTGTCACCCCAAGAAGCTTTCTTTAGAACAGAAATGATAACTTACATAAACTTAGATATGCTGATTTACTGCCATTTTCTGAAAGAGAATTTAAATTAAAAACCAGAGAACTGGAAAAGGTGATATTTGTCAGTGGTTTACTTATGCTGAGAAATTTTTTTGAAGGTAATGAAATAATTTGTGTTAGAAACTAGCACAGTTTTTAGCGTTTACAGCTAAAAACAAGCAGTCCTTGCAAGTAGAAAACAAGGGTAGCAAGTACAGATAGTCCTCACCTTACAACGTTCATTTAATGACCAAAATCACAGCATTGAAGTGACTTGTGATCATTTTTCACACTTATGACCATTACAGCATCCCCACGGTTACACGATTTACATTTACAGATGCTTGACAACTGGTTCACAACAGGATCATACAGCCAACTTTTGTGACCTTCTGACATAGTCAATGTCATGGGTGTCAAACTCATGTTGTCACATTGCCATCACATGACATATTGTGACATTTTTTCCCTTTGCGGAGCTTGGGGTGAGCGTGGCCTGCACATGATGCATTCAGCCCATGGGCCACCGTGTGTTACCCCGGTCAGGTTACTAATTTAATAACTGAAGTGATTCACTTAACATGGCAAGAGAAGTCACAAAATGGGACAAAACTCCCTTAGCAAATTTCTCATTTAACAACATAAACTTGGGGCTGAATTGTGGTCGTAAGTCAAGAACTGTCTGTTGTGGGAACTGATTGGTTATTTGATTGACTGATTGATTGAATTTTTATAAGTGTTCATCTCACTTTTATATAATCATAGACTTTTGTCTGACTAAGAATAAATTCCTTGCAGGTTGTACAGAAAAGCAAGGACACCCACAGCTTTCCCCTCACGAACAGACTGAGGGGAAGGGAGAGGAGGGGGCTAAGGGGAATGGAAGTCCCACCAACGTCTTTAGGAATTCAATGCTGTTTCTCTAGCTTGATAACTTAAGATGTATGAACTTCAACTCAATATCGAGAGCAGCACTCTAATGCCACCGCGGCCTCCCCTACTTAGAGCCGAGTTATAAATAGCACAGAGACGCCCCCTCCTGGCTAACCACCAATGACGTCAAGGGTGGGGAGAGTGGCGCTGGCTTTTCAGACACGGTCGCGCGGCGAGGGTTCTTTTCCCAGCGTGCACCGCTCTGTGCTGCGTCATCGACGCCCGGGCGCAAACGGGCTAGTCTGTGCGTGGCCGGCTCCGGGTGCGGTCGACGTGCGTTCAGTTCCGCGATTCTTCGTCATGGCCTCTGCTGGGACTCATGTTTCTCCTGCCGCCGCCGGCGCCCCGCTCTCCTCAGCGCCGCCGCCGCCGCCTCCTCCTCCTCCTGCTCCCCCCGCGGGGATTCTGATCGGCGACCGGTTGTACTCGGAGGTGTCGCTGACTATCGACCATTCGCTCATCCCCGAGGAGCGGCTCTCGCCGACGCCTTCCATGCAGGACGGACTGGACTTGCAGAGTGAAACTGACCTCCGGATCCTGGGTTGCGAGCTCATCCAGGCCGCGGGCATACTCCTACGTCTGCCACAGGTCAGCGCAACCGGGGCCGAACAAATACGGGGGAAAGAAGGGAAAGCGGTTGGGGGGGGTGGGGGGGGGCGGAGAACAGCTAGCGGACGGGAAGGCCTGGTCTCGGCCTAACCGAAGTCCCGGCCGTTCCAATTTTCCAAAGGAGAACGAAGGGTTTAGAAAAGTCGGGAGGTTCGCGGGCGTTAGAAAGGCCCCGCTGTGGCGGAGACGAAGGAGAAGGAAAAAGGGAGGGGGGAAGGAAACGGGCGTTTGACGCAAAATGGCGGCGGCTTCGCGACCTCGGCCTGCTTGACAGGCCCAGCTCTGTCGCCGCTTCCGGGAAGAAGGAAGGGGGGGGGGTTAAGCGCAGACGCTTCTGCGCATGCGCCTTTATCCCGGGCGACTGAGATGGCTGATCTTTCTCTCCCCCCCCCTCCCCGTCTGGGGATTGTCTTCGCAGGTGGCGATGGCGACCGGGCAGGTGCTGTTCCATCGTTTCTTCTATTCCAAGTCCTTTGTCAAGCATAGTTTCGAGGTGAGTTCTAGGGGCATCAGGGAAAGGGAAAGCTGGATGGATTTGGTGGGAGGGGGAGGGTGTTTTGGAATGATTTTGTGCTTTGCAGTAATATATGAGAGTCAGGTTCAAGGGCCATTTTCACAGGAAAATGGGCTTTTTTTTTCCAGATTGTGGCTATGGCCTGCATTAATCTTGCTTCCAAAATTGAAGAAGCTCCCCGTCGGATAAGAGATGTGATCAATGTTTTCCATCACTTACGCCAACTAAGAATAAAAAGGTAAGGCCAGCTCCACTTTTTATTACCTGAAACATACCTGTGTATTTTGTTTAATTGTACACTCACACAATATAGTCTCAAACTTGTGGAGGTTTCAGTTGCACAGGGTTACTTTAGTAGGTTGAGGGATCTTTGAATTGTTAGTTAATGTACGGTTTTTTAAATGGTGTGGAGATTATAGTCATTTATTTAGCTGGTTTACTCCTCTGTAAGTAAGGCTAGAGGTCTAACGTGTTTAATAACTAATTGATGAGAAATTGGAAATCTTAAGGCATTAAGTTGGTACTTGTTGTTTATTTTATGTTGCATCAGACTTTGTTATGGTGACTTACTAAATCTGAATTCCAGTTAAAGTATAGATAGAGTCATTGGTAGAAACTAGTATATTTTATCTAAGATAGTATTTTGGAATATCTACATTTAATTGTTTTCAAATTGACGGTAGTACTATTGGTTTGGACAGTTGACAGTAATTTGATATAGAGCAGATACCTGTTTTAATAGTGTCATAAGCAAATGAAGCCTGAAAGCCATCTGAACCTAGGAACATGAACCAGACTTGTTGCTCATCATGCTTTTGTGTGCTTTAGTGATTGATTTAGAACTGTTTTGTTGTGGAACTGCTCAGTTTTTAATACAAAATAAGCTTTGAATTAGGAAGCTTTTAAAAAATAAAAGCTTAGGAAATCTTTAAAGAAATACATTAGTTTCTAGACTGTTTCCTTGTTTTAATCTATAAATTTTGTCTCAGTGAATTTAGTAAGTGATAAAGGTGGTTTCAGTGATTCCTTGAAATTTAGTGAAGTTCCCAAGAAGTTGTATGTTTATAGGATAATGGGCCATTCTAACATAAATGTTTGAGATATATTTAGGTATTTATGCTGAATAAAAAATATTCATTGCCTATATTGGCAAAATACATGTGGCTAAATCTTGCTTATTTACTGTTCAAGTGTTTTCTTAAAATAAGCAATGAAAATTTCATTTTGAATGCAAATGCAGAAAGGGCACTTTGAGCTATCTTTTGATTTCAAGTGAAGCAAATATATCATAGCCAGTGAGTCGAATATTTACTTTATCTAGGTTCTGATTTAACAACTTGTATATATTTTAATTATTTTTTAAAGCTTATAAACTAACATTCCAGACATTGGCATACTGCTTTAGGTGTCAGTGTTGTATCGGGAAACTATGCTTCATTTACATTTCTAATTAATTAATCTAATTTAAATATTCTCTGAAAATTCTGCAACAAATCTGGTTATGGAAACTTAAAATTTGGCATGCAGGTTCATTTTTTTTAACAGGATGTAAGTATATTTCTGTGCGTGTTACAATTTTACAAACAAATCAGTTGTACACGTTATTAACTTTAGCTCTTTTTTCCCTTGCAACCGACTATACAGCGACCAGCTACATTTACCAAAGCCTGGGTGATGTGGAGTGGTTCATAGAGATGAAGCTGTCGTCATGGCAACAGTGAGTGACGTATGGAAAATCCCCAAGGAGAAGCCAGTGCTCTCAGAATAGGTCACTGGAACCGGGGACTGACAGGTTGGCCATTGGTGAACAATTTGGAAGAACTCCTGTATCTTGGGTTAAGCTTTTATCTTTGCTGTCCAGGTTTTTGGAAACTAGTAAAGTGTGTGTGTGTGTATGTGAATTTTAACTACAAATCTTATCTGTTGTGCTGAATAACTTTATTTCATAATAATTTATTCTGCTGAATTTGAGAATCCAAGGTGAATATTTCACCTTTACAACAGTGTTTCTATGTGCAATGGACTACTATCAATGTGTAGCTTTTTATTGAATGGTATTTTTCTACAGATTATTTTGAAATGCAAGTATTTTTCTTTATGAAACAAAGCAATTGAATGTGGAAGTTAATCTTTAAGAATATAATTAGCGTAAGTTTTCAGTGATACTACAAAATGTGTACTTTCTTTGTTTCATTTGGAATAAGATTCTTGTTGATTTTGGAAGTATAAAAGGTGGATTTGTAAAGTAAAAGTAAATATGCATGCTTAGCAAATGAAGAAATACATGTTTTGCATGTGAAAATCCAGTCACATCACTTATTATGTGGTATTAAAATATTGCATGAGCACCTTGGAAGGTGCTGTTATAATAGATAACATGAATGGTTTAGTTTACAGAATAAAATATGGGTATGTTAGATAAGTTCATTATTTGCATTTATTCTAACAAATTTAGTGAGAAATTCACTTGAAAATGCAGAAAATGTTTGTATTGAAAGTTCCACATTTTTAATCAAACCAGAACTATTCCAAAAAAGACATTTCTGATTTAAGAATGTGACTTTCATGAAATTTATAGCATATGGATTATACCACTTTTCTGTGCTTTATCAACAATACACAAAATGGGACATAAATAAGGCTAAGATATGAGAAGCCAAAATCCTAGAAATGCTAAATCTGTATACGTGTATATAGGTGATATTTAGCAGGAAGAAATATAAAACAGATATTTAGACTTACATCAAGAATGGGAGACAATGTGACTTGATAACAGACAAATAGACAACAAAGTTAAGTCTTTATATATTTTGGTCCTAAATGCCCCTCACTGACCTTAGGGTTTATTTCTATAAATCTATAAATATAAACAAAACCCTGGTGGTGCAGTGGTTAAAGTGCAATTTTGCAGGTAAACTGCCCACAGCCTGGAGTTCAATCCTGACAGGGCTCATGGTTGATTCAGCCTTCTATCCTTCCAAGGTCGGTAAAATGAGGACCGTATTGTTGGGGCAATATACAAATAATGCTTCTAGATTGTAAACCTCCCAGAAAGTTATGTAAAGCACTATGGGGCAGTATTTAGGCCTAAATTTTATTGCTACATATCCTACTTGTAATTTTAAGCAGTCACACAGTTCTCATCAGAGCAAGCGCTAAGTTAAAATTGCAGCAGTCTCTTTATGGAGGGGGGAAGGATGGTATAAAAATTTGACTTAAAGTGTGTGTGTTTTTCTTAAGGCTCGGTTACACAACAAATGCAAGCAAGCAAAAAAGTATTCCTTTGGGCATGTACCTGTCTCTGTGTGTATACACAGACACATGCAAATTTAAAATTAAGTATGGCACATAAATTTAGATTGAGAAAAAGATACTGAGTTAATAATTGGATCCCTAGTTGTATGTTCAGGACAATATTTCAAATTCTAATGCTTTAGAGTTTTACACAGATAATTAAGTACTTAACAGACTTGCAGGCTGTCCTTTGTATTTACTTGCAAGATAATCCAGCTTTGCAATTTGCTTCCAGTAAAATGCATTTAATTTATCTTCTGATTTGGCTAAATGTATTACAGTTGGGTACATCATTTTTATTCCAATGCCAGAATAATATTGGAAGCAGTTGAGCAATTTCATCTCATATATCTCTCTAAAATGAGTGTTTTAACTGTCCTCATTATTCAATTAACATATTTCTCAGATATAAATATGTAAAAATTATCTTGCCTTTTATACTCTGATGATGAATTAATCTATTTCAGAGAGAGGAAATATAAAAAGTATTTCTGTTAAAATTTCTAGGTAGTACAATATTAAATAAATTATTGAGTCTTTTAATCTTGAAATACATTCCAAGTAGTACCTTGTGATGTACAAATTTATCTTAAAACCCCCTAGGATATTCTATTTCCCTCCATGCCTTGCTAGAGGTATTATTTTGGCATGTTTCAAAGGAATATTCTGGAGTTGTTCAGTTGCTGCACACTAGTTTTGTGCTCCTTATCAAAACTTTCTCATAACAATAATTACAAATTGCTTAATTTATAAGTGAAATTCACTTACGGGTTTTGCTTAAGGAATATGGTCAATTGCCAAGTGCTACCCAAATAGGGATTTTAAATCTTATTACAGATAAGCTTGTTGATATTTCTATAATTTTTGGCAAGCTATTGTTTACCTTAAAAACAGACTACATAATTTTAGGTCAAAATACAGTTTGAAATTTAATTGAGGTTATAAAAATGCATGTTTATGTAAGAAACAGCTCAATAAAATTGGGAAAATACATGCATTTTTAGGAGTTAAATAATTTAAGTATAAAATTGAATACCTCAAAAAATAATGTGAATTTGGAGAAAGATTTTGCTAAAAAAAATGTCCTAGGACAAATAGCTAAAGGCACCATAATAAATAACATTTACCTGTTTAAGTTGCACATCAACAAGATAATTGGAACATCATAGACATATATACTTCTCCATATTTTTTATTTTTCAGCTGTCCTGTATCTCTAAACTACCAAACAGTATTTATAGGAATTTAATCTGATATATATGATGTCATTTGGCTTTGGATAACTAATTAAAGTAGGAATGTGATTTGCTTTTCTCTCTGTCCAGTTAAAAATGGTAGCATTCAGAATATTATGCTATTAGCAGATAACAAAGGTAAGAGGTTGACACATTTTCTTAGTTAATGGGGCTTATTTTTTTATAGTCCAGTAGAGAAAATATATTTTCCTCAAGCTTTTTGTGAAATATGAAATGTTCTAGAATTCAGAGTAAAGCAGAATGCCTAACGTTCTAAGGTGTGAAAATATATTTCTCTAACCATCTAAATGTCAAATAGGGAAACAGTAAGAAAAATTGTAGTGATATGCAAAGTTGCATAATAAGCTATACATTTTGTATATTATATACAATATATACTTCAATGCTTAATATTTTATTTTATTTTAATATTTAATATATTTTATTTTAATATTTAATATAGACAATGTTTAAATATTTATCTTCTCATTATTTTTTTAGTTTGTTAAAAAGTGAGAATAACCCAAAATCATACTGTCCTCAAAATGTAGAAATATAGAAATTACTATGATTTCTTATTTGTCATTGCTTTTTAAACTTCTTGTGCCATATCTGTCATCGGATGTTGGCAATCATGTTGGTGGTCCTATTTTTATCAACAGCCGCATGAAAAAGTGCTGTTGAATTTTGTCCAAACCAGTCCCTTAGATTTTGAAACCATGATGTTCTTCTGCCTGGACCTCATTTGCCTTCAATTTTTCTTTGAAGAGGATTAAGTGAAGTACAGTATGCCATATTTTTTGGGGTGTTGCATCACGTCCAAAATATTCTAACGTTCACTTTTTATAGTTTTGACAATTTCATAATGGAAGAAATTGTGTGCATGTCTCTGTGTCTTTGTATACATACATACAGACACATACACATATTTCTTCACTATGAACAGCAGGGGAAAAATATTAAAGGCTTTCATTTACATATTCGTGCATAACAGATTTATTTTACAGAGTTGAAACTGGCGGCGGAAATTTAAATGTTATATATACCAGTACATTCCTTTTCAGATAATGAAAATTTTCCCTGAGAAACTGCTGGGACTCTTGTCTTGTAGCTCAACTGTCTTTTTAATGAAGTATGTTTCAAATGTCTCATTTCAAATATTTACAGGTAAATAAAATTTTAGATAATGACTTTTAGTTAACTTGGACAGCACAAGATTAAAGCTTAAACTTGCTTGCAGGAGTTCAAAATCTGGTTTCTGTTGCCATTAGTTGGTTGGAAAGGGAAAACAGAGAAGCTGCTGTCTTCGATATAGGAAAGCGTTTTGACTCTATCTCTTACAAACTGTAGGACTCCAAGCCCATTGATACTTGATCAGAACTACATAAACACCAAAAATCAAGTAATCAAAGCAGAAAGGAGGGTGCTGAAGGAATTGGGATTTTGTGTTCATGTCAAGCATCCACATAAGGTGAGTCTTCTAAAGTGTTTGCTTTCCAGTATTAAATGCTATGTATTTTCATAATTATGGGAAAGTTAAAGATTTTTTTAATTTGCACTACTATAGGATAAATATATATGCCTTCTTCAGAAACACTTAAAAAGCTAACACTTGCAACCAGTAGAAAGGGTGGTTTTGATTTTTCAGAAGCTGCTAGAAAACTTTAAAATTAATTATGAATGATTTATGTTCAAAGTGAGATTGGAATAAAATGTGTTAATTTGCTTATTTGTTTTTCATCCCTCAGATCATTGTTATGTACTTGCAAGTCTTAGAATGTGAACGTAATCAAACACTCGTCCAGACAGCCTGGTAAGTTATTTCCTTCTTGTTTTATCTTTCTTAGCCAGAAAAAATAGTAGCAGAAAAAAAAACAAGCTTGATGTCCAAATACCAAGTAATGAACTGTAAGTTAAAAAAAACCAAAAAAACCAAAACCAAAGCAAAATCTTGTGGAATGTGCTGCTGCTTGTTTTCTGCTTACTATTTTCATGGCTTTCATAATGCATTTCCTTGGAGAACTCAATTTAACTTTTTTCTTTTTTCTACTCTTTAATTAAAGGGTAGTCCCTGATGGTAAGTCATAGAACTCTGCCCTCTGCACCACAGCTCATGATCTGAGGATGGCCTGATTGGCTGCCTCTCTCTCCAGTCAATCCAGTGCAAGCTCTCAGCCGAGATTTACTGAAGTGGTCCATATCCAGCGGGCAGCATCTTCTAGTTCTGTCGGGGTGTCAAAAGGATTTGTATATTTGATTCTAGAACTACCTATTCAATATACATAATCATGAAATGTATACTTGTTGTCCTAGTTAATGTGCTTATGACATTACCTATTAAGGTAAATCAAATAAGCTTTAATTCTATCCTCCAAGTATCTATTTATTTGGGGGGGAGGTTGCCTAGTTGGGGGATTATTTTCCTCTGTGCATGCCAAAAGCTAGCACATGTCTCATTTATAGACATTGATGAGTAAAGCTTTCCACACAGAAAATTCACAATAAGGCTGTACGCATGTTTGGAGATTATCTGCTAGGTTTAGAAAAATACTTAATTACTTAGTTGTAGTTTAGCAGTAACTATATTGCATTGTAAGAAATATTTAAATTGTTAACCTGCAATTTTATAGTGTACCTATAGAAATATGTGTACAGCTGTCATTCACATCTATTTCTGGCCTCATAGATGGTCTAAAAGTAATTGTAAATATTTTAATTATTTTTTAAAATACAGAATGCTAAATGTAATCTGGTTGATATCCGTAGGAGACTAAAGCATATGCTTATATCAATCCCTTCAATATAATGGGATATACATTATTTTTGTAGCGTAGTGTAATAAGTTTAACTTTTGATGGCTACGAATTTGCTGTAGATCATGTTAATCTGTATGAAATTAACAGATCAGTAACAATACAGTGATTTTTTAAAAAAGAAATGGTCATGTGATTTAATATTTTTGGAGCTAAAATTTAGTTGATGGACCCTTCCAAGAATACTAAAAACAATTGCATAAAGTTTTGTTAAGTCTTTGAGATGCACCGCATTATAATAATAAAGACTGAACTCAAAACTCAGCTTGTACTTTCATGGGGTTCTAGAGAGATAAAAAGAGCCTGTGTGTTACGGTGGTCCAGGGGCTTTGAGGCATTTTGTCTTTATGGCAGATTCTTTGACAAATGGGAACCTAAATTACTGAAATAAAAGAAAAAACAATAAAGTAGATTGAGTCTCCAACTTTCTTTGCTTGGTTTCATGGTATCTCTTAAACAGGAAACACATTGAGGTTTATATTTTTCAGGAATTACATGAATGACACTCTTCGAACCAATGTATTTGTTCGATTTCAACCAGAAACAATAGCTTGTGCTTGCATCTATCTTGCTGCTAGAGCTCTTCAAGTAAGTATTTGTCTTTCTCCTCTGCTCATAGCTTTTGTATATTTTCAATTTTACATGCTGATTCTATGAATCATAATGGGGATTAACCAATTGGAATCCAATCCCAAAGAAATTGGAATCACATAAAAATGAGGGTCCCTTGAAATGTATTGCAAGCTTCAGTTGGTTCAAAATACTGCAGTCTGCATGATTGTATGTAAGTCTAGATTTGCATATGTGTCACTTCTCTTGTGGGAGCTGCCTTGGTTGCTGATTTGTTCCTGAGTTCCATTTAAGGCACTAGTTATCACCTTTAAAGCCCTGCATGGCTTGGGACCAGGTTATTGAAAGACTGTTTTTTCCCAGTTACGTCATCTGACCCATCAGATTAGCAAGGGGTGGGTATTTTATGGATCCCCTCCATCAAGGAAATCCTAGTGAGATCAGGAAGAAGGGCTTTTTCTGTGGCAGCTCTCTCCCTATGGAACCTCACCCCAGCAGTGATAAGACTGCCCTCCATCCTGATACTTTCCGAAAGGCCCTGAAGACATAATTTTGCCAGTGGGCCTGGAGATCCTAGGTTGATATGGAGCCCATCAAGTGGCTTGTTTAAATGTTGTTGAATGTATGGGTATATTGGATTTTGTATTTGAGATTTTATTCCTATAAACCACTCGGAGTCACCATGACTTAAGTTGGGCGGCCATATAAATTTATTTAATAAATTAAAAATAAATAATGAAAATATTTCATGAACAGATTTTCAGTATGAACTTGCTTGGAAGTTAATGTCACAATAGGAGATACCTTTCTAAAAGAGCCTACATTTTGAGAAGTTGGTTGGGTCCTCAGACTTCAGATCTTTGGAAAAAATAGATCTGCAATCTTTTTAATAATATTTTGTCTTCTAGATTCCTTTACCTAATCGTCCTCATTGGTTTTTGCTTTTTGGAACTACTGAAGAGGACATTCAGGAGATATGTTTAACAACGCTTAAGCTTTACACTAGGAAAAAGGTAATATTCTATATATAAATAGCATTACAAGTATTACAGTGTAGCTATTTCCCATAATGTATACATTCCAGTTGACTTTGTTATTATATTTATACCTTGTCACAATCCCACTGGAGTTTTGGTAGCTCCAGTCAGCATGCATGGAGACTTGGGGATAATTTCAAGAAAAGTAAAGTAGTAATAGTGAATCTACTATGGTAGAAAAGACTTTGCAGTTTTTAAAAAAACACCTAATTTTTAATAACACCTGCTATGTTGAAAAGCTTTATACTGAAACAAAGTAAAAATATTAAATCACCTGGAGAAGAAGAAAAACAAAAAAAAATAATTCTTTAAGAAACAGGAACAAAATAAACACAAGAGTAAATAATATGAATTATACCTAGTCCATACGGAATTATATTGTCCAGCCTTACCTGTCTTTAGTACACATATGATTCAAAGTCTTGAGAGTTGACAGATGTTAAGCCAACAATTAGAATCTGGAACGCATGCATTCTTCCATGAGTATATGGTCATTTTTTTCTCAACAGAAGAAGCTAGAGATATCCAAAGGTCTTTATAGATTAAAATATTTTATATTTGGGGAATATAATTTAATAAAATCTTTAACAATCTGAACTCTTGCCATTGAGGAACTAAGGTCACTGTAATAATAATATCTAACTAATAATGAGTTGATCTATGTATCCATTTTGGTATGAACTGACTTGAACTCATTATGTTTTACAGCCTAATTATGAATTGCTTGATAAGGAAGTAGAAAAAAGAAAAATGGCTCTACAGGAAGCTAAATTAAAAGCCAAAGGATTAAATCCAGATGGAACTCCAGCTCTTTCAACATTGGGAGGCTTTTCACCTGCTTCCAAGCCCTGTAAGTTTTATTTACTAGTGGTTGCCATTTTGACTGTGCAGCCACAATCAGCTCCAGATTTTATGCTTTTTAATTATATATTGTTTCCAAAGCTATTGTAATGGTCAAGCAAAGTAATGTAATAGGCTTTTGTCACAGTACCTAATTTGGTAGTTAAGTATCTATGTTCTGAAACCTATTGAATATGATAATAGGATTCACTATGAATGCTTTTCATTCAAGACAAGTTCTGTTTTGGTCTCACCCCTCCACAGAACATTTTTTCAGTAGCCTGTTCCATGTGAGCTTTCACAAATTGTAAATAGCCAGCAATATTTATTTTTTTGAGAAATTTCTTCTTACATCTCTGCCATGCACATCATTGTTATTCAGAGTTTTCCTAATGGTTCTCTCATGACATTTGCCAATTCAAGAGAGGCCTTTAGCTTTTAGATGGTAGTCCAGAATTATTTTGAGTTCTCCTGGAGTATTACATACCTTGCTTTTGTTGTGATCTTGGTTGGTCAACCATTCTTGGGGAAGTTAACAATGGTTTTGAATTTAAAGACAATCTGCCTCACAGTGGATTGGTGGAGTCTGAACTCTTTAGAAATAGATTGATAACCTATTCAAGCTAGTATATATTCCCATTCTTGATTCATTCCATTGAGTGAAACACCTGGTTCTAATTTCTGCTTCAAATGAACTGATAATCATAGAGGTTCACATACTTTTGTCGCAGAGAGAGAGAGAGAGAGACTTTGGGCAGTTTTCTTAAATAAATGAATAGGAATACTGTTCATGACTCATGTTTAATTGGCTTATTTTATCTAGTTTCAGGGTTTATGTGGAAAATAGACCACATTTTAAATAATATTTATGAAAAAATATACTGAAAATTCAACAGATTCATGTGTTACCTTGAAAACACTGATTTATTTCAAATAATAGAAATCCAAATTGTTTGGCAGAAGCTTCTTTGGAAGCTACTGATTTTAAATTTTCAGAAAGGGAAAGCTAGTCATATTGTTTAAGGGGTAAGATAAAAGCTAGAGGCTAGTGTTTTAAACCAGGAAAACTTAAACTTAATGGTAGCTGATAATTAGAATCTAGTTACTGGTTACAGAAAAAGGATATTTACCTTGGATTATTTTATTTCTTAGCATCTCCAAGAGAAATAAAAACAGAAGAAAAATCTCCAGTGTGTATTAATGCAAAAACTATCAAAAAAGAACCAGAAGACAGGCAGATGGTTTCCAAAAGTCCTTATAATGGGTAAGTGATGAAGTTTGCACAAAACATTTTTTTTTCCAAAGCTGGGACAAATCATTCCATTTCACAAGTTCTGCCCAACTGTTCAGTTGTGATAAAGTATTGAGTTTTGTTATTAAATATAATAGAGAACAAAATTCTGAATGATTCTAGAATCTTATTTTAGACAAGTAGTCTGGTTGTCTCTGTTCTTTTCCTCCAACAGATTCTGGCATGGCATATCCCTACATCATGCCCTGTTGCTCGTCATCTCAGATTTTTTCTCCCTTCTGTTCGGTTTCCAACATCCTTGGCTTTTTTCTACCTCCCCTATCTAGAAAAACTATTCAGGGTTGTACCAGAAACAAAACAATCTTTTCTTTTTTCATTATATACATGGAGAGAACTAGTTGAAACTTGGGCATAGGTTACGGCATGAACTTCTCAAAACCAGCTGTTCTCTGCTCTAATGAATGATTTCAGCACAAATTATTTTCCTCATATCTAGACGTAGCAGTCTTATAAGTTTGGTCCCATGCTAACTCTTTTAAAGCAACTTAATTGTTGTAGCCTATGTAGTAATTCCTTTTCCCCCCTTACCAGAATGAGAAAAGAGAGCAAACGAAGCAGAAGCAGTAGAAGTGGTAGCCGATCAAAGTCAAGAACAAAATCACGATCCAGGTCTCACTCTCCAAGGAGACAGTAAGTATTTTTTTAAATGATTACTTCATATCTTATGATTTTATTTAAAATTACTTTTATTTTACTGCATAATATTTCAGGAAGGTTAACAGTGTAATTCATGTTGTGAATGCTTTGAGAACAATTGGGGAGTCTCATTCTGACTCTGGACCTGCAACTCAGCAGATCAGTGTTTTGTAAATTCAACTGAAGTATTCCAGGAGGGTTGCAGCTGAGATCTAAAATCCAGCACAATTTGGGTTTCAGATAAAAGAAATCTACTATCTGAAGGTATCACCGCAGACAAATAGGGCAGGGCAGGTGTATCTCACACGTTTTCCTCATTCATCTGTGTGCCCTATATCTTAGTGCAATCATCATTTTTCTCAGTGCTTTCCATTTCCCCTCCTTGCCAGTGCCAGTAGCTTGGGCTGCAAGCACTAAATATTGGCCAGTACGTCCAATCCCAATTTCCCTGGTACCTTTCTTTTCTACTTAGGAACTCTGGTGGTGCAATTATTAAAGTTCAGAATTGCAGGCAAACTCTTCTCACACACAGCCTTGAGTTCGATCCCTACTGGTTGATTCAGCTTTCCATCCTTCAAAGATCAGTAACATGGCTATCCAGATTGTTGGGAACAGTATGCAAGCAGTACACTTGTATATTAGCAGTTACAAGCACTTGTATATTATAGACTGTCCAGAGAGTGCTGTAAAGACTATGGGGCAGTGTATAAGCCTAAAAGGCTGCGCCATGCTACTTCAGACACCCTGCCAGCAATGCCCCTTTTCCGGTTGTTCGAATAGACTTTGCTGCAAATTAGCTTAGATTTTGAACTCCTACACCCTCATGAAGTTTCACTACAGGTTTGAAAGCTGAATTGAGTTCCCTAAAAAGAAATACTATATGAAATACACAGTATTATTCTAGGATCCTCTATAGCAGTGGGATTGTCCCATAAATGATAGCACAGTATTCAGTAGTTTTGCATATCAAACTATTGCAGTTTGGACTTCCTAATTTTCTATTTTGTTGTAATTGTTTTGCAAACAAACATAACGAGAGTAGCCTGGTAGAAGTAATTTCAGTAACGTAAATGATAAACATTTAACAAAATATGAGTATAGGTTAATTCAGTCTGTATTTTGCATAACAAGCTGAAAGGTCATAATGTTGTGTTTTAAGTTACAACAATAGACGGAGTCTCTCGGGAACCTACAGCTCAAGATCCAGAAGCAGATCACGTAGTCACAGTGGCAGCCCTCGAAGACACCATAATCATGGATCACCCCATCTAAAACCAAAGCACAGCAGAGAAGAACTGAAAGGAGTAAACAGACACAGTCACAAGCGAAAAAAGTCTCGTTCACGTTCTCAGAGCAAATCTAGAGACCATTCAGACCTCGTTAAGAAACACAGGCACGAGCGAGGACACCACAGAGAAAGGCGAGAAAGGTCTCGTTCGTTTGAGAGATCACATAAAAGCAAGCACCATGGTGCTGGCCGGTCAGGACATAGCAGGCACAGGCGCTGAATGTGGGTGCATTGCTTATTACCTTTGTTTGGATGTTATACAAGGTATTGGGACTCTTTGAAACTTGAAGTCAATTAGGATTTAAATTTGAAGCCCAGTATGTCCAAGAATGTAAGACGTTCAAAAAAATGTTGAATTTTTGCACATAAAATACCTTAGCAGTATCATCTAATTTGAAACAATAATCAGGTTAAATTGTATGTGTTTAGGATTGTGGTATCAATATGAAAACTGGAGATCTGTTTCTGTAAAAATGTACCTTATTTTTATACAAACATATTGCAGACATTTCTATTTAAGTATAGTTATTTGTTTAAGATAATGGTGGGTACTTTCTTACACTGGTTTTAGTCTGCATGTGTAAATTTTTTTTACAAAAAAAAATAAAATATACAACTTTTTACTATCTTGTTGAATACCTCATTAAACAATCTTTTGTCAAATTCTGATGTTTTCTTAACAAGTCATTATTTCCTCCTAGTAACTCTTCAAATAACATCATCTAACAGGAGAAGCATCTTCTTTTGAGGAACTTCTCAAAAAGATAATGAATGTTGAAACTAGCAAGACTTGTTTTCTGTTCAAAATAAGATTAAATAGTGAATCAGATGAAGGTCACTATTAAAATTCAAACACATGCATTAGGGTTTGTTTTTTTGACCAATAGCTTGAGGTTTCTTGATTTGAATTTTTCTTCTTGGACTAAGTTATAATCAGAAGTTACAAATGCTGATGTGTTGCATTACTCTGCAGAGTAATATATCAGCATTTATAACTGTTAATTAACTCAGATTTCTATTTGTTTATAAGTTTCTATTGTATTTTCTTAAGACATCACTTTCATGAAGCCATTGTTATAGAAGGCCACTCGGGTTTCTGAACTAAATCTGAACTTCAAAAACCTGGTTTTAATTCTTACTCTGGTCCCCAAAGCTTCACAACTAGATACCAGCCTGGATTTCTACAAGGTTATGAAAGTTAGATGTCCTTTCACTTCTCTTACATTGTAAAGTTTTTCCTTTCATCCTTGAGTTGGCAGAGGAAAATACTGCGCAAAGTCTGCTCATTGCTGATGCCTACCCTGCCTCTATTGCATCCAATTCAGGGCATCACACCAAGGTTTTGTCAGGAGTCTAAACATTGCTTTGTTTTTCTTAAACCACATTGTGTTATAACAAGTCAAAGTGTGGAAAAACTTGGGCATAGCACTTTTATTTAAAACAACTACTTTTTTTCCCTATAATTACCAATAGCTGAGCTCTGGATTCCTCTATATAGAGCTGACCCCAGCATTTCATTATCAACACTACTTGAGTTTATTATCCTATTTAACTTTAGAACTTATATACAAAGTAATTTCTCTTTCCAATTCACATGGACCATGCCAAGCTCTTATTTAAACAAATAGCAGCATGGTAAAAGAGGTGGACCAGGAGCAAAGGGAATGTGAGGGACTAGAAAGGCGAAAGTGAAGAGATTTGTAGGTTTATCTGAGAAGAAAAGTCAAAAGTCCATCCAGACATGAAAGATAAGAGAAACTCTTCAAAGAGACTCTAACAAAAGTCATTGTTTCTTCAGATAAAGACACCATTCTGAAATTGTGCCATCCTTCCTTGTTCTTATCTCCATAATAGAGACGGGTAGAAGTTGTGTCCCTACTTCCACTTCTGCCATTGGGTTGGTGAAGTGTAACATGAATAAATCATGAGGCTGCTCCTGGATGTGTCAGTAAGGAGTGGAAAAAATTACATAATTTGGATCTGGCTCATTTGTGGATGTGATTTAAGTCAATATCACTAAATGGGGTCAACTGCTGTCGAGATTATATTATGTGGTACTAAAATCATTGATGAAGATGGTATGCTTTAGGAAGCTGTTCAACTATCACACTGTTAATAGGAAACAAATATATAAATTTCTATGCAAGTCTGGGAGTGGTTTTGTGTCAGTAACCACAATCATTCTTTTATGCAAGCAAAGGTGGTTTTTCTTCTAAGAGCTAGAGATATCTAGATATCGGCAGACTTCATGTCTGTAGGATCTTTTTTCAGTCATGGTGTTTGGTGTAAAAAATACAACGAACTAAAGAATTGTACAACCAGGAATTTGCTTGCATCCTTGAATTGAATAGAAGCTAGTCTTCCAGTTCCTGCATTCTGCTGATTCATAACATCTCTAGGAAACAGAAATCATTTTGTTGTTGCTGACAACATCCTTGCTGATAATTGCATACACACACACACATATCTGCCCACACCTGTTCTAAATTGCAGTTTACATAACATTCTTAAAATACTATGCCTCTTTTTGGCTTACTGTTCAGGGTATCCATTTCCTCTACAGAATTCCACCTCCGCAGTTTCTATGGGCTATTTTTATTTTCAATTTACATAGTAATTTCCTATGTTAAAATATTAGCATGCACACAATCCCTGCCCCACTTCAAGCATCTAACTTTCTAAGTTTTCTTAATTCATTTCTATTTTTAATGGAGATAGGAAAGATATACAACTGACAGCATACCATATGCTAATGTCTGCAGGTCTAAACTAAAACCAGAAAATAAAAGATCACTCATTTACACTTTTACTCCTATTTAAAAAATCTTGAAGCCCACAGAGAACAAGCTTGTAGGGACAGGATAATAGACACAGAACAGAATTTAAACATAAAGATGACAGTATGTTAATTGCATTAAGATTCAATAAAGATAATTATAAGGCAGTTGTCTTATCAAATATCCTTTGCAGTCATTGGCCACCATAGTTATGTTTTCCCCCCACTAATGACCAGTTGGAACACTTACTTGCTCACTTTAGTCCACAAGTAAGAAAACTGCATTAGAGATTGTTTTTTCTAATTAAAATTGAAAATCCAGGGAAGGGATTTTCACTATGAAGAAAATGTTGAATAACAGCTCTCAGCATTTCTTCCACAGTGAAGAAATAGCTGTCTATTTGCCACTAGATGACAGTCTACTAATAGGATTTGCAAGATGTCTTTGCTACCACACTTTGATATACACTGAAGAACATTTTTCTACTGAAAAAAAATCCAACTAGAAGAATGCTAAAACTATTACATGTAGGGAAATATGTGAAGCAGAAATGTAGAAGAGACCATTTGATATTTTTAATTAAAATTTTAATTTCTTAATACTCTTGTGAATATAAGCAATGAGTTTTATCCACTATAAACAATTGTTTTCTGTTCTTGTGTCAATTATCTAATCACGGTTTTATTTTTTCACTGCTTCAGTAGATGTTTATATTTTTGTTTTTGGGATAGCGCCATATTTTAAACAATGTTTAATGACTTAAAGGTCTATATGTACTGTAAGTGTGTAGGAAAATACAATGAAGGAGTTAAAGACAGGCATGGAATGATATTTCTATCAGATGTCATGACAGCAATTTGTAATCATAGCATTTGCATAATGCCATCACCAGCCTGTTATTTTGCATCAGATACAAACAATGTTTGTCACAGATGCTACCAAATGCAATAAGAATCATTTGAGAGCAAACAAACATCTAGTATCCTTCCTATAGGGTAATCACCAAGGTCATGGGGAGCAGAAGAGTTTAGCCAGGAAAATATCAGTCTTCAGAAACAATAAAACATATGCCTTAGACATTAGTAGTCTGGTTGTGCTATGTTCATATGACTTACTTGCTCAACAGCTAATAATACAGAATAACAAGAGTTGGAAGGGACCTTGTAGGTCTTCTTGTCCAACTCCTTGCTTGAGAAAGAGACCTTATACTGTTTGGGACAAAAGGCTGTTCAATCTCTTCTTAAAAACTTCCAGTGATGGCACACCCACAACTTTTGGAGGCAAGCCGTTCCACTGATTAATTGTTCTTTCTGGTAAGGCATTTTTTCCTTAATTCTAGCTCAAAGAATTAAAAAAATATTAAGCATGTTGACATTTTCTATATTTAACAAACCAGCAAATCATCCAAATCTAGGTTATTTTCAATATAAAATGTCCAATCATTTTTATCCCGGGCAAAATAAAAGAGAAGAAAAATTCCACCTTAATTTTGGTTAAGCTCCTGGTAGTTTCAGATTGCTTCACTAATGGCCTGGGGATCATCATTAAGACAAGGAAAAGAATGTAAGGATTGACAGGGTGCCATTATGGCACAATTGAGGTAGGTAGCACATGGCGTCTGGATTTCTCCCACCTCCAGTTCAGCATCACAAATCTTTCTCCTCACAACTTTTCACCTCCCCCTAAAATATTTGCTTTGACCTTGACAAAAGGTTTTGCCCAGATGTCATACAGTACATTTGAGTCTCAGAATGTGTGCAGCTTTGAGCTGCGATTTGGGAGGCTTTTCCAGAAAATTCTCCAACCTAAAATTATCAGTTGAAATCATACAGTGTAGTGATGGAATGATCTACAATCTTGATGTTATCATTGTGAGAGCTGATAATCATGAGATTGTACCCTGATAACAAAGTAAGAACAAAACAAAATGAGGAAAGGGAAATATTTTTGTCTGCAGTTCTCTTTAGCAGAAACAGAAGAATGTTTATCAAATACAGGGATACATATGCCACATTCTTCTTTAAACAGTTATGTTGTGTTTCTATTGGTCATAAAACATCAAGCAAAACAGTTGAAAGGAGTATTTGAATGTATAATGGAGCAAGATTGGGCAAGAAACTAAAACATTAACGAAATTTCTCAAAAGATATTTTGTTGGACTCTTAGTACAAAGAATAAATAAAGAATGACTGATTACATGGCAGATTTCACCTGGTTAAATTGTTTGGGTAAGTGTATTATGATATTTATTCTGGTTCCAGCCAACACTCCTCTTTTTCTGCACATTAATGCCATACATTCACCTGTATGAAGCAGACATCTGTCACCTGGAACAAAACAAGGCCTGTGAAAAAAAGGCTTAACCTTCCTTCTGCTACAGAAGCCACATGTCTGAACCATGATCACTTTTTAAGCCTCATTAACTTTGAGATGTGCGGGCTTCAACTCCCAGAATTCCCATGCCGGCTGGGGAATTCTGGGAGTTGAAGTCCACATATATTACCATTGCTGATATTGCAAAATATCACTCTAGAATTGGAAAGAACTTGAAACTGATTAAAGTCCCTTCTTACACATAGCATTAATAATGGAGGGGAGAGAGAAAGTGAAATTGTTCTCATGAAAACTGCCAGAGAAAAATTGCTTTCTTAAAATTGGCACATTTTGCATGGAGATCAAATATCGTATGAAAAATTTTCTATGGATCTTGCACACAAGCCATATATTTGAAGTGGTATATCATGGTGAAATATATATTTAATCTATGCATGGATCTACACTCAAGTTGATAGATTCTTATGTATTTCAGGACACCTTAAGAGTTAGTTCTCTCTTCACTCCTTGCCTCTAATTCCATTTTCCATTATTAATAACAACATCAATATTACCAATTCATTCACTATCTAGCTAGATTTATCTATGCTTTTTCCTTAATCAGACCTTAATAGATGCATATTTTAAAGACATATCCTTTTTTTACATGTTCTGGCCAGGGAAAAGTTATCATCCAAAACATTAAATATAATAATCTTAGATTATAACACAATCATCCTGGAAGTCTAACTCTGATTTCTCAACTCTCTGGAGTTGCAATCATGAACATGCAATAGAACAATTGGATAAGAAGGACCTAATATTTGCTGGAACAGACACAAGTATCCTGATGTTCTGTGGAAAGAAGGTCCAGATTTCTGGAGGGACTGTTTGAAGAACCTCTGGACTGAATTATAAATTCCTGAGAGTATCTGCCTATTCCATGGAGTCAGATAGGGCGGCCATGCCCAAGTCCATTCATTCAAATGTTGCCATCTACCTTTTCTCCTAGGATACAGCAGGTTTCCAACCTTCTTCCAGAAATTCATAAAAACCAAGTGTTGGGATTGGGTGAGATTTGAATCTGGGGTTCTATTTACTGATTATTGAAAAGTGTTTGTGAAGTGCCAGGTTCTAAATTTACAGTTCTTTTTTTAATTACTGTTGCTAGCCAAGTAGAATGGTGGCACATCAAATGGATAGCCGCATAAGTCTTATAAATAAATCAGTAGACATTTTCTCCATAAGAACCCACTGTCTGTCACTTTTAAATTACTTGAAAGCTATTATAAAAATGGCATTATGCTGCCTTTCAAATATTACTAACAATTCCAATGCTCCTTCACTAAAAGCCAGTTGAATTAGGGCTTCTGGGAATTGTAGTTAATTTAAATCTGAGGCTCATGGGTGCCCATTCCTGTAGCCTTCAGCAAAATGTGATTATTGAGTCTCCTGTCTGTGTTATATCTAGCTGCTAATTTCTTTAGCCTTGAGTTATTCAGGTCAGAAATTGTGGATTTCTGATAAAGATAGACCAGACTCCAATGTGCAACAGGCAGATTCTGACATGCATAATAAAGATAATGACTCCTTTACATTTACACTGATCATGTGGATATGTTTAATTTTAAAAAATATAATGAACAATTTTAACAAATAATATTTCATTTAGAAAGCTGTATTTTAACCCACTTGATTGGCATCTATTTGTTGATTAAAATCTACACTGGTGCCTATGACAATATTTACAATTGTCCAGAATGTAGTAAACAAGCATCTTATACACACCCTAAATCTTGCAAAACTTCAACTACCACCAGACCAACATAAACAATGCGAAGTGCTCTGGATTTGTGGGGTGAGAAGCAGGGGAAATATGATTCAAGATTTCTGCATTAGTCATTTCAAACACATTTCAAATCTGCAGGAGCTAACCTTTTCACTGAGCATTCAAAATGGCAGAGGAGGCTATTTTTATTTCATAGTTTTAATACGTCATACGAAATTGTTCTAAGCCCAAGGATTTTTGCCACCAACAATACAATGCACTGTTCCTATAAATCTCACAGGATTCCTACTGATGAATCTCATTTCCACACTTCTGTGTGTGTGTGTAGTTATGGATTTGTGTGACTGCACTCATTTAGGACCTACACTGCAAGGAGGTATAATAAGATTTTTATATCCAGAAAAGACCCACTCATTCTGAGTAGGAAAGACAGACATTAAGTGTAGCTTAGGGAAGATGACTGTAACCTAATGTAACCTCTAGAAAAAAAAATACAAAGAGAGGAATTAATCCATCTTCAAATGAATTGTTGTGCATAAAGCTTGGGGTATTCTTTACAATGTTGACGCAGAGAAATAAACACCCTTTAATTTTTTCCTCTCCCATTTTTAAAAGTAACTCAGGTTGAAGAAACAAATAATTCTTACTGCACTGCAGGAAAGATGTAGCTTATGGCACAATTTCAGGAGCAAAATATGATCCATTTAGCAATGGTTACAAAATGTACCTTCTAAAAAGGTACATGGCAGAGTATTGGACTCAGCCACTACCATGTCATCAGGTCAGGACACAAACAGTTTTAAGGGATGCTGCTTAGAACATAAGCTTCTTTTTAAATAGTCGTTTTCATCATTTATTTAATTCTGTGACTTTGGGGCAAGGAGAACGGTTCAGAAAGATCATTAAAATGTTCTTTTTAGTTATTGCTTTGGGTGGTCCTCTTTTTCCTAAAGGAAAAAAAAAAGAGAGGGGTTTCAGACTGGAAAAATGTTTCCTTAACAATTTTGCCAGGTGCAGGGGCGGTTCCTGGAACTCACGCACCTACTTCATGCATCATTGGGTAGAGTTGCTATTGCTTCGTCAGATAAACAGTTCCACAATTTTATGCTTTGTGATGATCCTTTTACTGTCCCTGTGGAGTGAGCTTGAAGTTTCAGCAAGATGTTAGTACAATGAGAGAACTAATAAAACCAGCATCCCTATTAACTAAAAGGCCATCTCTTAAACTGCAGAATTGCTTGTTTAATGGCTGCACTTAAAAGTGTTTGGAGAGACGGCCAAGGTCCTACTCAACTGAACAAGCAGGAAGCTTCCATACACAATAGGACTAGCTTGCCACATTTTGCAGAAAGTATTCTTCCTTTCTATGTCCCCCAAAGCTTCATCCCTTCCTAAATGAGTATTATAAGTAAAAAAGAGAGAGAGGGGTGATTACGTTAGAGTTTAAATCAACTCAGTAAACTAAATGGAGTTGGCTATTTTGCATGTGTGAATTCATGCATATCATAAAGCCATTGAGTGTGATGAGGTCAGGCAACAGGCATTAAGTGACTAGACTATTAAACCCCATAGTTCTACCAATTGAACTGCCTTGACTCAGGTCTAGCTCATTCCACTGCATAATTCAGCCAAAAAGGAGGAGTCTAAAGTTTAGTACTGCAAGGTTCACACTGGCAGGAGGGGATAGCAGGCCAGAAGAAGATTTTATGCTGTGTGAAAGTCAAATCATGCCTTACGAAGGACTTATGGGCTGTGACGAAAGAATTCTGTCAGAATCTCCAGGATAAACATTTGATTACAAGGTGGCTAGAAGAGGAAGCTCTTGCTTATACAACCAGATTTAAAATTTTCCTCTTGGAGAAAGTTCCTCTACTCTCTTCTTTGGTTCACATACATGATTTGAGGAACATCTGTTTGTGTTCATTCTTGAATGTTGGTCTGAATGTTTGGCAAATTTGTTGTTGCTTTTTTTTTTTTACAAGATCCGCCTTTGTTCAAATGGATAGGTGCAGAATAAAATTTCAGGGATTTTGCTGGTTTGATTGTTGGCTAGCAATATTCTAATACTAGATACATGGACTGATCAAAAGGCAGACTATCTATCACTTCATCACCATCGTTTGTTAGAAATTTTTCGATATGGAAGGAATGATGTCTTTGCGGCCAGCGTCTCTTCATGACAACCACCTGGTTTGGGTTTGGTTTTTTGGTTTGTTTTGCCAACAAATACATGTATACAACATAACTTTGTAATATTTATTTGGTAAAGAGAGAATGTAGTCATACTTGTTGCTTAAGAATTTGCAGTAGCTCAAAGAACGTTGTGTGTCTGCTAGGTGTCCACTAGAAAATGGGCATAATAGTTGCAGGGTGATTTAAAATGGCTTTTGGAAGAATTAGGACAAGAAATGGCTTGATGTATGTGACCTAAAATAATCATGTCTACCAGGGGTCTGATTCAACCAGTATAACAATTGGTTCAGTGAGCGTGCGCGTGCCAAATGTGTGCTCTGCATTTAAAAAAGCTATTACTTACCTTCAACTGCAGCTGAAGAAAACAGTTGAGGTGCAGCAAACTACTCTGCTGCACGAATCAGCTGTGCTCTAACAAAAAGCATAAAATACAGGAAAGTCAGGGGTGGGTGAGCGAGCCCACATACTTGTCTGAGAGAACCTGGTTTGGAGCCAGCTGATCGTCCGAACCGGTCCGAACCGGGAGAATCCCATCCCTGATGTCTACTCTCTAGGGAGGGATTGCAGTTTATCATGAAGAGGTTTGAGCTGAAAAATCTCAATCAGCTGATGTACTGGAACTTTCATACTGTTGTGCTCTTCAACAAACAGGCCACAAATAGCCCTCAGTTACATGCTACAACCATGTATTTGGTGACCATTCAAAATTATTAGGACACTGAGAAAAGTGACTTATGACCAGTTTTTGCACTTACAACAGTTGCTGGTCGCATGATCAAAATTAAGGCATTTGGCAATTGGCCTGTATTTATGACAGTTGCCCTATCCAGGGTCATGAGGTCATCTTTTGTAATTGTGACTATAAATCACACACACAGACACACACATACACACACACACACACACACACACACACACACACAGAGAGGCATCTGACAAGCAATGTCAATGGGGAAGCCAGATTTACTTAACAACTGCATAATTCACTTAACAGCTGCATCAAATAAAGGTCATGAATGGGGGAGCAACTCATTTATCAACCGTCTTGGAAATTTGGGTTCAGTTGTGGTCATAAGTTAAGGACTGCCTGCATAGATCCTTCCTCATGTCCACGTGTTTTCGCCTTGTTCTTACGTTGAGAGGAAAGCACAGGGACATAAATTGTGCTGGTCAGACTGGCAATCTCTACATCCAGCAATGATCTACGAGACCAGGTCATGCTGCTGCCCATCACACTTTTTAATGTGGAGTAGGTTTAGGATAGCAAAGGTTCACCCAGTTGAACACCAGGGAAACATTTGGGCAAGCCAGATATTTGACAATACTCCGGGTTTTGCAGTTCCAAACAAAAACATATGAGAGTCCCAGTGGATTTATATACAGACAGTGAATTTAATTTGGCTTGATGACCCACAAGCTGGGCAGGCCACGCCAAAGACCTTGGCAGAGTGATAACACATGTGGCCAGCCCTGCTCCAAATCATTTTTGTTTATTGCGTTTGGCCTTATCGCTTTAGTTTCTCTTATGCACAGCTTAGTGGGTTATAGTTTGTTTTCCTTTCCTTTTTTTCCCTTGGATGGTTTTGTGTAAAAAGGCATTAACTTCAAACTGTATTTATTTATTAAATTCAGTTCCAGCTTTACTCATTTATTCACAGTTACAGTGTCTAATTTCTCACTGTGCGTGCTGGCTACTGGTGTCAATTTCATTTGCACCTACCACTGGAACATAGCATTCAGAAATAGATACAAACAGACTGTATGTGCAATTCAATGCAACCTCATTCTAAACAGTGACATTGCAGTTATTTCATATTGATTTTGGACTGATTATTTCTTGGCTCTTATATATCAGGGGTAAACTATCTGACCACAGACACATGCTTTGTTTCAATGAACATATTTTGTTAGCTTGTATAATTATATATGATTCCAATTTTGGTACAAAAACAAGTTCCTACTAAAATCACTCACATCTATAAAAATACATAATTACAAGAAGAAAGACTATGGTGCAATTCTGTATCTGTATTCAGAAATAGCAACACTGAACACGACTAAGATAACTGTAAAACCAAATAAAAGGTAGCATCATAAGCTGCTAACCACATCTTCAAAATAAGGCACCATAGAGTTGAAGTCCACACATCTTAAAGTTGCTGAGGCTAAGAAACACTCATTTAAAGTATGCCACTGCATCCAGATAAAGATATACATTTTGGTATCATATTTGTGCTTTGGACTGTTTGGGGGATAAGATGAGATTCATGGACATTGTCAAGGTTTTATCAATCCACCATGCAAGTTCTCTACTCGTTGTACCAGAGGTGGTATTTGGCAGGTTCTGACCAGTTATAGAGAACCGGTAGCGGAAATTTTGAGTAGTTCGGAGAACCAGCAAATACCACCTCTGACTGGAGATTTTACAGTAGCTTTCCCTTGCCATGCCCACAAAGCCACACCCACAGAACCGGTAGTAAAAAATTTTTTAATCCAATCACTGCATTGTACCATGGACATTTTAGTTCTGTCATTATTATGGACATTTAATTACTGTTACCGTGGATATTGAATTTATATTTTACCAACAAAGAAATAAAAGGTGACTAGTATTGATCTATTTTGAGCTGTTTAGCTCTCATCAGCTAGCCATTCCCTTTCTGGTAACCTGGGCTAGTTACAGATTAGGTAAATGTATTAACCTCTAAACCACGGATTCTCTTCACTTTGTCAGCTTGTACCAGGGGAGAAAGTGTTTTTCCAGTGAAACCAGTCTATCAGGGCAACTTGGTCTACCCATATATGGGATGGAGCATACTGCTTCCGCTTACTGTGGATGTTATTGTTGCAGTTGTTTTCCCATGACTTTTTTAAAAAACAAGTCTGTGAGTCTATACAAGTCATCAGCATACACATCCAAACAATTAACACTGGACAATACATTAAGGCTGACTTTTGCCTACCTCCTGATTGTTGCCCATATTCTAACTGCGTTTATTGCATCACTGTGATTAGAAGCATCTATTGTGACTCTCCAATTCTGACTGGCATAAAAATGGAAGACTTAACATGTCTGAAAATGTTATTATTTGGTAGTATCCAATTGTTTTCATAAATGAAGAAACACCTACTCTTTTCCCCCCTCTTTTCATGTTTTATCCTGTTGTTGAGTACTTAAATAGACAATAATGGGGAGAAGTGTTTTCTCCTTAGGCAAAGCCACCATTCTCCTTATGCTTTGTTTCTGCATTGTGAAATAGAGAGAGCATTTGGAGTCTTTGCTGAAAGAAATTGTGACTATTATATACACACACAAATTAGATTACAGCATAATGACCACTTTCCAGATCCTACGCAAATGATTCTTCCAACTTTCCAGTTAATATTTCCAAATCTTTTTGACAACAGAGGATTCTGTTTACAGTGTTTATTCATATAATTTGCTAACTTTCCTGGTAGAATTTCTTATGTGCTTAATATAATATATAATTATTAATATATAATATAATCAAGCACCACTACCCCTTTCCCACCCTCCTGCTGTGATTGGATGTATTTTTCATCTCCTTTCTATTTGATTGTTGTTTGAACTTGCTGCCATTTCTTAACAACAGCAGCTTTCTTCAGCACAGCGGAGCATTCCAATTGTTAAATTAAACAAATTCTCAAGAGTCCACCTTTTCCTGTAATACACGAGACTTTAAGTTGGTTGCTAAGGCCACCAGGTACATCACAGTCCCCATGCAGAAGGCTTACCAAACAGTGGCAGTGTGTAGTTGGTCCTTTGGGAGTATGACAAAGTGTGTTTGACGTGGTCCAGTCAGTAACATGAGACGGGGCAATTAGGATACCATCACTCATCACTCTTGGCAGAAGAGGAATTCTTCTTTCCCATTGCAACAGCCAAATTGCAAGAGTAATTCCACAGTAGATTCATGGCATTTAACAAACAAGGGAACAGAGCAGTCTCTAAGGCAGCCTCACCACAGGTTGCAGAGAACCAGGGAGCCTTAGAGAACTGGAGGCAATGTGCTGAGGATTATATAGGCCCATGAAATTATTTGTGGGGCCATTTCTGCATTGAAAGTAATCTAAGATGGAACTTCTGAAAACAAATGGCAGGTTGAATTACAGGAAAGACAATCCAATCTGTTGTATGCATAGGTATTATGCATACATGTTGACTGCTTTCCCACCCAAAAATCAAGAACTAAATAAAAATTGCAGTTGGAAGTGACGATGATCAGAATCTTGACTTGTAAATATACAGGTAGTCCTTGAACTACGTTCACTGAGTGACTGGAAAAAGGGACTTATAAACATTTTTCACACTTATGACTCTTGCAGCATCCCTATGGTCATGTGATTTACATTTGGATACTCGACAACTGGTTCATATTTATGACAGTTGCAGTGTCCCAGGGTCATATTTTGTGACCTTCTGACAAGCAAAGTCAATGGCAAGATTCATTTAACAACTATATTACTAATTTAACAACTGCAGTGATTCACTTAACAAATGTAGCAAGAAAAGTCATAAAATGGGGCAAAACAAAATTCTTACTTAGCAACATAAATTGTGGTCATAAGTTAAGAGCTATCTGTATATGAACATTAATCACAGAAAAAAATAACTCAGGGAGTCTATGAAATAAAGGGAATTAATACAACTGATCTGAACATTTGTAAAAGTCATACAAAGCTTGCAAGTTCCATATCCTATAGCTGCAGCCAACCTGAGAATTGTCCTACAAAGCCAGGCTGTGTTGCTTGCACATTGCAAGTTCTTCTTGGGTATCATATTTGCTCTTGCCTTAGTGAAACTGCTGGACATAATTTGTTTATTTACTAATGAAATTTGCATAGCTGCCCATCTCACAAAAAGCAATGTCATTCCAAATTCAGCCAAGAAAGCAGCAGTCATATTGCTCACATCAGACATAGCCCAAGTACTTGGAAAATGCATTATCTTCTTTTCTTTTCATATGAGAACAATGGAAAATTATTTTACTCTAAGTGAGAAGGCAGCTCATAAAGAAACAACTGGTTTTTTAAAAATGTTACTTTAATGTAGAAGGAGTTGAATCATATTTCCTGTTTTTGTGTAACAGGTATTTCAAATAGGGCATGCAGAAATCCTTGATGTAGAAAGATGTTGGGCACTTCTAATCTGCAAGCTTCACTATCATTTTGGAAACAAACAGAAAGCAATCATTTGTATAGCTTCCTTGCTGCAGCAAGAAACTTAGATAAGTAGCAGCTGAGTAGTGTAGAGGTTTACTTGATTTGCAGTTTAATACATCTTATGAAAAGTTCAAATTTTTTAAAAATGTATTTAGAATGTTTTATCAGATCAGAAAACCTGTAGTTTGTCACATGTTTATAATATCCTCTTAAAGGTGAAATCAATTGCTTGGGATTATAATTGAAGCTGCTTTGCACCAAGCTGATTTGCTAGCTCCTATGATATCATAAAAGGACTTTACTGCTGTTTAAATTTAGGTGCATTGAAACCAACATTTTTAATAAAGTTAATTTTAAAATACTTCATTTAAAATGTTTTTGGTAAATAAAATTGAAACCAACATTTTTAATAAAGTTAATTTTAAAATACTTCATTTAAAATGTTTTTGGTAAATAACCATGCAGGCAAAGGAACTAAGTGAACCTTAGGAGATGACCCTATCATTAGACACAGTAAATACAGTATTAGTATTGTAGTGCTAAAAGAATAGGAAACAATGGCAAGGGGTTAGGAATTAGATTGTTTCAAGGAATTCTGTTGGCTTTTGGTGCTGTGGAAATTGCTGTTCAGTTTTCAGTGCATTGATTTAGTGACAGTCTGGTCACTTACCTGATTAGAGAACATTCTTCCTCTTCTTCTTCTTCTTCCTCTTCCTCTTCTTCTTCCCCTTCCTCCTCCTCCTCCTCCTTCCTCCTTCCTCTTCCTTTCCAAACTCCAAGGATATATTTCAGTGCATATGTACCCTGTCTTCAATAGGAGAAAAAGCAAAATGACATGGTTAGACCAGATTCAGCGATATTCATCTGCAAAAAGATGAGATTTTCAATGATGCACAGATGAGTCAGCTAATGTATGGAGGAAGATTTTTTTAAAAAGTATTTAGGATGTTTATCAGAGCAGAAAAAAATAGGAATTTTAATGCATATTGATCTAAAAAGAAAAATTGAATCCTGCTCAAAACCATTTCAAGTCCTGTAAATATCACACATTACACTAATTAAAATGCCGTGAGAAGAATTTCATTGCTGATTTTCTTCCAGAATCAATATCCATCTAGAATACAGCTACCAAAACTTTTGAGATCATGCACGTATTAGGAATTTTGAGCATATATTATAGGTTCTCATTAAAATAACATGCCAGAATAAGAATGGTGCCTGATCAATCATCAACTAATTATTTAACAGAAGGTAAATAGATAATTTGTGCCGTATCATCTTCTCTAGCCTCCTGCTCTATGTTATCTCCAATTACCTCTGGCTATTTTCAAAGCATGAAGGCACCATTCTAGAAAAGCACCTATGCAACTCCCTATCATTTTATTTTCTAAGAGTGCCTCTGAGATACTTACGGGCAGGGGTGGGATTCAATTTTTTAAACAACCGGTTCTGTGGGTGTGGCTTAGTTGGCGGGCGTGGCTTGCTAGTCATGTGACTGGGTGGGCGTGGCCAACTCAACATCACTCACATCAAGGGGCGCTTCTCCTCATCTGGCCTCTCATGACAGTGGGGATGCTGTAACGGTCATAAGTGTGAAAAATGGTCATAAGTCACTTTTTTCAGTGCCATTGTAACTTTGAATAGTCACCAGTTTTAGACCAAAATTCAAAAAGGGTATGTAAACTCACGTTTGAATGTCAATCTTTCTAGCTAGCCAAGAAGCCTTGCTGAATGTCACTCATGTTGGTTCTTTGTCATTAAAAGCTTCTTTCTGGCAACTCTATTTCATTATTCAATTATTTCTTCAAAGTGCTAACTCCAACAGGGGAGTATTTCCTCCCAACAGCAGTGTAAAAAGCTTAAAACAACCCTTCCCCTTTAAAAAAGTACCAGCAAAGAAAAAAACCCTCCTTCGGAGACAGTAAGTCTAGGCTGTCTGCCAAGAATGTAAAAAGGGTGGAAAAAAACAAAAGAAGATTTCTCCCAACAACCGGTTCTCCGAACTGCTTAGAAAATTAACAACCGGTTCTAGAGAATCGGTGAGAACCTGTAGAATCCCAACCCTGCTTACGGGGCCTGAAGATATTGTTGCTCGAAGCTGGAATTTTGTTTTGTAATATTAACTTCCTATTTTTCCAAGCAAACAGAATTTAAAAAAAATAAAGTAACTGAGTTCTAGAACTTGAGAGAATTTTACAGATGCCATGTTTGGAACTTCCCATCTAAAATACATTACCTGCTGGAAATTGATAAAAGCATAGGAATAGTTTGACTCTGCTGAGCAATAGAAAAATCCCGGTTTTTCCTCTATTACAATCTTCTGCACAGTACTTTTGGAAATGTGCCATACACAATATAGCGACTGTTTTTTAAAACAACAAACTTTAAATAAGTCATCCATGTGCTATACACATGCCCAAGGTTATTTTTTTTAAAGCCTTTTAGGGAGGGAGGGTTAATCCTTTTGTGGATATTTTCACAAGATTTACTACTAAAACCAAAGAGTTTTCCCCCAATCTGTCACACACTTTATAGTGATGGATTAGTGTTTATTTGACTGCATTAGCAATAACATTCTCTTTGTGTAGTCTGAAAAGAGATGGAAGTATAAAGCCCCTGCACTGCGAAGTGTTGTTTAAAAATAAAACAAATTTGCAAGCAGGGAGACTTAAACAGGCAGATGGAGAATAGAAAGGTGTTGTGATATGATGGAGATCAAGGCAAAGAAGACCAAGGGGACAACCTGGCCATCAATATTCCTGCAACTGTCCAAGGAGCGCCATAATGCAAATCCCAGGACACCCCTTCAACTCTAGAATGACCTGCAGTTCAACTCTGACCATCTCTGAGTTACTATCTCTATAGATAGTAGTTGTTTGGGTGGATCTAGAAGAATCCAAAACACAGGAAATAGATCCATCCAAACAATACCCCTCCCCCAATTATCTACCCAACTTAAATAAATAAATATATCCAAGCATATAACATTACTGAGCAGTCAATGTGTCCCAGTGAAATGTTGGAGATCAGCTTGTGCTTGCAAGGGAGGAAGGGGGAAAACCCGGGTCAGATCAGCAAAGGAAAACATAACAAGTATACCCAAAGCCTTCCTGTGTCCCTCTGAATGGTGCGTTCATTAATAATAATAGCAATAAGGGCTTGCCTGCCTCCCAGAACAGCATGAGAACTGACCCCTATTATGAATGACGAGGCATAGAAAGAAAGAAACTCTCTGTTGCTTGTTCCTTTCTCAGCACATTAATTTTCTGAGCAACACTCCATCTGCTGTGGCATGTCCTCAACCTTCTGCTGCATAGTTGAAGCAAAGCACTGTTTTACAAAAATGTGCTGCATCCTTGTTAAACCCACCCCACTTCTTTCAACCGCTGTAAAGTTTGTAATACAGGTAGTCCTCAACTTACGACCACAGTTACATGGTGCTTAAGTGAATTTGGCTTCCCCAATGATTTTGCTTGTCAGAAGGCCGTAGAATATGATCACATGACTCTAGCAAAAAATGAAAAAATGGTCATAGGTTGCTTTTTTCAATGCCGTTGTAACTTTGAATGGTCATTAAACAAATGGTTGTAGGTCAAGGATTACCCATACTTTAAAAGTAATAAAGGGGTGGGGGAAATGCTCAGTCCTCACACGCTTTATTGAGGAGGGTGATTAAAGACATGTGAATATGCATTTTACCAATGCTGCTGCAAAAATCAGCTGGAAAAAAAATACTGTCCAGTGCCTGAGCCATATTTTGCCTCAATAATAAAAGTGCAAAGAATTCTGCCCTTACAGTTAGCATCACAACTGCACAATAACTGGTGGGTTTCCCTGTCTTGATTTTTTTTCCCATCCACCCAGCACCACTTGCTGATGTAAAAAACCACCATCCATTATTGCCTTGCAGAGAACCATGCTTGGGATGAAGCCTTTAGGCGTGTTTCATTTTTGTTTATTTGCTTGAACTTCTATGGCTGCCCTTTACCACAGCAAGTTAAATGGAAACCACAATATAAAACTTTAAAACATACAATGCTAAATATAACATTCAAAACAAAACCGGCAGCTGATGGTAAAATAACAATGTAATATAACATCAAAACAACTTAATGACCTCTGTGCCTTGGAAAACAAGAACATAGAATATAGAACAATAGAGTTGAAAGGGAACTCCAAGATCTTCTAGTCCAGGGGTCCCCAAACTTGGCAATTTTAAGACTTGTGGACTTCAACTTCCAGAATTGGGAGTTGAAGTCTACAAGTCTTAAAGTTGCCAAATTTGGAGATCTCTGTTCTAGTTCAACTCCCTGCTTGAGCAGGAGACTACCATTTCAGACAAGTGGCTGCCCAGTCCCTTTTTGAAAGCCTCCAGTGATGGAGCACCCTCAACTTCTGAAGGCAAAGCCATTCCACTGGTTAATTGCTCTCATCGCTAGGAAATTTCTCCTTAGTACTAGGTTGTAAAACATTGAAACAAGCAGGTTTCAAAGCTTTACAAAAGGCTAGCAGTGATGGGACTAATCTGATCTCAGGTGATGAATTTCTCTAGAGGACAGGTATTGTGACAGAAAAGGTATGTTTCCTGCATCCTGTGAGATGACCTTCTTTAATTGCTGTGACCTGAAGCATACTCCTCCTGACAGATCTAATCAAGTGGGTAGAGACCACTGGAGAAAGACTCCAAACCATCAAGTTGACTGAGTGGCAGGTCACCGAGGCCAAGTTCTTCCCAGTCATGACCGGTCACTTGGTCTATTTGTAGTCATATGTCCACTTTCCTTTTGGGGGAGTGCTAAACCTGCGACCAAAAATAATCTGGCTGACAGGTCTGTGAAGTTCAGGAGGTGATCATCAGACATCTCCCTCCAGATTCCATCTTCTCTCTGTCATTCAGACTAAAAAAAAATCAAAACTCTTTTCAGTCTTTATTATTATTATTATTATAAATTTTTATTTTATATTTACAACAAGTCCATCTTTCATTTAAACAGTGTGTTGACTGGGTACATATATCTTGTGCTAACAATTATAATTAACATACTTTTCTTACCAAAATAATAGTAATCACATTTTCTTTATAAGCCATTATCTCTCACATATTTTTACAAGAATCTTATTTCTCTATGTATTCATCTACTCAATTTTAACTTGTTTTATTTTCCAACCATTGATAAAATAAATCCCATACTATATAATATTCAGTTTCTTTTTTTCTTTAATTGCCAATGTTAATCTATTCATCTTTGCACATTCTAATATTTTCTCAATCACCTTTCCCTCTGCTCAAATTTTTTCGCTTTTCCAATTCTGAGTAAATACAATTCTAGCTGCAGTTAATACATGAATAATTAAACATACTTTTTCTTTACTATAGTATTCAGGTACCATCTCTAATAGGAATATTTCAGGTTTCAAATCTATATATTGCTTTATCATTTTTTCCAACCATGTGTGTACTTTGTCTAATATATTTTAGCTTCTATACATGTCCACCACATATGGTAATATGATCCAGGTGTCTGATTACACTTCCAGCATTTGGCTGATTTATCTTTAAACTTTGCCAATTTTGCTGGTGCAAAGTGCCATCTTATACAAATTTTCTTTATATGCTGCCAATATTGTTAATTTATAGTTTCTTTCACTTAGCTTCTGCCACTTATCTAATTCTATAGCATACCCAAAATATTTTGCCCATGCTATCATCATTTCCTTCACTTGTTCTTCTAGTTTGACACCTAATAAATAACAATATAATTTTTAATCAGCTTGTCTTCTGTTCCTGTTAATATTTTGTCCAATTCTGTCAACTCCTTGTAAAAACCTTCAGCTTTAACATCTTTTTCATATCTTGATTGTATTTGCATATATGAATACCAATGCATATCAACCCCTTGTTCATTCAACTCTTGCTTAGTTTTGAGCTCATTTCATTTAATAAGTTCTTATATCTAACAATAGTTCTCATTTTACAAACATTTGAATCAGTGGTGGGATTAAAAAAAAATTACTACCGGTTCTGTGGGCATGGCTTCGTAGGCGTGGCGTGGCTTGCTGGGCGTGGCGTGGCTTGCTGGCCATAGTGTGGCTTGGTGAGTGTGGCTTGGTGGGCATGGCAGCGGAAGGATACTACAAAATGTCCATTGCCTTCCCACTGCTGGGGGAAGGCTACTACCAGTTGTCCAAACTACTCAAAATTTCCGCTACCAGTTCTCCAGAGCCGATCAGAACCTGCTGAATACCACTTCTGATTTGGATGTATAAGTGTTTCCATTGTTGTTAACCAGACTGGAATTTTCATATAATGTTGTTCTCTGATTTTTTTCCATGCTAACAATAAAGCATTTCTAACATGATGCATTTGAAAATAACTGTGTATTTTACTTCTCCCATACTATAAAAAGGTATGCCAGCCCAATTGCAGATCGTGCCCCTCCAATGTCAAAACTTTGTATTCCTTAGGACAATCCATTCTTACATCCATGCTAATACCATGGCTTGATAATATAGTAATAACCCAAACCCTCCTCTGGTTCTTGCATCTTGTAACATTTTAAGATTAAGTCTTGCTTTCTTCCCTTGCCATATATATTTCAGTATTATTCTGTTAATATCATCAAAATATTTTTTCTCCAGTTTTATTGGGATTGTTTGGAACAGATATAGTAATTTCGGTAATATATTCATCTTAATTGTTGCAATTCTTCCTATTAATGATAGTTGCATGTTACTCCATTTTTCCAAATCTGTCTTAATTTGTTGTTTCAATTTATAATAATTATCTTCCTTAATCGTTCTGCATCTAGCCATTAATTGAATCCCTGCGACCAAAAATAATCTGGCTGACAGGTCTGTGAAGTGGAGGAGGTGATCATCAGACATCTCCTTCCAGCTTCATGGTACACCCCACTGTAACCTGTCACTCTTTTCATTCTTAACCCAGCTCTGATATATCCCAAACGCTTAAGTTCTCAAGAGATGGCGGTGCTGCCAGTGAGTGGCTATAGCTGGCAGCACCTGGAAGTAATAGAAACAGGAGAAAACATTGCTGTGCAAAATTCCTTCTTAAGAGAAGCAGCCAAGAATTTGTCCTGCAGCCATGTAGGATAAAACCAGTAACACACAGCTAGCAGAGTTCACATTCCTTTCCCAGTTTAATTTGTCCTTCTGGTCTTTAGGGAGTATTAGTCCTATTTTTAAAATACAAGCTGAGTGGCCTTTCAAAGTACTTTTTATTTATCAATTATTTGACAATCTGTGAGAATAGATGTAAGAAGATGCAGATGGTAATCAGAGTATATTTTCCAGAGCACAGGCTTTAAAATCACACAGCTTCAGTAGGTTTACTATATTTCACCCCATTATATTTCTTCTATTTTTCTCTTTTCTGGTAGTCATTCACATGTTTTCATACGCAGATGGACAGAAATAAATAAGTGGAACTAATTTAGACTGATTATTCCATTTCTTTGCCAGAGGTCGTCAACATCCTTGGGGAATAATTTCCCCAAAGCCACAAGATGACGCTGTCAAAGAGGAAAGAAAACATGAAGCATTTCATTCTCTTCGTTATATTTTTGCCTTTTTTGCTTTTCCACATCATGACCCGACATATATTCAGATTAGCATTTTGATTTCAATTTGCTGGTGAAGGGTCAGAAGCAGGGAACAAGATGAGAGCCAACTCAGAGGAACCCAGCCGAAAAAAAAAGTCACATTGTGTTAATATTGTGGTTATAAACACTATAAATGTTGAAAGGCTCCGTAACTAAGTGAAATATTTGACTTCAATATTAAATACGATATTAATAAAATATGAGAATAATAAAATTCTTCCAAAATTATCTGACTTAATTTGTTTTCATTGCTCTGAAGAAGAAGAAAAATTTCGCAAATAATAAATCACATCCTTGTTCTTTTTATTGATGTTTCATGGATTCCAAAAAGAGAATTAAGAAAAGCTTTAAAATGTTATGTTTTTATACTTTCACTTGAATATTTTCATTGTTGGAAACATTATTTCTATGTATAATTTTAGTCTGGATATTTTATATATGTGTTCTGACAAAAACCTTGTTTCAAGGAAACAAATATGAAACAGAGGTAACAGCAAAACCTTTTAATGATTCTTTACGAATTCCATTCCTTTATGGTTAAAAGGCTGATTCAAATTAATTAACTCTGATAAGAATGAAACTTGCCAAGGTTGTGCAAGGCTGCCAGGAACACTAGATAAAGTTACTAAGAAATATTTCAAACACAAAGAGTCTCCAAACACCAATCAAGTTATTCCGAATGTCCACAAGGCTTGAGTGCAAAAACTTATTTGCTTCCTGCAAAGAACTCTGGTTTCTCGGCTGGCTTTTATCTCTTAAGGGAGGGGCCATTTCCTTGCAGCCTTACTCCTGAGTTGCCCGCGCTGCTGCAGCTGCTCTTTCCTTCGAGCAGCCATGCATGCACACACACTGGGCACAAGCTCCTTGGGGACCTCTTCATCACTGCTGCCAGCCTCCACAATCTCCGAAGGCAGCATACCAGTCCCGGATGGTGCTGGCCCCAACCCTGCATCACACCAGTTGGCCCCTCATCTGAGTCCTCACTCTTCAAGACCTCAGCCGTCTGCACCACAGCAATATGTGCATTGTCTGGTTATTTACCAGGATCAGAGTTCAGTTTGAGTGAGAGTTGACTTATTATATAAACATATATTTTGTTTTATTTTAGTAAATTTGCTTTTTGTATCAGAAACCCGAGATACAATTTATAATTTAAAATAAATCAGTCTAATAAAATGTTCAGTTCTAGAGTAACACCTCGTATCATACTTTGAAAAACTGAAAATTATTCATAGAGTGCTGATTATTAGAAACGAGTAAGCCCAGATAGGAAGCCCTCAACTTATGACCACAATTGAGCCCAAAATTTCTGTTGCTAAGTGAGACATTTGTTAAGAGACTTTTCTCTCATTTTATGACTTTTCTTGCCACCATTGTTAAGTGAATCACTGCAGTTGTTAAGTTAGTAACACAATTGTTAAGTGAAACTGGCACCCCCACTGACTCGGCTCATCAGGTCACAAAAAGTGATCACATAACCCCGGACGCTGAAATACTTTGCAAAGTTCCTTCCTGAGATCCTTGTTTTTCTTGTCTTTAAATTCTTTCTTTTTGGGGGGGGGCAATTTCCATCATATGTTCTGACTCTTTGTTTGCGCCTGCTTCTTGGTCTTTAGCAGTCCCTTTTCACGTGCATCGTTATCAACCAATTGGATTCCATCCCACAGTCCCTCTGGTTCCCTATCAAGCAGGTGAAGAACTTCAAAGCAGTTTCTAAGGTTTTCCTTCAAAATAATATTCTATGCAGCAGCCCCCAAACTTTTGGGCAGCAGGAATCAGTTCCATAGAGATAAGTTTTTCCGCAGACCAGAGGGGTGGTTTTGTGTGCTGCCTGCATCCCGCGGACAGGGCTTTATTGCTCTACATGGCCCAGTTGGTGGCCTGCTGTGGCCTGGTGCCAGTCCACGGAATGGGGCTGGGGACCCCCTGCTCTACATCATACCAGGATACTGGTAAACTTTCATCTTTACTTAGCTTAACTTGGAACTCACTCAAAAATACACTACACCCTACCAAATATTTGCATTTTTGTATGAACGTTTCCAGAACTTTACCTAAAACTTTTTAAAAGAGAACGCCACCATAAAATCTGGAGATGAGCGGGACCCCAAATATAGTTCTGTGCATAACGGTCCCAGAGATACAAATGAGCAGGTTCACCTAACAATAAGGACAACAAGAAATTCCTCAATGTTGGCATTACGCATTCAAGATATCACTATCCTAATGCCATAACCAGGGCGCCACATTGTCTGGAATACTGGATATTATAAGATCTTATGAATAATTGTTAAATCGATTACACTTAACTGAAAAATAAGAGGAAGCAGGAACACATCTGATAAATTCCCTTTCTGCAGATGGTCTCTTTGGCTGCTGTGCTTTGTAACTTCTTCCCAGTGCTTTTTAAACAGACAGGGCCATTTAAATCACTCTCTAGGCTTTCTTATTTCTTATGATTCAGTTGGTAATTGAGGCAGGTCCTTAAACACCTCTGTTTTCAAAATAACCTTATATGTAAGTTCTTCCTAGAGAAATATAAAATACGAATGGCAGAATAATAGTCTGTTATCAAAGAAACAAGATCAAGTAGTATTGTTCCTTAATTAAACTTACTGAAATATGTTTGCCAATTTATCCTAGTTACCCTTGTAAAATTTATCGCTCTGCTATCAGAGTAAACATATGCACCTTTCTGAATAAACACACACACTCACCCTCTCTAGTGGCTTAGAAACATTGCGTTCATCCCAATCATCATCATCATAATACAACATTGTCTTGACAACTCTATTTTGTTATTGTTGATTGGAAACAGAAGCAGACTGAAGATTTCAAGAAAATCTAGTTGTGCAAATTGAAGCATGGAGAACATTTTTGTGGAACAAAAAGGGCAGGCAAATATGGAACTTTATAAAATATTATATGTCTTCCTCTCTCGTGCATTATAAATTGCACATTGTAATTTATCCAAACAAAAGAGAAACACAGTAGTATCTGTGGAAATAGTCAAAGCCAGGCTCCAAAACTGTTTCCAATATAGCTAGTTGTTTCAGACCAAAAGAACACCTCATACCTAAGCAGGATAAAAGCCATGGAATTGGGATGGGAGGCAATGAACAGAGAGTGAAGGTAATGGAGGATTGTTTAGAATCCTGGATTTGGAGCAATGTCTTGAGTTTAAATTTCTGCTCAGTTCAGTGTGATTCCCATGAAGATAGGTTCTGGACTCCAATGAAGATAAGGAGAGAATTCCAATGCAGTTTCAGGATAAGAGCAGAGTTACAAAGGGAAAGACTGTCAGTTATGAGTAGTTGGATGGGGCTTAAGTAATACATGGCTTTAAGCAAGAAGTCAAAACTATATGATGACTCAGACATACTGACTCTATACTTCTTTTATTTTGACTTCCTTTCTCCTTCTCTTCTGTCCTCCCAACAGAAAAGATTGGAATGGCTTGATTTTGCTGCATAGAGTTCATGAACTAAATTCAATTAATCTGCAAGTTCCATGTGGCTTACAACTGATCCAGATCTATCTATCTATCTATCTATCTATCTATCTATCTATCTATCTATCTATCTATCTATCTATCTATCTATCTATCTATCTATCCACCCATTCATTTATGAATGTACTAGATAATGTTTAGGTAAGAATATGCTACCTTAATATGCTATATTTATGTAAAAGTGCAACTTGGCAAAAATTTCTTTCCAGAATATGAACAAAGATTATATGTTTGTATTTTGTATTTATATGTATTTGTATAAATGTGTATACAGATATGCAAACTGTGTTTATATCTATTCGAATATTGAAGTATATGTATTTGTATATGGTACATGTGTATATACATGCATATATACAAATTTGATGATAGCATCTTGAAGAGCCAAATAAAACAGAGTCAGATTTAGTTAGCCCTTGAATGGAAAACCATCAGAAAATCCTAGGATTGTAGGCTAGATGGAAAAATAAAACAAAACAAAACCAGAAGATAATGGCAAACTAGATCCATATTATTAATAAGACTACCTTAAAGTATCTCTGCAATAACCGTAAGTTGACTTCAGTTTGAAAGAAAGTCATCTTTATCCATCTCTAACACAGCAGTTTTCCAAACATGCAGCTTGAAGATGCATGGATGTCAGTTCACAGAATTCCGTAGAATGCTGGTTGCAGAATTCTGGGAGTTGAAGTCTATACATTTTCAAGTTGCCAAGCTTGAAAAACACTGGCTTAATTTGTTTTACGTGGGAAAAATATGTATTGGAAGGATGCCATTGATTGCAATCTCAATCCCTTCTTTTGGTATTCAATTCTAGTCATCCTGGTACCAGCAAAACAATGACAACAGCAAAACCCTGCCAACCAAATTCCTTTTATTAATGATTATTTCCTTGTACTAGTAATGCTTGCAGCATTTCGCCTGTATAGAGGGGGCCTCAGAGTGCTTCTGAAAGTAGTGACCTACACAGGCTGGGCAGCCATTTCATGTTTGATTTCTGTTGATCTGAAATGGCTGGCAGTGATTTTTGGCTATTTCCAGATCACTGCTGAATACATTTATTCATATTGAGATTAATAAATAAAAAGGCATCTTTAACTTAATTGAAAAAGCCATCTGTATGTTCTTTTTCATTTTGCAATTCTCAGAAATGTAAAATTAATTAAACCCCACTCACGTCTGTTTTGCATATATATATTTTAAGTTGTTGGTTTAAGTTTTCAGCCCTCAGTTAATTCCATCCTGAAGTGCCAGGGAGAATGAGTCAGCCCAAGCTGTCCCAATTTCTATAGCACATTAGCCTACAGTGAAACAGCAGAAAATTTAGTTTATTGGCAAAGTTTGATTGATTGAATTACTCAGTAGAGTGTACACATGTGGCAGGAATTAGCACTAAGCCATGCTGCAATATCCTCATTTATCAGGGTTTGAATGACAAGAGGCTCAGGGAAGGGTTTCAGTGGATTATGAAAGGTTAAATAAGTTAATAATGGATCCTTTTGCATCTTTAAAAAAGCAGAGTGCAAGACATGATCAAGTAACAACACATTGATTAGTTAATTGACCAACAGACTTTTCTTTATTTTCCCTGATATTTTTAAAAAAGCTATAGGTACATTAAAATGCATATATTTAGGTCAAATTACGTTATCTCAATTCAGCTGTTAAGCATTAAGTTTGAGGATTTCATTGTATGTATACTGTATATATACGTACAATGATAATAAAGAATTCATTTTTTTTTAAAAAGAAGTCAATTTTTATATCTCATAAGAATCTGATAAAGTTTCTTGAAGAAAAATTAAGAACTTTGTACAACTTCTTCCCTCTCTCCCCTACTCACACATCTTTTACTATTATGCAGCAGGGAGACTTCTAGTGCTCTGTTTTATAGAAGAATGGGCATTTTTATTGCAGGTTAAATTATTACACTATAAAACTGTAATAGGATGATTCATCCTAATCCACATGGAACTATCAGAAACTTATGAGCATTGAGAGCCAAGTGACCTCAAGAATAGCCCACTTTAATAACTGATGTCTGAACTGTCCATATTCTTGTTGTTAGATTTCCAGGAGACCCACTAATATAAATACCTCTTAATACAAACAACCTCTTGTGTTCTTCTCTGTAGAAGTCAGGGCTCCAGGGTGGACCTTGGGGTTGAATCATCCTTTTGAGGTTATTTGGCTAGACCAATTTACTTTCCTTCCCACTCATATTCAGCTGCCTGCCTTGTCGAGACAACACTCATTAGTTACCATTGGCTTATTCCAGCTTAAAGACTGAAAAACAGACTGAGAAGGAATCAGGTTTCTTTCTCTTATTGAGAAAAAGAACTAATGTGTGTGTGTGGAGGGAAAACCTTGTCTGGCTCTTGATCCTAGAGAAACTCCCCTATCTTTAACAGATCCTGAAAGGAAAATAGTTTTTTTTTTTTCAAAATGTCTTCTAGTGACAAATGTGATAGAGCAAATTGTAAGATTGAGCAGTTTAGGCTCTTTTATGCATACTGTTTATTTACCATAGTATTTGCTCATAACCCTCAAGAAAAACACAACATTCAGGAAGCTGGCACCACTGGGTTACTTACACATTTGATAAATAAATAAAAATGTAAAATAAATGCATTATGCTTTCTGGGCTTGCTTGAGGAGTTCATTTCAGCTAAGTTATTTGTGGTACTCCGAAGTTCAGGCTGAAAAAATATATAAACACTGAAGAGAGATGAATGAATCTCCCAAGATTTCAGCAGTTATGTATGTATGTATGTATGTATGTATGTATGTATGTATGTATGTATGTATGTAAGTATGTAAGTATTTATTTATTTATTTATTTATTTATTTATTTATTTATTTATTTATTTATTTATTTATTTATTTATTTATTGTACTTATATATCGCCCTATTTCCCTGACAGGGCGGTACACAGCCAAATTAAAATGCAGAGAACAATACAAGATTAAGAACAGTTAAAAGACCAAATATGAAAGGCTGAAGTTTATAAGAAATTTAAAAGCCAAACTAGATAAAAACCAAATTAAAATCCTAAAAACCCCTAAGTTGCCATCATGTTCACTTGTTTATTAGATTTACATGTCCTGTCTTTTATTTACTATAATAAGTCAAGGTGGCAAATCTCTCCCTCCCATTTTTCTCCTGCAACAAAAACCCAGTGAGGCAAAGAGAAAATGAATAGCCCAACATCTCTGAGGGAGCTTTCATGGTGGAGAGTTAGAGTACTGGCTCACCCCACACCTATGCAATTCTTTAATCTCTGAGCCATGGTGGCTTAGAATAAAGATTGGAAAAGATATGCAGATGGACAAAGTACAGACTGTAAAGTGTGTAAGGGGCATGCATAAGAGCACCACCGTGCCTACCGTCCCTGTCCTAACGTCCCCTTTTATTTATACCCATTTCATGTACTCATAATCATGTTTCTAATTATATCTGTTATCTAAAACATGCTTGACAAAACAAATAAATAAAATAAAATAATATGCAACATATGCTGTTTCCAAGCTATTAGAGAATCTTTAAATAGATAGCTTCACAAGCAACACTGAGTTTTCTAGCCATTATATCAATGCAATGGACTGAGGAGGTTACATTGATATAGGGGCATGATGACAACTTCTAAGCAGTTGCCATTCATGCTCCTCCTTCAAAAAAACTTTCAGACAAATATCTGAACAAATAAAAAAATGCTATGCAGTTGGTAATTGAGATGACAAAAATCTCTTTTTTAAAACATTGTTTCCCCATGAGGATGTTCCTCCACTTTCAGTGGTGCTTATGGACATCTAAATCAATATTTCTCAGTCTAGACCCCCTCCAATCGGGTTTCAGGCCAGGGCACAGCATGGAGACAGCGCTGGTCGCGTTGGTGGATGATCTCTGGAGGGCCCGGGACAGGGGTTGTTCCTCTGTCCTGGTCCTGTTAGATCTCTCAGCGGCTTTTGATACTGTTGACCACAGTATCCTATTGCGACGGTTGGGGGGGTTGGGAGTAGGCGGCACCGTTTTACGGTGGTTCTCCTCCTTCCTCTCTGACTGTTCGCAATTTGTGTTAACAGGGGGGCAGAGGTCGACCCTGAGGCCCCTATTATGTGGGGTGCCTCAGGGGTCTGTGCTCTCGCCCCTGCTGTTTAACATTTATGTGAAGCCACTGGGTGAGATCATCCGTGGTTTCGGAGTAGAGTTCCATCAGTATGCTGATGACACTCAGCTGTACATCTCTACCCCGGGCCACCCCAATGAAGCCCTCGAAGTGATGACCCGGTGCCTGGAGGCCGTGCGGAGTTGGATGGATCTTAACAGGCTTCGTCTCTACCTGACCAAAACTGAGTGGCTGTGGTTTCCTGCGCCCAGATACAGCCAGCTTGTTCCGTCGCTGGCCGTGGGGGGAAAAATTTTGACCCCCATGGAAAGGGCTCGCAATCTAGGTGTCCTCCTGGATGTACGGCTATCTTTAGAAGATCACATTACAGCCGTCGCCAGGGGGGCCTTTTGTCAGATTCGTCTGATTTACCAGTTGCGGCCCTTTCTGGATCTGGACGCACTTTGCACAGTCACTTCCACCCTCGTCATCTCCCGCTTGGACTATTGCAACGCTCTCTACATGGGGCTTCCCTTGAAGAGTATCCGGAGGCTGCAGTTGGTCCAGAATGCGGCTGCGCGGGTGATCTTGGGAGCCCCTCGGAGCTCCCATGTAACACCGCTTCTCCGCAGGCTGCATTGGCTTCCTGTGGCCTTCCGGATCCGATTCAAGGTGGTATTGATCATTTTCAAAGTGCTCCATGGCTCAGGACCTGGGTACTTATGGGACCGCCTGCTGCCATCAACAGCCTCCCGCCGCCCAGTGCGCTCCCACAAGGTTGGCCTCCTCGGGGTTCCTCCGCCTGATCGTTGCCGGTTGGCGGCCCCGAGGGTGCAGGCCTTCTCTGTGGGGGTCCCCTCCCTTTGGAATGATTTGCCTCCGGAGATACGGGCCATTACCGACATTCAGACCTTCCAGCGCACAGTAAAGACCCTGTTCTTTCAACAGGCCGGCCTGGCCCAGTAATGGTTTTCTGGGGTTTTAATTAACTAGGTTTTTAAATTTTAGAAAAATTTTTAAATTTTAAATCTATTAGTTTTATATTTTTTATATTTTACATTGTATTTCGGCCTTGATTTAATTGTTTAATCTGTTTTTAATTGTATATATTGTCTGTTTTTAGTAGGCTGTGCACCGCCCCAAGTCCCTTTTTGGGAGAGGGGGCGGTATAGAAATTCAATAAATAAATAAATAAATAAGCTGTTTAGTAGGCTGGCAGGGGGAATTCTGGGAGTTGAAGTCTAAACAGCTTAACGTTCTGTAGGATGAGAAACCCTGTCTAAATATATTATTATGCTGAATAAATAATTTGGGCTGACCTTCCCCAGTCTAGACTTCTCCGGTTATATAAGACTTATTCTGGAAAGTCTAGTTCTAAAATATTACATGAAGTCTTTCACAGAGTCCTTTCAAGAAACACTTTTTGGCAACTATGCTGAGACAAAGTACATTAGATTACATTTTAGGTTTATGTTTTGATAAGTCTGAATTATGTTTTTCAAAATATTTTTCCCTTTGCTGCCCTGGATGGTTCAGAGACTGCCAATACTTAAGCTCCATCATACTTCACACAATTCTGTGTGAAAAAAGGAAGGGAAAGAAGGATAGAGTAGAAAAAGAAACAATACCTGATGCCTCTCTCACTCTTGTCCTTCCTCCCTCATTAATTAATTATTTCCCAGTAATGGTAAAACAGAAATATTCAATTTTTACAAAGCATGAACTCAGCATATTCTCTGCCCATCCTGATTTGGATTTATTAAAGAAAATGTATATACCACCAAAAATCTTGTATTTATAATCTTTAACTGGGGGAAATGGTACAACATAAGGCAAAATGATTTGTTCTGAGATACTGTACCTCCAATGGACAAACTCAGAGAACGCCTATAAAATCTGGGAGCCATGGCTCCCATGGAATTGAAATTTGGCAAATTGTATAAACCGTTTTATGACATAAAAAAAACCTCTCATGTCTGTAACCTTTACCTGGGCAAAACGGTCCGTCATAGAGTAAAACCTTTGTGACATACATATCTCAAATGGGTTAATTTATAGAATGTGTCCAAAATACAAAACCTAGGACTTTGGTAGAATTGAAATTTAGCCAATTTTATAAAACATTTTATAAACTGTATGGCACTCAAACATCAGGATAAAAAATATCCTGATGTTTGAATGTGCCATACAGTTCAACATGAGCTATTTTCGATATATTTCTGAATATCTCCCTGAAGATGTAAGAACTTTTCAATCGGAATTTTTTAACTTTTCATGGACACTCTGCCATTGTTGAAGCATTGAAGAATCTGCTACGGAAGTATCTCTGAAATGATGACCCAACAGATCATGGATTGTCTAGTTTCCATTATGCACACATGTTTGCATACATTTAAAATTGATAGACATATTCATTTTCTTCATTTTGTCTCCCAAATTCCATTCTCTTTCTGGGTGGGGGAATCACAGCACTGAAACCTGAGGTAGAAAAAGCTGGACCAGACTGGCAAAGCCCCTTTTCGTGGAAAGTTTCTATCTGTATGCAAAGAAGAATCTAATTTGATATTTTTTTTTTCAGAGTGAGTGATACAATATACTTGATGCATTATTTGAAATTTTAAGCTTTTGTTTCCCCCACAAAAGATGTTTGGATAAAATATTGCTGCTAAGCTAACCACAAGGAACTACACATAATCATGATCTTATCAGAGAGGAAAAAAATGGGTTCAATAGTAAAAAAATAAATAAAAAATAGCAGTGTAGCAGAGATAGCACAGTAGTAGAAAATCATGTAGATTGTCCTTGATTTACAACAGTTCATTTAGTGAGAGTTCAAAATTACAATGGCACTGAAATAAGTGACTTATGACCATTTTTCACACTTATGATCATTGCAGCAATCCCATGGTCACCTGATCAAAATTCAGATGTTTGGCAACTGACTCGTATTTATGACAATTGCAGTGTCGCAGAATCCTTTTGTAATCTTTTGATGAGCAAAGTCAATGGGAAAGCCAGAGTCATTTAATAACCATGTTACTAATTTAACAGCTGTGTTGATTCACTTAACAACTGCATCAAGAAAGGTCATAAAATGAGGAAAAACTCACTTGGCAAATGTCTCATTTAGCGACAGAAAAATTGGGTTCAATTGTGGTTGTAAGTTGAGGACTACCTGTTTTATCTCCTTCCAATAACTGTTTCAATTGCAACTCCCAGAATTCCTATTGGGATACAGAGACCTTATTTTTAATGATCAATTGCTAGTGTATTGTTAGTACTATTATGGCTCTGATGTTTCTTTAAAAAGTGATTGCTTACTAAATGGCAAGAATGCTTATGAAACCAACTAAATTGTGAAATGCTGCAAGGAAATTCATATTGTTTCAAATATTTGTTTCTAAGCAAGACTTTTATACTAAACTGGATTAACTCTTAACTCTGATGCTCTGAGCCATCTTTCAGATCATTTTTTTTAGTCTTTGATTGTTACTGTTATCCCAATCTAAGAATTGGGTTTTTGTTGTTGTAGTTTTGGGGAGGGTTGCTTCTTTTTGTATGCTTCTTTCATCAGTTTTTGTTCTTGGTCTTGAGACAGAAATGATCATATGTGTAAATAAACGCTTCCTCAATGTAAGGTGAAAAATAGATGTGTCATGAGAAATAGAAAGACTAGCGGTGACATGATTGCAGTGTTCCAATATCTAAGGGGCTGCCACAAAGAAGACGGGGTCAACTTATTCTCCAAAGTGCCTGAAGGCAGGACCAGAAGCAATGGATGGAAACTAATCAAGGAGAGAACCAACCTAGAACTAAGGAGAAATGTCTTGACAATTGGAACAATTAATCAGTGGAATGGCTTCCCTTCAGAAGTTGTGGATTCTTCAACACTGAAGGTTTTTAAGAAGAAATTGGACAACCATTTGTTTGAAATGGTATAGGGTTTCCTGCCTGAGCAGGAGTTTGGACTAGAAGACCTCCAAGGTCCCTTCCAACTCTGTTATTCTTTGCAGGGAATTTATCTAGGAGCTAAAACTGGTACCTAACTAGTGACAAGTAATTAAATGGAATTAGTTGAGTGATCCTGCAGGTTTAGCAGGACTGAAAGTATTGGATGATGAGTCGCAGTGATTTAGTGATTTACCTAATTATCATTTGAGGATCTTCTCATTCAAACAGGATTCAAACCTGCTTTCAATATGAAACATTGCCTTGCCTGTCCTGCTTAGACAATTGCCTTGTCTGTCTTGTGTGATGACTTTTTGTCAAATAGACATAGAAATGCAACCCCTGTTGATTCTTCTGGGTGTTTTCAGAGGTTTTCTTTCTATCTGGTTATTCTAGTTATGCCTGAATTCTAGCACAGAGTACTTGTTGATTTTGCCTTGTTAACCAATATTTAGGACAAGGGTCTTTGAACTTGGCAAGTTTAAGACTTGTGGACTTCAACTCCCAGAATTCTTGAGCTAATATGACTGGAGGAGGAATTCTGGGAGTTGAAGTCTACAAGTCTTATAGCTGTCAAGTTTGAAGACCCCTGATTTAGGATTTAAAATTCCTGCATGTCTTACAAGATTTGATTATTTCAAAAATGTTAAGTTGGCCTCTAAAAGATTACCTGTTCTTACACAGGGAGGAGTAGAAAACATGTGATCTGACATGTGTTGCTGAAATATTCCTAGGATCCTTCACCATTGGCCATAAAGATAAAATTTCTAGAAGTGGTAAAAACAATTTGTGAAAGGCTATAAGCTTAGCAACCCTAATGCAAAAGACTGCAATAAGAGGACTGGCAAAATAATAATAATGCCCAATACATATAAATAGAAACTACTCTCACCGGTTATAGTTTCATGATTAGCATATAGGTGATGAATATCTTAATAGCAACTGTGCTCCTGGTTGGCCTGTATTCATTAGCATATCTAAGAACAAATATGGGTAGGGGTTGTCCTTAGATTCCTGTTGAACTAATGTAGATTAGAAGATAGGGACTGTCCCATCAGTGCTCTTGCTATCTGAAGACTAAAAGAACAATTGCTCATTATCACTGCGGCATGCTGTTCCTAAACTGACTGTAACTGTTTGCTTTTTGCAAACTTAGTATTAATCTCACAAGGGATCTCTCTGTACTTATTATATAATAGATAACATACTTTTTACAGCCTGGATGCTCTTAGAAAAAAATGAGTTGAGAGCCCACAAAAAAGATCTCACTATGATTTGTGCTCTGTTTCATAACTCAGTTCTCATTTTCTAATATTGTTGGTTGAGCTACTAGTTTGAATTTTTGAAAGGCATCCCAAACAAAAATCAAGGTGTTCCCCTAGACAGGTATTATGCTTAGTGCTGAAGAGTTTACCCGTAGGACCATAAACAATAAGATATAAGACAGGAGCATTGTCCTTTACTATTTTGAACATCTACAAATGCTGTCAAATCCATTTGCAGGCTATTATTCTATTAAGGACCAACCTCTGAAAGATATAGCTTTGAAAGAGATGCTAGGTTCTGATATTCTCTAAAATGATGTATTCTTCAGAAAGGTCCTATTTCATCTGAAATGACACAGAAAGAGCAAATAATATTGAGATATTAACAATTGGTACCTTAACAAATTCATATACATCCATTCAGAATCATTTACATCACAGAATAATTGATATAAATGCTAAATATTCACATGCTGAGTATCAATGTTAAGAATTTCTGGCTTGTCATTCTTACAGTGAGCTCAGGGTGGCAACCATGAATTATTCCCAGGCCTCAAAGCAGTCCTATGAAGTAATTAAGAAAGCTCTAGGGTTACCATCCAAATGTCATGGATTTGAAGAGTTCACAATCTGCATTTCACCCTTGAGAGTTCATATAAAAGTAAGCTTTCATGATATGTAGATGAACACACATTAGAGCAGAAATTCTATAAAACGTAAGATTTGTTAAACAAGCTTTTTAACAGGTTTAAGTTCTTGATTAAATTCTGTTACTCTGGTAAATGAAATCTTCATTTTTGATATCTAGGCTAACAATGAAAGCAGTATGTGGCTTAATGTATAATATTCCCCTCTACCTCATACAAAAAATATAGCAGTTCACTTTTTAGATATGGCCATTTGATAATACTTCAGCCTTATGGTTTAAAAGAGAGAAAATGAGAATTTAAAAGAAAGATTGAAATTTTGTAGCAACAGCAAATTAGTTGTTCTACCAGTTAAGAGGTAACCACCTAAGGTAAAATGTCATTAATAATGAGTGTCAACTAAAATTGCACCAAAGTTACCCTCTTCCCTAATATTAGTGGTTAGTTAAAAAAATATTTCAGTGAACAGATGAATACAGCTGACATTCTGTGTGCTAGGAAAGTACAAAATTGAAAACGGTTGGTCTGAAAATAATAAACACTCATCTCCTGTTTATAACTGTATATTCTTCAACTCAGGAAAGCAGAAACTGTAATATGGAAAAAATGAACCAGCTGAATGTCTAGTTAGCAATTCTCTGAGCCATAATTCAGTCACATCGTTTGGCAAATATTTATGAATAATGAATTTGTCCATGGAAATCTGGATCAGAGTACTGTATGACAAACCACACACCACGAGTGGAGTGCAGTTCACAAAAATGATGACTTGTGACAAACAGCTGTTTCAAATTGGCCCACAAAAAGCTTTCAAAGTTCAGTAAAACCCTAACCTGCCCAATTTTGTTTATTTATTTATTTCCCAGGCATGTACAAAAAAGCTGCAATAGGATTGGCTGCCCTGGGCCAAGTAATGCATGCTGATCTTTTGGTATGCTGAAATGTTTTTTCCCCCTTAGATTTATGACAGAGAACCAGGAAGCCATTCATATGAAGAAGTTATCCATCTGCCAGTACTCCAAATCCTGCCTTCTATATATTGTAGCCTCCAGAATTAAACACCAGGCCTATTCCTCCCACATCTTTGAGTTGGGTAAGCTAATTTCCTGGCCACACACAGCCTTTTGCCATCTTCTCTGTGTTAACAAAATGGCTTTCCTTAGAATGAAAACCAGAAATCCTGCCTTATCATCTTCAGTCTTTACAAATTGCTCTATAACGATGTTTCCTTGCTTATTTATTTATGGTACTGACTGAGCCAAGCCTTGCTGCACCAGTTAACTTTTAGTAGTTGTGAAAGCAGAAGTAATACTATCTCTTCTGACTAATAATGATTCTTCAGGCACTTAACTGAGGGCTAAATACTAAATTCTAGTTCTAAACTATAGGAATGCATTTATCTCCTCTTCCTAATTAAAAAGTTGTCCACCTGTTAAATGACTCGATGTGAATGCTTTCATTGGATTTGTAAGAAAGCTGTAGCCAAAGTTCATAAGAACCTAAGTAAAACCATATCTACTAAAACATAAATTAATAAAGAAAAAAAGTAAATTAATAAAGAAACCACAGGCAAGAGCAAGATTCCCCGTTGTGTTAGAATTATTTTGCATGATGATAGGCAAGCAAAATCTAAGGATAGAAAGCTGGAGACTGAGTTCTAGTCCTGTCTTAGCCATGAAAGCCAGCTGGGCAACCTTGGGCAAGTCACTCTCTCTCAGCCCAACCCATCTATAAAAGTGGTTGTTGTGGGGAAAATAGGAAGAAGAAAGAGGTGTGTTGGATATGTTCTCTGCCTTGAGTTATATGTATATAAATACAAATATAAATAACTAAAATATTTCTTTATAGTTGTGTATGTATTTACCTAACTTTTATAACAATAGCAATAGCACTTAGACTTATACAGCTTCACAATGCTTTTACAGCCCTCTCTAAGTGGTTTACAGAATCAGCATATTGCCCCCAACAATCTGGGTCCTCATTTTACCCACCTCGGAAGGATCGAAGGCTGAGTCAACTTTGAGCCTGGTGAGATTTGAACTGCCAAATTGCAGGAAGTCAGCAGTCAGCCGAAGTAGCCTGCAGTATCGCACTCTAACCACTGTGCCACCGTGCAGTGTTATGTTTATTATTTATTTATATTTACCACCCAAAGCCCCTCTGTGAAGGAGATGGGCAGTTAAAAAGTTAAATAAATAAATAAACAACTCTGTTTTCTTTTAATTGCACTTTAGATGTTTCCACTTTTCCTGAAGCATTTCCCTTTTGTTCAGAGTCAGGAGCTCATTCACCAGCAGAGAAGCTAGCTTTTAAAACACTAGCCTTTTAGGGATATATTTAAAAAAATGAATTGTGACTTGTGCCTGAAAGCTAAGTGGAAGCAATTGGAAATTTCAGGATAGATCAGGACTGCCAGGTGGCATGCCTGCATCTGAGAACTGTCTCCAGCCAAACTCTTCCATTCCATTCTCCAGAGAGGAAGGATAGTTATTTTTAGAATCATGTGTGAAAGCTAAGTCAACAGCCACTATGATTAAACTGGCGATGGGCTGAATGTGAAAGCTGCATGACTATTCACCACACCTATGAAATTGGCCCAATTTAACTGACATTTAAAGATTAATTGAAAATTATTTGCTATTTAATGGAGTATCCACATACATGCATACTTGCAAGTGTCTCTTCATTTGTTCAGATCTGGTAATTTCAACAAGAATTTCCTGTAACAAAACGCCTGATCCATTTCAGTATACAGAAAATAATTCACTGCCCCATAAATGCAGATTCTATAGAATATATTTATCATTTTTTTGTTCTTATTGTTGTTTTTATCTGTTGTATTATATATTAAGATACTAGATACTAGATTTGTAGCTTTGTTTTGTTAATTTAGATCAGTCTTCCTCAACTTTTTGCCTTCTAGAAGTGTTGAAGCAATAGGATTAGAATATTAGTACAGCACATTTAGTTATAAACTGCTTAATCACATTTTAAGCTAATAGGTTATATAAATCTAGCCATAGTGATGTCAAGTACAAAGGATTAGGGCTATACATTAAGTTGTATCTCAGAAGTTTTATTCAAATCTGTTGTGTGGCGGGAAAAGATACTCGAGGACCCAGTTGACATTTTCTCTCTTTTATTTCGTTCCAGAACTGAGCGCAGGGAAACCGCGGCAGCCTTTTTTATAGTTGGCTGCTCGTGGCTCGCCGACCAATGACGGCTCTTCAAATTTCCCACCGCCAGATCGACCAATACAAGTAAGTAATGCAAATATATAACAAAATCTATGCATAAGAATCTAGTCAACTAAATTTAATATTAAATTGGCACCAAATAAGGGTTAATGGAATTCAAGGGGGGGTTGCACCCTCTCCCCCCTTCCTACTCCTCTTCCTCTTTTGGAACAAGCTTAGAACTGTAAGAAAATTAGCATTAGCCCAATCACAGACAAGTACAATACTGTTCTATCCTACTTATGGCTTAAAAAGAAGGAAGATAATATATACACTGGCTATACAGTATATAAACCAAGAGAAAACTCTTCTCCCTTCCAGCACTGTAGATGTTCACTAGATGGGTGTTGAAATGTTTGCCAAGAAACTGTCCAAGCTCAGAGAGCACCAAGGACTCCCCAGTTCAACCCTCAGTTACAAATATTCTATTAGTATTCTTTTTTTCTAGATCCATGTTGGTGAACTTATGCTACGTGTGATGGAAGTGGCATGCAGAGCCATCTCTCTGGACACACCAGCCGCTGCCCGTTGCTTTTTTGGGTTCCGGCCAGCTATTTTTTGTGTGCGCAGGAATGCCGGAAACCGGAAAAGTAGATCCCCTGGTGTGCATGCACACGCTAACCAGCTGGTCTTTGCACATGCATGCTCACTGGCCAGCTAGTCTTTGCATGTGTGGGAGTGCCAGAAACTGGAAGATCAGCCCCCAGAGTCCATGCGTGCACCAGCCAGTTGGTCTTTGTGTGTGCATGCACATTATAAACTGGAAGACCAGGTGGCCGGCATGCAGGTTAAGCTTCCAGTTTCCGGCACTCCTGCATGTATGCGTGCGTGCATCAGGAACTTATTCTTCCGGTTTCTGGTGCACATGTGCACGCTCCTGTTTTGGCACTCGGTGCCGAAAAGGTTAGCCACCACTGTTCTAGATGATAATGGATTCCTTTAAACTTTCTCCAAGTCCAACAACCATGGCTAAATCCAATGAAAATCTATATTTGATATGTCAGTGATAAAGCTGTTGGACTGGCTAACCTTATACCAATTTAGGAATTCTGATCCCAGTGAGCACACCAACTACAATGAACAGAATGTTTTTCTTTGTCTGGATCCTAAAGTACAAAGTTTATAAGTGACTCATTCACCTTATGTGGGTTATAACTCATCCTTCCCTCTCCAGTTGTCAGCTGTATCACATGCATTGCTTATATTAGTACGATACAACTTACAATAGTTACTTTCCTGGATTTATCAATCCTTCCAATAAGATTTTACACATAAGGAAAAATCAGGTTTATATTCCTGAGTTTCCTAATAGTTTCTACTCAGGAATGATTAAAATAGTAGCCTTTATAGTAATTTACTCAGCAGAGTCCATAAATAGAGGTTAAAATTGGTAAGAGAGTGAGTTGCATATTATTATGCAAGTCTTACCCCTTTTTAACATTTATGCATGAAATATCAATACACACAAAATAGGCTGGGTTTGCATTGATTGATACTTAATTTACTCCTAGGTATCTATGTAAAAACAGCTGTTGGTTAGTTATGCTCCTCACCTATTGCAATGAAAACCAGTGTTATTGTTGTTAAGAACTAGGTATATTATTGGAGATAAAGTGGACTGAAGAGCTAACCCTTCTCCCTCTGTCTTCTTGTACTATTCAGGAGGACAATTGCTGGACCCTGACAAGCAGTTTTTAATTAATCTGATTATGTGAATTATTACAATAATTATTAAAATAATTACCTCCAGGCAGAAAATATGGCATAATATTCTTTAGTAGAGTTTATATCTACCGATGGTCTATCTCATTATGAAGCACACTTTTCATTATCAGAACTGAATATTAAGACAATTTGTTCTTACTCAGTTCAGACTTGTTTGTTAAGCATGATTGAAAGGATTCTAAATAACATTGGCAACATGCTTGCTTGGCTAGTTTGTGATCCATAGTATTGAATGAACCTAGAGAATGGATTGATCCAGCACCAACTTAAGTATGTCATGCAAATTCAGCACATCAGTCTGTATTGGTTTAGCTTGTTTCCCTTCCATCAATTTAGAAATATGGAAAAAGATGCAGGGAGAGACCAAATGAAAAGAGGTAGAAATGACACCAATCTTATTGTAAGCTTACATAGTTATTTATAGTTTATAGTTTAGAAGTATTTCCCAAACGTATATCAAAATTGAAGCCTAATTTAATTATTTTTATTTTTATTTAGTTGTTTGGAAATTAGGTTTATCAATTTACCAATGTGTTTTGAACTGTGATAGATATTAGGATATTACAGTTGTTTAGGTATAGTCCACTAACTTAACATGAAAGTGTAGAATTTGCAACATGTGCCCGGTTTTTGTATGAATAATTAAGAATGACACTTGAATTCTAACCGCAACCTGATGACCAAAATGTAGAAGTTGATGAACACAGTTGCAATACTTAAACAACTCACAGTTCAAGCTATTTTGTGCATGTAAGTTTCCATTTTTATTTCATGAGATGGATTTTTTTACATCGGAATTTTGAATTGGTATTAAAAGTCATCTTTTACATGAAAGACTCACAGGATTTCTGGAATGCAACCTTTCAAAATTTTGTCCATCAAACTGAAAGCTTTCTAGCAAGCTTATAGTAGGTCTGTAGTGTTAAAACAAGAAGCTAATAAACTTTTACTAATGAATGTTTTTCTGTCTATTTAACCATGCAGGATAGAATGAGACATAGAAAATATCAGTATATAATAAGAAAATGTCTCCTAATATGTCCCCCTAATTTCAACAAATTAGATGTTAAGACTAGGAGATAAACAGAAGCAAACAAATACAATACTTATTTTAGAAACTGAGAAATGATGGAAAGTATTCTAGGAGATTTAATTCTCTGGCTTGCCAACCAACGAAGGTTTATTAGAGAATATTTTCCATGGATTTATTTTTCTGCCCAGTTTAAACTGGGAGTGTTTCCAACATACCCTTTTGAATATAGCCCTGAAGAAAAATACATCCAAACTTTCCTTTGCAAATGGTTATTTGCAGTCCTGAATCAACCAATTCTTCTTTTCCATTTATCTGTCCTGTGCTTTTCCCCTATGCCTTTACTATTGGTTTCTTCATTTTTTATGCACATACTATTGGGGGGGGGGAATTTCCTAAGGCTTGAGCACATCAGGTTACCACCTATGTATAAAGAACACTTTAAAAATAAGTACTGTAATTCCTTCACTGAAAATAGTGCAACCAAGAAAGAAATGGCGTCTGCCTCCATAAATTTTCATGGAAAAAGTAGCAATTTTTCAGTTCATGTATAAAATGTGTATTTGACCCTTCTTTGTTCCTGGGCTAAGCATTACATTACGGACCTTCTCATACTTTAAGGCTTTACTTGATTCCTTGGTTGATTTGGTTACATTACTCTTCAACCCAATTTGGCAAGATGTGAATCTTTATCTTAATCAAGAGTAAGAGGCACCCTCAGAATTCAGTGACTTCAGCAAAATGACGAAAAGAATTTCAAACCCCACCTCCTATATAAATCCATGCAACATCACAACATAAGTGAAAAAAGAATGACATTTGCTTTATTCTCTATTCTTACTGGCAAGAATTCACTGTCATAGGAGCTATGAAATCATTGAGGTCATATAATTTTAAAAAAGATTTGAACCTTCACTCAAACACAGCACTTCACTGAGCCTCAGGCTACTTCTGCTGACTGCCGGCTGATGGCAGGACTGCTGGCAGTTCAATTCCCATCAGGCTCAAGGTTGACTCAGCCTTCCATCTTTCCAAGGTGGGTAAAATGAGAACCTGGATTGTTGGGGGCAATATGCTGACTCTGTAAACCACTTAGAGAGGGCTGTAAAAGCACTGTAAAGCGATATATAAGTCTGCTGTTGCTATTGCTGTTCTTGGCTACTAATAAAAGCAGGCATGTCCTTTTTCAGGCATTAATTCAAGCAAAAAAAGATGTTACTGCTTTTATAAGGTTGACTCATTAAAACAAGTAATTTATTTAGTATGCTTCCAAGGGAAATAGATATATTCCTTTATGTTAATTGAATAAGTCATATGAGAATTGATATATACTAGGTGTGAAGAATAATATGAGCCAACCTTAATCCCACCTAATTTAATCCTGGCTGGCTATGAATTTATATAAGAGGAGCTTTGGTGATCTATCATAAAGTAATGGTTTGTAAGAATACAATTTATAAAATGCTTTTAACAGTTACAGAAAATACTATAATAATATTATAATTTCTATAATAACACTAATTATTTTGAGTTCAGCATAGCCACATCAGAAAGGCATTTCTATAGGAAGAGGTGATATAGCCACCAAGCCAGGGGTGGGATTCAAATTTCTTCATAACCGGTTCTGTAGGCGTGGCCTACAGATTGAGTTGCTCACAGAATCACAGATTCATTCACAGATCTACCTTTATGCAACCTGAGTCTGCACTGAAAAATAAAGATTTAGTCCCAAGGAAGGTTCAGCTCTGCTCTCAGGCCATTTCTCTCCCCCACAACTCCCTGAATACCACCTCTGACTGGGCCTCAGGGAAGCCTCCTGGTTGAAGGAAAAGCAGTACAACAGCGATTTAGATTAGCTAGAAAGCAAGAAATCCAATGATTTCCTGCTTTCTAGCTAATCTAAATCACCCGGCACAGCTGATGGTCAGAACAGCTGGCAGTCGGGGGAAAAAAAGGAAAAATAGCAACTTACCAAAAATTAGGTGAAGGCACAACGCAGGCAAGTTGGATGGCATACAAGCCAAGTAAGGAGTGACTAGGTGGGGGGGAGGGGTAGGCGGGGAGGGGAGGGACAACCAGTGGTGCGATTTGCTGGTTCTCTGAACAGCACAGAATCGTAACAACCGGTTCTATAGAACTGGTCCGACCAGGTAGACTCCCACTCCTGCATCAAACAGACTTGCATTATTATCTTTCTTATAATGCACATTGTACTAAATTTCACACATAAATGTGGTAAATGTATATACATACATATATCCTTGTTCTCAGGACATTTCCCAGTTGCTCATTATTTCCCCCTTTGCGTCAACTTAGTGTAACACCTGCCACAAGGAGGCAATTTTGTGGCCTATATAAAACAAAGAGCTCAATCAGAATCAGCAGCCTGTTTGTTGCAAACCCACAAAAGAGTAATTTTGCTGGTAGCTGCAAGAGCTTCTCAAAAAATCAGTAAGGAACTGATAATTTATGCTTGCAGTGAATATAGTTTATGTCTTCCTTGTAGCAAGGTTATATCATGGAGGGGGCAGCCCTGACAGATATTACTGGGCATGTCACATGTATGTCTTTATGTGGCTCATAGAAATGTACTTATCTGGGTTTTAAGTGTGGCATCAGGCTTGACCCCAGGGCAGGGAGTGAGATGGATTGATGGCTATTGTTATCTGGGTGTCTCTTGTGGCTTTCAGAGACACTGTTTTTCAGAGAACACTATGTGAGATCCTGTTTATGAAGACGGGCTTTAGAGAACAAGTGGTAATGTTGCTATGTACCTCCCTGCTGCATAGTAAATTTACTGCTTTGGTGTTCAGTAGTGTGACTGGATTGATAATGGAACTTCCTAGATTTATGGAACTGGAAGATTTCAATCTTCTTTGCTAAGTACAAAGTTTGAACTGGCTCAGAAGTTCATGGCCAACAAGGCAATCATGAATCTGACACAAACTCAAACCATCAAGTCCCTGAGCAATGGGGTACGTTTATGGGTTCTGTTTTTGTTTGTATGTTTGCTTCAGGCCAGGGATGATGTGATCTTGGGGATGATATGATTTTTATTTGTTCCTTGTCATAAACAGATCATTCTTTGATTGCTTTGGGACTTGTCATCTTAGTTCTGCCTGCAGGGACATAAGACATGCAAATAATCATCAATTTGATTAGTTTACTGCAGATGCCTGATGGACAATAGGTGGATAAAGAGACCAGTGTGTGGTTCATGTAAATTATGTGATTATATCATGGTTGGCAGTGGTAAACACTGTATATGTTGAAGAAAGAGACTTCTCTCTGCAATACACAATTCTAAAGTTGCTTGGAGAAAGCCATTGTTCAACCTTCCTGCATCTCCAATGAGTGTGTGCGCAAATTGTTTTACTCTCACATGTAATGAATTATGAAAATCCATACTCACGTAACTATGGAAACTTTTTGCCATCTAATTAAGTAACACTTGGCAGCTTTAGTTTATATAAGACTTCAGCAATTAAAGAGTTCAAGAGAGGTACAATACGATGTAATGCAATAGCGGTTACCTTCTTGGATAGCTTTCAAAGGAATTAGATGTAGGGTCAAAGGAATTCATGTAGAGAAACTTATTGGTAATTACTGTTGATTACTGCTATATAAAGAGATGAAAACCTAGAATAGAAAATATTGAAGAAAAAAATGGGAAATAGACCTTTTCCATTCGGCTTTTCTGCCCCTCCCTCCCCCCCAAAAAAACCACTAGAGATGAAGGCAGGAAATATTATTTTTCCTAAATTGTGCTATTTTTTTCAGAATTACTGAAACACCTTTCATTTATTTATTTTTATTTATTTATTTGATTTGTCAATCACTTACAAGATAATAGGTATAAGTAAAAACATAATTATGAATACATGGATACATATAAGAAAAATAAAAGAAACAATAGGACAGGGACAGTAGGCACGTTGGTGCGCTTATGCATGTCCCCTACAGGAACTTAGGAAAGGGGTGAGGTCAATAGTAGACAGTCTAAGGTTAAAGTTTTTGAGGTTTGGGGAAGAAACCACAGAGTCAGGTAGAATATTCCAGACATTGACAATGTATGATTTTATATACTATACTTAGATCAGACCAAAGACGGCATAATTCAAGGTTTTCTAGGTCTAGAATTTCAAGTCTGGTGGCATAAGGTATTCTACAATGAGTAGAGGAGTGGAGAACCTTTACAGCAGTTATTCTTGCAAAGCACTTGATTTGCATGTAACTGATGCAAAATGGAATAGGTTGTTCATTAATTAGTGCAATAGTTGCTGACTGTCTACCAGGAATATTTTAAATATTACTGTTGACATTTAAAACAGTTGAGGATTTATCTGAGTGACTGTTTTATTTGCTACATTTTAGAACCACAAGAGAGGCCTTTTCAAAGATTTCTTTGTTGCTTGAATAAACATATTTTAGACATATCTGGATAATGGGAAATAGAATCCAAATTTTAGTAATCGAAATGTAATACATTTAAGTGGAAAGACATGAAGTATTAGGCTCATAAAAATCAGAATTTATAGTTATAAAATGAAATAAAAAGAACAGTGGTAGTTCTTTGTAGCAATAAAATAATATAGTATATTTGTGTTAGGAAAAGTCGGTTTTGGTGCAATGCTTAGAGCACCAGGATAGAAACCTGGAGACCATGATTTTAGTCTTGCTTTAGGCACAAAGTTAGTTGGGTGACCTTGGACCAATTATTCTATCTGAGCCCTAGAATGGAGGCAATAACAAACCACTTCTGAAATTTGGCCAAAAAACCTGCAGGGATTTCTCTAGGCCATTTCTCATTGAGGGCCATATCAGGGCTGTGTTTGACCTCAGGGGCAGGCAGCTCAAAATCACTTGTAACATACTGTAATACATGTAATACTCAGGGTGGGGTTGGGGGGTTCCATTGTCTCCAGGGGAGGAAGGTGATACCAGTGGGACTGACAAATCCTTGTCCTCCAGAGAAGCCCTGCTGTCTGCTGCTGGCCAAGTGTTAAAGCAGAATTCTGAATCTATTGGTTAGGTCCATTTTACTCTTCAAAATCATGGAAACATAACCCTAAGTGGATTATTAGCAAATGGGATTTCCATGTATATTGCCACAAAATCTAGACAACGAGGGTTCAAAAAGTATGTACCCTCCTAGCCATACCCCTATGCTCCGAATCCAATCACGATGTCCATTTTGCTCTACGAACTCATGGATAAATAAAGTTAACCCTAAGTGGATTTCCCTCAAATGGGATTTTTCATGTATTTTGCTAGGAAATACAGATAAGGCAGATGTGAAAAATATGCACCCTCCTAGGCATTCTGGTTGTTCTCCGAATCCATTGGCAATGTCCATTTTGCTCTCTAAATTGATGGAGAGCTAAGCCTAATCCTAAGTGAATTTTTCACTAATGGGATTTTGCCATTTACTTTGGTAGCTAATGTAGATGAAGCAGGTTCAAAAAGTAGACACCCTCCTAACCATACCCATGGGAATGGGTATGGTTAGGGTTGGTGATGTCGTTTGCTCTCCTTATTCATGGAGACTGAACCCTTATACTAATTCAGTGGTGTCAGACTTGATTTCATCGAGGGTTGCATCAGGGTTGTGTTTGACCTTAGGGATGTGTGTGGGCGTGGCTGGGGTGGGCATGGACAACTCGACATCACCTATTTCAGGGGCACTTGTGGTGCCATTGCAGGGTTGGGCGGACCATTGTCTCTAGTGGAAGAAGGCAAGACCAGTGAGACCACCAAACTCTTTTCTTCCAGGAGAGCTTTGCTGTCTTCTGGTGGCCAAGTGCTAAGGCAGCACTTTCCTTTCTTCCTTCCTTCTTTCCCTCCCTCCTTCCTTTTCTTCTTTTTCCTTCCCTCTTCATTCTTTCTTGTTCCTTCCCCACTTTCCTTCTTTTTTCTTCCTTGCTCTTTTCCCATCTTTCCTTCTTTGTGTTTCCTCTTTGCCTTTGTCCTTTCCTGTCTCTTCTTGGATGCTCAAATACAAAAGAGGAAACATTTATCCTTTTGTTTTGCTTTGATTTTAGTTTCTTTTGTTAGCCCTCTGCCACCAAAAAGGAGGCCTTGGGGCTGCATGCCCCTGCCCCAGCCTTCATTTTCATGGGCAGAGGACTGCAGGAGCCCATCCAGGCCGAAAACTTTCCTTTTGCCTTTCCAAAAGGAATTGTGGGTTTGTTCTTTCTCTGAAACTACACTTTCTAATTTAATTGCATACATACATTACTTCTAATTTAGAGAAGGACATTAGCCAGAACTCAAGTGTTCAAAATGTTGTCTGCTGGGCTCTCTGATGAATCTCACTGGTGGGATGGGATCTAGCCCACTGGTGAAAAGAAATAAATTTCCACTTAATTTTAGTTTTCCATTAAGAATAGAATTGCAATTTAGGGATACAGACTACATCTCCAAATCCTGGTCCACTGTATCCTTTTCTGCCATAAATAAAACATTTGTGTTAGATCTACAAGCCAAGATTTTAGAGCCGAAGAAGAATGCAAGCCATCTTTTAGAGCATCGGTCGCCAACGTTTTGGACCTCAGGGACCATCAAACTCATAATTTTAAATCCCAGGGACCACTAACTGGTTATGTGGGTGTGGTCTAATTTGTGGGTGTGGCTTGGTGGTCATGTGACTGGCTGGGCATGGCTTGTATGTAAATATTATAAATATTTATATAAATATTGATTTTTTTATTAAAAAAGAGCAATTTTTACCCAAAATCAGGCAAAGCAGGCAGGCAGATTGAATTGCTCACAGATTCATTCAGAAATCTATTTATCTACTATTGGCTAGCTCAGTCTGTCACATAAAATTTGCTTGCAAGCAAACTCATAAAACTTGCTAGCGAGCAAACTCACAAAATTAACTCACAATACACCATGTATGTAAATATTGAATTTTTTTATAAAAAAGAGCAACTTTTACCCAAAATCAGGCAAAGCAGGCAGGCGGATTGAGTTGCTCACAGAATCATTCAGTGATCTATCTATCTGCCATCAGCTAGCTCAGTCTCTCAAATTTGCTTGCCATGAGTCTGCACTGAATAACAGAACCTTCAGTCCTAAGGGAGGTTTGGCTGTGCTTAAAAGCAGAGCTGAAGATCAAAAGACTAGCTAGAAAGCAAGAAATCCAACCATTTCCTGCTTCCTAGCTAATCTAAATCTCCCGGCAGAGCAGAACAGATGATGGTTGGAAAAAGGAAAAATAGCAATTTTAGCAGGCAAATTTGCCAGGTAAGGAGTGAGTGGGCGGGGAGTGTTCCTGCGGACCATATGTATGGTGCAGCCTTATGTTTCTCTGCAGCCTGGATTAATTGCTTTGGGGGGGGTGAGATTTCTCTGCGGCCCACCAAAATTTTCTCATGGCCCACCAGTAGGCCGCAGCCCACCGGTTGGTGACCGCTGTTTTAGAGCACTAGTGGGTCTTTTAGCTTTTGGGGTTATGCCTTGGACTCAATAAACAAACATTGGAAACGGTTCTTTGTTTCTAATAACATGAGTAAATCATTAAGAAACAAGTAGGGCAGTGATGAGATTCAAAAACTTTTACTACCGGTTCTGTGGGCATGGCTTGGTGGGCGTGGCCATATGATTGGGTGGGTGTGGCTTTTTTTGCACCCCCACCTGTTTTTGGGAGCTTCTTAGCTACAGAGGAGCCTCTGGGGAGGCGTTTTTACTCCCCTAAGGCTCCTCTGGGGCTCTGGAAGGCAAAAAATGGAGGGCTGAGCTCCTCTCTCCATTTTTTTGCCTTCCTGGGCAAAGGGGAATCCCAGCACAGCTGATCTTATCTACAGCTGATTGTCGGGAGGCAAAAAAAAGAAATACCTTAGGCGAATGTCAGGCGGGTGGGCGGGGTGAGCGAGCATCAGGTGGGAGGGTGACTGGTGGGGGGCATAGCCAGCCAGAACTTACTACCGGTTTGGCGACCCATACCAAATTCTTGCTACTGGTTTGTCCGATCTGGTGCAAACCATCTGAATACCACCACTGAAGTAGGGGCAGTCTTTACTTACAAAAAAGTTGCACCATGAAAAGATCATCAGATACCAAAGCACTAATCAATTATTGGCTTTAATAATAGGGAGCATTAAAAATTATAATCCAGTATATTTAAACAACATGAGGTCGTAAAAAGGCTTTTTCATTATAATACGTTGCTAACCTGCAACCTTTTTGGACCCAGTGCCTTCCAGGTAAGCTATAAAATATAAAATATTATATCTATTTCTTAATTGTTAGAAGGGCTTTTATGCTTAACTATTTGATGCTAAGTGACTAGTACTTACCGGGTACAAGTACCCCTTCTCATACAGTACACATACAGTACTGGTGGGCCAGAGGCCTTCCTATTGTGTAATACCAGGGATTATGCTGAGGATTTCTAGGATTAGGCCGTAAGTAATACTTTATAAAGCAGCAGAAGGTGAATCTTTCCTCTGCCTTTCTTCTTTTCTCTTGAAAAGGATTTGGAGATTTTGGACAAAAGCTGAGCATCTGTGTAAGAAAGAGTTTGATTTTCTCAGTAATAGCTGGAAAGAAATCCTGACCCATCTTCGAGTTGTTGTCCTCTAATGGTGGCAAGCACTAGGCCTTATAAATGGGACAGGTGGTGACTTTTTAAAATCAGTCCTTTTTTTAGTTCACGCTGACTTTCCTACTCAGTTCTCCAGTTGAAAAGCTAGCAAAGAAAAATTCAGAAAATGACATAAATGCTGAAGACCTTTTTCAGCATTGCAGCTGGCCTTTTCATTTTGAATGGGTTTAATGTAATCAAATGCCTATTTACACTAAATTGTTCTTCAACTTTTGCTGCAATTTGAGACATTTGCGTCTTTGAAACGTCTCCAGCTGTAAATATGGATCCTGCCCCACACCTTGGTGCCTGGAATAAATATGTGTTTCTTGCATCTGCAAGAACTAAACAAGACATTTTTGACAAGTAATACCCCTAAAAAGCCAGACGGTGTTATGGTTTTGGTTTTTGGACTACAGCCAGTGTAGACCTGCAAATTCTGCATGTTGGACATGTTTATGGATTCATGGTGTCACCCTGGTTTTATACATGCTTCTAGCAACTCAAGTAACACATTGATGTTTTTTTTAATTAATTGACTTAGAAATGACCTTCTATTATAATGTTTAAAACATCAGACTGAAGGCACACTAAAGAGCCTAGTAGACTGACAGCAGACTGACATGATTTAAAAAGATAGTGCTCCCTTTCTGATTTTCTATTAGATGCTGTATTTTTGAATCACAATCATAAAAGACCTGGTTTTAAGAATGATTGTGGTACATATAGATGGATGCCACGTTCATTTTATTTAGAGCTTTCCTGTGCTCTATAAGGTTGGTTTTCTTTGGACATCTTAAAACAGTAAAAAAAAAAATCAGTATCATTACAGATAATCCTCAACTTAGAACCCCTTCATTTAGCGACTGTGTGAAGTTACAACGGGATTGCAAGAAATTCCTTATTACTTCTTATGACACACTTACAACCTGTGCAGCATTACCATGGTCACATGATCAAAATTTGAGTTCTTGGCAACTGGCATCTATTTACAATGGATCATGTGATCACCTTCCCAGCTAGCTGCTGGCAAGTAAAGTCTATCCGAAAGCCTTAACCAAAGTGTGATTCATTTAACAATTAACAGCAAAAAAGAGTCAAATCAGATGTTTTATTTAAAAACCACTTTGCTTAGCAATGGAAATTCTGACTCAATTGTAGTCATCAATCACTATCTTAAATAACTGATCAAACCCTTGATTAGCTATTAATTATTAATGAATTGATTAAACTGGTGAAAAGTTTGGTATAGAGGTAAAGACACCAGGCTAGAAAGCGGGAAACTGAATTGAAGTCCTGCCATGAAAGTCAGCTGGGTAACTTTAGCCCAGTCGCCCTATCTCAGCCCAACTGTGCTCGCAGAATTGCTGTTGTGGGGAGAATAGGAAGAGGCAGGAGTATCGGTATGTTCACTGCCTTGGTTTATAAAATAATAAAAGCAGCAGAGGTGGCATTCAGCAGGTTCTGACCAATTCTGGAGAACCGGTAGCGGAAATTTTGAGTAGTTCAGAGAACTGGCAAATACCACTTCTGACTGGTACCCCCCCCCCATCTATTCTCTGCCTCCTGAGTCTCAGCTGATTGGCTGGGTCTTCTTTTGTTGCCCTGCACAGGAGAATGAAGCTGGAAAGCAGGTTAGTGGGGTAGGGAGGGAATGGGGTTTTGCAGTATCCTTCTTCTGCCACGCCCACCAAGCCATGTCCACTAAGCCACGCCCACAGAACTGGTAATAATTTTTTTTTTTAATCCCACCACTGAAAAGCAGGATACAAATAAAATACGAATAAACACATAATAAACAGGCATGCTTTCCCTTTTTTATGGGGCTTATGGGGCCAACCAAACAAATCTCAGAGGAGTCTTCCACATAATTGGGATGCAGTTTCTGAGAATGTTCTCCTTCTCTCTGACAGCAAACTGCATATACCGGTGGGACTTTGAGCAGGGAGTTTTCAGATATTAACTTTGCTGAGCAGGTTGTGCTGATACATGTGACCTTGGGAAGTAGGCAGTGCAGCACAAATTCTGCTAGGTTAAAAATGATAATACAGAAGCTTTCAACATGGTCTTTTGATGCAACTTTTTAAATTCAGAAGACTGTGCCTGAGGTTAACAGCATTGTTAATATACCTTGAACCAGTTTCATAACAGGAAGGAAGATTTAGAGTTGCAAAAGTTGGAATATAACATTTCAAATAGAAGAAGCTATATAATAATAATACCCAAAGCTATATAATAATAATACCCAAAGGTTGATGTTTAATCATTTATATAGCAAATAACAGTAGGATGATGACAATCTCTTGGGCATGTTAAATATGGATCACTCCATAAATTTCTCTGTGAAGGAAAATGCGTAATTATTTTTTAAAAATGTTAAAAGTTCTTTAAAAAATACCAGCACTCCAAATTAACAGGATGTTCAAAACTAGTGCTTGAAGACAAAAATTGTAAGAATAACTCAACCTTTCAATCTTCCTAATCCCCTGCAAGGTTTTGTAGCGAACTCTTTTCGGCATTTTTATGTGTGAAGTAATTTGCTTTAATAACGCAGTACGCTGTGATCTTCCTGCTGATAAGAGTCCAGAACTAGGTGTCTTTGGATAGGTTGTGCTGTATTACTAACCCTGAGGGGTCAGGAGTTTAGGCAGCCTAATGAACAAAAGCAGTCTGTTCTCTCCTGGGTACATCTGGTTCAATAGCAACACTCAGTTTTCTTTCTGAGACTTGTGTCACATTCAATCATTTTCCATTACGAAATTTCTTTTGAGACCCTGTGAAATATTTTTAACCTTACTACTATTGTACCCTATTAAATTAATCAAATTAATATTTAATGGACAACTTAACTACATCTTTGCGAAATAACATTGCATCATTATTGGGCTTTCATTTGTATCACTTTGCATTTTGTTCTGGTGGAATAATCAGGCAGTTGTGTATCTGTTGGATATTCCAGCATCAAGAACTCTGTGTAATTCCTTGATAACAGAATTTTTGCCGGTTTGTGGGTACAAAGAGAGACTCCTGTTGTTCATTGGGAATGCAAGGTCATTATATCCTGGTACCGCATTAAATTTACAATAAAGGCAAAACTCTACATGGAAAGCTCTTAATGACAAGAATGTGACTTTACTTATGGTCAATGGGCAAAAATTCTCTTGAGGATGAAGAGGAATGAAAAAGGTCGATGCCTTGTCAGGACATTTTTATTTGCTTTAATAATCCTGGAGGAGTTTGTCATACACTATCCAGCATGCAGATTAATCTTGCACAAATATCTCTAGCACACAAATATTTCAGACAAAATGACCATACAAAGAGTTTTCAATAAGGTGACTGTTAAGAAGATGGTGATGGTCATAGTTTGTGTTGTCCTTCTAACATGAAGAAGAAAGCAAAAGTGGGCACGTATATATGTCCATAAAAATTGGCTTTCAGGATCTGCACAAAAATCTGAATTTGATGCAGGTGTTACTTCTGAGCACATCCTCAGCAAAACCTCAAAAGTTATTTTGAAAAATACAATTAAAACAACCTGATAGGCTTATTGTCTGTGACTTGCGGAATAATATAAGGTTTGTTTGTGCAACATTGATAGGATTTTATTCACTTATTTTTCCATTTTAATCCTTATGTATAAGATTTATCAAATAAAAGTAAAACAAAATCTTTCAAAAACAATAACTATTTAATCACTAATCCATCTTTAAAAGCCTGGCTAGAGGAGTTGTCAAAACTTTGACTAAAGGTTATAACCTTTAGTCAAAGTTTTGACAACTCCTCTAGCCAGGATTAGATGCTAAAAGCAACTCCCAGAAGAACAGATAGTATAGCTCAGGAATGGAAAAGGCCATCTGTTTTGTCCCTATAAATGGACATCTCAATGCAAGGGTGCCTTCAGAAGGATCATTCCTGCCCATGCAGAGTTATATCACGATCTAATGCATTGTTGTTGTTGGTGGCGGTGGCATTCTAGTCATTGTTAGCATGAAGACTAATACCTTAAATTGTGCAGAGGAGTCAACCGTCAGGACAGTTGAAGCATGTTCCAGTTAGCAACTTAATTGCCACATTTTGCATCAATTAAAAGCTTCCTAAAATTGCTGAAGGCTAGCTTGAGTGTGTTTCCTTAATTTGCTCATCAGAAAGTTTAAGACGGAAGTTAAAATCATTGTTCTGTCCCCCATATTAATCAGCAATAATCAGGTTAGTCAGAAAGTCTATCTATTTATTTATTTATTTATTTCATAATTTTATATACCGCCCTTCTCCCGAAGGACTCAGGGCGGTGAACAGCCAACTAAAATACATATAAAATACAGATATAAATACGATTAAAAAAGAATTAAATTATGGGCTGCCCAAATAAAAATTTAAAACCCCCGATTAAAATAAGCTAAAATTTTCATACCCCAACCAAGCAAATCTAAAACCCCTTATTTAAAATCCCATTTGAGTCAGCTCAGGCCGGCCTGCTCAAAAAGCCAGGTTTTCAGGTCACGTCTGAACGCCCTCAAGTCAGTGGTTGTTCGTAGCCCCGGGGGCAGCCCGTTCCAAATGGTGGGTGCCCCCACAGAGAAGGCCTTATTCCTCGGGGTCACCAGGCGGCACACAGATGGCATCGGGACCCGAAGGAAACCCTCTCTGTGGGAGCACACCGGTCGGTGGGAGACTACTGGCAGAATGCGGTCTTGTAAGTATCCTGGTCCGATGCCATGGAGCACTTTAAAGACCAAAACCAATACTTTAAAGCGAACCCGGAAGGCCACCGGCAACCAATGCAGCTCGCGCAGGAGAGGCGTCACATGAGAGTATCTCGACGCCCCCATAACCACCCGCGCGGCCGCATTTTGTATCAGTTGGAGCTTCCGGGTGCTCCCCACAGGGAGCCCCATGTAGAGGGCATTACAGTAGTCCAGGCGGGAGGTGACCAGGGCATGGGTGACCGTGCGTAAGGTGTCCCGATCAAGAAAGGGCAGCATCTGGCATATCAGGCGAATCTTATAAAAAGCCCCCCTGGAGATGGCTGTGATGTGATCTTCCAAAGACAGCCGTACATCCAGGAGGACACCAAGATTGCGAGCCCTTTCTGTGGGGGTCAAGATCTCATCCCCAATAGCCAGCGACGGAGTCAGCTGACTATATTGGGCCGCCGGAACCACAGCCACTCAGTCTTGGAAGGGTTGAGTCGAAGTCTGTTCCCGCCCATCCAGTTCCGCACAGCCTCCAGTTCCGCACAGCCTCCAGGCAAAAACTGATTTGCATTTATGGGTTTCCACACTGAATGTGACTAATTTTTCCCCTCAGTTTTTGCTATCAAACCAACTGGCTTATGAGTGCTCCTGAGTGGTGAATCTCAGAAGCAAGTAGTGGACATATGTCCCATGGAACAGAGGATACTCTCCAACATATAATACATGTTCCCTAGGACAAGATCTTCATGACTGCTGACATGAACAGTTTAAAGAACATACCATCAGACATTAAACAAGAACTTATTTGCCCTATTTTCTTTAATAGGAACAGAACAGTAACAGGATCTTCTTGGTTGCATGAAGTACAACTAAAATTAGTGCCACCTGATGGCTAAACTATGTAATGGATAGGTATTGCTATGCATTGACTGCAAGAAGACAAACTACTAAAAGTCTACAAAGATTCTCAATTATCCAGGTAATGGTTGTCCCAAAAATGCTTTTTCAAAAGGCAAGTGGACTTTTTTTGGTTTTTCCCCTTGAAAACATTTCAGTTCTGAACTCAAGAAGCTTCTTGGATGAGAAGGAAAACGTTTTCAAGGAAAAAAATCAAGAAAGTTCAGTTGCCTTCTGAAAAAGCACCTTTGGAATAAATGTCTGTGGAAACTCAATCATCCAGGTCATAGTTGTCTCAAAAGTGCTTTATCAAAAGGCAACTGGACTGCTTTATTCTTGAACAGCAAAACATTTTGGTTTTTTTTCCTCAAGGAAAAAAGAGTCCAGTTGCCTTTTGAAAAAGCACTTTTAAGACCTTTGGGGCAACTTTTGATAAGTGAAGATTATTTCTGAGTAGATATTGGAGAATGATCTTATTATTATTATTATTATTTATTTGTCAATTGCTTACAAGATAATAGGTATAAGTAAAAACATAGTTATGAATACATGGATACATATAAGAAAAATAAAATATTAAAAAAACAATAGGACAGGGACGGTAGGCATGTTGGTGCACTTATTGCACGCCCCCTACAGACTTCTTAGGAAAGGGGTGAGGTCAATAGTAGAAAGTCTAAGGTTAAAGTTTTTGGGGTTTGGGAAAGAAACCACAGAGTCAGGTAGAGTATTCCAGACATTGACCACTCTGTTACTGAAGTCGTATTTCCTGCAGTCAAGTTTGGTGAGGTTTACCTTGAGTTTGTATCTATTGTGTGCTCTTGTATTGTTATGATTGAAGCTGAAGTATTCATTGACAGGTAGGACATTGCAATGTATGATTTTATATACTATACTTAGATCAAACCGAAGGTGGCATAGTTCTAGGTTTTCTAGGTCTAGAATTTCGAGTGTGGTTGCATAAGGTATTCTGCAACAAGTAGAGGAGTGAAGAACTTTTCTTGTAAAATATTTCTGGACTTTCTCAATTGTGTTAATATCAGATACGTAATGTGGTTTCCAGACTGATGAGCTGTATTCGAGTATTGGTCTAGCAAATCTTTTGTATGCTCTAGTTAGCTACATCTTATCTACATCTTATCTTAGCTACAGAAACAGGCATTGCAAGAATTCTGCTTCCAGCTAACTGGAAGAAAGAAAAAGAAAAGAAAAAAGGCTGCAGCAATGTTGAAAAGCCACTAACATGAAAGAAACTTTATGATAGTTATCCCATGTGCTCATATTTGCCCAACGTGACAATGAAGGTGCACTGCAAAGCCATAACTTCAGACATGAGTCATAAGTCCCTTTGTTCATAAATGGTTCTAAGCTGAGAACTATCTCTATTGTCCATTTTGGTTTTTAATCTGTGCTCCAAACTCAATGTTTACAAGTGCTTGTTATCTATTTACAGCATTCAGATAAAAGGAAGTTTTCACATCAGTAAAGTTCGGGCTGAGCAAGATATTTTACTGAGCTTAGAAAGCCTGATTAGTGGAAGGCACTTCACTAGGAATTGTACTCAGTGTACTCAGTAACTCAGTCTTTGGAATAAAAACATCAAATGATTTAAATGTTGGTTGAAATAGGTTGAACGTTTGTGGAGAGGATATTTAAAGCTCATGTGATGGCTAATAATCAACACACATTTAAGGGAAACTCACATAACAAAATTAGTATTCTGAGCAACCTTGTCATGGGGAAACTTGACTCCATGATGAATGCTGCCCCATAGAAGAAACTTTCAGGGGCACAAGTCTGGAAAAAGAAGAGTCTAAATCAGAGGTCTCCAAACTTGGCAATTTTAAGACTTGTGGACTTCAACTCCCAGAATTTAATCATAGAATAACAGAGTTGGAAGGGACCTTGGAGGTCATCTAGTCCAACCCCCTGCTCAAGCAAGAGCAAATATTAGCCTCTACCTGATTGTGAGGTGAGAGCTCCACGTCTAGGCCACCACACCTAGTTGAAGTTGTTGTTGTTGCTGTTGTTGTTGTTGTTATTATTATTATTATTATTAAAACTTTTATACCGCCCCCTCTCCCAAATAGGGACTCGGGGCGGTGAACAGCCATAATAAAATACAATCGATATAAATTTTAAAATGAATTAAAAGAGAATTAAATGCACAGCTGAAATTAAAAAGTAAAACCAATAAAACCCCGTTAAAAATGAAGATTTAAAAATTAATTAAAACCCTACTAATGGGATGAGGGCAGACCGGCCTGCTGAAAAAGGTGGGTCTTCAGTGCGCACCGGAAGGCCCATAGGTCAGTGATGGCCCGTATCTCTGTAGGAAGCTCATTCCAGAGGGAGGGTGCCCCTGCAGAGAAGGCCTGTACCCTCGGAGCCGCCAGCCGGCATCGCCCAGCCAGCAGCACCCCGAGGAGGCTCACCCTGTGGGAGCGCACTGGCTGGCGGTAGTAGATGGCCCCGAAGGAACCCGGGTCCCAAGCCATGAGCGCTTTAAAGGTGATCACCAACACCTTGAATCGCACCCGGAAGGCCACCGGAAGCCAATGCAGCTCACGCAGGAGCGGTGTAACATGGGAGCTCTGAGAAGCCCCCAAGATCCCCCGCGCAGCCGCATTCTGCACCAGCTGAAGCCTCCAGATGCTCTTCAAGGGGAGCCCCATGTAGAGAGCATTGCAGTAGTCTAGGCGGGAGATGACGAGGGCAGAACTGACCGTGTGCAATGCACCCCGATCCAGAAACGGCCGCAACTGGTAGATCTGATGGACCTGACAAAAGGCCCCCGTGGCAACGGCTGCTATATGGTCTTCTAACGATAGCCGTACATCCAGGAGGACACCCAGATTGCGCGCCCTCTCCGTGGGGGTCAAAATTTCTCCCCCCATGGCGATGGAGTAAGCTGGCTGTATCTGGAGGCAGGAAACCACAGCCACTCGGTTTTGGTCGGGTTGAGCCGAAGCCTGTTAAGACCCATCCAGCTCCACACGGCTTCCAGGCACCGGGTCATGACTTCAACGGCTTCGTTGGGGTGGCCTGGGGTAGAAATGTATAGCTGAGTATCATCAGCATACTGATGTAACTCTACCCCAAAGCCACGGATGATCTCACCCAGCGGCTTCACATAAATGTTGAACAGAAGGGGCGAGAGCACAGACCCCTGAGGGACTCCACAAAAAGAGGCCTCAGGGCCGACCTCTGCCCCCCTGCCAACACAAATTGCAAGCGGTCGGAGAGGAAGGAGGAGAACCACTGCAACACAGTGCCTCCCACTCCCAACCCCACCAACCGCTGCAATAGGATACTGTGGTTGACAGTATCAAAAGCTGCTGAGAAATCTAACAGGACCAGGACAGAGGAGCAACCCCTGTCCCAGGCCCTCCAGAGATCATCCACCAGCGCGACCAATGCCATCTCCGTGCTGTGCCCGGGCCTGAAACCCAATTGGAGAGGATCTAGGTATACCGTTTCCTCCAGGTGCTGAGGGAGCTGTCGCACCACCACACTCTCAACAACCTTCGCCACAAAGCGAAGGTTGGAGACCGGCCGATAATTCGATAATAATGTTGGGTCCAGGGACAGTTTCTTGAGGAGGGGCCTCACCACCGCCTCTTTCAAGGTGGCAAGCAAAAACCCCTCACTCAAGGAAGCGTTGATAATACCCTGGAACCAACCTCGTGTAACCTCCCGGGTAGCCAAAACCAACCAGGAGGGACACAGGTCCAGTAAACATGTGGTTACGTTAAGCCCACCCAGAATCCTGTCCATGTCCTCTAGGGTCACAGGATCGAACTCCCCCCAAATGACCTTACCAAAATCCACCTCTGTCCTCCCGCCCAGAGTTGCCCAGTCAGAGTCCAACCTGTCCCGGATCTGAGCAATTTTATCCTGCAGATATCTAGAAAAATCCTCAGCCCGTCCTTGCAAGTCTGGTCTAAATCAATGTTTGTTGAACACAGCAACTTTAAGCTTGCTGGTTGAAGAGTTCTGGGAGTTGACCACATAGCTTAAAGTTACCAAGTTTGAAAAACAATGATCCGAATTAGCTCTTGAACCCACAGAGGGGCTGGGTTCACACACCACACCTCATAAAATCAGCTAATGATTTAACAAATATATTGTACAACACTGCAAAGTAAGACAAGGATAATTTTGATTAATTTTTTGTGCTTAACATGTTGGGTGAACACTTGTTGTTCCTTAGTGTCTGGCAAATTAATGTTTTGATATATTAAAAAAACATAGAAAATGACTAAATGCAACAAGGTTAAGATTGTTATTTGTTAAAGGAATAAATTGAAGTTTAAATAAGAGTTGAAAGGATAAAACTAAGAGATATAAAGGTGTTATATCTTAATTAAAATTTGTTTAATGATAAAATATGATATAATATTGGAAACAGGCAGATAAAGTATAAATGCAATGAGTAGAAAGATATTGGAATTTAGAAAAAGATATATAATTGGATTTAGATATGTGATAATTAAGAATATTGAGTAAATTAAAGTTATAGAGAAAAAGTTAAAATAGTAAGAAGATAGGGAATAGAATATAAAGATGAATATGAAATTGAGCTTGTGTTTGTATAGAGAAATGGTAACCTGGGATCAAGCTATTCTCAAAAAAGATGTTTTATTTGTATGTGTTTTTTTTTTGTGAAAACTCAAATAAAAATTTATTAAAAAAAAGAATGTTATTTGAATATGGTTTTCATAATGAATATTATTCCAAAGCTATAGAAATAAATGTGGTATATACAAGGATTAGTCAAGATACCCAGAGCAGAGACAATCATGTACAGAATCATACAATAGGAAATCAAATTAATACTTTGTAGTGGTTGACTCTTCAGTTTGAGAACATTATAGATTCTTATTCCATCTCTGTACTCTCAAACAATATGGAACAAGTCTTAACTTTCCATGACATTCCTTCAAATACTTGAAAAGAGAATATCCACTGTCATTTTTTTCTTCAAGGAAAAACATATCCATTGTCCTCAGGCTTAATTTCCAGTTACCTGATCATCCTGGCTATCTGCACCAGTTGGTTTCTCTGAATCTTTTTTAAAATATGGTTTTACACAGTACTCTGATCAATGCAGAGTACAGCAGAACTATTATCTCCCATGGTTTGGAAAGTCAGCTATGCTTCTACTGACCAAGTTAAAGTTGCATGCTGAAGCTTTTCACATACATTAATATCAGCAAGGTATCACACATATTATATCTGTGTAACTCCAATTTTTTTCTAAGTAAGGGACTTTACATTTGCCTCTGTTAAAGTTCTTTTACTTTCAGCCTAATCTGTTAAAATAGTCTTCAATTTTGTGCTTTTAGGTTACAGCATTAGTTATCCCATCAGTTTTTTGTGAGCTACCAATCTGATCATTCCCTCCATCTCTTCATTAATTGACCCTGTTAAGGCAAAATTAGCTCTTTCCCTTCTACTTGGTCTACTCTCTGAAGGAGAAAGCTGTTAGCAAACCAGGACAGGAATTTCTCAGAGACCAAGTTTGGCAAACTTGTGTCCAATTTTTTGGGGGGATGGGGGGTGGGGGGGAAGGTTGTGGGCAATTAAGGTTTCTTATTATAACTACTTTGCTCCTCTTTGAAATATTTTTATTTATTTATGTATTGTAACTCAGATTCTCCCAACGGCACCACATGGATGTTTTTAAGCATAGTGTCAGCTCTTTTCCCTATTGCTTCTGTTTGGAGGCAAATTGCATCCTTCAGTTCTGTTGCAATTAGGAAAATCATCCCACTTGGTCTGTCATGCCTGTGAAATAGTATTTGCCTTTCTACACTAAGAGTTTGAGGTCATTCTCTTTATTTTCCTAATTGGGAGCCACTAGAATTCAGTATAAGATGGGTGGCTATATCAATACTTTAAATAAATATATCATACATATATATTTTGAATGTACATTATGAAGATCACTGCACTTCAAAATAATAGTGGACAGGCCTTTGTCTTCTTTTTCATTAGAGTAAAATCTTGTTGATATTTGAAAATGCCATCATAATCCATTCAATCACTTTTTTCAAGATATCCATTTAAAGAGTCCATAGTTTTCCAAAGTTTTAAAAGGTTTAACAGGCCTTAGTTTTTCATTGGCTGGTCATTTTTTTAGATTAATATTCTGACTTTTTCTCCAAGAGGAGTGTACATATCTCCTTTTCCTCAAATTTTTCTCTCAGGAAAATATAACAAAGTAATTTCCCTGGAGGGTTTGCATTCACTCTTGTTAGCTTTCTTTGTGCAGGGAGAAATAATAGCATTTTTCCAATCATCAGGCACAGTTGCAGCCTTCACACTCATTAAACAAACCATATAGCCACTCCCCACACCAACTATTTAACATTTGTCTAATTATACCTTCTACAATTGTAGCCCAACCACTTTTCAACATTCTCAGGTTTTGAAAGAGCAGTGGATTCTACGCTGGAGAATAGTTTAAAATATGAAGAACAAAATAGCACATCTTCATCCCTTTAGACAATTTATGATCTTGATACTGAATTGCCATCAATATTAGGTGATTTAGTTCCATATAGCCTGCTTATGACATATGTACCGTAATTTCCTTTGCTTCATATACATTTACTGTTTTTTTTAAAGGAAAAATCCCCAGTGCTTTTTCTTTATGCTGCATTATTTTGCAATTTATATATCAGCTGGGTTTTTGCCTAAAACAATAACAAAAAAAAAAGCACTTCATGAATTGTATACATTGGAACTTAGCAGTTAACAAAACAATCCTAAATATCAATCTGGCTTATTGGAGGTGTGGTTGTTATGCAGTTAACAACTCATTATGTTCAATGTAACATCTGTGTACCTACTGCAGCCAAAGTGAGTGGAAGTGGATGACTTTTGAGGGAGGGGCAGTTCCTTATGCAAATATGCAAAGGTTCATCTAGGTCAGGGGGGATCAAACTCATGTTGTCACATTGTCATCATCTGACATATTTGGACTTTTTTGCCCTTTGCTAAACTGGGAGTGGGTGGCCAGCGCGTTTCGCACCCAGTCCACAGGCTGTGAGTTTGACACCCCTGATCTAGGCTCTCTTCTCTACCCAAATACTCTGGCTGATAGTGATGCCTGGGGAAGATAAATTCCCATAGAGCTTCATGCAGGAGTATCATTGGCTGCTGGGGCAAACATCCCATGCTAGTTGAGATACTTTTGCACTTTATCTGCCATAGCTGGCTTCTCTCTGCAAGCCTCAATATAGGCAACGGTTTTAGAAGAAAACTGGCGATTGTACAAATAATTCAGCAAGGTTTTTATTAACATATTGACAATGGAGACAAGTGGATTAAAATACCATTGCAAAATAGAATATGTGGGTGTTAAGATGAGTCTGTGTCCAGGGAGTGGGGAAAGGGAGAAAGGACGAAATCACTAAATTAATTTATTTTTATATACATGATGCATACTATATATTAATTTACACTGAGCTGGGCATGTGTCTGAATAATAGCAGTTCCCATTGCAAGTAGAGGCTCCCATAATCATATGTAGCTAGGCAGGCAATCACAAGAAAATTTCTAGCTTAGTCTTGGTGACATCCTTTTTTTTTTAATGAAGCAGTACAAAGTTAGACTGAGATGTTTATCTATGACTTTTACTTTGCTAGATTAAGAGAATGTCTAACAGGAAGGAAGATATATGAGCTGGAACCTGCAGTGGCAAGCCAGAAAACCACTAACTGAAGTCACCACCATTTTCTGATTGAAGTGAGGAATCATGATTATATAATAAAATACAAATGTTTTAGTAAGCAAAGCATGGCCTTACAGCTTAATAGCATGCTGTCAGTATAAAAATGTTCATACCTAAAAACATGTTTATTCCCAGAAATGTATTTTCTTGTAACATTACCTCCTGAGGGCTCACATTAAGAAACTTAGATAATGTGCCAAAGTTGTTGATCCTGGGTAGCAACACTTTTCTCATCATAGCTGACTCATTTGTCTTTTTATAACTGCTGAGATCCTTCTCCTGGATTCATCTAGAGATGTTCTCCTTTGAGGTGACTGCAATGTAGGTATAGCAGGCAAGCTAACACTGAAGTTGTTTGGATTTCTACCACAGAGTACTGCTTTAGTGGTCCTTGAGAGTTCAGGTGTTATCCCTTTTGAAGCCTTTGGGCGCCTTTGACTGTTGATCAAAGTGGAGGAGGAAGTGGAACTGCCCTGACCGAAGGAACACTGTGTCAAGGGAAAGTTTCCACCAAGTTTTTTTCGTTCCATGACTTGTTCTTTAGCTTGAACCAAAGCCTCAGTAAGCTCATAGCGTTCCTCACACTCCCTGCGTACAGTGTCCTGGAGAAGGGCATTCTATGAGAATAAAGAAAGACATATTTCATAAAACATTATTGAGATGACAACAAAAGATATATAAATATTGGGTGTTTCTTAGCCTCTCAAAACACAGTGTACTCAGAACAGCGTGTGCAGACAACACATAGTGTACTGAAATGCTTACAGCCATATCACAGATAACCAGCATATCCATGTGACAATTATTCTTATTAGCTACTGTGTTTTTTCATCCTGGTAAAAAAAATATTTTGCCTAACATCTAAAGCATTACTATATTTTAGATATACTAAGCAGCTTTAAAAGTATAATTAGAATACTAATTATATTATGTCATATCAGAAATCAATTTGCAATTTGGCAGTGCTTATCTACCCAGTTCTTTAGAAATGAAAATAAAATGCTCTATTCACAATTACAATGATATAAGAATGGAAGATGTGCATCACACCAAAGCACATATAGACATTATCTTTATGTTTACAGAGAGAAATGCCCATTAAAGCAAACTAGTTGAATAAGCCACTTCCAGTTGAATAAGCCACTTGACATTCTTCTTTAAATGAACAATGTGCAGCATGAAGGAATAATTTTTTTTTCTTGAAAAAAAGGTTCATTTTTCTTTGGATGATTTAATTTTGGTCTTTTTTTCTATGTTTCTATTCCAATCTCTTCCAAGACTGTGCTGCTTTTTAAAATTTCATAAATATACCTACAATTTGTCTCTCAAATTGCCTGCTTTATTTTCAACAGTTTTCCTCAATGAAGTATCTCAAAGATAGATTTTCCAACCTGATTCTTGCCAGATTGCTGGACTTCCATTCCCAATTCCATGTCAGCTGGAAATTACTGCAGTGAAAGTCTAATAATGTATGTAAAAGGCACCAGTTTGGGAAATTGGATTAAGTGAAAAAAGTGAATTTGTCATAGGAAACTATTCATAATGTTATTCATAAAATATTTTACTTGCACTCATGGTGCAAAAGAAAACATACTTTGCTTTATCTCACTAAAATGATACCTTGCTTTTCCATGATGGACAATGGCTTTGATTAGCTAAATATGAAAGTGCTTTAGAGGTTGAATTCATTTAGAAACAGTCACTTTGGTTCCCAGGAAAATCGCAGTGACCAGAAATGTCTTTAGCACTGTGCTTGCTTCAAGCCTTGGAATGGAAAATTGGAAAGATAAATCAAGGCATCCTCATGATAGCAGGCCTTCAGGGCAGAAGCCTAGTCTAAATTTGAATATATCTACTAAAACTATTAAATCTGCCCCTGAAATATTAATCATTTTAATTAAAAGCCCAAATTTATCTATGCACATTACTAGTGAAGAATTTTAAAGGATTTAAATGCTATTTGCATTTTAGATTGATTAAAAAAATGAATCAGGGGCAATTGTTGGAGGCTCAAAAATAATGTGAACCCAATTTGACTAATGATTAATCCAAAGAATATTCCAAAGGTAGATAACTAGTTTATTTTTCTTTCCCGACTCTTGAATCAGAGGGATATACCATGAGAAATCTATAATTGCATTTGCAATTCTTTCCTTCCACTCTAATGTCAAAAAATGCCTGAAGGTTGGGTAACTACAGTATAATCCCAATGTACCAAAAAATTAGGTCAGATCGCCAGATATTCTGAACCTATTTCGTTCTACTGAAAGGAATTCAGCATAACAATTTTTAAAAAAATCAACAAATCAACAAAGCCAGGAGACTCTTCTCATTCTGTCCTGTCAGTTTTCAGACAGCAGTGTTCTAGAAATATGTTATGGGTCCGAGGTTGGAGTTTTGTTATTGAAGAAAAAGATTGTTTTGTCCACTACAGAATTTTCAATGAAGAAGCAACTACTAAGATTTTTTTTTAATGGATAGGATAAAAATAACGCAAACAAAGCAGAGGTGGTATTCAGCAGGTTCTGACCAGTTCTGGACAACCGGTAGCAGAAACTTTGAATATTCAGAGAACCAGCAAATATCACCTCTGACTGAAGATTTTACAGTATCTTTCCCCTGCCACGTCCACTAAGCCATGCCCACAGAACTGGTAATAAATTTTTTTGAATCCCACCACTGAAACAAAGGAGCAAGTACATGTGATAATTTTTAATAATTTTAATCATTCAAATGCAAATCCTCCTTGCATTTCTTTTCCATAAAAAATATAGGTTTCACTTCCTCTTTTACATCTTTAAAAAAATTACATTTTTTTATTTTTCTTGATTTTTTTTCTTTAAGCTCTTTTGACTTGATTTCTAAAATGCTTTCTGGTTAAATGTACTATTATTCAATTGCAGCTCTCCATGTTTCCTTTCATCTTAATGCTCACTACAGGATAATTTATGGAATAAATTCTGTATGTTGCTTTGGAAATTTTAAATACTTTAAAATTTATTCTAAATTAACATGATAAGAAAGATATTTTTCCATGGCACTGTATTTGCACTGGTATGGGGGTCCAATTACTGACAAAATAATAGATATTTTATTATATTACATAAACAACTTGACAGGAGTGATATTGTATGCGCTCTGCCTATTCCTATCTTTATATTCAAATAAATTCCCTGTCTGTATGAAATACATGGCCCATAAGACTCTCCTTCCCAGCAGAATTCCCATTTATGGAGAAGAGAATAGGGAGAAATTCCTACATGCAGTTTATGTTTACAGAAAATGGTTTCTATGCAGACAAATTAATTTGTTTATCACGATTCTCTCTACCATGCCTTGATGAAAATAGCTTGCTTTAGACTTAATAATCTTAGATATAGAATATGGTTTATTTAGCAGGCACTAAACCATATTTGATATCCTTGTTCGAAATGGGAAAGAGAAAAACTGAAATCGTATTTGGACTTATATTTTCATACCTTGTCCAAATATCCACCATTTGTTAGGTTAGGATTTTTGTATCTCAAACAAACCAAAATATAAAAATGGATATCATATAATGAACCAGGTCTGACCTTTGGCTGAGTTCATACCTCCTCTTGAACTTGATTCATTGTCTGAATCAATTGTTTTTGTTCCTCAGTTAGTTTTTCCAGTTCACGAGTCTTCTTTTTTATTTCTTCTTTCATGTCTTCCGTCACTGAATTATGAATGCCCTGTTCTTCCTTCAGCTGGAACTCAAGCTCAGTTATTTGTCTTCTGAGGCTTTGCCATTCTTTTTCCCTCTTGTGATCTTTCTCATTAACCTTCCTCTCCGCTTCATGGAGTTTCTTTTCAAGTGTCTCCATTTCAACCTTCAGTTTATTAGTAGCATTACATATCAGTAGAGGTATCTGAAAACAAATTGGACATTCAATTCTTGTCAAAGAATTTTGGAAAACATACATTGGTTAAGTAGATTTAAATAGGTGTAAGTGATTTTGGAAAAAGAAAGATTTATTTTTATTTATTTATTTCATAATTTTATATACCGCCCTTCTCCCGAAGGACTCAGGGCGGTGAACAGCCAACTAAAATACATACAAAACACAGATATAAATACGATTAAAAAAGAATTAAATTATGGGCTGCCCAAAATAAAAATCTAAAACCCCCGATTAAAAATAAGCTAAAATTTTCGTACCCCAACCAATCAATTCTAAAACCCCTTATTTAAAATCCCATTTGAAGTCAGCTCAGGCCGGCCTGCTCAAAGAGCCAGGTCTTCAGGTCACGTCTGAACGCACTCAGGTTAGTGGTTGTTCGTAGCCCCGGGGGCAGCCCGTTCCAAAGGGCGGGTGCCCCCACAGAGAAGGCCTTATTCCTCGGGGTCACCAGGCGGCACATAAAAGGCATTGGGACCCGGAGGAGACCCTCTCTGTGGGAGCGCACCGGTCGGTGGGAGACTACTGGCAGAATGCGGTCTTGTAAGTATCCTGGTCCGATGCCATGGAGCACTTTAAAGACCAAAACCAATACTTTAAAGCGAACCCGGAAGGCCACCAGCAACCAATGCAGCTCGCGCAGGAGGGGCATCACATGGGAGTATCTCGACGCCCCCATAACCACCCACGCGGCTGCATTTTGTACCAGTTGAAGCCTCCGGGTGCTCCCCGCAGGGAGCCCCATGTAGAGGGCATTATAGTAGTCCAGGCGGGAGATGACCAGGGCATGGGTGACCGTGCGTAAGGTTTCCTGATCCAGAAAGGGCCGCATCTGGCATATCAGGTGAATCTGATAAAAAGCCCCCCTGGAGACGGCCGTGATGTGATCTTCCAAAGACAGCTGTACATCTAAGAGGACACCAAGATTGCGAGCCCCTTCTGTGGGGGTCAAAATCTCATCCCCAATAGCCAGCGACAGAGTCAGCTGACTATATCGGGCCGCCGGAAACCACAGCCACTCAGTCTTGGAAGGGTTGAGTCGAAGCCTGTTCCCACCCATCCAGTTCCGCACAGCCTCCAGGCAACAGGCCATGACCTCCACAGCATCGTTGGGGTGGTTTGGGGTGGAGATGTAGAGCTGAGTATCGTCAGCATAAAGATGACATTTCACCCCAAAACCACGGATGATCTCTCCCAGCAGCTTCACATAAATGTTGAACAGATAAGGAAACATCACTCCATTCCATATAAGACTTATAAAGAGCTTGTATGCAACATGAAATGAATATTAAAAAGTACTCTATAGTAGTGGAATTCTTAGAGGACATAAGATTTGGGAGAGATAAAAATGTTAAATATGAATACATAAATGAAATAAATATTATAATAAAACTCTATTTTCAAATGAAGAATTGTCTTCTTAAACACACAACAAAGAATTAGCTTTTAGAAATAAATATCCTGGACAACTCTTAAAGGACTAAAGCAAAATTTGACCCAAGTTGGGATTTTTGGTATGAAATAAAACTAAACCTTACTTCTGTTTGCTGGGGTTCTTAGTCCTACAAAAAATCTCTGAAGGTCTCAAGAAATAATAGTAAGGAAAACTATTTGTAATGTACTAAATAATCAACAAATGGGACAACTCTGTGACCTTTTGTCATATGACATAAAGAGTGAAATTAAATGATTCTTGAGGCTACGTATTTTTTAAAAAAGATTATTTTTAGTTGCTTAAACCTTTGTATGTAGCAGCTCGTCCTGATCTTTCTGATATTTTGCAATTAATTCTTGATGCTTTTGTTTCTCAATATCTAGTTCTATTCTGGTTTCTTCTTTGAGTCTAACAATCTCTTCTTTGTGACTGGTGTGCTCTTTCACTTTATCAGTTTCAACCTAGAAAGTAAACATTTAGAAATCAGTTAAGACTCTGTTCAATTTACAAACGCACAATGTTCAACGGACACAGTGTACAATGTTACTTGCGGAAATAATGGGACTTAAGTTAATCAAGACATGCAGCCTGATCCTTACATCTACAATTTTGATGAAAATGTACAAATTACGCAAAAGTATGTAGTATTTGATACTAATTACTTTAGAATAACAAACCATAATAATAGTATAGAACACTATAAAAATTCATAAAAGCTTTTGTAGATACAGTCAGATCACGTTCAGTAGTGCTAGTCATCTCTTCAAGATGAGGGCAGAGAGATTAGCTAGAATACAATCTCAGTAACTAGATCTGACTTTATAACTTGGGAAATTGGCATCTATTTAATGACACATTTCTTTCTGCTGCATGTTTTTCTACCCTGGCCTCATTTTAAGTACTTTAATTATCAATCATGAAATGTGGCAAAAGTGTTTATTAAGCCTTGAGCACATAGATCATAAAAGGTCCTAAAGTACTCTCAAAACAATGTCAGCAGTACTGACATAACTCAAAGCGGATTTCAGAATTAAAATATTTCCCATTTAATTAACATACAAAGTCCATGCAATTAATAGCCATAATAATGAGCATTCTGAAAAAATGTTTCTCAATTATCTTGTCCATGTTGCTAGCAACAATTTCTTTTTTCTTTTTTACATGGTCTGTTTATAATCCAGGGCATTAAATGCCTAAACTCCACTTTAAGGAACTTAGTTTTGAAAGAGATTTTCCCCTGCTTCCATTTAGGGTACATATTATTTGCTTCCCTGCCCTTTTTTTTTAAAGAACATTTTATTCCCATGTAGTGGCACAACAACCCAAGAACAAGACAGCATCATCTCTTTAGTCTGGGAAGACCATTTCTGGAGCACTTGACATTCAGCACATTTTAATAGTTGTCAGCAAATATGTAAGTGCTGTCTCTTATTCCCATTAGTTGGTTACCTATGTTGAATGCCAAGCTGCATAACAGATACCAACTGTGTAAACAGACCAATTCATGATAAAATTATATCCTGTCTCTGAGAAACTACGCTGAAAGGAAAAACTGGGACATCTGAGACCCAAGTATTCACAGTCTGAGGTTTAGTGACCAAGCAGAAGTAGAAATACATTTTTTTAAAAGTTAAACCAGGACAAGAAGATAAGAAGTAGGCAAGTGCAGCAAGTACAGTTGGCCATATGAACTGCATTGTCTTCCTGTCTGCCTCTTCAGTGCAACTTCTCCTCCCTCCTCCCCCAATTCCCCATGCCTTGCAATTGAGGGGGGCATAATTATGATATGGCCAGTTAGGGTTAAGTAGGAATTTGGTAGAAAACTTTCTAGTGCAGATTGCTGTTGTTGTTGTAGGGATAAAATGAAGAAAGATCCCCATATAAAGTACTTTGAGTTCTGAAAAAAGTGGGAAATAGATTAACAGATTAATCTATATTTTAGATAAAATATATAAAAATATGGAATGCTGATATCTTTATATTATACAATGAATAAAAGTGAAACATTTTATTGTTTTATATAAATTATTGTTCTGTTTTTAAATATTTTAAATATTTGTTTCAGAATTTTAAATGCTTTTAAAAATATAAATATCCAGATGATTCTCTAAAATAAAACAGAAGGAAGGAAAATATGTATCTTAACTTTGAGCAAACAATACAAAAGTAAAAGTATAATAGAGCAAAAGCTTGGATGCATTGTCTGACATCTAAGCAAGTTTCAGAAAACAAATTAGCATGGTTATAACTAGAGCACCTAGTATTACCTTTTCTTGCCAATTCTTTTCATTCAGCACTTTCTGCCTTAATGTTTCCTGCAGCTGTTCTGTTATCTTCTGATGGGAAACTAGCATTGACTCCCTAATTGTACACAAAAAATCATATATAAGATGCATTCTAGCCAATCTAGCCAAAGAGATTATAAAAACAGTTCTAAATGGGATTTCTTCTCCAACTTCTAATGCTGCTTGCTTTAAAATTTGTTTTTGCTGCTGCCGGATCAATATTTCCCAAGGAGATCCTATATAGTAGGATCCTACCTATATAGTAGGATCCTACCTATATAGTAGGTAAGGAAAATACTGATACATGACACTGATTCTCTTCAGTTCAGGCATTCTTCCAACAGATTTCTGAAGCAGTAGAACACATTTATTTATTTATTTGTTTGTTTATTTATTTATTCATTCAAATTTGTATACCGCCCCCTCTCCCTAAGGACTCGGGGTGGTGCACAGCCAGATAAAAACATATAAATACAAATACAATAATTTAAAAGAATTTAAAAGAATTAAATAGATTGGCTTTAAGAGTTAAAAGTGGGGAATTAGAAAAGTTAAAAACCATTTAAAAACCGAATTTAAAACCATTTTATATAACTCTAGGCCAGACCGGCTAGATGGAATAGGTGGGTTTTTAGTGCGCGCCGGAAGGTCAACCGGTCGGGGACAGTCCTCATCTCCAGGGGCAATTCGTTCCAGAGGGAGGGGGCTCTCAAAGAGAAGGCCCGAACCCTCGGGGCCGCCGGCCATCCAGCCGGTGGTACCCCAAGGAGGCCCGCTCTATGAGAGCATACTGGTTGGTGAGAGACTGACGGTGGCAGCAGGCAGTCCCATAAATACCCAGGTCCCAAGTCATGGAGCGCTTTAAAGGTGGTCACCAACACCTTGAATCGCACCCGGAAGGCCACCGGGAGCCAATGCAGCTCGCGCAAAAGTGGTGTAACATGGGAGCTCAGAGGAGCCCCCAAGACCACCCACGCAGCTGCATTTTGCACCAGCTGGAGCCTCCGGGTGCTCTTCAAGGGGAGCCCCATGTAGAGAGCATTGGCATAATCCAACCGGGAGATGACGAGGGCGAATGTGACCGTGCGAAGTGCGTCCCGATCCAGAAAGGGCTAAAACTAATAAATCCTACGGATCTGACAAAAAGCTCTCCTGGCGACGGCTGCTATATGATCTTCTAACGACAGTCGTGCATCCAGGAGGACACCTAAATTGCGTGCCCTTTCCGTGGGGGCTAGAAATTCCCCCCCCCACGGCCAGTGAAGGAGTAAGCTGGCTGTATCGGGGCACCGGAAAGCACAGCCACTCGGTCTTGGCTGGGTTGAGCTGAAGCCTGTTTCACCCCATCCAACCCCGTACAGCCTCCAGGCACTGGGTCATCACTTCCACGGCTTCGTTAGGGTAGCCCAGGGTAGAAAAGTACAACTGAGTATCATCAGCGTACTGATGGAATTCTACCGCAAAGCCATTTATATCTAGAAATCCTCCCCAAATAAAAAATACACATCAAAAGCTATTCTAATTATACAACATCTGAAGGAATTTATAGCATTATGTTATTCCACAAATAACATTTATTTATTTATTTATTTTTTATTTATTTATTTATTTAAATTTATATACTCCCCCCCGCAAAGGGACTTGGGGTGGTGAACAGCCAAGATAAAATACACATATAAAAATACATATACAATATTTAAAAATTAAAAGAATTGGCCATTTCAAAAGATTAAAAATAAGGGAATTAAGAAAGTTAAAACCAGATTAAAAGATTTAAAAAACCACTAGGCCAGACCGGCTTGCTGAAATAAATGAGTTTTCAACGCACGGCGGAAGGTCAGGAGATCAGGGATGGTCCTCATCTCTGGGGGCAATTCGTTCTAGAGAGAGGATGCCCCCAATGAGAAGACCCGCATTCTTGGGGTCGCCAGCTGTCCAGCCAGCGGTACCCTGAGGAGGCCAACTCTATGGGAGCGTATCGGTTGGCGGGAGGCTGATAATGGCAGGAGGTGGTTTCGCAAATATCCTGGTCCCGAGCCATGGAGCACTTTAAAGATGGTAACTAAGACCTTGAAGCGCACCCAGAGGGCCACCAGGAGCCAATGCAGCTCACGCAGAAGTGGCGTAACATGGGAGCCCCAAGGAGCCCCCAACACCACCCTCGCGGCAGCACTCTGCACTGGCTGGAGCCTCCAGATGCTCTTCAAAGGCAGCCCCATGTAGAGAGCATTGGCATAGTCTAGGGGGGAGGTTACAAGGGTGGAAGTGACCGTGCGAAGCGCATTCCGATCCAGAAAGGGCCGCAACTGGTAGATCCAACGACCTGGCCAAAAGCCCCCCTGGCGACGGCCGCCACATGGTCTTCCAATGACAGCCGCACATCCAGGAGGACACCCAGATTGCATTAAATGCAGTAATTTACTGCATTAAATGCAGTAATTTGTGTACAGGTAGTCCTCAATTTACATATGTTTGTTTAAGTGACTATTCAAAGTTTCAACAGCACTAAAAAATGTGACATGGACATTTTTCAGAGTTATGACTTTTGCAGTATTCCCATGATCGTTGATCAAAATTCAGATGCTTGGCAACTGGTTCATATTTATGACCGTTGCTGTCTCCCAAGGTCATGTGATCACCTTTTGAAACCTTCTGACCAGCAAAATCAATGGAAAAATCAGATTCACTTAACAATCATGTTACTAATTAATCAACTGCAGTGATTCACTTAATAGCAACGGCAAGAAATGTTGTAAAATGGGGCAAAACTCACTTAACAATAGAAATTTGGGCTCACTTGAGTCATAAGTCGAGGACTACCTATGGTATATAGTAATTATGTCATCACAGTAATTTGCTGTTTCATTCAATACACAATCAGAAGTAGTACATAGCTGATCTAATTGTCCATAAAAATATTGTATTAATGTATATGCATTGCATGTTTCCTTCCATAACACCTTAAGGCAGCTTACAAAATATAATTAAAGCAGAAAAATACAGTTCAAACAAATAATAAAATATTATAAAAGCCATGCATTTAAAAAAATTTAAACAATGAAATACTTGTTAAAACTTAGGTTTTTTTAAATAAAGGCAGCTACAAACAGGGACCTAAATTGGAGATCCAACTAAAAGAGAAGAAATAAACTGTTTCCATGCATCCCTAATCTATATTTCCTGCTTCAAAAATCAGAACACATTTACCCCAAAGGAAAACAACATATATGCAGGTTCAGTTTAGAATGAGAAAAGAACACAGGTGATAAGATAAGCACAACCGTTTGACTTTTGTGTATGCTCCTGCTTTTAGAAAACAGTAGATATGGGCGAGTTATCTGATTGTACATATCATATCCTGTCCAATCTCCAATTAGTACACATTGTAATTCTATTTGGGAACACTTATGAAAGAGGATAATTATATTATTGGATCCCATCTATTGAAAAATAGCAATAATTACAGATCTTAAGAACCTACTTACGATCTTGGATTAAAGAATATTGGAGAGCAAGACAAACCTCACTAATGCCTATTAAAATTGTGGATAATGACATTTGATAAGCAATATACTTAAATATAAACATACACATATTAGGACTGACTTGTTACATAACATAACTGAATTAACCACAACCCCGATGCACCAATATTATTGCATTAGGTTGCAGTCTTAAAAAGCTGAACCTGTTGCATAGGTGAAACAACTAAGCTGAGCGGATTATGTCTGACATTTGTTTGCAAGCCTGTTTAATGATACCACTTACCAGAAGAAAGCAGCAAAGATCTCCCATAGGTTAGCATATATAGAAAAACATGCAGAAAATTATTTTTATCGTAAAATAATGATTTACTATTCTCCCCCCTCCCAGAAAATAGACAGGCATGCATTACTTTCAGAGACATAATGTAGCTGAGAATTCATATAATGTGATGAATAGTATGAAATAAGAACTACCATTTAAATCTCAAACAATCTTTCTTTAGGGTGTGGTGCTTATCTCAATTTCTTAGCCAAGAGAGCCAGCGTTGACCAAAGACATTTTGGTGGTCATGTACCAAGCATGTATGTACATTGAAGTTCAAGGAACACTATTACCATCCCACTGAAGTGATACCTGTATCTACTCACATTTTCATGCTTTCAAACTATTAGTTGGACAGGAGCTGGGGCAAATAATGGGAGCTCATCCAGTGCTCGGTCTCAAACCCAGACTGTCAGCTTTCCACCTGACAAGATCAGCATCTTTAACTACTGAGCCTTCACACCCCAAGCTTAAATCTCATATTACCCTTGAATTCATATGAAATTCCATGTGATCTCCTTTCAACAGTATGGGAATCCAAATTAGTGAGGTAGGTAAAGAAGTAAGTAAATAGCCACAGATAAACAGCAAGTGAAATTGTGGGAAACCCAGTTTTGGTTCTTTTCTGGTTACTAGTCATCTGCCTGGGACAATTTGAACCCTCCCTCTTGAATATTGCTGAGTAAAAGGCAGTGACAGCACCTATTATTCAGCCCTCTATCAAGCTATTTGGGTAGAAGTTGAAATGTCAATGAAGATAACATATAATAAATGCTTTGGACATTTTCATTACTCCAATGTCTATAACAATAGCTAGGTATGCCATACTGGAGAAAATTTATTGTTCAGTCATCACAATAAAAATAAATGGAATTTTTGAAAACTGTTATCCTCTCCCATTGACCTGAATGGTACTGAAGCTTTATTATTCTCAATTAAGGCCAATATTTGTTATAACTATGGCTGGTTATAGGTTCTACCTTAAATATACACAGTGCAGACTTGTAGAGTTCAATGGGATCACTGATGAGTAAGCATTCTTCAGATTGTTCATTCTTTTATTAAACACTAACAGCCTATGTAATTATTTATTTTGAGTGAGGAGTACTGCCTGTGGAAAGAAAACCTAGGAAAAACATCTGCACCTGTAGCTCTGGGTATGACAAGACATTTTTAATTACCTTTCTTGCTTAAGCATGACTATTTCTTCCTCTCGCTGTTTCAGAAGCTTGTTGACTGTTTCCAGTTCACTTTCCACAATCTTTATTCGTTTTTTTAAATTATGTTCTCTCTTTTCTTTCTCAATTTTTTCTTCCTGTAAACGTTGACACATTTGTTGGCAGGCAAGTAAAGATTGTTCTTTTTCAGTCACCATATGAGTAAACCTAAATGTAAAACAAAAGAAATATAATAACTAGGTTATGAAAATTAGATGATCTTCTATGTTTAGCATTTTTAGTATGTGCAAAAGCAGAGTAAAAATGTAACAAATAAATAAAAATCATACAATGTAAAACAATTACAAAAAGTGCTAGGAAATTGAATACAATTATTTAAGTAGAAGAAGTTATAAACACCACCTGCATTTCATGTATTTGTAACCATTATGACTCATACCGAGATTTAGCTATTCCAATTTCAGATGACAACTTTTGAAATTCCCTCTGATGGTCTTCACATTCTTTTGATTGCTTTCTAGAATATAAAACTTTGAATTACTAACTTTATTTCTTTTAAAAAATAAAGAGAACTTCAGTAATAAAATGGGTTAACTATTTAATGCTTGTTCTAAACCTCAGCAAAACAACACAAAGCTAAATATTGTTTTAATATACTTTCGGCATGAGAAAACTCACCATGCGTGCAAGCAAGCAGTATATCTATGTATCACCAATATACTAACTAGGTGGCTCTCAAACCAAAACCCTACTATTCAAATAACTGAGTTTAGAGAACATTAACTTCCAAATAGCACCAAGACAAAAATCCCAACTGGTTGTTTTTACTTTTGTTTGAACTATGCAGGTGCATATAAAAGCTAAAATAGGGATAGCTATTAAACTAGAAATGCTTGAAAGTTATAGGCATTGTGGTTTTTGAAAAGCAGCTCTCTAATAAATTCCTCTCTTTTTTACTGGGGAAAAACAACATGTGATAGAAAAAAACCTCAGTAGATGTTTTAGAACACTTCAAACAAGAAAATTAACATATATAGTACCCTGTGATATGTTATTCATGCTACAATAAAACAGTCCATCAAGAATACAGATAAAGAAGGTACCAGCATAATCAGAACATTCTCTAAAATAGAGGGGGGAGCAGTTAAAGACTGGAATAGAGAGAGTCCTATTGGCTCTTTTTGTTTTCTGATTCCAGTTGTAGGTTCTTATCTTTTTTTCCCCATAGAACTCTTGGAGAACTTCTCCAGTTGCCAGTTGGACTCATGATCTCATTCAAGGAATCAGTCTGATATTCTCCAGTAATCCAGAGAATCTGATGCTTCTATATACAGGGTCCTTGACTTACAACCACAATTGGAACCAGAGTTTCCATTGCTAAACAAAGCAGTTAAGTGGGGTGTGCCTGATTTCATTAACTTTTTTGCTATGCTGTGATTCATACAGTTGTAAACCAAATATGGTTCCCAACCCCCAACTGACTTTGCTTATCAGAAACTGGCTGGAAAGGTCACAAATGGTGATGTGACCCCAAGATGGGAGGTTGTTCCGGGGAGGGCAGAATACAGCGGTTATAGGAGGCCATATCCTGTATTGGGAGCGCGCCCCCGCTGTTTGTGTGCGGTGGCGTGCTCTGACCCCCTTGTCATGTCCCGTTCCCCAGGTGGTCTAAGTCATCGGGCCCTGGGCCTTCGGCTGATGTTGTGTAACACCAGGTTCGTCGTTAACAAGGCCCCCCTCATTTATGATTTGATTTGTGAGGGGGGAGCGGACCTGGCGGGTGTTACCGAAACCTGGTTGGGCCAAGAGGGAGGAGTTCCGCTGGTGGAGATGTGCCCACCCGGGTTTCGGGTCTTTCATCGACCAAGGGCTCAGGGGAGGGGTGGGGGGATTTCGGTGGTTATTAAGGAAGATCTGTGTCCTAGGGAATCGACTGTTTTTCAGACGACCGGATGTGAGTCCCTTTTCGTGAAGTTTGGTCCCAGGGTTCAGGTGGCCTGTTGATCGCATACCTGGCTCCCTGCTATGTGACTTCAGCCCTGCCTGAGCTCCTTGAGGTCATAGCCGGCTTGGCAGTTGAGACCCCCAGGCTTATGGTCATGGGGGATTTCAACCTGCCTTCTGCCGGCGGGGCCTCAGGGATTGCTCAGGAGTTCATGGCTTCCATGACAACCATGGGCCTGACCCAATTAATTCGGGACCCTACTCACTTGGGGGGTCACATCCTGGATTTGGTTTTTGTCTCTGATCAGTGGCAGAATGATCTTGGTATAGGGGATGTGGTTGTGGAACCCCTGTCATGGACTGATCATTCGCTCCTTAGACTCGACTTCCATTCCGCACCCACCCACCGCAGGGAGGCGGGGCCGATAAAATGGTACCACCCCAGGCGCCTGATGGACCCAGATGGGTTCCTGATGGAGCTTGGGCCGTTTCCCGAGACTCACACATATGACTCGGTCGAGGGCTTAGTGGCTATCTGGGATAGGGTGGCGGCTGGGGCCCTTGACCGGGTCGTGCCCTTGCGGCCTCTGACCCGGTGCCGATCCCAAGTGGCTCCTTGGTTTTCCGAGGAGTTGAGGGAGATGAAGCGCCGGAAAAGACGCCTAGAGAGTAGTTGGAGGGCCAGCCGCTCTGGATCTGACCGAACACTATTATGATCCTATATTAAGGCGTATTTAGTGGCGATAAGGACAGCAAGGCGGTCTTACCTCTCCGCCCTTATTGCGTCCGCGGAAAATCGCCCGGCCGCCCTGTTTAGGGTGACCCGCTCCCTTTTGGAGGTGGAGGCACGGGAGGATACCTTGCAGGGACGGGCCGAGAATATTTCTAGGTTTCTGCAGGACAAAATCACTCAGATCCGGGACGAGTTGGACTCTGACTGGGCATCTCTGGGCAGAGGGGCGGGGGTGGATTTCGGGGAGGTCATTTGGGATGAGTTCGATCCTGTTACTCTGGAGGACGTGGACAGGATACTGGGAGGGCTTAACGCCACCACTTGTTTATTGGACTCGTGCCCCTCCTGGCTGGTCTTGGCCACTCGGGAGGTGACACGAGGCTGGTTCCAAAGGATTATTAACGCTTCCTTGAGAGAGGGGCTTTTACCCGCCGCCTTGAAAGAGGCAGTGGTGCGGCCCCTCCTCAAGAAACCATCCCTGGATCCAGCATTATTGTCGAATTATCGTCCGGTCTCCAACCTTCGCTTTGTGGCGAAGGTTTTTGAGAGTGTGGTGGCACGTCAGCTCCCTCAGTACCTGGATGAAGCGGTATATGTAGACCCCCTCCAATCGGGTTTCAGGCCTGGGCACAGCACGGAGACGGCGTTGGTCGCGTTGGTGGATGATCTCTGGAAGGCCCGAGACAGGGGTTGTTCCTCTGTCTTGGTCCTGTTAGATCTCTCAGCGGCTTTTGGTACTGTCGACCACAGTATTCTATTGCAGCGGTTGGGGGGGTTGGGAGTGGAAGGCACCGTTTTACGGTGGTTCTCCTCCTTCCTCTCTGACCGCTCGCAATTTGTGTTGACGGGGGCAGAGGTCGACCCCGAGGCCCCTATTATGTGGGGTGCCTCAGGGGTCTGTGCTCTCGCCCCTGCTGTTCAACATTTATGTGAAGCCGCTGGGTGAGATTATCTGTGGTTTCGGGGTGGAGTTCCATCAGTACGCTGATGACACTCAGCTATACAATTCTACCCTGGGCCACCCCAACAAAGCCCTCAAGTGATGACCCGGTGCCTGGAGGCCGGGTGGAGTTGGATGGGTCTTAACAGGCTTCGTCTCAACCCGACCAAAACCAAGTGGCTATGGTTTCCTGCACCCAGATACAGCCAGCTTATTCCGTCGCTGGCCGTGGGGGTAGAAATTTTGACCCCCATGGAAAGGGCTTGCAATCTGGGTGTCCTCCTGGACGTACGGCTGTCTTTAGAAGATCACATTACGGCCGTCGCCAGGGGGCCCTTTTGTCAGATTCGTCTGATTTACCAGTTGCGGCCCTTTCTGGATCTGGACACACTTCGCACAGTCACTTCTGCCCTCGTCATCTCCTGCTTGGATTATTGCAATGCTCTCTACATGGGACTCTCCTTGAAGAGTGTCCGGAGGCTGCAGTTGGTCCAGAATGAGGCCGCGCGGGTGATCTTGGGAGCCCCTCGGAGCTCCCATGTTACACCACTCCTGCGCGTGCTGCATTGGCTTCCTGTGGCCTTCCGGATCCGATTCAAGGTGGTATTGATCGTTTTTAAAGCGCTCCATGGCTCGGGACCTGGGTACTTACGGGACCACCTGCTGCCATCAACAGCCTCCCGCCGCCCAGTGCGCTCCCACAGGGTTGGCCTCCTCGGGGTTCCGCCGCCTGATCGTTGCCGGTTGGTGGCCCCAAGGGTGCGGGCCTTCTCTGTGGGGGCTCCCTCCCTTTGGAACAATTTGCCCCCGGAGATATGGGCCATTACCAACATTCAGACCTTCCGGCACGCAGTAAAGACCCTGTTTTTTCAACAGGCCGACCTGGCCCAGTAACAATTTTTGGGGTTTTTAAAACGTGGTATTTTAAGTTTTTATTAGTTTTATATTCTCTAATTGTATATTCGGCCTCTAATGTAATTGTTTTTAATTTGTTTTTAATTGTATATACTGTTTTTGTTTTTAGTTGGCTGTACACCACCCCGAGTCCCTTTTTTGGGAGAGGGGGGCAATATAGAAATTTAATAAATAAATAAATAAATAAGATGTTGGAACCGTCATAAATACATGCCAGTTGCCAAGTGCCTGCATTCTGATCATATGACTATGGGGATGCTGCAGCAATTGTAAGTATGAGATCATAAGTCACTTTTTTTCTGTGTCATTGTATCTTTGAATGGTGGCTAAACAAATGGCTGTAAGTCAAGGACCACCTGTATGCAAATTCGTAGTAGATGGAAATGGATTCTGGCCCAGGTGAATCGATACAGATATATATATTATTATACAAAAATTTCAGTGAAACATCCAAAGGATATTCTACAAATAGTTCTTGTTCAGTGACCATTCATCCAGTGACCATTCAAAGTTATCACAGCACTGAACAAAGGGACTTACAACCTATTTCTTGTCATTGCAATCCTCGTAGCATCCCTGGAGTCATGTGAACCTGATTCAGGTGGTAGCAACTGTCTTGCAATTATGATAGTCACAGCATCTTGCTGTCACATGATCATCATTTGCAACCTTCACTTCTGCCAAGCAAAATTAATGGGGAAGACAGCTGGAGGTCACAAATGGCAATGATGCAAGCATGGGATGCTCTGACCTTATGGGATTTGTATAAACAAAGGTAGATGGAATTGCCATGGCCATTGTAAGTTGGCACCGTCATATTACATCACATTTTTACAATAGTGTTGCTTACCAATGGAGTTGCCAGTCCCAATTACCATTGTTAAGTGAGAATTACCTATATTTGTAAAGATTTTTTTTAATCTAATCTGATGAGTACTACAATTTTCACAATCCTCTACATCAGGGCTGTCAAACTTGTGGCCTCAGGCCAGATGTGTCACATGCTAGCCATGTCCATGCCCAGTTTAGCAGAGGGGAAAAAGTTGCGATACATCATGTGATGCTGCCATGACAATGTGAGTTTTGACACCCCTGCTCTATATAAACTTTTCCCACTTTAATAGAAAAAATGGATTGGACTAGTCAATAACATTGTCACACTGTTTTCTCCACCAATGTATCACAGCGATTTTGTCTTTATTGCTTATCTAAAACTATGGGGATTTATTGGGAAACAGTGATAAATAGGTCTTAAGTCTTTAAGTCCTGTGAATGAACCATATGGAACTATCCAGTTGGCCACTAAAGAAAACAGGCATGAACTTGGCTTGATTCGGTATCAGTATGTGTATGTGTAAATATTTTTACATGTGATACTTTTCAAACAAAAAGGCAGCATATAATAAATCTTAAGATACACCCTGACTTTTCAATTACTGTATCATTCACTTAAATAAGTAATTACAAGCTGTTAAGCAAAAAAGAATCGTATTGTGTATGAATAAAATGAAGTGTCTTACATGACTAATTCTTTAAAATATGTGATTTCATCAGCAGCTTTCTGGAACTTGAGTTCAATTGCTTGTATTTCACCTGTTAAATCTGTAACAACAAATTATTGTCTATCATTTTCATTAATTTAACTGTGCTTTCTGCCTCAAGGGTTCAAGTCGGTTACAATATATTACAACATGTAATATTTTATAATGTGAGTTATTTATAAAAATTAGCTCCTGTATTAATGTTAATGTTGTAGTTATAAAATATAAAAAGCAACATAAAATTTATTGTGAACATACAATATACCAAAAATAACCCAAAATACCTCCTAAAGTTCTTATAGGATATAGAAGCAGATATTCAGTTGCATGGCATGGCTTTTATTTTCCTTCTTCATGTCTTCTCAAAATAATGCACCAGATGATCTCCCAGTTCTCCAGAACAGATTTTGGGAACATTCTGGATTAATTTTATCAAGAGTTTTTTAAAAAATAAGGAATAGTTTATTGCAATTCATGGAACAGGTGTGTCCCAGACCAAACTTTTATATTGAGGCAATTTTCTAGAATTTTCAAGACATTAAAAGTGTTTTTGATACCATTAAGTAATGATATCAGAAGAAAATGAGTTACATAAAAGATAAACTCTGCAAACTGATTATCACTGGTTTTACAAATGGTTTTACAGAAACATTTGACAATTAGAGGGCTTGTTCAAGTATTTACTGTACATTATATAGAAAATAAATCCAGAAAATAAAAATATCAGCACACATGGCCACATAGTAGTCTTACTTCTAGTTCCCTGCTGTGCATATAATGGGTGACCTGATAGCAATGTTCCAATATCTAAGGGATTGCTTCAAAGAAGATGGGGTCAAGCTATTCTCCAAAGCACCTGAAGGCAGGACAAAAAGCAATGGGTGGAAACTAATCAAGGAGAGAAGCAACTTAGAACTAAGGAGAAAATTCCTGATACTTAGAACAATTAATTAGCGGGATGACTTGCTTCTAGAAGTTGTGGGTGCTCCAACACTGGAAGATTTTAAGAAGAGATTAGACAACCATTTGTCTGAAATGGTGTAGGGTTTCCTGCCTAAGCAGGGAGTTGGGCTAGAAGATCTCCAAAGTCCTTCCAACTCTGTTATTCTGTAACCAACAGATTCTTCTGTAAGCCTCAGACTGCACAGCACCAAACTTGCTATTTCCCATCTTTGAAATCCTTCCAACTAATTGTGATTCAGCAAATGTTAGCCCCTAGTTGTCTCTTGGTGGATCTCAGAAAGGCTAAGCAATGTCAGACCTAACAAGCATTGGAATGGAAGACTGCTAAGAAATCCTTGGGTGTAAAACCAAATACAAAAGTTAAAAAAAATAAAAAATCTGGATGGCAAATGACTTCTGCAATGATGCCAAAAATTCTACTTGGATATGTCCATGAAATCACCAGGAATTGAGCTTAGATAAAGAAAATATTTATGGCAAGAAAATATACAAATACATTGCGAGGAAAAATAAAAGATACAAAATCATCCAAAATGTCAAGGGACTTTTCTGGGACATTTACAGTGAGAGGGAAAACACTTGAGAGCTGAATAGTCCAAAAATTAAGCAGCTCTATTAGCAAACATTTTATATAGGCTTAAATACTTTGTTCTTGAGTGGGAAAATACAGTATCTTGTTTTTGAATGGACTTTAATATATAGAACAGTAAAAAATATAATAACTACATCAACAATAGTAGAAGAAAGAAAGAAAGTTACTGTGCAGAAAATGGTAACCAAAATAACTGGGAAGGATGAAGAATGCCTCTTCAAAAGCAGGGAGATTCAAAACTGATAAAGGAAGTATTTATTTACAGAAATCATAGATGAACTATGGAATTCATTGGCAGCTGATTTGCTAATAACATCAATTTAGAAAACTTTAGAGGGGCACTAGATAAATTGATGCAGAGTGGCCTATCAATAAAGGTTAGTATTGATAAGTTCATTAACTTTAATCAGAGGTCACACACCATAAATGCCAGTTTATGGCCCTAGTGTCTTACAGGTTTCATGTTCCAACTCTTTGATCTCCATCCTGGTGACCAGTCAGCTGATCCTCTGAAGGAAATCCCTTAAAGCTCACTTGTGTCAGTAGGTTAGGAATCACAAGTAATTTGATAAAACAGTTCTGTTGTTTAAAACCTGATGCCTTCTCTTAACTTTTTACAATAATATTAATTCTTTCTACTTTTGGATGTTTTTAAAAATGTTTTTATGATTGTTTTGTGTGCCACCCAGAGTCACATTGCATGAAATGAGTGATCATATAAATATGATAAATAAATATTGAGAAGCAACAGAAAAAGTTTACCATCCTTCTATTCAGGTTATGTCATGAACCAGTTCTCTAGAAATATCATTGCCTGAGAGCCAAAAGCAATAATAAGAAACTCCTAGCTCTTGCTAAATTGCAGGTTTATAATCAAGTGGTGTATTTTTTAAGATAATCTGATTCAGAACTAGAAAAATCAATCTTCAATATTACTTGTCAATTAGTAAAATATTACTAAGCAATTTTGTTTCAAGGAAGAAAATGTGAAAATTCCCCAAATCTGCCTGATTGGTCACTGAATAATCCAAAATACTGGACTAGATGATATAATATCTACTCTAACAGAGATATTCTAGTATTATATTTTTACACATTGACTGAAATCAAAACAAAAATGCTTTTTGGACAGTGCTTGTTATTGTCATTCTAAACCAATTATCTCTAAGGATCACCTTACTCTTGTGGATATCTACAAACTGTGACAATACTCTTGTGGATATCTACAAGCTCTTATGGCTTCCAGACTAACAATTAAATTTCAATAAGCAACTGTGAAATCCTTTTTACAGAATAGGTAAATTTGGAACAGAGTTACAACAGGATAAAGGTTTATACCTCTCTGATTTTAACATTCTCTGCTCTACATTTCTCCATCACCCCCCATATTATTATTTCTTCCTTTCCTTCTCCTCCTTCTTCCTGTTTGATCTATAATCTATGCATCTGGTTTCTTCAAATTAAAGATGATTCCTGGAATTGTATGTATGTATGTATGTATGTATGTATGTATGTATGTATGTATGTATGTATGTATGTATGTATATGTGTGTGTGTGTTTAGAATTATATGTATATATGTATATATAGAATTATATGTATATTATATGTATATATGTATATAATTACACACACACACACATACATACAAACATACACATATAAGTCTGAACAACAATCAGAAATTGATTTTTAATACTTTCTTCCAGGATGTTTTATTTTTTTTACTTCTCAATCTAGTCCACAGTCCTGACATTCTCTACTGGTATCCAAAAAGTAATGAGGCCTGGCTTATTTAAGCTTCTGAGTCCAGACTGGTCCAGTGAAATCCTAACACCTGCTAAATGTTATTTATTTTATTGATTTGCTTCATAAATTTATATAGCACACCTTTATTATATAAAATAAACCTAGTTGTCCAGCAACACACAATAATAAAACCATAAGACTAAAACTCTAGCAAACCATCAGTACAATACCTGAACCGTCTCAATAAAATTAAAAAACACCCCACACCTGCTATGATCACCTCCCATCCTGACCCAGTACCCAAGGGAAGAATCATGTCTTCAATTCCTTTTTTCATATGTTAAATTGATTTTTATTTCTATACAGAGTATTAAATTACATTAATATAATCCCTCCCAGCATTCTTTATACAGTACATACCTGAAAAAACTGACAATGACAAAAAGCACAACTGTAGATTATGTCAAAAATGTACTGTCAACATCTATACTACAACTGGTCACAGTGACCCTTTTATTACAGGCATGAGAGAGATATTACGGATTCCACACAATCACATCAAAATGTAAAAATAATTTTAAAAGAATTCTTTTTACATCAAAAAGCTGACCTTCTCAGTAAACCACATTTATGGAGAAATTGCATTCAATATGTAAAGAGCAGTTATATTAAGATTTCCATGTTCATTTCAGTAATTGTTTCAATATGCCATAACAGATAATCCAAATGGAAAAATTAATGTGACATCAGATTTTGTCAAACGTAAGAAAATTGTTTTAAGTTGTGCAATAAAAATACATTGATGACATTTCTGAAATTGCAGTTAATAGAATTTAAATAATCCAAAGCCTGTAGTATTGCAAATCCCACAAGTGCTTTTAAGTTTGCTTATACTGACAATTTCCACAAATTCTAATTTTGCTCAAAGTGACAATCTCCACATGTATTGGAATTCCAATACACATTATTCTCAATGTCTTAGAGCTGTATCTACATAACTAGAGAGAAACAGGTTGAGAAAGGCTATAATTATGCATCTACATTATTATGGTTCATCGCACAGTCAGCCAGATGTTCAGACTGGATTTGGCATTTTAATCCATCTATCGAGTTCTTTCCAAGGACCTGGAATAGACAGATGTAGATGTTTGATGGTGTTACAGAAATCGTTGCAGGATGTAACCTGTTCTGAGTAAAGCCACATTTTGCAGCTGACCAATGGTGAATTTGTCAATGCTGATGGAGTTCAAGTAGTGCTCCAGTTGTTTTGGGATTGCACCCAAGGCACCTATTAATTATTGGGACTACCTTTGCTTTCTTTTAAAAAAAAATATTTGCCACCTATCTCACCATGGAGACACTCTAGACGGGTCACAACCATTAAAAAAATGAAGAAATAAAAAGGAAGTTTAAACGAAGAGAAAGTAAAATAGAACAATAAAATAATTAAGAAAAAGAAAACAAAGAAAAAGAAAACAAAGAAAATACATAAATATGATTCATAAAAAAATAGATGGACGAGTGCAGGGGATGGGAAGATAGAGTCTGGTATCAATCCAATAGCCACTTCCAGAGTTGAACTCCCCCATTGGATCTGCAGACCAACTTGCAGAGCCAGGTCTTTAGGCTCTTAGGATAGAAGGTTGGGGGAAGATCTTAACCTGAAGGCAGGATGTTCTAAAGGATGTTCTGCTATAGCAGAAAAAGCTCTTATTTTGGATTCCGATAATCGGAGTTCTTTGACTGACAGGATCCGCAGTAGGCCCTCTTTGCTGGCCCAAGTAGGACGGGCTAGACTAAATAGGACAATATATTATATTAATACATCTCTTATTATAGAGATGTTTCAGATAAATGGAAGAAAACAGATATCATCAACTCAGAAAAAGGAGGGCACAGAAAGCTAGGTAACAATTAGTCAAACAGGCATACCTAAAATATGTAATGAAACAACGTGCAAATACTTTGAAAACAATGAATACTAGAAGTATTTGCCAAGGACATGTCTTAAACTAAACTTACTTTTTATATATGGTATGGGAATGTTTTAGACATGAAGTGTCTTGTCTTCAACAAGAGGGAGTGAAATATTAAGTAGAACATCAAAACGATACATCTTGGGCAAAATGATACATCTTCAGCTTTTTTATAAGCTACTTAGATCAGGAGCGGAGAACCATGGCTCCTTTATGACTTGTGGACTTCAATTCCCAAATAAAGAACTGGAAGGATATATCTCAAATGTTTAAGTCATATAAATGTAGGTGAGACAATTTAAACTATAGCAGATGAAAGCACATTTCAACATGTTTTCAATAATCGAGAAAGTGGGAAAATATAATAAAGTTTAATAGAGATAAAAGCAAAATTCTCAACTCAAAAGCCATTAAAGTCAGTTTGGCATGGTGGTTAAGGCAGCAGGCTAGAGAATGGAAGACTGAATTCTAGTCCTGCGATAATCATGAAAGCCCAGCTGGGTGACCTTGAGCCATACTCTCTTTTAGTTCAACTCACCTCACAGGGTTGTTGTTGTGGGAAAAATAGGAGGAAGAGGTAATTATGTTTATTTATAAAAAATAATCAAGACAGGATATAAATATAACTATAATGTACAGCTATGAGATGAGGAATTCTTGGCTTTGTAACAGAAAATGCAAAAAGGAACTTAGAACTGAAGTTGGTTACAAGTTGAACATAAGTCAGCCTTGTAAAGGAAATTTTTTGGCTTTATTCAATTTGAAGCTTTCTTCGGAGCCATGGTAAAAATGTATTTTCAGCTGTCCTGATCCTATTTCTAGTGTTATATGAACCAACTAGCTCAAATAAAGACAGTAAGAATGATCAAAAGAAAGATTAAATTGAATTAGGAATGCTTAATTTTGAGAACAAGACACTGCATTTGTGCATGATAGCATCCTTCAAATATTTGAAAAAGTATTCAGACTGATGGTCAGGTCTAATATTCATCATTTCAGAATACAGAATATGGAACAATCAGTTTAAGTTCAAGGGAGGCAGATTCCAACCAAACATTAGACAAATCTTCCTAGAAGTAAGGGCAGGTCAACAGTGGAATTAATTACCCATACAGGTGGTAGGCTCACTTTCACCCTTCTCCTCTTGAAAAGCATTAAGGCAAAAAGCTGAATAACCCTTAATCAGAAATACTTAAAGTGCACCTAACACCTAAATCTAACAAGGAATTAGATTTATTGGGAAATGATTGCTCCCTATTATATTGTTCCATGGCGCCAAGCATTTAGGTACATTCATGTGGTAAACACCACTAACCCATGGGTAAATTCTAGCAAGTTTGTATCAAGAACTGTAAAATGCAGAAAACAACTAAATTATTAATAAATTATACATTTATAAAAATATCTCAATAATTAACTATATTGGCTGATTGATTTAATTTTATATTTGCCTACAAACTTAATTTTTTCCAAAAATAATTTCAGAATAGAACTATTAAAAAAGCATAATATAGATACCACAAAATTAGAACATAAAAATGCATAAAACTATTTAGCAAGCAAATCAATCAATAAAAAGCACTAAATAAGTAAAATGTCTCATATTTCAATCAAGTAGCAAGAAGGCCCCAACATATATCTTGATTGGAATAAAAATTCTAAAATTGACAATTGAAATGATTGATTTAATTTTTGAAGTCATAGCAATTACGGGATTGTAAAAAGGGAGTTTTTAAACAGGAATGCCAAATATCTTCTCTGCAGTATGTTTTATTCCAGGCTGAAATTGACAGCCCCTTGCAACTGTATCTTATCTATAGTTGCCCTTGGTATACGTTCTTTGTTGAACTGATTTTCTTGTGGGTATTCAAAAACACACTGGAGGCATATATTTTCAAAAAGGTTTAAATTTTAAATTTTAACTTAATTGTGTTTCCAGAGCTGTGCTTTGCAATAAACAAATCTGAGTGGTTCATTAAAGTAGAAAATTCTGATACTTCTGTTTGTATTTCACATAACCCCCGGAGATGAGGACCATCCCTGATCTCCTGACCTTCCGGCGTACGTTGAAAACCTATTTATTTCAGCAAGCTGGTCTGGCCTAGGGGTTTTTAGAGCTTTTAATTCGGTTTTAGCTTTCTTAATCTCTTATTTTAATCTTTTGATAATGGCCAACCTATTTAATCCTTTTAACTTATTTTAAATATTGCATGTGTATTTTTATATGTATATTTTATCTTGGCTGTTCACCGCCCCGAGTCTCTCTGGGAGAGGGGGCGGTATACAAATTTAAATAAATAAATAAATAAATAAACAAACTCAACAGCTTGAAATGAAATGTATCTCTATCCATCCATCTCAAGGCAGTCAGTGAAAGGTAGAAACTTTAAACAATGAATATTGAAAAAGTGCAATAAAAACTAGAAGTGAAAAAGCAAAATCAGCTAGAAAGACAGGTTTTTCTTTTTATCTCATTCAACTTTTTATTTTTCTTAGTATGTATTATTTTTTATATTTCTAATTGTAAACTTTAATAAAATTATTATAAAAAAATAATGTTTCAAAGAATAAATTCACATAGCAAATACATTGACATCTGACAAAATAAAAAAATAAAAATAAGAGTTAAAATAATTAATTAAAAAGAAAAACAAAATAAATTCAAATGGCAAACTTGATGAACAACTAGCTTTTTTTCTGACATCAGTTTTCTGTTTCTGTCATGCCCCTGGTGGAGACTGACTGAGGAAGAGGAGGAAGAGCCAACAGGGAGTGGAAGTGTGGCTCCAGAGGTGGTGGAGGAGGCTGGGGAAGGGCCGAGACTGGTTGAGCAGTCAGAGAAGGACCCAGGCCCATCCCCTATCCATCCCAGGGCATGTAGGGAGGAGAGGATCAGGATAAAATGTGGTCTACTCGGGAGAAGAGGACCATGATCCTCTTAATGGGTTGCAGGTGGGAGATTTGCATAAGTGTGTCGGCCTGTCTGCTAACAGACACTGGAGACAATTAAGTATTTTAGTTTGAACTAAGGTTTATCTTGGTTGGCGTTCTTCCAACTGGACTGTTCCTGGTTATCTTTCTGAAGCTGGCAATTATTTATCCTAGTCTGTCGAAGTACTTGATTTAATATGGTTTGTTTTTGGTTTCTGCTTCGTTATCGGTTCTTTGACTGTGACTTGTGTTCCTTGCCTTTGAAATGTTATTTTGAAGATAGTTTTACTTCTCCACTATGGACAATTTAACAGTGAAGCCAAGTTGAAGGGATTAAAGGATTTTTAGTTACAGTTTGGATGTTGGTATATTTCTGATATACCCTGGATCATTATAGTTTTTATGAAGAGGACAATCTTCAGACACAGCATTTTACTATCCTAACATTTCCATGGAAAAGTTATATCATTTGAGTCCCCTTTCTAAATTTCAGATGGGGTATGGTTGCAATGCTTTTTTATGGGCACAGTAGTAGGCCTTTAACAAGACTTCTTATCAAGGAATAGACATATTCATGGACTTCTGAGGGAAGCAATGACAAAATGAAGATTGCTCCATTGAGAGCACAGCCAATAACTGCAGCAGAACAAGGAGCCAATGAATGGACCAGCTTCTCGGCATTCCTCTCTAAACATGAAGAAGATCTTCCACATTGACTGAGTTTGTTTTCCTTGGTAGGATTTTTCTTCTCCAATTTTTTAAACTATTTTTGACACTGAGTAAGTCACAAGAGTTGATGGTGAGCAAGTAGCTTTACAAATTAAAAACATATGTAAATAAAATCATAGTCTTTTCCCATAATATTTCATTAGTTCCCCAATCTAACCTAGACATTTGATTGTCTCCTACCCAAGTACTGAACAGGACTAACTATGATTAAGATTGGGGCAATTAGCCAAGGTCAGTAGGTGCTGCCAATTCTTGTGCTGCAGCACCCCCCATAAAATAGAAAACGGTCAAAGTAGGTTTGATGAAGGAGATGGTAGGACTCAGAATAATGTTGCATAGTCTTTCTTTTGAATTCATTTTATCTTACTTCTGTAATATCAAGGACCCATTCAGTACACTAAGAAGCAAAATAATGGGACAGGTGATAATAACCCTAGAGATGAGGCTAGGGGAAAAAATGACTTGAATAATTACCCTAGAGTCCATGCTAGTGGGGAGGTATTTTGGTCTTTGTTTCCTTTTTGGCTTGTTGATTTTTTGCACAGTATGTAGATGTTGTTTATGTCTACTGATAGTCAATTTTTCAGAGTGCCAGGTTTCCAGGAATAAGTTTTTGGATTTGGCTTGGTCTAGTATGTCACAGGTTCCCAGTTGAAATTATGGTTAAGTCTGTCCATATGTATTGAAATTAAAAAGACTTCTGACTGCTAGTTGGTGTTCATGGATAAGTTTGTCAGTAGGGGCTGTTGCAGTCCCTTTACATTACTGTACAGCTTTTTCACCTACTGCTTGTTGAGATATTCCCCGTTAGGAGAATGAGTGCTCTCATAGAAATGTAATGAGAGTGGTGATGAATAACACACAACTAGCACACAGATACACTGAATAGTAAAATGTAGGTTTTACTTCCAGTAAACAGGTAAGCAAAGTCCAACAAACAGTCCAAGTCATACACAGCTAAAGCAGTCAGTATTCAGTCCAGGGATAATCCAAAAACGAAGTCCAGTATCATAAACAAAGTTCAGTAAACAGACTCACAGCAATCCAAGCAGAACGACGATCAGGCATTAGGCAATAGGGAAAATGCAAGAACTAACAAACCAGGTTTCTGTCTCCATCTCATGGCCATTTGAGGAACCACACCCAATTACAATTACAGCATTCTCTTAAAGAGACAACATTAAATGACTATCCTGGTTTATATATTGCCAACCCAACTGTTAGGTGATTATCATTCCTAACAATGCTTACTCTTTGCAAATAAAACATCTGAGATCCACAAAAATACAATATACATATTATTTACATATCTCCTAAAAAGGGCTACAGGTCTCTTTATAATCCCTTTCAAGGTCCTACATCCCTTTTTTGAGAAATAAGATGAAGCGGGTGAGTGCATAAATATCATTTTGCAACTCTGGCATTTATTAAGGAAAAAATTGCCCATAAACTTTCAAAGAAAAGAAGTATATATGTGCACAACACAGAGAGATTAGTAAAAGACAAATATGAACTGAGCTTTAAGGTGCATTTAGAGTTTGGGCGCATTCAGATGTAATGAATGACCATGATTTTCCACCATATGCAGGAACTGTTGGCTGGACTTTTCTTACTTCCTCTTATATTGCTATGAGAAAAGAAGCATAAGTTTCTGCTTTGGAGATTGCACTCTGATAACAAGTTGGGAATTGTGATTTTGAAATGAGGCAGAATCTGAAAATATAATTCAACTATTCATTGTTCAAACTAGAAGAAACTATAATTCGTGTGGAGACATAAATGTGAACTGTGGGTACTTTAAAAATAACCGCTTTTGTTAAAGCCATGTAGAAATGTATTAATGGAGAGATTGCATGAATAAGTGGTTCATATACATTTATGCACATAGTAGTAAATTTTCAGTTCCCCATTACTTCCATTATAGAATGTGTACTCAATACGTGTATTGATACGTGTATTCAAAACATACTGTTCTTCATTTTTTTAAAAAAATTAACACCTTACCTTGCGTTTTCTTTTGTAATTCATTACATTTATTTTGTAATTCATTCTCCCGTAAAAGAGAAGCTTGAAGTTGCTTAGCTTCCAGTGCAGCTGCATCTGATTTCAGTCTTAGGTGTTCCACCTCTTTCTGAAGGATTATATTTTTCCTCTGAAAGTCACCTAAGGTTTGGTTCAAACTGGATACTTCTGAAATGTGATAAAGGCCAAGACAAAAATATAGTTGTATCCATACTACAACATTTATAATGTTTATGTACTCTGATTATCCAAAAACATATTTATTTGCTGCTATACTGGTCTATAAAAAATAGGATAGGTATCTGTAGTTATTAAGATACTAGCATTATTTCAACTTGTCAGCTAACTGCAAACGAAAACTATGGATATTCTGTTACAAATACATATTCTATAAGAAAACAGAATAGGTATCTGTAGTTAACTAACTAAAATAATGGATTTACTCCTAGAAATAAGGAGACATTTTTTGACAGTGAGAACAATTAATTGGTGGAATGACTTCCCTTCAGAAATTATGGGTGCTCCATAACTGCAAGTTTTAAAAAGAAAATGGACAGCCATTTGTCTGGAATGGTACAGTCTCTCCTGTTTGAGCAGGAGGTTAAACTAGAAAACCTCCGAGGTCCCTTCCAACTCTGTTATTCTGTCCTATTCCTATCCTATCCTACCCTATCCTAAAGACCTCTAAGGTCCCTTCCAACTCTTGTTATTCTGTTATTGTTCAAATATTCTCTAATTCATAGTGAAAAGCTAAACATTACAAGCAATATACTGTTGATAAAAGTTCTGTAAAGACCTTGACAACTTGATTAATTCACCCTGCAGTCTAATAATTAGGTAATGGTTGATATATCTCCTAATAGTATTCACTTTATACTAAAGTGTATGTTAATATCTTGAAAAAAATTGCAATCTATTTTTTGGAGAAATACCATACATGAAAAATAAAATTAATTTTCCCTCAAGTCAAACTTGACTCTTGAGTAAAATGACTTCATATATATTTGAAAGCCAGTTTTCTGTAATAGTTGTAGTACCAGATTAGAAACCAGGGAACTGTGAGTTCTAGACCCAATTTTTGCTTTTATTTATATTAATTGAGACAAGAGTGGTAATAATTTGTCTAAACTTTGTGTTCAAAACAGTCCTGTATGTAGAGAGGCACACAATTTTGGACTCTTTAACATGACTCAATATTCAGAACAAATCTCCTTTAACACTGAAATGTTGAGGAATTAATAGGAGAAACAGGTATAAATGTATACCATGTTAGCCTAAAAGCTATTCATTCGTTCCTAACCGTCAGAAAAATCCAAATACATTCCTGTACTTTTCTATTTTCTACTACTCTTTCTTTGCTCCTTCCCCAGATGTTGCACTGAATTGCTTCTTGCCCAGGATCTTGAAATCACTTCAAGTGAATTATGGAAACAAAGAGGACAGCAGCAATATGTTGCCAAGAGGTCCTTTTCTGGCCTATTGGAAAGACAATCAAGTTGTTCTAATTAAAACATCAACCCATTAGATATTTTTGGAATCCTAAGATTCCATGACCCTTCCTCCAGGGAAAGGCTGGCAATGCTTCTGTGGCAGAAAATATTCTATGTTGGATATCATTTACGTAACGTTATAATGTAATACACAGAAACAAATCAGTGGACAAACATTCAGTGACTTTAAGCAAGTAGTATTGAGAAGTTAACTCCTGGACTTGGATTCTGGAAACTTTATGAAGCTCAGGAAGTGACATATTCTTTGAGTATGTCACTTCACTGATATGCTAAACTATTATCTAGATGCTATGACTTCAACATGTAAGAGGAGTTTTAAATTCAGGCTTATCCAAGCAAAATACTCCACTCATGTAGGAAAATCAATATGCAGAAGTGCATATTAGGCCCAATTTCTAATTTTCTGTGGAATAATTTTGTAAACATTATTTTGATTTACAGAAATATTCTATACTAGTTTCCCATTTTTCAGAACTAAAATTTTATACCTTTATGTCTACATCAATTTGCATCTTAAAAATCCACAAAAAATATTTGGCACTTTATTTTTCAGTTAATTCTAAAACATTTTCCTAATATACATGTTTTTCTATTAATTTTCTCCAAGATTATCCATTTTTTGTGATATCTCATTATTATTTGTGTTTTCAGTGGCATTTTACATAAGAAACATTTTTCTGTGCATTTTAAATGAAAAACAGTAACCCAAAATTCAGAAAAATGAAATTATGTCCTGAATAATATACTGATTTGGGTAATTTGTACCAAAATATGACCTGAAAATATTTTTCTAATCCCTACTCTATACAGTACCATAACTACAAATCTCAGTGAGAACAAGGTATTAATTCAATGTATCGTTGCCTTGCTAATAAAATATATGTGAACTGTATAACCAGTCTGAAAGTATAACATGCTAGGAAAAGTTTTGCTTTGATAATCTACCTGACAGTCCTACTTTATTAATGGTTTTTAGTTGTAAAAATATATCTCCTTTTAGTGAAATCCATTCTTTGAGAAAACCAAGTATTTCTTCTTTAAACTTGTTTAATTCTCCCCTGATAAAGGGAATAAGATTAAAAGCTTTCTTTAGGATAAATTTATGTCGTTGCAATGTTTTTCTGCCAAAAAAGAAAGAAAAAATGGTTATTATTTTAAAATCAAAATAATATTTAGAAAATATCCCTTTGAAAGATTAAATCAGTATTTAAATCAATTTCAATGTAAGGGAAATAATTTTCTAACACAGTCAAATACACAAGTTCAGATAAATACTTAGGTAGCAGAAGAAATTCATGTTTTTAAGAGTTTCAATTGAAGACTTATCTCATTTTCAAGTTGGCATAAAAGAGAAGAAAGTACAATAATCTATGGCAGTGGCACCCAAACTTTTGGGCCCCAGGACTGATTCGGTGGAGAGAGGTTTTTCTGGGACCAGGAGGGGCATGGTTTTGCATGCTGCCTGCATCCCGTGGATGGGGCTTCACTTGTTTCCAGGGCACAGTTTTTGGCATGCCACAGACTGGAGCCAGTTCACAGAGTGGGGGTTGGGGAGCCCTGATCTATGAGATTCAGTGCAGAAAGTTCTTAGGGGTTATACTTATGGTATGAACCATTAGAACTATTAGTAAATCAGGATCTTGCTTACACATTCTTAATATATCAGGCCACTGGTTTGGTCAATAAACCTGAATTTACACATTACAGTATTTCCCTATATATACTACTATAATGTTTAATTCAGCTTTAAAAACTACCAAGTAAACAGATTCTTCAGGTAAATGACAGAGAAACAGACAGACAATTATACTAGAAAATAAATTCCCCCCAAACTACTTCATGTGAGATTTCTTACTGGACCAATTGGGACTGTCTCCATATATCTTCCTTTTCTTTGTGAAAGCTTCTCAATTGTTTGTTTAGATTCTCTACTGCAGCTTCCTTTTTTTCAAGTTCTGTAACTAATTCTCTTATTCTGAAAGAAATAAATTATATAGTATTATCCTTTGAGATTGGATAACCATTTGTTTGAAATGGCATAGGGTTTCCTGCTTGAGCGAGGGTTGTGTGTTGGACTAGAAAACCTCCAAGGTCCCTTCCAACTCTGTTATTTGCCTAAAAAATAATAATTAGGCTCATTAATTCCTGCCTTAGATCCCATAAAACCCTTCTGCTCAAGGAAAGCCTTTTTTTCTCATAGTTAGGACTATCTATCCTTAACAGAGGATCAGGGAATTTCTTCATCTTGCTAAATAAAGAAAAAGAGGGGGGTTCATTTTGAACATCTATTTGCACAGAATTGTTAATGTGCTTGTAAATTAAATCTCTTACGCGTTGCAAAGCATCTTATAATAACTGGAGCATAACTGGTTCCTTATTGCAGAGTAAATCAAAATGACAGAGTGCAAGCAGTTTTGTACTGCAGAACACAACCAACTGCCTCGAGTCCAAACTGTAGGCACTCCAGACATTAGAGATTGCTATGTAATATGGGTATATAGTTATTTATCCATTTCCAATTTCTGAGATTATTAAAGTATTTTACAGGATGAAGCCTGATGTTCACACAAAAAAAACAGTTGACACCAGTGCTAATAAATGAATACAGTATGTTGCTTGGATTTATATTTGGTTCCATTACATTTAGTGAGATTTGTCCAAGTTTTCAGAATTTCTTAATATATGCTTTACAAACTTTCTAAAATATCACCAATTTAATTAGAAGAGTCTTATTATTATTAACATATTTTATTCTTAACACATTTAATCAATTATCAGCATTTTAAAATAATCAAATGATATAAGCTTTTTATTCCTTTAGATAAATATGTGAATGCATAAAACAAGTGCCTAGATGTTTTTTTTAATCCAAATTAATTTTTTGACAACAGTATGTTATTCTTTAGTATATTTTCCCCTGAAAAATACTTTGTTCTGCTTTTTCCTCCACATCTTTTAGTTTTAGTTTTTATTACTATTTTATTGTGATTTTATATATTTGTATATATGTATTTATGGTTTTATTTTGATGTTGTAAGCCTTGCAGTGATATGAGTGGCAAAATAAACGAGCAAACAAACAAATAAAAAGGGAGAATTCTTTTTATACATTTTTATTTATGATAGATGTTAAGAACTGTAGCTAAATTAATCATCAGCAATTTGAGTAACGAATCAGCTGTCCAGAGTCATCATATAGGGGAGATGGGTAGGATAAATAAATAAATAGTAAATTTAAATATTATCCATACCAAAAATGACTTTAGATTGCAAATCTTTCACAACACATGAACAGATTTAACCATACTTTCAACTGGGAAACTGTGAGTATCCTAGATCAAGGCAAGTCCAAAACTGCCAAAGAATTTTTTACCATTATGGGACAGGTGCAGCCCACCCATGCTGCCAGAAAGGGCATGATGTGGATCTCATCAGTCAAGGAATTCTGGCTCGTGGGATCCAGAAGAAGAGCCTTCTCAGCCACGGTCCCGGCTGTTTAGAACATTTTACCCCCTGAGATCCTTATTCATTCAAACATACCTACAAAGCTAACTGAAAGGTACTTCCAGGTTGAAAGGATTTGCTGGCAATAACACTGTTATCTTTTCTTAGGCATACAGTCTAATTTACATTTCCTCACTATTTCCTACTCTGACTGTTCAGTCACCAACCAAAAATAGCACATTTTGCATTTACATTCTGTCAATTTTACCTTGAACTTGAGCATAAAAATTCTCAATTGTTTCTTTGTGGCATGTGGTAGTGGCATAAATTTGAATAATCATAATTTTGTTTGCAAAATCTATTTGATATTACTCAGTCACTGACTATTTTGAACCTACATACTGTCTTTGCTATATCCTTCCCATGAAAGTAAGTTTTTTATTTGAATTTTTGTGTGATCTTATGTCTAATGGTATCCAATTTAAATCCTTTTCAATTTGATGATGCATTGTACACCAATATGTATTTAACTTATTTCATCTTTTTTATATTTCCCTATATACTTGCTTCTTACATCCTATGTTCCAACTGTAGTTCTCCCTTTGCAGCTTCAGATAACATCAGCAACTAATAATCTGGAAACAAATATAACCGTATCAAAAACACAATTAGCGCTCTCAAAGAGTCTCAACTCTTTCTTAGTAGTACATTGAGTGCCATCTGACTCAAGGGGCCCTTTATCTAGCAATATATTGACAATTACTCCATCTTGTCTGTCCATGTAGCTTCCTTGAAAAATACAAGAGTAGTTTATTATTGCTTTCTCCAGTGCAATGTGACATGATGCCAATGCCACTAAAATGATCATCCACCTTAGCACCTTCCTATATTTCTACTGGTTTTCATACCTTGGGTGTTCCTACTAAAATATACAGTCTTAGCATACACTCCTGGGGTACTTTGGTCCTCCCTTCAGGAACATCGCCCTGCTACAATGAGGTATGTTTAAGTATTTATTAAATTTGAATCCATACTACACTTACTTATCTTTATTAGAATCATTTTTTTTTCATTTAATATCTGCCTGCTCTGAGATGAGTTAAGTCAGGATGGTCCAATTTCACACAACGTTAGTGCAAATAGCCTGATAATCAAAGATTTAGCAAACCAAGCTTTTCTAATTAATGCTGGGATTAGGAGAATGATATCTTAATACTACACATCTGCAGCAGTAAACATTCTACTATTTCATAGGATTTAAAAAAAAGAAATATATGTGCCTTTTAGCATCTTTTTAATCCTTAAAAATCTCATGTACCACAATAGATATTATCATGAACGATCTATAACCTGATTGATAAAATTAAAAAAGGTCTACAACCTCCTTTAATACTTTTCTTTCTCAATATAAGACTCCTATATAGTTCCTATATCAAGATCCTGACATTCAGACTCCTTCAGAAAACATTGCTTCCCTTCTCCAATCCAGTGTCATTTCTGTTGAGCATTTGAAATTATTATCCCTCCTCTGCCCCCCCACACCTCCGCCCCCTGATTTTTTTTTAAATTTCAGTCTTATATTCCTCAGTTCTCTCAGCCTCCCTCTCAACAACAGTCTCTCAATCTCTAATCTACAATTTGTTGTTGTTTCCCTGAGATTATTGTCTGCTCCTCCTTTTCTCTCTTATAAACTAGCTGCATCAAGGCTGGGAAAACGTCCTCTCTTAAATGTAGCTAAATATTATCTTATCATTATGATCAGACAAGTCATAATGGTAGATAAATTTATGATGATATGCACTACCTCTTACCATCAGAGCCAAGCACTACCTCCAGGGTCAGAATGAGGGTCATGAGAACTGATTGGTGGGAAAAGTAATCAAAGTATTATACTGTATTCATTTCATAAGCATGTTTGGTCCTTGTACAAGCAGACTAGATTGTCTTTATTATTTAAGCAGGACTCTTTTGTTCCTATGTCACAAAATGGCTAGAGAGAAAATGTGTAGATAACTTATATGTAGAGAGAGAATGACAATGCTTTAATGAATCAGCATTAATTAAAATGAATTCTCCTTAAATTTTCTAACACAGCTAGTTTCTTTCCCTTGCAATTTTTTCATCAAATCTGAACTACAATCTTGGCTGCATTGATAATATTTAACACGTGAAATCATGAATATATCCTAAGCTCCATGGCTAATTAATTACAGAAGCTAAAAAGAAAAAAAGAAAGAACATGGTGATCTTTTCTGCACTTGTACATTTCACATAAACTGTGAAGCTGAACATCTTTTTATCACAGCCAGAATATGGTTATATGCTGAACAGAGGAAAAATCAAAGAGGGGGTGTGTGTGAGTGGAGACAAGAATAATGAAATGGAAGCATCAGAAAAGCCAATATGCATTCTAAACTCCTGTCCCCACTTTAATACATGCAACATATACTCTGAAAACATCACACTGTACTCCAGGCCCTATAATTGTCTTCAACTTGATCCAGCCCATAACTAAATCAGTCTTAAATTGTCTTTAGATGTATTACTTTTAAAGTAATTATTTCAACCAAAAGCTGATGTTCTCACTACTTCTTCAAGATATGCAAACTCTATTATGCTTTGCCATCTAATCCAACTAATTCAACTGTTGTGAGTTTAATCAGAGGTTTCTTTTAAGAATGCTTGGAAGTACAAACAAACCCTCCATTGCTAGCCAGTTTCAACTACATCTATTTTATCTCTTACCATATGCCCTTTCTTTTCCAAATTCTTTTTATACCCATCATCTTTTCACCTCAATATTTTGACACCAATTTCTCTCCAAGTTTCATGTGTTATTTGCATCAAAGACCTTTGAGCTGTTTCTTGGAGAATTGGAAAAAAGTCCATAGCTCATTTGCAATGAAGTACTTGGAATTGGAATATTCAGTATTCAAGAAAACTGATCAATAACCTCTTATTTTATGTATACAAAATTTATTCTTTTTAATTTTTCTTTTTTACATACTGATGCCCTGCAATTCCTACTTTGCATGCATACAATAGTCAATGGTATGCAAATTTATGCTATTTCTCTCTTGCTTTCTCAAAGATTATATTTTTTAAATTAAAGTTTAAAAATCAGACAGCAACCTAACATACTCCAGGAAAAAAAAGAATTAGAAATAAGTTTTTCACTGCAAATCAAGGTTAGAAAGGCGATTTATTCATGAATTATTCATGATATAATCTTACTTTACAAACATATTTTAAGGACTGCTAAAAGAATAAAGTGTTCTACATATTCTGAACTTTTTTGCTTATGGAATAGCAAATCTTCTCTATCATCAAAAATTTATTTTAGAATCTGATTTGTTACATCCATATCTTATCATGATAAACAAAATGCACTATATTAAGCCATGGTTTACAGAACAAACTATAGTGACTTCATTATATATGAAACAAATTATAAAGCATGTTTTATAAATTACAATTTCCAGGTTCATGCATCATATTAAACTATCATTTCAGTACTAGAAATAACACATCTTATATTAGCTTGTTTCTTTAAGCAGTAAATAGTGGCTTCTAAATTGTAGCTCAAACTTTGATTAACATGAATTCATCTGGAAATTATACCTAATTTAAGCTGAATCTGGCAAAACAGCTAAAGCATGCTTGCCTCTGAATGATATTAATAGGCATATTAATTTGAAAAGCAAGAATGGCTAGTAAGTTCCAACCTTTCTGTTTTTGATTCACTAGCTGCTGTGCATTGTTCAAAATCTTGACTTAGACATTGTAGTTTTTCTTGCAGTATTTTCTCCCGTTCCACACTGCCCTCATAAAACTTCATCTTCTTTTCCATTGTTTTTACTTTCTCATCCAGTAGCTTAAATTCATGAAGGATCAAATAACTGACTCCACAATATTTACACATTGTTTCATCTTGGGACATCTAAAATAAAATAAGCAACATGTACAGTGAAAAAAATCTGGTCCTTTAAAAAAATTAATAAAAGCAACTTTTTATATGGAGTTGGAATAATGTCCACATAGCACATTATTCCATTGGTGGACAACCAATGTTCCAGCACGGAATCTGAAGTTACAGTTCTATAATTCCTTATCATTACCTATGCTGGATGGAATTTTTAACATGTATAGTTCAACATACCTGAAAATACAAATAACCTATCCTTGAATTATTCACACAATCATTTTTACCATTCTCCTTGGAAATTTAGACAAAATTTACATTCTCCAAATGGGCCAAATGGATATAAGGTCCTTAGGGGGCAAAATGAAAATCACTATAGTTACTGTGCCATAGTAGAATGTTTATGATGTTCAAAAAAGTAACTAGGTTAAGACTTGTATAAACAGTTACCTGTTCTTATTAATAGGAAAGAATATCTGTGTAGAAATCTGTTCTTTATAAAATTAAATAAGTTTTGTAGGCCTGTTCTATTATTTTTATTACAAGCTATGATAATCTAGGGTTCAGTGGTGATGTTAACAAGAATGCTGATGAGCTGGAATAGAAAAAGCAAAGTCATGAGTCACACAGAAGCTAGGAAATTTGGTCGATGTGAGATTATTAATCTTCTTAAACAAGATATATTTGAGGAAACAAATACATGTTTGGGTGAACCTAAATTGCATTGCAAAAAAAGTGGCAGATTTCATTCACAAGTTCTGTCAATTTCATACACAGTGCCCAGTTTGTTAATTCCCTCCAATAAATCACAAATGTTTAGATTATTCCTACCTGGAAGCATGTACAATAAAAATATGTTGAAATATTAATGAAGCACACAGGATTAATGCTAAGAGAATCTGTGTCAGAATTCTTGTGACCCAAGGACAGAATCCAAGCAGAAAAGCAGACATAATTTGTTATAATTGCCAAAAAGTTCCACTTGGGTTGTCATTTTTTTTCAGCTTAAACAAACAAATTCAGAGAGCCAAAAGTAGCTCAGGGAAATTATAAGAAGAATTACAGTAAATGAAAATTAAATTCCAAAACAAAACCCAATTACAATGAAAAACTATTGCCCCATACAACACAAAAGAATTAAATAAACGGGACTTCCGGTGGTGAGGCGGAGATGAATAGAGGTATAGAAGTCTGCTCGTAATTCTTCTTGCCTCTTCTTGCTGTTGGTGCGACCCTTCGGGGTGCACGAATCCAGAAGAGAAATGTGCCGGTGTGGAGAAACTCGAGCTGTGGTGAGGGGAAGGCAACTCCATTACAGCGAAGAGAAATCCCTCAGAGCCCAACAAGCAAGAGACTGCTGTTTCTTTAATGTCAGTCCTGAAGTCCGGTCTGCCACTGACGAAAGGAAGCAAATGAGAGACAGTTTGTGGTGATCAATGGTGAAAGGTGCGGGTGAGAGAAAGCCTTTTTAGAATACTGTGGATCCACAGGAAATTGTTGAAAGAATCTGATTGGAGCCCTAAAAGGAAGCGGCTAAGGAGCGGAGACAAGGCGGGTTAAAGTGAAAGGGCTGGACAGAGAGAAACAAGGACAGCAACAAAAGTAGCATAGAAGACGGGGAGTTTGGTGAGATTTGCTACATTGTCATTAGTGGAAAGGAACTGAGCTGCTGGAAGGTCTGGGGGATTTGGATTATTTTCTTTTGGAAAGACTGCATTAAATTTGAGATGAGAAGAAGATCAGTGTAAGTGAAATAAACGGAGATAACGCGGAGCAAAAGAAGATACTTTTTGGAAGTTTTTGGAAAAGTCTTTGACTGTTGATTCAAGCGTGTATTGATCTAACTGACTAGTTTACCTTAACTGAAGAAACATAGAACTATAGAAAAGCTGAACTTAAGATTTCCTTAAGAAAAGACAATAAGAGAATCGGACATCACTGAGTGAGCTGAGACTCTGAGAGGACATTGCTATTACTCAGCAATTTTTTATTTCCGAGCATCTGGATCTGCAAACGTGTAATTCCAGTGATCGAAGGTGGAACAGCTACTTTAAGACTCTTTTCCTTTTCTCTCTCTTTCTACGTTCCCTATCTCTCTTTGGTGCTTTGATTAACTACTGTTCCTCTCTCAATTTTTTTTTCTTTATCTCCATATAGTATTATGCAAGTAGATATATATGAGGTAGAGGGAAACTGTTTATTGCTATTGTGATACAATTTGTTTGATTCAATTGATTTATTAGTAATATTGATAATTACATTCTTACCAGTTATATACAATATATAGAAAAGATATTAAGAGATAGATAGACAAATTCATTAATTACTGTATTGGTTAATTTAGTTTATTGGTTATTTTTATGATATATTATTTAACAGTGAATGTTAATCTGGGACAATATAATTAATATAGTACAAAAACAAAAACAAATTTTAGGAGAAATGACCTCCATAACTTCTACAACACTCAAAGCTGGAAAGAAGACTACATTAACAACCCCGACAGCAACATCCTCACCAATGTCACAGAAGACAACTGAGGAGTCATTAACATTGGAAAAACAGTCTTCTATTACAAATGCTAATATTCATTCGACACTGCTCACCCTGCAAGATTCTATGTCAAAGTTACAAGAAATAATGCTTAAAAATCATACAGAGACGAGAGCAGATATAAATGAATTGAAAGAACAGATGGGGAAACTAAAAGTAGAAATGAAAATGGACATTTCTAAATTAGATGAAAAAATTAGAACATTGCAGAGAGCATTGGAGAAAAACGAAGGAATAATAAAAGAAGTAGAGAAGAGGACAGAAAAAACTGAAAAGAAATTGGAAAGAGTCAATGAACACATAAAGAGTGTTAAAGAATATTAGTAAGGAAACGGAAGACTCCCTGGTGTTTTTAGAAATGGATAAGGCCGCAACGTACCTAAGATTCCAAAATATAGTGGAATCAAAAGAAGAAGACTTAGAACAGGTGATAGAGGAAATCTTGGCGGAGGTATTGGAGAGAGACAAAGATGAGATTTTGAAAGAATTAGAGGAAGTCTACAGAGTAAGTACTAACTACGCAAGATGACATAAGTGCCCAAGAGAAGTGCACGTACGTTTTACAAGAAGCAAGGTTTGGGACATTATATATAAAATATCAAGAGATGAAACAATCAAATATAAGGATAAAGAAATCCTAGTTCTTAAACAAATTCCAAGAAGGGTTAGAGAAACAAGACGAGACTATAAATCTCTGGCAGCCCAATTGAACCGAAAAGGTATTATATTTAAATGGTTTGTCCTGAAAGGGATGTTAATTACTTGGGGGGAAAGAAAAATTAATGTAGACTCTTTCGAAAAAGTCCAAGATTTCTATGAAAGACTGGTAGGCTCCGAAGAGCAGACCAGCAAAGATGAATTAGAATCAGAATCTCAGGAAGACCAAGAATACCAAAAGAAGGGACAGAAAATTGCAGAAAACCTGAAAAATAACCAACAACAAGAAGAAGGAAAAGAAGGAAATAAGGTACAATATCAATCACAAGTAGAATTTGGAGTAACTACAAGACAAAGAGCAAGTAATAATTAAACCCAAATCTTCAAGAAGAACAAGATCAATTAAAATAAAGAAGAAAAACAAGAAGAAAAATCATTCAATAACAATAAGAGAAGATATTAGATTAATAAACGTAGAGTACTAGAAAGAAAGTGATCAAGGGATAAAGATATAGACAAATTAGAACTATGGAAAAAGAAGTGAAACTCCATTCTATTAATATAAATGGTTTAAACTCAAAAATAAAAAGACAAAGGATTCTGGCAAAGTTGATAAAACAAAATGTAGATATTGTTTGTTTACAGGAAACACATATTTTGAAAGCACAGGAAAACTATTCAGTCTGTTCCAAATTAGGGACAGTGTTTACGGCTTCCGCAGATAATGAAAAAAAGAATGGAATAGCAGTGTATATTAAAGAAGAGATAAAAGCAACATTATTATTCACAGACCCCAAGGGAAGAGTTCTGGAAATAGAAATACAGATAAATTTGAAAAAAACCTTATTGGTAGTAATCTCCCCTCCTAACGTTAATCAAAAAGAATTTTATAAAGCTTTATATGCTAAAATTATTGAATTAGAAAGGAAAAATATTTGTATTATTGGGATTTCAATGCTGTAACAGATTATCAAAAAGATTATAATGGGGAAAATAAGAAGAGAAGGGAAAAAAGGAAGAGAGAATTACCTAAAATTTGCGTAGAAATGATTAAGGAATTAAATTTAATAGACGAATGGAGGAAACTAAACCCAGATAAGAAACAATTTACTTTTTATTCAAACCCCCATCATTCATGGTCGCGCATTGATATGGCATGGATGAGTGGAGATCTAATACAAGATGTGACAGAAGTAGAAATTATATCGAACACTAGGGCAGACCACAATCCTCTTAAAATTAATTGGCAGAGTAAGAAAAAATCAAGGAGAAGGTAGACTTTAGACTCTCAACTATTAAAAGATGAGGAATTTATAAAGAAACTTAAGAAAGAATTAAATTTCTATTTTAAAGAAAATAATTCAGATACAACTATTCAAAATTTATGGGATGCGATGAAGGCCGTTATCAGGGGAATTATAATATATTATACCGTACAAAAAAATAAAGAAAACATGCTCAGCATAACAACCTACACCAAACAATTAAGAAATTAGAAATTACAGGAAGTACCACAAAAGATTAAAATCCAAGAACAATTGATTTTTTTATAAACATAAACTCAATTTAATGGAACAGGAAGAATTGATTAGAAATTTGAAAATAACTAAGCAAATATATTTTGAACACGCAAATAAGCCTGGCAGATGGCTCTCTTATAAGCTCAAAAAAGAGAAAGAGAAAAGAACTATTTACCAATTACAAGATGAAAGCGGAAATTATCAGCATACAATAGAGAAGAAAAAAGAGATTGTATACAAATATTTTGAGAAGCTGTATAAAAAGGAGAGAGTAGATGAAGATCAGATAAGGAAATATTTAAGGGAAAAAACTACTCGTGAAATTAAGGATGAAATGAAAGAACTGTTGACAAAGGATATATCTATGACAGAATTAAAACAAGCAATTAGAATCCAGAAAAGTAACAGAACGCCAGGCCCTGACGGCTTCCCAGCAGAATTTTATAAAGTAATAGAAGAATAGGCAGGACCAATAATGGTGGATTTATTTAATGAGTTATTAACATCTGCTAAAATGCCAGACACGTGGAAGGAATCATTAATTTCGCTAATCCCGAAGGGGGACTCAGATCCCAGGATGATACAAAATTATAGACCAATCTCTTTATTGAATGTTGACTATAAAATATTTACTACTATTATTGCTACCAGATTAAAGATAATTTTGGATGAGTACATACATCCAGATCAAAATGGATTTCTCCCAAATAGACAAATTAGAAACAACTTAAGAATAATAATGGATGTTCTGGAATATTATGAAGCTCATTTGGGGGAACAGGTAGCTCTTTATTTTTGGATGCTCAAAAGGCTTTTGATAATCTCAATTGGCAATTTATGATTCAACAAATTTATGATATGAATTTTGGCACTAAATTTGAGAATATTATAATGGCAATTTATTCAGTATGAAAAGCAAATATAATAGTAAATGGAGAGAATACTCAAACTATAAATATAGAAAAAGGAGTACGATAAGATTGTCCATTGTCCCCTCTCCTCTTCATATTATCATTAGAAATATTATTAGAAAGAATGATGCAAAATTCTGAAATAAAAGGATTAAAAATTAAAAATGAAGAATATAAATTGCAAGCTTTTGCAGACAATATGGCCTTTATTATGGAAGATCCAATAGAAAAAGGACCAAAATTAAGGAACTAGAAAGATATGGAGCAGTAGCGGGATTTATTTATTTATTTATTTATTTATTTATTCCATTTATATACCGCCCTTCTCCCGAGGGACTCAGGGCGGTGAACAGCTCATTTAAAAACCCCACAAAGAATACAAAAGTTAAAAAATATTAAATTTCAATCGGCTGCTTGATAAAACTAACAAAACCCCACCCCACCCCTTAAAACCCAATTTAGAATTAAATATGGAGACCAAATTAAAACCATTATCTCAGCCCAGGCCGGCCTGCTCAAAGAGCCAGGTCTTCAACGCGCGCCTGAAGGCCCTCAGGTCCGTGCCGGTACGGAGCTCCGGTGGCAGAGTATTCCAGAGGGCGGGGGCACCCACAGAGAAGGCCCTACTCCTTGGCGCCGCCAGACGACACATAGCGGCCGACGGCACCCGGAGCAGACCCTCTCTGTGGGAACGCACCGGCCTGTTGGAGAACGCTGGCAGAATGCGGTCCTGAAGGTAACCTGGTCCCATGCCATGGGTCGCCCTAAAGGTCAAAACTAGAACCTTAAAGCGAACCCGGAGAGCCACCGGTAACCAATGCAGCTCGCGCAGGAGAGGCGTCACATGGGCGCTACGTGACGCCCCCATGATCACCCGCGCGGCTGCATTTTGCACCAGCTGGAGTCTCCGGATGCTCCCCGCAGGGAGCCCCATGTAGAGGGCATTACAATAGTCCAGGCGAGAGGTGACAAGGGCCTGAGTGACCGTGCGCAAGGCGTCCCGATCCAGGAAGGGCCGCAACCGGTAGATCCGACGGATCTGATGAAACGCCCCCCTGGAGACGGCCGCGATGTGATGTTCAAGCGACAGCCGTACATCCAGGAGGACTCCCAGGTTGCGAGCCCTCTCTGTGGGGGGCAGAACTTCCCCCCCGATAGCCAGCGAAGGTGTCAGCTGGCTATATCGGGGCGCCGGAAACCACAGCCACTCGGTCTTGGATGGGTTGAGCCGAAGCCTGTTCCCGCCCATCCAGTCCCGCACGGCCTCCAGGCACCTAGACATAGCCCCCACGGCATCGTTGGGGTGGTCCGGAGTGGAGATGTACAACTGGGTGTCATCTGCATACAGATGACACCTCACTCCAAGACCACGGATGATCTCACCCAGCGGCTTCATGTAAATGTTGAACAAGAGGGGAGAGAGGACCGACCCCTGAGGCACCCCACAAACCAGGGGCCTAGAGGTGGACCTCTCCCCCCCCCGCCAACACGAATTGCGAACGGTCAGAGAGGAAGGAGGAGAACCATCGAAGGACGGTTCCACCAATCCCCAACCCCCCCAACCGTCGCAACAAGATACTATGGTCGATAGTATCAAAAGCCGCCGAGAGATCTAATAGGACCAGGACAGAGGAGAACCCTCTGTCACGAGCCCTCCAGAGATCATCAACCAACGCGACCAATGCCGTCTCAGTGCTATGTCCAGGCCTGAAGCCCGATTGGAACGGATCGAGGTAAGTAGCTTCCTCCAGGTACTGGGGGAGCTGACGTGCCACCACACTCTCAACAACCTTCGCCACAAAGGGAAGGTTGGAGACTGGATGATAGTTGTTTAAAATAGCTGGGTCCAGGGAAGGCTTCTTGAGGAGGGGGCGCACCACCGCCGCCTTCAGGGCGGTAGGGAGCACCCCCTCTCTCAAGGAAGCCTTGACAATCCCCTGGAGCCAGCCTCGTGTCGTCTCCCTGGCGGCCGAAACCAGCCAGGAAGGGCACGGGTCCAATAAACAGGTGGTGGCATTCAGACCCCCCAGCAACCTGTCCACACCCTCGGCGGTCACAGGGTCGAACTCCCCCCAGATAACACTCACAAGACCTGCCCCGGACACCTCCCCCGGGACCATCCAATTGGAGTCGAGCCCCTCCCGAATCTGAGCGATTTTATCATGCAGAAATCGGGAAAACTCCTCCGCCCTACCCTGCAAGAGGTCATCCCGCGCTCTCGGTTCAAGTAGAGAGCGGGTCACTCTAAACAGGGCGGCAGGCCGATTTTCTGCTGATGCAATAAGGGCGGAGAAATACGAAGATTTCGCCGCCCCTATCGCCACAAGGTAAGTCTTAATATGAGATCTCACCTGTGTTCGGTCAGACTCAGAACGGCTCGCCCTCCAAATGCCCTCTAGACGTCTTTTCCGGCACTTCATCTCCCGTAGCTCCTCCGTATACCACGGAGCCAAATGGGATCTGTGCCGGGTCAGAGGTCGCAGAGGCACAACTCGCTCTAGAGCCCCGGCGGCCAACCCATCCCAGGTGGCCACCAGGTCTCCAGGCGAGCTGAGAGCCAGAGACTCAGGAAATGGCCCAAGCTCCCTCTGGAACCGATCCGGATCCATTAGGCGCCTGGGGCGGAACCATCTAAGTGGCTCCGCCTCCCTGCGGTGGGGGGTGGCGGAACAGAAATCCAGCCTAAGGAGGGAATGATCTGTCCATGACAAGGGTGTAATGACTAAATCCCCACAATTACAGTCATTCAACCACTGCCCAGAGACAAAAATCAGGTCCAGCATGTGTCCTCCTATGTGAGTGGGAGCAGAAACTAACTGGGTCAGGTCCATGGCCGTCATGGAAGCCAAGAACTCCCGGACCAACCCCGAGGTTTCACCGAGCGATGGCAGGTTGAAATCCCCCATGACCAAAAGCCTGGGGGTCTCAACCGCCAGCCCGGCTATTACCTCTAGGAGTCCGGGCAGGGCCGATGAGACGTGGCAGGGAGCCAGGTACGCCATCAAAAGACCCATCTGAACCCCTTGCCCCCACTTCACAAATAGAGATTCACAGCCAGCCGTCTGAGGGACAGTGGCCTCCCTAGGACAAAGGACTTCCTTTATAAGCACCGCTACCCCACCACCCCTTCCCTGAGCCCTAGGCTGGTGAAATGCAAGGAAACCTGGTGGGCACATCTCAACCAGAGGGACACCGCCCTCTGGGCCCAACCAGGTTTCGGTGACACCTACCAGGTCCGCGGCCTCCTCCTGAACCAGATCATAGATCAGGGGAGCCTTATTAACCACGGACCTGGCATTGCACAACAGCAGCCGGGTATTCAGGGCCTGAGATTCCGGACAACCAGGGCTGCAGGATGGGTAAGGAGGGTCGGAGCGCGCTACCGCTTGCAAACATCGGGAGCGCGATCCCCTTACCGGATACGGCCCTCTACCCCCAGCATATCTACCTCTCCCAGTCACCGTGCTAATAAAATTGGCCCCCAGCTGCCCACCCCCTGTCTGCCACCCCGACACAGGAACCCCCGAGGTCCCCCAGGCGCGCATGCCGGCCCGGCTGCCCCCAATTCCATGCGGGCTGTCTCCCCCACCCGCCCTGGATCCTTCCAACCCCTTAAAAACTAAGTTGGATTAAAAATTAACAGACAGAAAACGAAACTCTTAGTAAAAAATCTAACAGATCTACAAATAATAGAATTAGAAAGGGTACTGGGACTTCAAACAACAAGGAAAATTAAATATTTGGGAATATGGCTGACAGCATACTGCAAGATGATAAAGGAAAACAATTATAATAAGCTATTACAACAAACACAAAAAGATTTAGAACTTTGGACGAAAATGCAATTGTCATTATTAGGAAGAATAGCAGCCATAAAGATGTCTATATTACCTAAATTTCTTTATTTATTCCAAACCATCCCAGTTAAATTAGATAAGACCTTTTTTGATAATCTCAGTAGGACGACATTAAAATTCATCTGTCAGGGTAAGAAACCCAGAATAAAAATGAAATTGTTACAAGATATGAAGAGCAGAGGTGGTTTTGGATCGCCAAATTGGGAATTATACTGTAGGGCAGCAGCATTAGTTTGGCTAAAAGATTGGATTAATTTAAAGAATAAAAGAATATTAGTTATAGAAGGTCATGACCTTCAAAGGGGGTGGCATGCATTTCTTTAGGAAATAGGACCTACAAAACAAAAATATTTTTATAGACATTTGATCAGAGATTCGCGATATACAATTGGATCAAGGTTAAAAAGAAACATTATATAAAAATCCCTATTTGGCTATCTATAATGGAAGTGATGATTCACCCAAATAACCTAGATCTGAATAAAATGTTAAAATATATTGGGGATCTTCAAAAAAAATATGTAAAGACTACAAAATTCTTATTACTATATATATTGACTGCGGCCAGGATTGCTTTTGCTCAGTGTTGGAAACAGTCATTCACACCTGTAGAAGAACTGGTTATACAAAAAGTTATGAATTGGGCTGAAATGGATAAATTAACATTGAGTTTAAAAGATAAGGAATCTTCAATATTTTATAAGGTATGGGAACAATGGTACAATTGGATAGATCGGAGATAGACTAAGAATAGATAATTATTAAATATAGAACATAGATAGAATAAGAATACAGTTATGTATAAACTATCACTATCGCACAAATGATTGCTATATGATAATGCACCACAAACAGCTGTTATTGAATTATATACTTTTTAATGTTTTTTTTGTAATAAAATTTAATAAAGTTTACTTTAAAAAAAAAGAATTAAATAAACGTTTTCCAAACTTTTAAGAATGTTTTTGCAAATTATAGAATGGTGAAAATGGTCTAAAGATGAGTGTTACAACTGCCTTGCAAAATCTAAAGTTAAGCAGGGTATAACTGTGATCATTAGAAAATCCCATGTATGGCAACTTGAATTATACAATGGAATGAAGGTGACACAGAAATCTATAAAATAACCTACATGAAAAAGGTAAATTTTAATATTTTTAAAAGAAACTTAACTGTGCTACTAGATTAAACCTTCATTGTTAGTGAGATTCTTCTGGAAGTTTATAAAGGTAACTTGTGGTCCTCTTCATATATTTTTTCCACATGGACAGGTTTGGCTTGGTTACAATATACTAATTTCAGGTACAGGCTTTCTTGAATCCTACCTATCAATATGACAAAGATCCCTGATAAGTGATGGACATGAACTTGGGGCCTGGGTGTATGCTTTTCACTTTAAGAAGTGAAGGAAGTTGGTAATGTTTTTGTCCAGCGTCTGGCAAAGAAAGATAACTTTCCTCTGAACAGGGAGATTCTTCTAAGTTAAAGTGAGTTATATAATAAAATCATTGTAATGACTTTCTGCTGCCAAATAGGACTCCACATTTAAAGTTTAATTCAAACAGTAATCAGTTAAGAGAAGGGCAGTATGAGACACCCAATGAGTTTCATGTCTATTTCAAGTACCTGAGGCTAAATTTCCCCCACTCCTAGTTCAATACTGTAATCAATGCTGGCAATTATATGCCATATCCTTTTAAAATAATCAGTAGACATCACAGGATAATCTAATCTATCTAATCCACTGCACAACATATTAAGACACTGATGATTTACTAACATGAAATAATGGTATTTGCTTTCCTTCAAAACATATTAAAAGGGCTTCTCATCAACTTATCAAAAGTTATATAAAAGAAAGGTAATAGATATCATCTGTTACATTTTCTTGAACAATTAAACATGTTTATTGTACTACAATTATGTTAATGTTATATTATACTGAAGACTTTAAACTATGAGAAGAGTAAGACAAAATAACAAAAAATGGGAATGGATACGATGGATATTAAATAACAACCATTCTTGAGAAAAAGAGAACAAAGATATCCAAATACTATCAAAAGGTTAAAAGGGGGAAAACTCAAGTTGTTTTGAAAAAGACAAATAATGAATATTAATCATGTTTATTTATGAGACAAGCCATAATCTAACTAATTGCCATGTCTCACATGATATTCTAATTATTTTCTAATAAAGGTATGTACCTGTGATATTGGATACGTTTGCTATGCTTGCCTTTATTTCTCCTAACTCTTCTTTGCCTCGTGAAGCCTTATCATAGTTACAGTGGCTCTGAAGAAAATGAAAAATTAATTCTATTTTTCCTGGCAGTAACAACCTGTGCCCAGAAATATGAAACTATCATTCAGAATAAATACCATAAGGTTCCAAAGTACTAAAATTACTTATGGAAAGAGGACAAACTGAACTGTAACATGAAGGAAAAGGAGAGACTGTTATCCTAAAAAGAACATTTTGATTTCTTGCAGCACCACTTTTGTATTTCAAAATAAACTATTTCAGACATTCCAATGTATGTATCTACTTTCAGTAAGACACTGGACTGGATGGGGAGAAAGTTGAAATAGTGAGCAATTCTATTTGGAACCTATATAGATAATGTGAAAATACTAAATTCAACCCTGAGTAAGATGCATTTAGTGTTACCAACCAGAATAACTTTCAGCTAAGAAATAGAACCATGTGCTCGTCTGTATTTCTTTCAAGAACTTATTTTGCCTTCTCTGGATGCTCATAAACTCACATAAAACAAATGATATAGAATAATCGGAATACATTATTATCAAGATAATATTTTTCCATATTTATTGTATCATACCAAAGCAAAAGTGTATCACTGTCCTATATTGAACATAGTATAATTTGAAATGCTAAAAATGCTTTTTTTAAATAGTATACTTTGCCATAGCATTTAAGTCTAGTTTCTTATAATTTCTGAATAAAACTCAGTAACTAGCATAAATAGACCCTTAGCTACTTCACATACTAAATAGCAGCAGTCCAGTTTTGTCAATGAACTTTTCATAAAACAGTGCAGGAATCATGGTTACTTGACAAGTATCAGTATGATGCAGGTGTCTCATTGCCACATTATAGTGGATGAAAATATATACAGATCTACAGAATCAAGGACAATGTGATTATTTTGATGATCTTCTACCTTGATTTTTTTAAAATAATGCTTCCTTTTCCAAGTATTAAAATGTATCTCAATTAATTTTTTTCCTATCATCAATACCTATCAATAAGTTTAAATTATTTGTTCATTTTCCTGCTTCTCTAACCAAAATAGGCTTCCATGGGATATCTGTTATTCAAATTAAATAAAAATGCAATTGTGGAAATATAACTGACCTGAGGAAACATGTGACAGGAACTAGGGAGTGATTTCTTTAATTGCTGTACATCTGACAACTAATAAGTTGGTAATATGTGGTTGCTGTATAAGAGGGATGTCATTTTGGTACCATGGTAAATTACTATGAGTTATAAATGTTAATAGATCAATCCTCAGAATATTAATACATTCAATATAATTTAAAACCACTGCAGTCCATTATATTATGTACTTTTATAAACTATTGTGCTTAGTCTTTTATTCTATAAATTCTATTTTTAGAAGTCCATGTTGGCTTCCTCTGTACTTTAGATAAATGTTTATTTAGAATGGATTATATTATAAAAAAGTGAACCATTGTGATACAGTGATTAAGTTGCTAGAAGCATAGAGATCCAGAGTCTAAACCTCTCTTATAAACAGAAACTATCTAGGTGACTTTGGGTCAATCACTCTCCATAAGTACCAGTAGTAATAAGAAAGAAAGCAGTGCATTGATATATAAAGAGCATCTAAGGATAACAAAAACAATAATTAAATAATACAGGTAACAGTAAAAGAATACAGTGTTTTTTTTGAGTATCAAATGCACAGAATTTTAATAAATAAATAAATAAATAATAAAATTAATGGAAAGTCAAGTGGGGGAGTCATGAGAAATCAAAGAAATATATCTACCTACATGAAACAATGGTGCAATAAAGAACAATTCAACAACACTAAAAATATCACATCATTTAATAAGAATCCTTTATATTGTGTATGGAGGAAGATTATCAAACCTTTGTTACAATCTAAATTCTATAAACATATTGTTGTAAATGAGGACTAACTTCAGACCTCGTGGCACTTAAGCCTGCTGTTGATTCTATCACACTGTCACTAATGACTATACAGTTCAAAGTGAAACAGGTTTACTTAGAAATAAAACTGCATTCCCTAATAACTGAGTTTAGGATTTCATATAAAAGCACTATTGGATCAATTAAATATTGTGAGCCATTTTTTTTTCAAAGAGATGAAGTAAAAAACAGTCAAAGTTGCTCCTCTTCAAATATACATCTTGCCTATTTTGGCTGTCATTTTTACCATTATTTATTCTCTAAGAATGTTATTTTCTTTTTCTTTTTTTGTTATTCTCTACACTCAGCCACCTTATCTATTTTGACAACAATACTATATTTAAACTAAGTCCCACTGAAATGAAAGATAAATCTGAGTTCAAAGGAATGTTATTCACTAGTTAAGAATGCATGTGATTTGAGATTTAATTGTCTGCTCTCAGTTATCTAATAGGTTATTGTGAAAGACTTTTCAAAAACATAATAATGGAATCATGCCAAATAGAACGTCATGTAGTGTATATAGATAAATCTGATGGAACATCTGACAGACCCTAGGAAATCAGAGGAAGAAACATGATCGTGGCATCTCAGCTCAACGGAAGGGGAAAACAAAAGACCGAGAGTAATTCCACTTTAATTATACTTTACAATTATATTTTTTCTCTGAAAAAAACTTCTCACACATTAAAAAAAATCATTCCTGTAACTTTATGAACATGATACCTATTCTACCCTTCTGTATAGCCAACCTCCCACTGTTATCAAGCTCTTTCATATTCTTAGCGGAAGTTATATCTGTCTGTTTCAGAATTCTTCCCCTCCCAAGATTTTTCATTTTTGTGTGTGTATAGGCATGTAAATCTTTTATATAGGAAAAGACATTCATTTTTCTTTAAAAAAATGACTTTTTCAAGAACAGCAAAATGCGCATTAAAAAAACATATTAATATTAAAGTTAAGCAGAAACAGGAAAAACATTAAATAGGAATGTATATAAAATTGTGGCTTGATAATAGCTGCAAACCATTTAGAAAACCCCAAACCCATCACTTTTTCTTGCATAATCATACCTTTCTTATTTCTTCGGGCAAAGGATACACAGGAATATGTCGATCCATTTCTTTCTATATTTTTTAAAGAATTATCAGAAGACTGTCACAAAGCCTATTAACAAATAAACACACAAAATAAATAAGAATTAGGGGATTCTAGAATACTGAAGTTCTTTCTTCTGTCCATGTTATAAATCAGAAAAAAATAGATGCTCATTATCTGCAGAGTTAAATGCTTCATTTGTTTTCCTTCCTGAAGATGGTAAGAATTACACATGCTACAAACATAGGCTGACTGTACAACTGCAAAAGAAAATAAAGGTGGTAGAGGCATAATGGTCTATCTCCAGACTATCAGAGCAGGTAGGGATTTCTTAGATTGAACACAGAAAATACTTCCTGCAGAAAAAGGCAGACAAAGCACTTTTTTTTACAAGTTAGGGATCCAATGTTCCCTCATGACTCTTAGATTAATAGTTTGCTTCTGGAACCTTAAATTCATTAATGTTAATATCTTTATTTACCTGGATTGCCATTCCCTCTTTAGTCAGTGGTTCTGCTTGGGTCAATTAGAACACAAATCCTACTCAAGGAAAATACCAAATAAACTAGAAATTGTGAAGCTCTTCTCTTTCTTGCTTCATATATCACTATCCTCACATTTTCTGCAAGTAACATTGTTCTTCGGGAAATCATGAAAAATGTGCAGAAGAGTGAAGAAAAGCAATTTCTCCCCCCCTGCATTTACAAATAACTTTTCTCAAACAAAAAGATCATGTAATTAGACCAATCACCTTGCTTGAACTTTGAAACAGATAATTTAAACAGTTAGTTTGTCAGCATTTTAAAAAGAACATATTGCTTTGCACGGTTTATGAAGAGCATGCTGTGACAAACGAATCTGAACTCTTTTTCTAATATAACTTGTTTAGTTTAATATGGGGATGTACTGAACACAGTATACCTGGCTTAAACAAAGCGTTTGACAAAGTCTTCCATGAGATTATTTGAAAAGATTGCAAATTATGAACTGAGTGTGCTATTATTCATAGATTCACAACATTCTAGGTTACACGCATATAAAGATAGAGAAACAGCAAATGAAGAAAGTATTAAGAATTCAGGAGGATTCTGTTAAGTTGGAATAACAATCAGAAACAGCAAAATGAATTTCAACAAAACAATGTAATACTATTTATTTGAATAGAAAAAAAAGCATGAGAAAGGCTGCATATGAATGCATGCAAAAGTAATTACATGGATAATGTAAGATAAGTAAACAGTGTACAAAAAGAAAAAGAGATGCAGTCTTAGGCTATATGAACAGATCTAAAGTATCAGGTCAAGAGATGTCATAATTTCTCTTGGTTCTACATTGGTCAGATAAAAATTAGAATATTGTATGCAGTTCTGTGCACTGCATTGTAGGAAAGACACTGGAAAACTAGAATATTACAGAAAATAGCAATCAAATTGATAAGGGGTTTAGAATGAAAAACTATAGTTGAATAGTTAAAGTAGATAGAGCAGAGGGTTTCTTTTACCCCAGTATTGCTCCAGAAAACAGAACGAGATACAACAGATATAAATTATAGATTTTTGACATCAGGGAATTTTCCAAATAGTCAGAAATGTTCTACCATAGAACAAATTGCCTGGGTGAAGAGGTGGATTCTCTTATGCTGCAAGTATTTAAACAAAGGCTGCCCTCTGTTCAAGGATACTGCAACATTGGATTTCTGCACTGGCAGGAGGTTGGACTACATAATCTTTAAGATCTCTTTAAACTGGTACATTTTATGATTCATGAAATGTCATATTGTTTAGTAAAGCATATACAAACCAGAAGTACATTTCACAGGTTTAAAATTAGGTGCAGAATTTCACAACTCAGACCTGTCTAAATAGGGCAACTATTGTAAAAGAACAAGCTTTCAAGAAAGGGAAAGAACTATATAACTCAATTACAACTCTGTTGAGTCAAGAATGTCTCTTTAAAAATACAAATAAAAAGGGAAGCAAGGAACTTCCAGTTCCCTCAGGCAATTTTCCTCTTCTAATCCTTTTGCCCCTTTTCACAAGCAGCAGGTTTAATAGGAGGTAATATTACTGTCCAGGAAGAGGCTAACTCAGCAACAGAAACCAGATTCTGTATATAGCAGGAGGGATAAGTTATATGAGTCTACCAACTTAACACTGAGAGTTTGATGAAAGCAAATCTCGGAATAATTTGCTGTATTTGAGGAGGATATCAAAGGTTACTATCTGTTTAACAAAAAATTCCCATCTCCCCCAACTTCTTAAATTCAGTTGCTGAACAGGGAAACTAGAAGGTTAGAAGAAACTGAATGTTGGTGTGGGATTTAGGAGGTCACTTCTGGTAAAACCAATTCCTAGGCACAGCTTGTGCAGGGAGCACCTCCTCTCCTTAGCATGAAATTTTAGCCATGCTGTTATGTCTGGTCCTAATGATGAGGCCTCGCCGTTTCAGCCAAAGAGCTATCAAGTTATTTCCCATAAAGGTGAAAGGAGACATTTCCTTTTACAGAGACTCGGTCTTTGGCCATTCTGTTTTAAAAGGTCTCTGCGTATAAAGAAGCGGTGAAGAATTTCCCCCTGTGGAAAGCTTAACAGTCACGAGTGGGCTCAAAGATGCTTTTTCAAAAAGGCAAGTGGACCGATTTGTTTTATTTTGTTTTCCTTGAGGAAGAAGACAGTCCAGTTGCCATTTTTAATTTTTTTTTTAAAAAAAGCACTTTTGAGGCAACGATGACCCGAATAACTGAGCATCTCCATAGACAGTCACGGGGGAGGAAAATAAATGATCCGACTCAAGTGAGGGTTCAGAGGAGCCAGACACCCCGCGTCCTCGTACACTCCGCCCATGGGGGTTGGCGGGTTTAGGGTGCGGGGTTAAAGGCAACAACGGACACCAGCGGTAAAAGGACCCACACGAACTCACCCCCCCCAAAGGACAGCTAGCAAAACACCCGCGAGCAGCAATGAAAGCCGCGAAACGTTGTCAACGCCCCACCCAGGAGTTTCTCCGCTTTTTTCGTTTCCATAGCAACCAAGTATGGCCGGCAAAATCCCGGAAGTTATTTCTGCGGGGCTCGGCGTTTCTCTACCGGGTTCATTCCCGGGATCGGGTTTGACGGCTCAGTTCAAGACAGTTGCAAGTAGAGTTATGTATGGAGGCGAGCGGCGCTTGGCGATGCGTTAGTTAAGGGTATGCAATCGCTGTTTTTTTTTTTTTTAATTTATTTTACTGTAATTGATTGCAGTGAGGTTTAGCTGAATAGGTTAGTGTGATGAAGTGTATTGCTCAGTTTTGGAAAAGTCGCCTTTTCAGTTGCCAAATTATATCAAGTAGTATAGGCAGTCTTCCATTGAACAACAGTTCGTTTATGGCTGGTTTATATTTCTGTGAAAAAGCAAAGAGTTGTAGTTTGATGTTAATGCTTTATTTTACTGCAACAGAACGAGTTAGAAGTCAATGCTTCTTTTTTCTTTTTGCCAACTTTTCCTCACTTCTCTTCCCCCCATTTCCCCCCACTGCTTTCCTATTTACTTTTGTATTTTGTATCATCTTATAACCTAATAAAATGTTTAAAACTTGAACAACAGTTCGTTTATTGACCGTTCAAAGTTACAATGGCACTGAAAAATGTGATTTATCACCATTTTTCACACTTAATGACTGTTGCAGCATCCCCATGGTCACATGATCTAAAGTCAGACAATTGGACTCATGTTTGTGACTTTGCAATGTTCTCGGGATCATGTGGTCCCCTTTTGTGACTTCCTGATAAGTCAATGGGAAAGCCAGATTCACTTAACCAGTGTGTTGACTAGCTTAACAACTGCAACTGTGGCACAAAAGATCGTAAAATGAGGCAAAATTCACTTAACCAATATTTCACTTAGCAACAAAGATTTGGGGCACGATTGTGTTCATTCAGTCGAGGACTACCTGTAGTAGAGCTCGCTGAGTTCAGTATTAATTAGGGTTAGGGTTAGACTTTGAATAGGAAAATATGTGCAGGAGTTGTGAAAGGAATGGACCTTTTAATTCAAAAGTAAACAAAAATAATACGACTGAATCTCTTTATAAAAAGGAACAGATAGTACTGGGGGTATTTTCTGACCCTCCATGTGATTCCTTCATGCTGTCCTTGACTTGAATTGTGTTGCTGAACTATAGAAGAGGAAACAGTCATTAGGCCATTCAATCCCTTGTTTAATGCAAGAATACAGCTCTTCAGAAAGTTAATGTATAATTGTTTATACTTCAGAAAATGACAGTAAAGTGCATTTCTTCAAGATGAAGTTATATTACACAGTTTATATTTTAATTATACGAAAATAAAATATTGGCAATTTATTTTATGCCTAAATAAAATGAAAACTGTTTTATAACTATTAAATCCTCACATAGTTGATTTATGGCACAAAGAGATAATACTAATGAGTGATAGAATACCCTTTCAGCCTTCAAAGACTCTGTAACAGTTTTACTAGGTACAGAGTCTTCAACCTACGACCACAACTGAGTCCAAAATGTATGTTGCTAAGTGAAAAATTTGTTAAGTGAGTTGTGCTCCATTTTATGACATTTCTTGTCACATTTGTTAAACAAATCATTTTGCAGTTGTCAATTAGTGATATGATTGTTAAGTGAATCTTGTTTCCCCATTGACTTCGTTTGTCAGGTCACAAAAGGGGATCACATGGCTCTGGGATACTGTAACTGTCATAAATGTGAACCATTTGTTAAGCATTCAAATGTAAATCACATGACTGCATGCAATAGCTGCTGCAATGGTCATAAGTGAAAAACAGTCATAAGACATTTTTTCATTGCTGTTGAAAAAGTTTCTCACATCTGGTTTTGCTATGTAAATGACTATATTATTCAGCTGTTAATAGCTTTGAAATGTTGTTAAGTCTCTGATCTCTGCAAATTGACATATCAACTTGCATATACTTTCAGATGTAGGATAAGCAACTTGTTGCCTTCCACACGTTGTTGAAGAATGCCCAATATTCTCATCCTTGGCCCTTTTGACTGGGTTGATGAGAGTTATAGCTAAACATTTAGAAGGCCAAGTATTGTTTACCCTTAGTGTGTAGTGCATGATTAATAATACTGATTCTGCCCTGAACTGCTTTAATTGATAGAAGTCAATTTTCTAGTAAAAAACAAAATGCTCATGAATGCTGCAGACCATGTTTGCTTTGTCCACAATAATTGATTGTAAAGAAAAAAAATTTCAGCAACTGCATGCATTTACTACTTTTTTTTTCTATTTAAGAGCTTCTGATAAACCTTCGAAGAACATTTATTTTCCTTCAATTGCAATTTTAACAAGCTTTGTTTTTGGGTTTAGTGTAGTGAGACATTGTAAAATAAGTAATATTTAATTTACACATGAGCTATGATCCACATAAGCCACAATTGGCTGAATTCACGTAGCATATTATAAATCAGAATTTACAAGTCTATGTCTAGGCTCACACAAGTGTGCTAAGTCAGAAACAAGGTACAGCATAATGAAGAGTGTAAATCCATTCTAGCTAGAGCTCTTGCCTTCCTTAATATAAAAGTGCTTATCTAAAGGGGCTTGTCAAATATAAAATATAAAACCAAGCATATATTTGTTCTAGGCTTTTAAGATAAATGGAAGATATTGTATCTTTATTTATGTTGCATTTTATTTTGTTCTACTACCGTAATAAAAGATTACAGCATCTAAAGTGAGTATTTTTCTCATCAAGTGCTAATAATACTGGCACAGAAAAACCAGGACGTAAAATAGTCCTCGATTTACAACTACAATTGAGCCCAAAATTTCTGTTGCTGAGACAGTTATTAAGTGAGGTATGCCCCATTTTAACAAGCTTTCTTGCCACAGTTGTTAAATGAATCACTGCAGCTAAGTTAGTAATACGATTGTTAAGTGAATCTGGTTTCCCCAGTGACTTTATAAGGTCATAAAAGGTGATCGCATGACCTTGGGACACTATAACCCTCATAAATACAAATCAGTTGAATTTTGATCACATGACCATGAGGATGTTGTAATGGTCGTAAAATCACTTTTTTCAGAGCTGTTCCACCTTTGGTCACTAAATGAATTGTTGTAAATTGAGAACAAAGAAGATCCTCAAGTCGAGATCCCTTTTTTCTTCTTCATTGTCGCCATCCATCCCCAGTCACAGAATACCACAGCTGGTGTTGCTCAGCTGCCATTCAAGCACTGAATTGTAATGAACCAAAAAGCCATGAAAAGAATGAGAGTGAAGCCTAATTATAACTTTTTTTTTAACTTGCATTAACTTTTGGGCCAGGCATGCTGTCATCTCTCCTGGTTTTCAGGATATTCTGTGCAATCTAATAGACTGTAATGTCCCGGTATGTACTTTTGGAATCCGTAGCCTCTGCCATGACTCCAGTTAAAATCAATGATCTGGGCTTTAAGCAGGCACAGCACTTTCAGTTACAATAGGAGGAAAGGCCAGGAAAAGAAGCATCACCTGATTATTTGAGGTTACTGAAATCAACACGCAAGCCTGATTTCACTAGAACTCTGTGACCCAGGAGCTGTCTGTTAGAGCTAGCTCAGTGCCTCTAAACTAGGACATCTGTTTACCCTGTACTTGAACTGCTTTTGCTCATCCAGCCCTGGCTGAAAGCTCACTCAGAACAAAATACAACACAGGGGATAATCCTGAGAATAAGCATTTCTGTTGTTACTCCTTTCCATGGAATTAATCCCCCCCTCCCCATCTTTTCTTTCATCTGAGTGATGAGTCTTTACTATCCTACCAAGGATAAGACTTGATGACATCCTGTTGTTTTGTTCAAGCCCGCCTTGCTCTTACAGCACCCTTTTAAACAGAGCTATTTTGTTGTCAAAGAAGTGAAGTTGTCATAGGTTTCGATGAAAAAAACCTCAACTGCTTGCCCGCACCCAACAACTTTCATGAGCAAAGAACTGGGCATGTGGTTCGGTCTTTCTTTATAAACACCATCATAATGGTTCAGGTAGGTCAGTTGATTTCTGTAATCTTAAAGAATGAGAGCTTAGTCTTTGAACCAATTTCAAATGCACACAGTACATTTCAGACAGATGATACGAAAATGTTGCCCCTGGGATATTAGAAATGGCTTTAATGTCCCACCTAGAGTTGGAAATCATGCTGACAGTCAGTGTAGATAGCATTGATATACTCAATGGACTAATGGCCTGATTTTGTAGCTGAATTTGCACACTGTGCTTAGTGGATTAGTTTGGATTTCACTTAGCATATTATGCTAACTCAGCCACTGTGATTTGTGACCTTGGTCTAAGGCTTTAGCCAGTTGTGGTTGTCAATAAATCATGGTTAAACAAATCGGTCTGGCATGAGTTGCAGATCTAATCGGAACAAGGCAAGTTGCACTGTTCCTATAAGCCTATTTCTGTAAAATAATTCCACAATGCATATGCAGTGGCCGTGGTAATTTTTTACAAAATTCAGTTTATAATTTATTAGAGACAAAGTCTGTTATTGATTTTATTTTTAACAAATTGATTACATAAAACAACTCTTGATCAAACATCTGCTCTATTCAGAATTGCAAAAAGCCTTCAGCCAGCATGAAGCAAGGAAAATTACATGTTTCACAGGGCCTATGTAATGGTGTTCTCAGTACACAGCCCATGAGCAAACTTTTTTTTTATTAGCCCTGTGTAGGACATAGAAAGAGAAGTCTGCTGAATAGTCGTATGTTCTAAAACATAGTGAAAGAAAAACATTGTGTCCCAATCTTTCTAAGCCATGACTCTAATATGAATACTTTAAAATGTAAGCCCCCTGGATTTATTTATTTTGTATTCTGTCTTCTTCAAGAAACTGAGCCATGATTTTCCCCCTCCTGTCTCATCTCCCTTCTCCCATTCTCTCACAGTAACTCTGAGGCTATGAGATAACCACTGACTCAAAGTCTGCAGAGATTTTCAGTCATCCAGGTCATGGTTGTCCCAAAGGTGCTTTTTCAGAAGGCAACTGGACTTTCTTGTTTTTGCTTCTCATCCTTCCATTCCCCACTATCCTGTCAGAGCTGAAGAAGCTTTTGGATGAGAAGTGAACTGTCTTCAAAGAAAAAACAAGTCTAGTTGCCTCCTGAAAAAACACCCTTGGGACACTAGCATAAAGTTAACTCTTCAGCTAAATGGGGATCTGAACCTGAGCTGTTCCAGTCCTAGTCCAATATTACTAGTCTAACATCTAATTCCCTCAGTAGTCAGTTGGATGCCTCTGTTGTGATTTTAAATGGGTCAAATAGCCTTCTGCTGGCATTCGCTATATAATAAGAATGTATCTTTCCCTTATCTGGTGCCTATTAAATTTGAGCTATCAGTGTGAAAAATCCTGGGAGTTGGCCTCAACCCATTAGGTTGGAAAACATCAAGTACTTGATTCACTCTGTGACTAATTCATGGTTTACTGTTTCCAGCCAGTCAATGGAACTCCATGATACTAGTTAAAAAATAAATGCTTAAAGCACTGATCCACTGATCAAAGTAATTACAAGCCAAGCCAACCTGGTTTGAATGAACGTCATCAGTAAGTCATCACAACGTACTTTTCCCAAACTTGACAAAGAACTGCTGACGCCAAAGCAGCTGTCTAGCAAAAAATCAAAGTGGGAAAGAAAAGAAGAAGATGCCCACATAATTTTGTTACTTTTGTACTCCTTTTTACTACAAAGCACTATGCTAGTACAAAGCATAGAGAATACATGCAGGGCAGTCAATGAAGGGAAAAGCAGCATTGACCAGTTTCTGATCACAACATCTTGGACCTAAAAAGGTTGGTTTCTATTGAAATTGAGGTGGGGGGAAGGGAGACAGTTTATTGGGATTTCAGGGGCCAAATTGAAATCAAGAAATATTAAGGAATATTATCAAAAAATCAAGAAATATTTTGCGGTTTCTGGGTGGTTTTCAAAGTAGGTTCCTGCAAAATAGTTGCATTGTGCACACATTGTTTAGCATGCCAATGATGTAGGCTTCCATTTTATGAGAAAACTCAAATTTATTTTTATGAAAGGAAGCAAAGTGGGGGCCGGGCCTCCTTCCACTTTGAAGAACGCATTTAATCCTGGAATAATTAAGTCAGTTTGTAACTCTGAAATATCCTGGAAGATAAAGATAAAATAAACCTTGTGGTGACCTTCAAAACTTCACCAGGCAGAGAGAAAGATGATATTTAAAAACAAAACAAACAAAACAACTGAAGAACTGCTAAATTTACACTGAAAAAGCTAGATTCTGTAGAGGTGCTCGGGGCGCATATCTTTGTCCGTGCTCACACCCTTTGGGGCCAAAGGCAAGTCAAGGGTACTTTATGCTGCCGCTTACGAGAGGTGAGATCTGGTCAAAAACAACTCCGCCTTCCGATAAATGCGGAGACTCCGCGTTCCAGTTTCTGCCGCGCTCCCAAGATTAACGTTCCCTACTTGTCCCAAACTGCCCCGCCTTGGATTAGCAATTAGGTATCTCTTGCCAAGCGCGAAAGGCAGCAAAGCAGCTCCGCGATAGCAACAGGAAGATGACGGCGGGGTCACTAGGACGGAGGGAGCAGCGAAGTGCGTGCGCTCTGAAGCGTGAACCCGCTGATCCCGTCGCAGCACGCAAGCCCGGCGCTTAGAAGGCAGGAGCAGCTGGTATTGCGTGCCAATCGTACACGCGAAGTACTGAAGGAGTCAAGGTCCGGCACGGAAACCGCGGGCGCTTTGGCTCCGGCCCCGCCTTCCTTGTGCGTGTCAAGGCAGGCGAAGCGACTTGAGGGTTGCCTTTCCCCGGGGGGGGAAGCTCCGGCGCAGCTTCGCACGGTATGATTCAACCCAGGGAGGGAAGTGGCTGATGCTGCAAGCGATCCATGTCACGATCTGCTTCCCTGGGAGACGCGGCCTCAAAGCAGGACGCACAGGACGCCCTGGAAGGAAGGGAGCGCAATTGTACCGCGGGGCACGACTCGAAACTGGGAGGTGGCAGAGAGAGAAAGAAAGAAAGAGGTCACCCCAATGATTACGGGTCACGATCGAAGAGGAAGGAGTTGACGTTGAAAAGGCCAAATTGTGACGAGGCTGTCGAGTCACGATGGTTGCGTATTACATAGAAACGTTAGGGTATAGTATCAAAAGATGTACAGGCGTAGCTAACCTGATTTACAGCTGCATTCGAGGGCGAAAGGGTAGAATAAATCAGCCCGGCTTAAATGTCTACCGGTGTTTACTTTCGTTTTTCTGACTGGAAAAACAACACTTCTAGTACACTTCTAGTTAATTTGTACTACTTGTACAAATTAACTAGGCTGTGTTGTGTTCACACAATGCAGTCTCCATCTAGCTTGTTACATGTTTCCAGTGGGAGTTCTACAGTGACTGGATTCACTGGCATTGTAATCATAATTCATTAAATAAACCATAATTAAGAGTCACACAACAAGGTTGGCCAAACCAAAAAACTTCACATTTAAGGATGAAGTACTACAGAAGAGCTGAGTTAATGTTATCTTCCCAATTCTTTTTTCTATTCCCCATGTTTAGTTACCCAAGACAAATCAGGAAGTTGCCTCTTGCCTGTTCTTTCTGGCATGATAGGCTGAAATTCAACATACTTTCTTTTTTCCACTGTGTATTGTTGCAGAGCATCTCTACATCTGTTAAATTTCTACCCAATTGGGGGTGTTATTTTATTTTTGGCAATTCTACCAAAATGCAACACTCATTCAAGCATTCTACTAATGCTGAATGGGGGACTAGATTTTATTATCTTGGAAAGGGAAATACAAAGAGGATATTCTCTTGCATTATTGTAAATCTGAGCCCTTGTTTAAGTTGTTAGAAAAATGTTAGAATTTAAATAGAAAAGAACATGGGAAAGAATGTTGGAAGTTAAAAGCCTCTGTCTATGGAGATTCTCAATCATCCAGGTCATGGTTCTCCCAAAGGTGCTTTTCAAAAGGCAACTGGATTTCTTAAGTTTTTTTTTTCCTTGACAACATTTTGTTCCTTATCCAAGAAACTCCTTCAGTTCTCTCCAGAGAAGGGCATGGGGTCATATCCTCCTGATATAGGTGTTTGGTGGGAATTTCTTAATAAACCTTTTCTAAGCTTTCTTAAGGTCTATGTACCTCTCTTGATGTTCTCCTTCTTTGGTATCTGTTCTGCAAATTCTAAGGTTTAAATGGAAACAATTGGTGTTGTGAGGCGAATACTAATCGAGGGATGAACCCAGGCAAAGGAGTACCAGGATGGCTGGCTGGATGTCTCATTGACCAGTGTTGCCTCCACAAGAATAGCCAGATTTGTTGGCTTCCCAGCTGGACTGGAGGACCTATTGACTGAATCTGGGCAGCCTCTCATGGAGGGGGGAGTAGAGAGTAGGAGGGTTGCTGACGAATGGCCTCTATTAATTGTTATAGAAAACCAAGCATAGAGTTGGGAGGGAGAGGGAGAGGTAGTCCCTCTTTGTGTGGAAAAGACCCAGGGGAAGCAGTTGAGAACAACTGAGGGAATATTATACTTGATTTTAAGAATATATGCTTTGTTTGTAAGAAAGTTGATGGTTGGCTACATGTGAATGGGATATGGGGAGGAGCTGAAGAAGGGATTGTGCTGCAGTTTGTTGTGTCAGGATCTGAGTGATTTTTTTTTTTTTTTGCATTTTGGTTCTAGCCAAAGGACCGAGGGTATAAAGTTTGATGTGTAATACAATTTAAGATCTAATAAAGCATGTGCAGTTGGAACTTCTTGCTACTGCAAAAGAGGTGACAAGTTATTGTTTAATGTGTGTATTTAATGTGTTGTCCTTTTTGGGCAAAGTTTTTTTGTTTCTTTTAAGAGAGCCAGTTTGGTCTAGTGGTTAGAAAGCTAGAAAGTATGGGACTGTGGGTTCAAGTTCTGCCTTAGTTATGAAAGCCAGGTGGATAGTTTTGGACCAGTCATCCTCATTCAGCCCTGAATAGAATAGAATAGAATAGAATACCTTTATTGTCATTGCATTTCACGAATACAATGAAATTTGAAAGCTACTCCAGAGCACAGTACCTCAAACACCACATCAAAATCATACTACAGAGTATTTAAAAATTAAAATAATAATAATAGGACTAAAGAGGAAGCATGAAAATGTTGCCAAGAAGACTGCAGGGACTGATCCTAGTTCCTAGGAATCAAGATGGACTTAATAGCATAAGAAACATCAGGGTAGAAACCCCAGATGTATTCCCCACCCCACCCCAGGAAAACGTTATGAATAGTTTCCTACTTCTCTTATGGTTTTGGGAATTTTAGTTTTCTGAAACCATGAGCCCTGGTGTAATTTATTTTTTAGTCTGTCAGACTCAGGAGGAGTTGGGGGAAGAAGCCTACTTCCCACTCTAGTACAAAACTGATTGTAGTAAATAGACTTTAAGCCCTTTTTCAAAATAAAGCTGTCTTTTGCTATAGCTGCTACAGTCAAGAAAAGGCAGTTGCTTCTATAAAAAGACTGGCGGGGAGGCATACTTTTTGTCTTCCCAGCTGCCCTATTGCTTTACCTGCTGTGCTACAAGAGTGATTTGCATATCATCTGCCTATATACAAAAGCACTGCAGAATTGTTGGCTCAATGCTGGTTGGTGAGAGGGGGGGGGAAGGGTGTGTTTTACCTTTATAGCCTTGTAAACTTTCATGAAAATTACTTAACATTACATCTCTATACCTTATCCTTACATCTGATAAGGGTGAAAATGAGGAGGAAAAACAAGGTTTGGCAATGTTTGATAGAGCCTCCATGACTGGTATGGTCTATTTGAGAACATGGCTTGGGACATGCTAAGCAATAGCCAACACTAGGGAATCACTTTCTGTTTCAATACAATGATCAGTCTCTTTCAAAAAAGCATCTTTCATAATGGAATTTGGGAAGCAATGACAATATTTCTCTGCTCCCCTGTCCAACGCACGCACCCACCCATGTATGTAGAGCAGATCTGGGAATGTCTCCCATACCTCCAAAAGATGGACCACCACAAATCAAAGGCAAACCCCCCTTATGACAATCCAAATTGATCAAAGGTATGGTTACCAGAACTTTTAGAAATCTTTTTATCAATGCACAGAATTCAATAGCTTAGCCTATATAATTTGTGGTCTATTTAAATTCTAACATTTTTCTAACGTTCCCCCTATTTTTTTTTAAATAGAAAAAAAATAGAAAAGAAAGTTGGAGATTAAAAGCATCTGATTTGTCCCCATTCTCCTTTATCAGCCCTCTAAACTGCCAGTATCTCAGAATGGAGATACAATGCTAACATTTAGAGTAGCACTACACTAGCTCCATCAAAAAACAGGCATCCCCTCAAGATAAGGGAAGACTCCTTATAATAATCCACACCTAGGGAGAACCTTCCTGGTAAAAGAAATATTCAATACACATATCTTATACCTCATGATCAAAGCAGGAGGCAGGAACACCTCAATCTGCATGTCTAAACATCAAAGCCCACTTGTCATTATATATACCTCTGCTAGTAGACCCCCTAATGATGTAGCCTACCTTCAACCATTGTACATGGTTGAATGAATAAACTACCCTACTTTCAGCAGCTGCCCATTTGTGTTTATTCGTGACCTGGCTCAGAAAATTGAACCAAGGAAATTCTTCTAACAAAATCAAAACTAAGCCCTTGAACATTTATGAATAGTAATGGCCAGCTGCCCAGATCTATCTGATACTTAGGTTAAAAGATTGAGCATGCTTTAATCTTTTTGCTAGGCCATAAATTGTATTAATGCTAGGAAAGGTCCATGATTTTGCTAAATGAATTTCATTAAGCTGATTTGCATTGATTTTATGAACAACTTTGATTATGTTCTTACTATGCAGTCTCCTCTTTTGTGTTTTGTCAACTGCAGATAAAAAAGGGGTGCATTTAGAGGCTGCAACTAATCTGTAAGATTCAGCTCTGTGATTAGGAACCGAAGTTGAATCTTATAGGGATCAGAGGGGAGAAAGGGAAATAATGTGAGCTGAATGTTCAAAGTATTAAGGGTTGTAGTTCTACCATAATTGGGTGGAATAGTATTTATCTAGTAATTTATATGTACTTGTTTTTGCTTGCATTTTAAAGATAATTAATTTTTGGTAAAGCTGTTATTTTGGTAAAGCTCTGTTTGTCTAAGTCCCCTTTTAATCAAATTGCACAGCAACATATCAAGCTGTGAACTGCAGAAAGACAGCATAGTCAGACTCTAATGTTTTCTTCTTGGATTTGTTCCCTCTGTTATCAGTTGGACTGCAGTTGCATAGAAATCCTGAGCTAGAGAATGATAAAACAAGTTTCCTGACAAGGGCACAACCTATGAACAATGAATTACGTACAGCTCTGAGGAACGAGGTTCCTGCCTAGATCCAGATGGCTCCCATTCTGCTGTTGTTTCGAAGAGCTGACTCTTCACCCAGGCCTTTGGCTTCATCACACTTGCCATCTTTTATTTTTTATCCTTTGTTTGTTTGTTGTGAGCCTCCCTGAGTCGTTGAGAGTTGAGCAGCATACAAGTTTAACAAATTATTATTATTATGGTTGGTTGCACACTCAGCCAGATGGTTAAATTGGATTTGCATTTTTGTCTACTTATTGAGTCCTTCCCAAGAACCTGCGACAGGCAGACATGGTTGTTTAATAATAATAATAATAGTATCATCACAGGATGTAAGCTGTTCCAACAAAACTGCTTTTTACAATTGACTGATGGTGGGTTTGCTAATGCTGACACTGTTCCAGTGGTGCTCCAGATGTTTGGGGATTGCACCCAAGCTACCTATTAATACAACCTTTGTTTTCTTTTGCCAGAGTTATACTACTTCTATTTGCAGGTCTTTATACTTCATGAGTTTCTCCAGTTCTTTCTTTTCACCAGAAAGCGCAATGTCCGCTATCCAGACTTTTTTCTCTTTCTTTGTAATAAGCTCATATTAATTCTGTGGATGAAGTTGATCATGACTTATCCAAAATTGCCCGGTAGCTTATTAGATGCATTAGGAGCTGTGTACAGACTCAGTTATTTCTCTCACTTCTGAAGAAAATACAGGGGTGTGTGTGGGTTTGTGGGTGTGTGTGCATTTAAATAATGTTGACAAAACTGTCATGCAAAGCAGTAATGCTGCACCACTTAGAAAACTCCAAAGATGCTTTGGGAACCAGTGAAGTAGAGAGGAGAATGCCCCTTAGCTTTTATGCAGAGAATATTTCCTTCATCCTCATTACTGGAAACTGGTTCTCATTCCTATTTATTTCAAGTTTGAGGGAAACACTTTCTGATCAGCTGTGACTTCCAGCAGAGCCTTCCTTTTTGGCTACTAACATTCCCCTCTGTGGCCAAAATAACAACTTGCTCTTAAAGCCCCAGGCATTCCTCCAAGTCACACATGTTTCTTAATGCAGGGTGGCAATCCGATTCCTGCAGCAGGTTCTCCCTTCAGCCATCCTGTGAACATCAGCGACTGTCCTTGTCCATTGTATTACTGCCCACATTATTTATTTTTCAGCTTTACTTTGCACATTCAGTTCAGATGACAGCACACATCCCCCCCACCTCCAGCTGGCTTGGAGACAGGCTGCTGAGAGCTTTGCGTGCGGAACTAAAAGCTGGCCCTATGACTTAGTTAATCCTGAACTTGGCAAAAGTATTGTGGGCCAAACCCCTTTGATCTCCCAGAGGGATTTGCAGTGGCAGGGAAGAGAGGAGGCAAGAGAGGAGGAGGAAGAAGCCCTTAGAGTCTGCTTTGCTGGAGGTGCCAAAATCCCTCTGATAGCTGGCCTGGAGGCAAAGTTTTCCTTTAAGCTTCAGCTTTCTCACTGCATGCTGTACTGATGTAAGGTTTTCTTCTTTGTTTTTTGTTTTTTTAACCATTAAAGCCGAAAACCCAGTAACTGGAGTGTGTATAGAAGCTCAAGATGCTGTCAGGATTTTGTTTCAGCTGATTACTTTTACTTCTTTGAGTAGAAACAATCCAAAATGTTTTGTTTTTTTTTTGATTCTCAGAATTTTGATTATTGGTATTTCAAAAATGGATCCACACCGGAGAATATAGCACAGGTAGTCCTGGACTTGGAACCACAATTGGGCCCAGAATTTCCAGTGCTAAGCAAGGCAATTGTTAAGTGAGTTTGACCTGATTTTATGATCTTTATTTGCCAGGATTGTTAAGCAAATCATGAGGTTGTTAAGCGAATCTGGCTTCTCCCACCATCTTTGTCAGAAGCCAGATGCAAAAGTCACAAATGGCACTCCATGACTCTGGGACACTGCAACAATCATAAATACGTGCCAGTTGTCAATCATGAAAAATTTGATTTACTTGACTGTGACAATGCTGTGACAGTTGCAAGTACGAGGACCTATTTCACTATGGTCATAACTTTGAATGGTCACTAAATGAATTGTTGTAATTCAAGGACTACCTGTATGTGGAGAGTCTGGCCAATTGTCTGTATTCTAAAGGCCCCAATTCTGATTTCTGATGAGGGACTGTGATAGACTTATCATGTCTTTTGTGTTAATTCAGTTGCAGTCCGGTAAGGGCAATAATGATAGATTCTAACTCTGTCTCTTAAATTCAGTGACTTTTTGTTCAAGTTATTTATCAACATGATTAAGCAAAGCCAAATAAGCTTTGCACTGGTTCAATGCTACATAAACCCAACCAGTGTAAAAAAGAGTCTAAAATGAAGACTTTAAAAATGAATTTCAGATCAATAAAAAGAAAATTCTCAGCCCAGTACTATAAGCTCAGAGGTTTTTATATGGGCAACAAAGCAGATATTCCTGACATAATGAAATATATTACATTGTGAAATACATCACAAAAATGGAGGTCTTAAAGCAACTTATAGATTTGAAACCTGAAATATTTTTACTAGGCATGGTGCCTGAATGTTATAGCAAAGAAAAAACATATTTAATTATTCATGTATTAACTGCAGCTAGAATTGTACTTGCTCAGAATTGGAAGAGTGAAAAAATTCCAGTAGAGGGAAAGATGATTGAGAAAATATTAGAATGTACAGAGATGAATAGATTAACACTGGCAATCAAAGAAAAAGAAGAAACTGAATATTACATGGTATGGGATTTATTTTATCAATGGTATGAAAATAAAACAAGTTAAAATTGAGTAGATGAATACATAGAGAAATAAGATTGTTGTAAAAATAATAGATGTGAGAGATAATGGCTTATAAAGAAAATGTGATTATTGATGTACAGGTAATTATAATTGTTAGCACAAGATACATGTACCCAGTCGACACACCATTTGAATGAAAGATGGATTTATTGTAAATATAAAATTAAAAAAATGTTTGACAAAAATGGAGGTCTCTAATCAAAGTCCCTCATATATGGGCACTATTCATTGACTTTCTTTGTGCTCTTTTAACCTTTCAACTGTGTTGCATTTGATCCAAGTATACTCTGTCCAGCATTTGCATACTTGTAATACCAGCAGTGTTACTGACTTCCCGAAAGCCTACTCTGCAGATGACTTAGTAACAGCTTACAAAATCTGACCTGCATTGGTTGAACAGAGCACTCCGTTGCTCTTAGAATGTTCCTGTCAGCATTACTGTCCTGCACAGAACAAAACAAACTGACTTCCACACTGGATGGATGGCATAGGCCAGGGCCTAGTGATTTGAGGAAGCCCTGTCTGCTATGGTTCTGCCCGTCCTGTAAGATCTGGCAAAGTCCAAGGCCCTTAAATTAATGCCATATTTTCAGGACTTGTGGGGCATGCATGCCACCTAGAATAGTATTTACTCCAAAGATCCGTAGGGCCCCTACCCTGATATTAAAAACTCCTTGATAACCTGACTGGTTCCCCCAAATGGTGCAGTAGGGTGTATGCTGGGCACCTGTAGAATTTTATTTTATTTATATTTATCTTTGTCTTCTTCTACACATGCATGGCTTGGAGTTTTATTGTGTTAAGCCTGTTCCTATTTTTAATATTATAAGCCACCCAGAATCTTGTAGAGTTTAACAAAACTATAGAAATCAATCAGTCATGAATATTCCTGTAGTTTTTAATTTTTGCATTTCTGGATAAAATATAATTGAAGTTACAGTATTTTTGCGGGCACTAGCTTTTTCACTATTTTACACATGGTATAATGGTGCTTTCTAAGGCAAGCTTTTTTTTTAATTAAAAAGAAAAATATATATGAACAATTCACTCCTCCTGGAGCACTTGACCTTTCTCATTTATCAGCTGGAAGGTTCAACTCTAGGAAGCCCCCACTGGCAATGTACAACATCTGTTCAATAAGTTTAACATCAGTTCTCAATGGAAAGCCAGAAGAGTTGCTGAATGTCCAGACATAGGAAGACATATAAATAGCCCCACAAAAAAAGGTGCCAGGCTTTGAATTATCATAACAGCAATGGACAATCCTGAATAGGATTTGCACCTCAAACAGCATCTGCCAAGACTCTTTGTATAAATGGGGCATACTGGTAGTATCCTCTCCTTAGTGTGATTTTGTGGTTCTGTGGGCGTGGCTTGGTGGGCGTGGCAGGGGAAAGGTACTGTAAAATCTCCAGTCAGGTGGTATTTTCCGGTTCTTCGAACTACTCAAAATTTCCATTACCAGTTCTCCAGAACTTGTCAGAACCTGCTGAATACCAATTCTGAGTTTGACCCATGTCAAATTGTAAATCACATTGTGACAGGCTGTAAGATGAGGGCACATACCGATTCACTATCTGATTTTTTTTTCATATACACAGCACTACTTCAATGGTTAGATGGCCTAGCGTTGAACATAGATCTTTTTAACACTTATATTTTGTGTTCTACTAATCAAGGTGAAATGTTAATATACATTGCTAGTTCTTGTATGATATGATATAAACTGAATAAATGTTTTAATGTTATTTATATGACTCATGTCAGATTTGGCCACTTTCCCATCTTTAGTAGCATCCTAATAGTTGATGTCACAATCACACCTAAATTTCAACTAGCATTACATTTCTGTGCCTATCAAAGGTTTGAATCTTTGGAACTATGGTCGTAAGTCATTCTGATCATTAAGCTGGCTCTCACATGACCAACCCAATTTTGCAACTTTTTTGTTAGGCAAATCATGGTCATTAAGTGAATCCAGTCATTAAGCGAACATAGCAGTCATTAAGCAAACCCATTGTCTGCAAGTAATTGTGATCATGTGACTGCAGAATGAGAATGCTGCAAATAATAGTAAATGTAGGCTGGTTGCCAAGCACCCAAATTGCTATCATGTGACTTTGAAGGGGAATTAATTCAACTCCTTGAGTCTGTTGTAACTTTAAACAGTTGCCAAGCAATCAGTTGCAAGTCAAGGACTACCAGCATTGTTTCAGCACATCTCAGGATATCAATATAGGGTGCCTTAACTTATCATAATGTCCTTCTCATAAGGACATAGAATTAAGGATGATCCAAAATTGAAATATGATTTTATAGAAAGCATCCACAGATGAATGGACATACACATTTGAGCTTGGGCATATCCATTTTATTACTGCAATACTTCAGTTTTAGCTCAAAGATAAGGCCACCTGCTTCTTTTTCACCCCCCACCCCCCCTTTGTATGGTTATTACTTTAACTTACATAGCAACTAAAAAGAAACACAAAACTCCATGTAAGCTTTGTGTATGTGTGCACACCTGTTGCTTTTATAAGATTGGGAGATTTGTATCTGCCATTTAAAGCAAGATCAAATACACAGAAACAGCATATGGTCCATCATTCCTGCATTTCTGCCAGTGGAAAAATAAAGTGTTTACTGCCATGTAAAAATATAAAAAATGCCCGGACAACAGAGATAAAATCCTTCTCTTCAGCTTCCTTTTTCTGCAGTGAAGTTGATTCAACCATATAACTCCTCCTAAAAGATATACACAACTTATTCAGTTTATGAATGTGGATTGCCTAATGTTTCTGAACATTGATAGCAGTCTGCACATTCTCCTACCATAAGGTCCTAGATAACATGACTAGATTATCTCATATTTTCAGACTGTTTTCTCCTTCCCTGTTTTGCAGATCCTTTTAATAAATCATCACTTTAAAGTGCTGCTTAGCAGTTGTAGAGTTTTACAAGGTGAAAGTTCACATGCTATTAAGCAGGAAAGCTACATACACTCAAAAAGGTTAAAATCAACTGCCTGAAACCTTAGAAAATGCTAACTCAGAAAGCAGGATTTCTTTGTCTCAAGATAGATAATATTTGTGGAATTCCCTTTAGAACAAGGGTGGAAAATCTTACAAATTCCAGATGCTTGTGCACTATCAGTCATACATTTGTCCACGTTGGCTTAAGATGATGTTTTGGAATTCACCCCCCAGGAATCCACTTCTGGTTCTAGTTCTCCACCAACTATGGGATGTATTCAAAAAAAGAATAAGAGGCACCTTATTCGGATAGATATGGAATCCTCCTGGGCTGAAATGGTTTATCCAAGCTGATTCTACTTGCTTTCTCGAGAATGTCCCACTGAAATAAACGAGATTCACTTCCCAATAGGCATGTCTTGGGCTGGCCTGCAAATTTGCTAGCGTTTAACCATGGCATAAAATCGCCGGGGGTGGGGTGGTTAAAGGAAGCCCTGAGTGTTTAGGCAAGTAAGGAAGGGCTGGAGTTGCAGGCAGACGGTGCTTCTCGAATTAACTTGAGGGCAACTTTCGCCGAAAGTTTCCGATTGCGGTAAGACGCTGGTAATTGCAAGCAGGCCTCGACGCCTTAAATGCTGTTAGCCAGATGGCGTGCAAAGAAACCAGGTCACAAATTGAGCAGCATTATCGTAATTATTTTGTTGTTCTTACCACCACCATTCCCGCCACCCGGGCAGGCTCCCTTAAGTAATTCGGAGCCTTGAATGCATTAAAAGACGAGGGCGAGCAAGGGAAGAGCCGGGCTCTTTGATCAGCATTAGGAAACAAAGACGCTCCTGCCATCTCTACGTTTGATGTTGCCCTTTGAACATATGTTCCTCCCGCGTGAGCCTCGGACGAGAAACCGCTTTCGGGGAGGAGGAGAAGACCGAGGGCAGAGAATATAGGGAGGGACACGCTGGGGACAAGTCCCCTCCAGGCCGCCTTGGCTGTTCTCACGCTATCGCCGTGCGAAGTTCAGGCAAAGAGTGTCGTGCAGCTCGGCAACCACATCGGTTTAAACAACCGCAGCGGTGGGGTTGTGAAACGGGCTTGTCACGCAGCAGCCAGCCGGCTGAGCTGCCGGATGGGAGGAGGAGGAGCGCAGAACAAAGCCCGCCCGCCTGCCTCTTCCCGCCGTCTGGGTCTGAGGGATCGAGCCATTACGCACGCGAGCGGCGCTCTGAGTGCTCGGCTTTTTTCCCCTCCACTCCACTCCCCCCCATTGAACCCAAAGGGAGCGGAGAACCACGCTCGCCCGGGGAACTTGGGAAGTGTGACTCAAAGCGGTTGCGGATCGGTATAGAGCAGAGTGTAAAACGTGAGAGGTTGCAAACTGGGGGCGGGGGGGGGGGGAGAGAGGCGAGGCGGTGACAGCAGCCCGCCGAGAAACGAAGTGAGCGCGTGCAGCCACACCAACCCCGCAGGTTGCAAGAAGTAGCAGCAAGTGTCTCTACTGTACGCGAAATAATTTCCCTCCTTGTTTTCTCCTCTTTTTTATACTTCAGGCAGCTAACCGTGAGCTTTCCCTTAGAAAGCAGTTGCAGAAGTAACTGTGGCTTAGTCCCTCGCGACCCCTGGGCTCCACGTCAGTTCTGCAGCATGTGGACAACCACACTCCTTCGTTACCTAAAACTCTTTGAGACTTAACTGAATATTTAACAATATCAGAATGACGCTGAACTTAGCAAGATGTGCATTACAATTTATCGCAATCAAACTACACAGTTATAGAAAGTAGGATTTTGCGCTGAAGATATAATGCTTAAAGTCTTGTTCCTAGGCACCTTATCTATTCTCTGGTTGGTAAATCTTAGTTAAAGATACAAGGGTTTGACTTGAGTATTCCAGATTATTTCCCTTTTTAGCCAAACAACAGATAAAATGGCAAAGCAGTTTCATTTTACAGTAATGCTATTTGTTATGTTCTCTAAGAATACAGTGTTCTGGATTAAGAATCTTTTTTTAATTCAAATTAATCTGTGTTTGGATTTGTGGACAATATATATTGCAACATGATCAGGCTTCTGGAATTAATAATGTTGATGAAACTTCATTTTAATTATTGGAAACTGAAACTTTCTAAGCTTCTCTTAGTTGTTGACCATTATAGGGTGGGAATAGCTTATCATAACTGGGTGAAGAAACTGATGTTGTGAATGCCACTAGTTACTGTAGCTTCTGCACAAGAAAATCTAGCATGGTTTTCCAGGAGTTTTAAATTACAGTCCTATGCTAGCAAGACTCTTGGGAGTTGTAGTCTCAAGATACTTACAAGTAGGAGTGGGATCCGACAGGGTTAACTACCGGTTCAGTGATTTACAAGGTTCGGTGATTTACAATGTGTTTCCCTGCACGCTGCGCTCGCGCCTGTAAATTAACAGCAATCTGCGTGCAGAGAAGCAGCCTTTCAAAAAGCACTTTTTTCCTGCTTTTTAAACTGCAGCTGTGCCTCACATGGCAGCTGAAGTTGAAAAAGCAGGAGATAAAGGTCAGGTAAGAGCCCAGGTGAGCAGGTAGACAAAAACATCAGCAGACATAGAACCAGTTCTATGTCTGCTGCTCTTCAGAGCTACCGGTTCTACAGAGATGGACAGAACTGGTAGAAACCCACCCCTGCTTACAAGGTATCTTGGGAAGGTGGCTCCAGCTACAAAACACTAATGGATGATGCAGTTCCACTATATTTGGACTTTGCCAAAAAGCCCCAGTATTGATGTATCTGGATAACTTGCAAAACTTTCTCCCAAATTTGTTGTGTTATTATACAGTGGTGGCACTACAAACCTGATGCTCTTCAGATAGATTATAACAATGACTTCTTCCAATTGTACAGTGTATTTGAAGTGACAATGAGAGAGCAGGGACTAATCGTTTCCAAATGTTGAGAACAATTACCTCAGCAAATCCCAGCTAACTTGATGAGAATGGCCAAATACCCATTACACAGAAAGGAAAAAGGCTAGAGTTTAGATCCCGGAGCCAAAGAGGCATGTATTTTGGAAAATCTTAGGTTATTCTTCATTCTCATCTGCAGTGCATCCATACTAGCCAAGTTTTGTCTATGAGCCTATTGCCAAGTTAATAAGACATGGGTTGTAAGTCCTAGAAGATCTAGATCAAGGGTCTTCAAACTTGGCAAGTTCAACTCCCAGAATTCTTGAGCTAACATGACTGGAGGAGGAATTCTGGGAATTGAAGTCCACAAGTCTTAAAGCTATCAAGTTTGAAGACCCTGACCTAGATTTACAGTTGTGTCAGGCTAAATAATAATACAATGGCAGCAAATAATTTGCTGCCATTGTATTATTATTTAGCCTGACACAACTTAAAGAATTGTTTGTTTCCTTCTGCTCAGTCATGTCCATGCAGAACATTTAATTGACGCATGTGTTGTGCCATCTCTTACACAAATAATCTATTTAACTGTCCCAGAAGGACTTAACCCCAAGGAGATTTAGTGTTGTTTATGATTCAACTAATTCACAATCCCCTACACTTCATGAAAATTACCATGAAGCTAGTTGATTTCAAAAAGGGCATGATTTCAAAAAGGAGCCTCTGTAGCGCAGTGATTAGAGTGCAGTACAGCAAGCTACTTCTGCTACAGCCAGCTGCTTACAATTTGGCAGTTCAAATCCCACCAGGCTCAAGGTTGATTGAACCTTCCATCCTTCTGAGGTGGGTAAAATGAGGACCCAGATTGTTGGGGGCAATATGCTGACTTTGTAAACCGCTTAGAGAGGGCTGGAAAGCACTATAAAGTGCTGTTGTAAGTCTAAGTGCTATTGCTAAGTGCTATTGCTATGATGCAAAAGTGGAGCCACTCTAGGAGTTTCCATCTCTGTCTTTTCAAGAGCTTTCATATTTTCCCCAAATAGGGAAGGTGTGAAAAAGAAGCAGTCCCTCTAGTATAGCACCAATTACTCCATCCCAGTTTTTTTAAGATATTCCAAGACGATAAACATTAAAAAAGGAAGAGATGGGAAAAGAAGAGCATCTTTCCAACCTTCTTTATGGCCGCTGGAGAACTTTTTAAAAGTGCTGTTGCAACAAAGACATAACTATAACATCACCAAGTAGAAATTAGCAGTTTTGGACAATAAAGAATGTGTAAATTCTTTGATGGGCCTAAATGTAGTGAAAGAAAGATGGTTGCCTTGTCCAGATGCCAGAGTAGTAAGTCTAAACAATGCCAATCTTAGTTTAGTTGGTTTAGTTTATTAGATTTTTATACCTCCCCCTCTCCCAAAAAAGGGACTCGGGGCGGTGTACAGCCAGATAAAACAGAAACAGAGTATAAAGTTATAAAGTTAAAAACAATTTAAAATGATTAAATTAGTGGCCGAATATAAAATTAACAAGTATAAAAACTGATAAAAATTTTAAAATACCAAATTTAAAACCCCACAAATTATTACTGGGCCAGGCCAGCCTATTGAAAAAACAGGGTCTTTACTGCGCGCCGGAAGGTCTGAATGTCAGTGATGGCCCGTATCTCTGGGGGCAAACAATGCCCACTACAAGTTTCCTCCTCTGTGATATGCTGCAAGTACATGTAGCGGAGTTCACAGTTGTAGTTTCCAAATATTAATGTAACTTGGTAATAGTCATCTGGAATTATATCTGGAAAGGACTGAGGAGCACTTTTCCTGAACACTGGGTCCTATCTAACAAAATTAAATTCAATGGTGAGAAAAATAAGGTTTTAGACAAGAAAATCCAAAAGCACAGGTATAGAATAGGTGGTAGCTGACTCAATAGCAGCAAATGCAAGAGATACCTTGGAGTGAACAACCACTTAAATATGAGTCAGCAGTGTACTGCAGTCACCAAAAAAAGGCCAATGCAATCCTAAGCTGCATTAACAAGGATAGAATCAAAATCACATAAAGTGTTAATACTACTTTATAATGCCTTGGGAAGGCCACACTTGGAATATTACATCCAGTTTCGGTTGCCACAATATAAAAAAGAAGTTGAGGCTCTAGCAACATTGCAGAGAAGAGCAACAACATAGCTCAACACATCTCTCCCTGACTCCATTACCACAGTAAGAGACTATCATGTTTACCAATCAGATCGTGAAATCCATAGAGAAGATGGTGTTGCTATCTTCTATAAAAAGTCCCTACATCTAAAAAGCATCCAAGTTACCCAGGAGCTTGCTATTCCTGAGACCATCGTCTGTGAACTGTCCTTAAATATCACATTTCGGTTCTTACTATGTTACAGAGCCCCTGATTATGACATCGAACATGCAAACAAGCTAAATACACTAACATGGGCAGCATCCTGCCCACACGCTTTTATCTTTCTTGATGACTTCAATCTACCTCATATTAACTGGACCCTTAACGATTGTACAACTGAACCCACACATGCAATCTTCTACAATGCAGTAACAAATCTGGGACTAGAACAACTAGTAATCAACAACACTAGACTTAAGAACTGCCTCGATCTCATCTTCTGCAATAGTTTGAATTCAAGTTACGGAATACAAATTAAAGAACCCTTTTCCAACAGTGACCACAACATGTTTGACTTTTGTTTCAACATACGTCCACACAAAAATCATCACAACGATGGAATCCCCAATTATAACTTCAAAAAAGGCAACTATGATCTTAAAAACAATTATCTCTCATCCCTTGATTGGCAATTTCTATTCTCTGGATGCAATACTATAGAAGACCATTACAACATATTTTTACTTGAAGTCAAAAGAGTCATCAAACTACATATACCATTAACAACTCCCAAAACCAGAAAAAACAAATTACCCAAAACAATAAGGAAGCTTCAATCCAAAAAGAAATCACTTTGGCAGAAAAACAAATCTGGTCATGTTGCCAATTTCAAAAGCCGATACAAAAATTTATGCCACCAGATAAAAACTGAATGCACCAACTATCACATTAAACAAGAAGAAAACCTTCTACGCACCAATTCCACCCGTGCTTTCTGCAATTTTATAAACAGCAAACTAAAAGACTCAAGGTCCATCCCACCCCTGAAAGGACCTAATGGTAAAGACTGCAATGACGACATTATTAAAGCCAACCTCTTTAACACATTCTTTGGCTCAGTATTTGTAAACAGCAATGGATCATGCCCAGTATTTCCTAGTCGAACCACAGACAACTACAATGATCTAATACATATCGATTTTACAGAAGACAGTGTTGAAAAAGCACTACGCAATCTAAAACCATCTCTATCTATTGGACCGGATGGAATATGTGCCTACTTCTTAAAAAAGCTATCCACTGCCATAGCAGAACCTCTAAGCATAATTTTTGAAAAATCTTTCAGGACCAGCTCCTTGCCAAAACTATGGCCACAAGCCACGGTCATCCCCATCTTCAAAAAGGGAGACCCCAGCCTAGTTGAAAATTACAGAGCAATCTCTTTATGCTGTGTCACCTGTAAAGTCATGGAATCAATTATTAACCAATCCATCATCCTCCACTTAGAAACAAACAACCTACTCTCTAATAATTTGGTTTTAGGAAAAAACTATCATGTAATCTGTAACTCTTACATTGCAAAAACATATGGACTACACAACTCGATCAGGGCAAAGCAACAGACTCAATCTACATAGACTTCTGCAAAGCCTTTGATTCAGTGGTACATGACAAACTACTACTAAAACTAAAATCTTATGGTATCTCTGGACACCTGCATAACTGGATAGAAGCATTCCTGTCAAACAGACAACAAATGGTCAAAATTGGGAGAGTTCTATCAAATTATATACCTAACAACAGTGGTGTCCCCCAAAGCAGTGTTATAGGACCAACTCTTTTCATACTCTACATAAATGACCTCTGTGATCATATCAAGAGCAACTGCGTTCTCTTCGCTGATGATGTAAAGCTATTCAACACCACAGAAAATACCACTATCCTTCAAAAAGACCTTGACTACGTATCAGAATGGTCAAACAAATGGCAACTTCAGATCTCAATAAATAAATACTCTGTCTTACATATTGGCAAAAAAAAAAACAGAAAATAAAATACAGGCTGAATAGTCAAGACCTTGTTGATGACCCAAACTCTGTAAAGGATCTTGGAGTACTCATCTCAAATGACCTAAGTGCTAGAGCCCACTGTAACTACATAGCCAAAAAGGCGCTAAGACTTGTTAACCTAATCTTACGTAGCTTTTTCTCTGGTAATATTACACTAATAACTAGAGCATACAAAACATTTGCTTGACCAATACTCGAATACAGCTCATCAGTCTGGAACCCACATTACGTATCTGATATTAACACAGTTGAGAAAGTCCAGAAATATTTTACAAGAAAAGTTTTCACTCCTCTACTCGTTGCAGAATACCTTATGCCACCAGACTCGAAATTCTAGACCTAGAAAACCTTGAACTACGCCACCTTCGGTCCGATCTAAGTATAATATATAAAATCATACATTGCAATGTCCTACCTGTCAATGAATACTTCAGCTTCAACCATAATAACACAAGAACAAACAATAGATACAAACTCAAGGTCAATCGCACCAAACTTGATTGCAGGAAATATGACTTCAGCAACAGAGTGGTCAATGTCTGGAATACTCTACCTGACTCTGTGGTTTTTTCCCCAAACCCCAAAAACTTTAGCCTTAGACTGTCTACTATTGACCTCACCCCTTTCCTAAGAGGTCTGTAGGGGGCGTACATAAGCGTACCAACGTGCCTACCGTCCCTGTCCTATTGCTTCTTTTATATTTTATTTTTCTTACATGTATCCATGTATTCATAACTATGTTTTACTTATACCTATTGTCTTGTAAACAATTGACAAATAAATAAATAAAACAATAAAAACAAAGATGATTAGGGGGCTGAAGGCTAAAAACTATGAAAATGGTTGCATGGTTTGGTATGGCTAGTCTAATAAAAAGAAGGACTAGGAATGATACAGTAGTGTTCCAATACTTGAGGGGCTGTCACAAAGAAGATGAGGGTCAGTCTATTCTCCAAAACACCTGAAGGCAAGAGTAGAAGCAATGGATAGAAACCAATCAAGAAGACAATCAAGAACTAAGGAGGGAACAATTAACTAGTGCAACAACTTGCTTCCAGAAGTTGTGGGTACTCCATCTCTGGATGTTTTGAAGAAATGATTGGATTTGTCTGGAACAGCTTGAGTGGGGTTGGACTAGAAGACCTCCAAGGTCCCTTCCAAACCTGTTATTCTGTTATTTTTGGCAATATCATCCTTCAAAACACCAGATTGATCCTGTCTTTATTGGCCTTTTACAAAGCCTTTTACACTTGGCTTTGAGCTAGATCTCAGGACTCCTGGTAATTAACAGAGGCTGTCTCTTGGTTATGTTGAATGCCAATTGTTGTTTTCACAACCTCATTGCTATGTGTTCATGTTGGTTGTTCTTTTTTCTTTTGCATGTTTTTAATATTGTTAGAATCCAAGACCCATAAATTTGTATAGGCCAAGTAAAGCTACACAATAAATAAATAATGTAAACATTATTTTTTAGAAGTTTACTCATTAGCCTTAATATCTAAAAATGGATAAATCAGGTTGACAGTTTGGTTGTTGTTTCATCTTGGAGATAGGGAAATTGTGAAGCCTCTGACTTGGTTTGGTACTGTGCTCCTCTTGTCTCTTGTATTTTTCTTTTAATATAATATTCCTTTAATATTCTTTTTTAGTTGCAAGCTACCTAAAGTCATTTGGGAAGTGGGCAGCGTATTAAATAAATAAATGCAAGAAATATGTGTTTGGAAACATATTTGTCTTACACAGCACTTATCAATTATGATTACTTTCTCTTGAGTATACATATTGTGTGAAACCCAACTTTGGCTTAACATGCTGTAATGTCTGAATTTGGCCTAATTTTTTCATGCTTTATGTAACAGCAAGTTTCTTCCAGAAACTGTCCAAAAACCATAGCCAAACTAGAATACTTTTGGTTATGTTCATATAGATCACGTCAACATAAACCCACACAGTTTTATAGAAACTCTTTTTAAAAGTAATTTAAGACTCAGTGTCAGGACTCCCTGTTAGGCAATCTGAGAATCTGAAAAGCATGCTACAACAATTCATTTTCTCACTTCTATTGTTTTCTCCTAAAGGAAGCTTACTCTGGCTTAGCACTTAAACCCACACATAAGGTCTCCCACTGCATTTAAGGAATCACGACTCAGAGGGCAGGCGGTCTTGGAGTGTGCAGTGGAAGAATTAAGCTAATGTATCAAATCATTGCTTGGGTTCCAAGAGACCTCATTCAGAACTGCTTCCCATCAGCTACACAATGTCTTTTTCTCATTATAATGGAACTGTGTGCCCAGAGCAGGTATCTCTCAGCTAATATTTTCTCCTCTAGTACAAGATAAATTTACTGGTATATTGTTATCATATTACTCTCTGGAGAGTAAGACAGAGTAAGAACATAACAAAGACAAAGAAGAGTTTTTAAATCAAACCTATTTTATAAGTTGAAGACTGGAACGTTTTCAGTCCTATAAGGAAGGTGATAGGTTTTTATTATTTTTATAGTTTTATTATTATTATTTTGTTCGTTGGAGACAGAACAGTCTTTTATGCAAATTTTCCTGCTATTTGTAAAATTTAGCAAAGATGATGTAGGATAACTATTGAACTATTTCTTCTATGTATCTTAGTCTCATATTGAGACTCGGTTTTTTTTTCCTTTAACAAAGCAAATTCAGCACATCTGTATTTTCAACAAGTTGCTTGGGGCCTGGAATCAGGCTGTATTCTAATCTCACCTGTGAGGGTGTGTGTGTTTGTATGTTTGTACTAAAAAAATGAACAGAAAGAGGAAAGTAGTACTTTGCACCAACAGTGGCAATACACTCACAAATTGTGTTTAGGTATAGGATAGAATTTGAAAAAAGATAAAAGATTAATCCAGCGGATGTATGTAACAAGGGATGGTGATAGAAAGAAAAAAAAGGGAAAATTTAAAATATCTGATGTACAAACTGTCCTTATTTCATCAGAGAGTGAGGAGCAGCTTATAACAAACAAAAAAAGATTACAAGTAGTTCTCAACTTATGACCATAATCGAGCCCAAAATTTCTGTAGCTAAGTGAAATATTTGTTAAGTGAATTTTGCCCCATTTTACGATCTTTCTTGCAACAGTTGTTAAGTGAATCACAGCAGTGGTTAAGTTAATTACATGGCTGTTAAGTGAATCTGGCTTCCTCATTGATTTTGCTTGTCAGAAGGTTGCAAAAGGAGAATCGGATGACGCCAGGACACTGTAACCATCATAAATACGAGTCAGTTGCCAAGGGTCCATATTTTGGTCGTGACCATGGGGATGCTGCAATGGTAAATGGACTGCTGTAAGTGGACTACCTATACTGCTTCTGTTCTTTCTTATCACCACTATGACTGGATCATTCCCAATAGTTTGCACTGTAATTTTTTCACTGGATTAGATGGCAGCAAGTTACAGCTTTTCTCCAGATTTTTACAGCCCAGATATGATACCTTACTTTTAAAAAATCCTCTCTTATTTCAAATTGTGAGAAGCCAATCCTGCTTCACTTGGGAACCTTCCGTGCTGAGCGAGATCCTAAGCTTCTGCTCAATACGGTAGCGCCATGGGCTGTTGGATTTGGGTAATGAATCAATGATGGAATGGAGAAGCCAAAATGCCCACTTATTTTATTAATTTAAAATTGTTATAGCTGCCCAATTCCAATTGATTCATTCAGTGCTATTATTTTGTTTTTGTTTAGGGAGGGCCGGGTGAGGGCAAGACAAACCAATATGTCTGTGGGAAGAACATTTCCCTGGCCTCTATCTGCGATGAATAGCCAGGGGTTAGTCAGTAAAATAGGATAGATCTTGCATGCTTTGAATTTGCAAAATGCAGTCCTTATTTTTTTTTCTGACAGAGATAGGACAGGCTGCTGTTTGAAATCCTGGAGAAATGGTCTTCATCGGTCCATCAAGTGTTGGGTGGAAAGCACAACCTACAATGCACAGTTCCACATCCACTCATAAACTGTGTCCTTCAGGCTATGTTGCCAACAGTCAAAGAACTTTAGAGTTGGAAGCAGCCAATTAAACTACCAAGTCCGGACTCTTGCTGTGCTCAAAAATTATGCATTAGCCTCTGCTTGAAGATATTCATTGAAGGGGAGGTCACCACCTCTACTTATAATTGGTTCCATTGTTGAACCCCACCCCCACCCCATAATTTAAAGCATTGAAGGAGTCTATAACCCAGCCAACTACTCAACCATTCCAAAGATGCGGGGGAAGTTATAACTGCTGAAGTGCTGCATCTGGTGGCCAATTATCGAAACACACATACCAAAACAAGTGCTTTCCCCAAGGAGCGAAAATTGTCTTTCTTTGGCATAGATTATACTGAATTAAGACTACCTCTAGTCTGAAGCAGTATGAAATAAATTTAATCATTTAAAAAACAGGGAGGGAAATGTGAGAAAGAATGCTGAACTAGGGAAAAACTTTGGAATGCTCTCAGTAGCTGGGAGAAGAATATATGATTCAATTAACAAGATAAATGATAACTAGAGCAGTGATTTCAATGAACTCAAAAGGATCGTTGAAAGAAATATCCTGGGTTCATTTCCAAGTGGGGAAAAAGACACTGGAAAAATGGAAGCTGTTTGGAAAGTTTAATATCAGGATCACATGGCCTGGAACTCTAGAGTGAAAAGGAAGGATAATCACATGCTTCAAGCTGAAGGAAGAGATCAAGAAAAAAGGGCTGAGGTGCTGAGAGTGCCTGGGTTTTATACCCTCTGTTGGGATTTGAATTGGAGCTTGTATTCTGATTGGTTGTCAGACTTCCAGAGGCAACTCTGTAGGCTGTCCTGAGTTTCAGGCTTGGTCTAGCCTTGCTGGGTGATTATGCCCTTAAAAGGGCTTTTGGCAATTGCTATAGCTTTACCTGGAGATTTTTGTTATGTAAAGTATTCTGGCCCAGGTCTTAATGGCCCACCCATTAACAAAGGTGGGGGTGAGTTTCTGCTTCTGAGTTTCTATTCTTTTTAGAGGAAATATTCTGCCTTTTTAATATTTCCTAGGCTATTTCAATTTTATAGGAAAGGGGTGGGTGCTAACTTCCTATAGGAGACAAGGTAGACATTTTAAGAAAAACCAGTAAGTTATTGTGAGTGGGACATGAGGTACATACAGGTGGGCCTTGATTTATGAGCACAATTGGGACCAGAATTTTGGTTGCTAAGCAATTCAATTATTAAGTGAGACATCATGTCACCAGACCCAATTTTATGAGCCTTTTTTTACCATGGTCATTAAATGAAACACATGGTTGTTAGGTGATTTATGCAGTTGTTAAATGAATTAAGTTTTCCCACTTGACTTTGCTTGTGGAAGCCAACTGGGAAGGTCACAAATCACAATCACATGACTGGATTGTAAAATGCTGCAATCTTTGTAAATACAAAACTGATTGACAATCAAGTGAATTGCAATCATGTGATTGCAGGGGTGGTGCAACAGTCGTAACTTGAAGGAAAGTTCATAACTCATTTTTTTCCAAGGCCATTGTAACTTCAAATTGTTGTTAAAGGAATGTTCTTAAATTGACGATTACCTAAGATTCCTCAAAACATGTGGAGGAAGAAAATAATTGATTGCTGAGCACATTAACCAAAAAGAATTATGGTCATATCAAAATTTTTGAAAAAGGGAGCTGCAATACACAAAAAGTGGGTGAGAAAGAAAGATGGAAAGGACAGGAAACACATCTTTTTCTACATCATTCCAGGTCATCCATTCATGATTTATTGATCGATTGATTAAATGTATTCACTGCTCATCTTGCGGTCCTGTGAATCTGGGTGGCTTACAATAAAGCTATATTTTAAAAGATTAAAACAGTAAGATAATAAATACATTGAAATCAACAAAAAGATTAGCTAAGATGTCAGAGGGTATAAAGTAGACTGCAGGTGGGATCTTCGAATCCAATGCTATCTCCAGGATAATGCAGGCCATTTGGTAGAGCCAGGTTTTAGTTACTGACTTTTATAGCATCACCCAGCCACCATTTTATTTATTTAATTTTTATTCCATCTTTATTACTTTATAAGTAACTAAAGGTGACAAACATACATAATGCTTCTTCCTCCTATTTTCCCCACAACAACCACCCTATTAAGTAGATTGAGTTGAGAGTGTAACAGGCCCAATGTCACCAGCCAGCTTTCATGCCTAAAGTGGGACTAGAACTCATAGTCTCTTGATTTCTAGGCCAGCATCTTAACCACTAAGCCGAATGGACAAAATAAAGCCTGTCTTTGTTTTTTATATATAACCCCAGCAATAACTGGAAGATGCTGTAAAATGCTATAAATCATAAGCGCAGGAATTAATGTAGAATTCTTATTGCTATACTTCCAAAATATTAGATGGCACCATATTCTACCAGTGAAAAATCCACTGAAATTTTATTCTCCATTGAAATAACTTTATGAAGCAATTTCTCTTCCATGAAAATCAGTGGCACCTGCTATGGAAGCAATTGCATAGTGATTTGAATCCATATTTTTTTTATTTCAGCAAGAGGTTTTGTGAGAATATATCAATGGTGGATATCAGTTATGTTGTATATCAAGACAGTTAAAAATTCAAGATTGAAAGAAGATCCCAAATCAATTTCAGAATACTGAATTCTATGTCACATTGTAATGATTTAGAAATTTACAGGGTGATATGACCTTATAATGTATGTACTCATCTATTTTGTCATACTTCCTCATATGCCATCTATCGAGTGGCTATTGCTTATCATCAATAAAAGTCAAGTTACACCTGGAACTTGACATGTGCATTGTGTCACCTATTCACCCTTACATTTGAGTCTCATATTTAGATTTGACACATTTGAGTCACATATTCATATTTGACACATTTGAGTCACATATTCAGGTGAGCATTTTTTCAAATCCCATTCCTCTGCAGTTAGGGTTCCCAATGCATTGTGTACGTGTCACATTTACTTGTCCTTCCTTCCTTCCTCCCCGCCCACCCCAGAATCCAGATGTTTTCATTTCACTCTTGTTACCCCAGTGGAGTAATTAAGAGGCCTTTCACAATTGTCACTTATTTTTGGGGTGTCCTCTGGGTACAATCAAAAAGTCAAGGTGACCTCCATAATGGTGTGATAAAATTTTTGGGTTTTTTATGAGTAACTCTTGTGGCCACCATTTTGACTTTTTTTTTACTATACCTTATGGTCAGCCATGCCTGTTCAGCATTTGAATTGCAGATTCCACCTTTGCTTTCTATTTAGATTTCTGAACTAGTGACTGCTCTTTTAGTACTTAATCCTCAGTTTACATTGATTCATTCAGAGTTACAACAACACTGAAAAAAATAGACTCACCTGTTAAAAGTTCTAAAATTGATCTCAATATGGACACTCAAGTGCCCTGCTTGTGATTATGATGCCACAGCCGGCCATATCATATAATCATGTGCAAACTTTATAATCATGTTTTTTTTTTAATCGGAGGAGGACATGGAAGATGAGAACAGTTGCCTTTTAGATCTTCCCTTGCCTAATGATCTAGCTTAGTCTGCAGTATAGAGAGGATTCAGCCTCTGCCACATCCTTGTGATTTGTAACTTTGGTCCCAGATCCCAAAACAACATTACAGCCTCTGAATCCACAAAGGGGGCATCACCATGTTGAGGATTAGGACAAAAGAGGTCATCAGAACACATTTGGCTGTATTTAATTGATAAACTGTTAATCCCTCTTTGATAGATCACTCATCCTATCACTAGCCCCTAAGATTTCTTTCATATCACACAATATTTTTTATGAATCCTGTTTGGGTATGTGTTGCCAAACATGTTACTCAGAATTGAATTATTGTGATTTCACACTCATGTGAATCAATCCTAAAGATAAGTATGGAAGGCAGTTTCCATCTTTCCTGAAATGCAAGTAGTCTAAACCAATGTAGAATGGTGATGTACAATCCCTCTGTGATTCTCAAGAGCAGAAGTGCTGTAGCACATGCTTCCTGAAACCCTTAAATGCAGTCATCAAAGTCTATCCAAAAAATGTCCGCAGTATTATAATTTTGAATGTGATAAAAAGGGAAAGAGATGAAGGTCATTTCACTGTTTGCACTTAACCAGGGCACAATTGTTTCTTGAAAATGGCAATTCTCTAAACACTGCCTTGATCTTATCTCCAATCTCCAATGTTAGAGCATATGACTTTCAGATTGATATGAGTGCAGTAGTTATGGTGCAGGCACTTCATTTCCTCTGGTTGTCTGGAAGTTGAGTCATTGTGACTGGACTTCCTTTTTTGTTCATCAACATATTTCCTCCGATCTCTGGTCAACCTCTTCCAACTCCATTCTTCTGTCTACTCTCTAAGGAACTGTTTTAACTAACCATCACTTCCTTTCTGTTGCCGAGAAAACTACATGTTCTTGTTTTCCATTTCTTAAACTCACTGGAGATCCTTTTCAATGCATGCTAGAGCATATGACTTTTTCTGCAGCAGTTCTTGCATTGTGCATACTTTATTGTTCTGCTGATAACAGCCTCCCCAAACCTCTCTTTGAAAGTAATTCAGTCCCTTTTAGAAATCCTCGTTGCTACTATCTTAAATACTTCATAAATTGTGTATTTCATACATAATTTGTATGGGGGGAAGGCAGCACAAAACAGCCTAAAGATTTATATCTAACCGAATCCTGGAGATTGGCAGATGCTTCTTTTTAAACAACTGGTGTTGAACTAAAGAGATAGGAGGAAAGTTTTTTAAAAATGACCAACTGCTTTGTTTATCATGCATACAGTTTTCGCTGGCTCAGGTATGGATGGATAGCACTGAAACTCAGCAGGGGGGGAGGTCCTAAATACTTGGGGACTAATCATGCTAGCTATATTTGATACATTTATATGAAATGAAATAGTTTTTAGTTTGACCTCCAACTGAGGACCAAAAGCCAGTGGTCTCTGAAGAGGAAAGGAAAACTGGAGTATGTTGGCTGAGACAATGTGTGCACTGGGACTAAGAAGCAGATACAAAAATTGAATTTAGTTTTATGGAGGACTTCTCATGGCATCCTAAGTCTAAATATATTTTCAAATTTTAGATGTGGGCCCCCATAAGGTGTGATGAGGAAGAAAATTCCTTGCTGGCAGTTCATATGCTGACTATTGCCACCTCTGTGCTAAATATCTAAAATTGTATCCAAGGGCAGGGATGTCAAACTCAAGGCCCATGGGCCAGATCCAGCTCACCAGGTGCTTAGATCTGGTCCCTGGGGCCAGCCTGGAAACTGTGAAGACTGGCCCATGGTGCCTCTGCCAGTGAAAATGGAGCTTGGGAGGGCCATGTGCAGCCCTCCTAAGTTCTGTTTTTGGCTGCAATGGCCTCCTGCAGCACACTGCCACTGAAAATGGAGGTCGCGAGGGCCATATTATTATTATTATTTATTTAATTTATATTGCCGCCTATTCACCCAAGGAGACTCGAAGCGGCTTACACAATGTAAAACCATATTTAAAACAAAATAAAAATAAAAAACAATAAAAGCTAACAAAAAGAATCAAATAAATTAATAAAGTACAATTGAACAAAATCTGGGGAAAAAAATCACTCCCCAACTCCCATCCCCCACCCTGACGACAGCAGATTACACTAACCATTTGACAGGCTCCATCCCGTTCTGGGTTCCCCAGGCCTGATGGCAAAACCAGGTCTTCAGTATCTTCCGAAAGAGTGCTAGAGTGGGGGCCATTCTAATCTCTGGGGGAATGATATTCCAGAGAGAGGGAGACACCACCGAGAAGGCCCTACTTCTGGGTCCCATCAAATGTATCTTCCTCAGGGATGGGACCAGCAACATTCCCTGCTTCCCCATTCTAATGGGTCAGGTAGATGTGACCGGCAAGAAACTTTCCCTCAGATAACCCGGTCCCAAGCCATGAAGGTCTTTAAAAGTGACAACCAGGAGCTTCCGGTTTGAGCTTCTTCGGCAACAGACAGAAATCTGCGATCGTGCGTGATTTCAATCTGTGCTCGCCGCTGGAGAGCCCCGAGCCAGCTGGTTTCAGGGCTAAGTCACCCTGTAGAGGTGTTGAAGAGGGGGGAGACTGCCAGCAGGGTCGAGGAGAGCGGCATCTCTCCTCCCCAGCTGGCCTTACTCCCTTTCCCAAAGGCGGTTGCAGCGGTGGTCAGAAATGGCCACCTCAAAGAAGAACTCGACTGGAATAAAATGTACAGGAGGAAGATAAGAAGAGAAAGCTTTGGTTGACCGGATTGAACTGAAAAAGCAACAACGTAAGGTATCCTGGAATTTGAATTATAAAAAATAACATTGTTCCCAAAGAAGATTTTGAAGTAGTGAAGGAGAGAGGGAAGGGAAAGGATTTGGCTTTTTTTTTTTTCTTTCCTTCCTTATACTGACAGCTAAGAGATTTAAGTAAGAAATTGACAAAAATCCACTTTGACATCAATAGGCATTTAAGCTGAAAATAAAATGTCAAAGTAATAATAAAGTCTTGGATACTCAAAAATCTTTAAAAGAAGGAAAGGAGAGAAAAGGAAAGAATAAAAATAAAGAATAAAAGGGCGGGATCTGGAAAAATGGAGGAGGCTTCCTGGAACTAAAAGGAACTTACAGTGAAACTTTAACAAGATTCCTAAAGATATTTTCTAACTGAAACTTTGTAACAAAATAATAGAACCCTAGGAAGAGAAAGTGGAAAAAAGAAGCAAGAAGAAACAGCTTTGGATTATTTGGATTACTTGTGATTTTTGGCTTTTTGGCTATTGGATTTAAATGACTAAAATCAATCAGGTGGTTGTTTAAAAGTGTTTAAAATGGCATCACTTTTGGAAGAACTGAAAATGGAACTTAAAAAATACAAAGAAAATACAAGAAGGAAGAGGTTCTTTTGGCTTTGTATTTCAATTTTTAGAAATGGAGATCTGGAATTATGAGAAACAAAAAGAAACACTTGTAGAACAAGAAGGTCAGGACAAAGAAGAAACCATCTTTAATGAGCAAGTAATTTTATATGGGAAAAAAAGCAAAGGGGGGAAAGAGAGTAGAAAGTTTAAGATTTGAAAAGACAATAAAAAAAAAGAATAGTTTGAAAAATAATTATAATATTAGGAAGCAACAGAAGAGAGGATTACAGAAGAAAGAATTAGAAGTAGAGAGACAAGGGGGCAAAAAGGGGAGGGATAAGAAGAGGGGGAAGAAGGAAAGGAAAAGAAGTTATAAAAGACAGAAACAAGATTTAGAGAAACAGGGGAAATGTATAAGGATTGAAAGTATAAGCCTATTTAGAGACAATGGGTGAAAATTTAATTGAAAAATGGATTTCTGCAAAGGTACATAAGATAGTATTGTTACGTTAGAAATAGAAATAATTTTAGAAAATATGAAACAACATATGATTAAAATGATGGATAAAATACTTATTGTAATGCAATGGAATGTTTGTTAATAAGTAAATGAAATAAAGAGAATGAGAGAATGAAATTAGGAAAGGATGGGAACATGTTCTCTATTATTAATGATTTATAAAAATATAAGTGAAGAGAAATATGAAAAAAAGAATTAATTATGGAAAGTTTATAAGTGTTCCCAAGGAAGTATGATACTCAATTGAAAAGAAATGTTAAAGAAATTAAGATTGTAATTAATATTAATGATAGAATTGAATTGGAATGGAATGAGTGTTTTATTTACTATTGTTATATATATACAGTATATATATTCTAAAGAACATAGTGTGTATTTTAAGAATGTACCAAGCAGAATTTGATTGGAAGTTATGTACTGTATTGAATGTTATAATTCTAAAGCCATAAATTGAAGCTTAAATAAGAGTTGAATGGATAAAATTAAAAGATATAAAGGTGTCATACTCCAATTAGTAACTACAGGGGAAAATTTGTTTAATGATAAAAGATAATATGAAATTGGAACAGGACAGACAAAAGTATAAATATAATGATTAGAAAAACATTGAAACTTAGAAAAAAATATATAATTGAATTTAGATATGAGATAATTAAAAATAAAGTTGAGAAAACCATGGGAGGGGAAAAATTATGGAGAAAATGTTAAAATAGGAATGAGATATGGAATAGATCACAAAGATGAATATGAAATTGAGTCTGTGTCTGTATGAAGAAGTGATAACCCGGGATCATGCTATTCTCAAAAAAGATGCTTTATTTGTATGTCTTTGTGAAAACCCAAATAAAATTTATATTAAAAGTGACAACCAGCACCTTGAATTGCAACATATGCTCTGTTTTCACTGGCAGCGCGCTGCAGGAGGCCGTCGCAGCCAAAAACAGAACCTGGGAGGGATGCCCCTGACATAAGCGATGTCAAGCTGGCTACACCCATCCCAGCCACACCCACCTGGCCCCCGAGGTCAAACACAACCCTGATGCAGCCCTTAATGAAATAGAGTTTGACACTCCTGTCCTAGGGCATCAGATATGAATAACGGAATTTAGTATTTATTCCTTTAGTCTGTTTTGAATTTCAAAGCACCACACAATTAAGATAGCCATTTTTATTGAGGAGTAAATCAGGGCTCCACTATGATTCATGTTTTGTGGTTTTAAGTAGAAATGAATTGGCTCTCCTCAACCTGCTGTCCTTGGAAGCTAGTCCCATCAACCCAGTACAGCATTGACTATTTCTGTGGATGAGATATCAGTTGCATACACGATACATTTAGAATCCAGGTTGCAGAAAGGTAATCAAAATCAATCACTCCTCAGTTTCCTTGTTTTGCTTTGATATTCTGTTCCTGATGACAGAAAATAATTGTTCTGCTAGACACAAATGACTGCAGCCTTATGATGTAGTCAGGCAAATCTAAACAGGTGATAACCTGATGCAGAAGGGCAGAACAGGGTGTGTTTTTTATTATGTGCTTTTAGCAGAACTGACCTTCTGTGTCACAGCTAGCAATAAATATTAACCAATAAAAATGGACTTGTTTCAATTTGGCTCCCAATGTCCCACTGATATTGCAGTGTGCAGCTGCAGATTCTTATGTGTAGTTTACATGCATTCTAATTAACTGGAAATGTTAGTAGCCAAATGCAAGTAATTTCTACAAAAAGAGAGAATGAGAGATTTAGACACTTTCCAGATATACTATAAACAATTCCGCCTATCTAGCAACCATGCTCCAAAAAGCATAACTGGAGTTGAAAACCCTGTTTCTTTGATTTGTGGTGAATTCAGTGTTTGGCTACTTAGCAATGATATCTTACACTGCCCAGAAATGAATAACTGATTAAACTTGTAAAGAATACTTCAACATTTTCTTGAGGTGCTTGAATGAAGTGTTAGAACCAACATTTTATCAAGGAAATGTAAGATTTGATTTCTCAACCAGATCATCTTTAATTTCCCACAATTAAGAAGTAGCGTATAACATTTAGATTGATCAAATATTAATATGTATTCCATCAAGTGTTTTCCTTTCTGGATAACTAATGCTAGCTGTTGAGGGTGAGTAAGATCAGGAAAATAGCAATAGCACTTAGATTTATATACCACTTTATTGTGCTTTACAGCTCTCTCTAAGTGGTTTAGAGTGTCAACATTTTGCCTCCAGCAATCTGGGTCTTCATTTTAGCAACCTTGCAAGGATGGAAGGCTGAGTCAATCTTGAGCCGGTGAGAATCAAACAGACAGCAAAATTAGCCTGTAATACTGCATTCTAACCACTGTGCCACCAAGCCTCTTGTTGTTATTATTAACTTTGATACATGTTAATATTAAACTTATAATGAACCAACCAACAATATTAAGCACATCTGGTCAGAATATAACTATAGTAAGTGTTAGAGAAATATTGTATTAGTGGGCTGAAGGGCCAGAATAATAACAGTTGTAATTATGAATTATAATGTTACAATGATAATTTTTTTGTGCTTGAGCAGTCTCATACAGCTAACATTGCTGAACAGTTAAAATGTGTTGCCTTTCACAAAGACTATTCCTTACCTTGATGTTAATTATTTTACTTTAGCTTTATTTCAAAGGTAAAGAAAATGTATTATATCACTTTTCAGAGTTCCTCATTATCTAAGTTTTCTATCTCCTAAGGACCATCCTTTCTACTTATTTAAAACATTCCACAAGATTGTTATATAATCACTGCTTTTTGTCAACATGTGCTTAATTCTAGCCAGGACCAAGAAAACAATTACTTCCTTGACTTCTCCCATAGTCAATAAGTCACAGCTACAAATACTTCACAGCGCCAATTTCATGCTCACTATAATTCCATTGTTTTAACTTACTTCAGCAGAACACCAAAGGGACAGATCCAGTCCATTGTCTCTTTCATGATTATGACATTATGTGATGGGTGAATTCACAGATGTAGCTAACTTAATGTGTCTTTGCTACTTGAAGCAATTAAAGTGCTAGAAATGTGTGGCATTCAAAGACAGCCTAAGATAAGTTTCCTATCTCTGCCTACCATGTAATTGTCCAGATGGTTAACATCTTGCCAAAACAAATCGTTTATACCTGCAGCTAATAAGAATACAACTGCACATGTACTTTTGGTGGGGATCACAAATGAAATTTCTGTTTTGGGTGGCAGCCAAGAGCTAATGTGACCAATAAAACACTGTTTATGTTTTGACCCTGGAGCCTTGCCTAATCACCAGAACCCAGTGGTATGAATGCTACCATTAGCATTTTGGGTCTTCAGCAATGCCAAACCAATCACTGGAAGTGGGAGGTGTTCACTTTCACATTGATGGGAATTCTAGTATCGAGGCTTTCATATTTTGCCTGAAAATAATAATAACAGAAGTAAGAATGAGAATGGGGTACTGGCTTGCTGTATATTTTTGCAGACTTCTCTTAGTCAGCTGGAGGGAAGCACTGTTAGCCCTACAAGCCCAGAGAATGACAATAGTGAGGATACTTGCAGGATATTATGATAGTTTGGGGATAGGTGGAAGGTGGCTGATTGGAGATAATCATGGTTTTTCAAAGGCTCTAAACATTTTCAACAAACTCAAAGCCAAACACCCTACCCTTGTACCTCCCAAGCTTATATTGTGTATAATTTCTCCTTCTTTCTCATGATTTGGGATGCATTGGGGTGTCTGGGCATGTGCATTTTAAGATTTTGAATGGAACTCTGTGTCTTCACAGGTTCCTAATCATGGCACAGATTAGTTCTGGCATCCTCTTTGTGCCACAAGAATTCCCTTTCATCTGGCTCTCAACTAATTTGTTGCTTGTATCCTTACGATTTATATTGACTGTTTCCTAGTATGATTTGATTGCTTGATGTACCCTAGGACTATCATTAATTGTACCTTATGATTCTTGACGAATGTATCTTTTCTTTTATGTATACTGAGAGCATTTGCACCAAGACAAATTCCTTGTGTGTCCAACCACACTTGGCCAATAAAGAATTCTATTCTATTCTAACTAATTCCAGAGACCAATCCCATAAGAGAAAAGGGCTACCCAGTGAAATGGGAGAGAAAGTACCACTGTCTGCCAATTCATGGCACAACCTTCCCCAAATCTGACAATCATCTTTGAGCTGTTCTGAGTATTTCAGAGGGTGCTTCTCTCCAGAGCTTCGGCCCTCCCTCCGTGTTTTGATAAGAAGGGAACTTTCTAGGTTCTTTCCTTGAAACAGTCTTGTGGGACCTAGGAAATGTACCTTGTTGGCAATGGCCCCAATTTTATGGATCAACCTTCTTCCAGAAATATGGCTGTCCCCAATCCTGATGGCCTTCAAAAAGACTATCAAGACCTAACTCCTTGCATAGGCCTTTGTGATGAGCTGTGATGTGCTGGAGCCCTAATTGGATGGTGGTATCATTGCTACTTGGATTACTATTTTATTGTGTCATTATTTGTAGCTGTATGTGTGGCGGTTTTATATTCTCATTGGGTTTTTGCCTTTGGTAAGCTGTCTGGAATCGCCTTGGTTAACTTGGATGCCCATATAAATGTTTTAAATAAATAAAGAGATGTTGAACTGTCTCCAGAAATTGCACTGAACTCACATTAAAAAGCAGCCAAACTATTAGCTGATATCAGGCAATAGGCTGGAACACACCTGCACAAAACATTTGTGCAAAACAAGAATGATTTGTGACAGATGGTTAAACTCACTGCCTAATCATCTGCAAAACCTCACCTCCTCCCCAGCTCTGGCCCACATTAAGGAAAATGATAGATAGATGTTTTCCTGAAGGATCTTGATATTTTGGAGAGGGTGAAGAAAAAGGGTGGGGCAATTCACCACCAGTCTCCATTTCTTAACATGTAACGGCTAGCAACTTCTGCTGGTGTTATTGGCGGGATAGCAATCATGTTTTTATAATTTTATACTACTGAAGGACTGGTGGCTAGGTCTTTAATGTAGCTAGGAAGAAATCTTCACTGCTGTTTTACAAAATGGCAAATAGAAGAGTTTTAAATAATTCAAATCAGTCGCTGACCGGAAATCGAAGCATAGACAATCAGTTTTCTTCTGTTCAGGGGCTAGAGTGATTGAATCCAGGTCACATTAAGATGCTTTTGGCTGGTTGCCCTGGATTTGAGGTCATTAAAGGGCCAACTGCATGTCTTAATTCTTTCATATGCTTAAGGCACTTGCTTGTCTTTTAAAATCAGCCCAAATATTTATGGAGGTGGGGGGGGGATGGGGTTGCGAAAGCATTTTCAAGAGCTGACATATGAGCCTTAAAACATTGGAACACACAAGGCAACAATTCCAACTCCTATCCTCAAAAGCTGCACTAAAAAGTTCGGCGTATCCATTCCCAGCACCCTGAAAATTGCAACATGAGTACAGGGAGACCACTGGATTTTTATTTAATTATTTCTCCTGTTATCAGGGCCTTGATGAGGCAAAGGGACTTGTGTGAGTACATGAAATTGTGTGCTATATCATCAGACAGAGCTTGTATACCTCAAGAAGGGTCTCCCAAGGCAAACAAGCCATGATGGACACCTCAGATTAGCACTGATTACATCTGCCAACCCACACTGCACCAGCATGGCAGATTATGGTCTATTCCTTCCACATGCCAATACAACCTCAAAAACGTCCCTCAGTCACTGGAGGCCCTCAGTCAACTACCTACAGCAGCGGGAAGACTGATGGCAGAGACTGCTGAGAATCACCAGGTTAAATCAGGCTGCCTTTGGACTTTGGGCATAGGATGGATTGACAGCATCAGCAAGTATTGGTGGGCCTAATTGGCAAAAAGAAAGCTCAGGACCATATTGGCTGGAAACAATGTAGAAGAGGCATTGGATAGACAATGGCTAAAATGATGGTGAATATTTTAATTATTCATTTGTTTTTCACATTTCTGAATCACCCTTCTTCCTCAAAATAATTTTTTCAGGTTGGAAGATGTCCACCAGTTGTCTGGTAATCTCATTAATCCAAATCAAAAAAAGAAAAGGAAAAAAATAGTCATCCCTCCCTCCAGTCAAAGAACTCAGTAATAACAGATATGTGAAAAATGATTACAAAGAGGTGCATGCAAGGACAAAGAGTTTTAAATATAGAGAAAAAAAAACCCACTTCATTTCCCTTCCACCCCCACCTCCCACACCCCCAAGAAGTATTACCAGAAGAGTTAGCTGAATTAACTGCCTGGAAATTGATTCAAAGGTGACAAATGGGGAAGCCACAATCCTTGTGGGCTGGCACGATATGGGTGGGTGCCGTTTTCATGCTGAGAAGAGCAGATCTGTATTGGGAAATCAGTTACTTGCTGGGTGTAAGGTGGGTTGCAGTCTGCTGGAGTTTTTCTTTTTCTACTCCCAAACATTTGGCTGCTTTTCTGTTTCCAGTTCTCAGGCTCATGGATAATTTTAGAGATTGGCACATAACGGTATAAATTTTATCAGCCTACTGAATGACAGACTTTTCAAAAACAGAGAAGGAAGGCAGAAGGGGAAAATGTGAGAACATTCTCAAAACTATGGTACTTATTCTTTCTAAGTTCACAACACTGCTCTCAGCAAGACATAGACAACCACAGGCTCTTTCACAAAAAGGGAGGAACTTATTGTATTGGCTGGTCCATCTCACTCAGGGTTTTCAAAATCAATTAAATTGCTTTCCTCCTCCTGAGGCTTCAGAGTAGACTTTCCTAATTGAGCCTACTCCAGATTTATATCTCCTTTCATAGTCACCCTTGTGGAAAGAATTGTAAAGTTACTGATTAGAGTCCTCCTTTTTCCTAGAGGTGCTTCAGGACAGCATGAGATTAAAATAAAAATTGCAACAAAGATATTTTCACAATACCAATAGAAGAAAATATTTGTAGCTCAGCATTGAATTGTGGGGTCCTTGATACTCTTTGAGGTTGGTTGTTTTCTTACAGGTGTTTCATTATTCGACTAGGTAACATCATCATCAGTTCTGGTAGCTGCTGGATATCTAGTTAGATATTGAAACATCTGCAAGAAAACAACCAACCTCAGAGAACACCATGGATGCCATATTTTCATGAGCCCCTCTAGGAATTAATCTGTTACGGTTGGGTTTTGTCCCAGGAAACTTAGAAAATCACAACTAAGGAAAAACACAACTGTGCAAAATGATTGTAGAGATCTACAATCTAAAACTAATCCATTTAGGATAAATTCATTGGATCTATTATTAAGGCTGTAGTGTTAATCTGACACAGTAATCTCTCTTCATGATCAGCTACATATGTTACGTGCACAGGCCCATTTGAAGCATGTGCTTATCATTGAAATAGGGCATTTCTGTATCTACCAATCTTTCCAAGAAATCGCCCTGCTGTAGAAATCTGGGAACATGATGCACACTTCTTCCTAACATAGCAGTATAATATGCTTTTGTGTGTCAACTTTGGTTTGCTTGTTCTGGGGAACAATAAGTTATGGAATTTCACCCACTTCTGAACTGAAATGTCCACCCATCTTTGAGTCATCAGAAAACTGTACTGGCATGAAATTGTCTCTTTGATGCCTGTGCTGTTTTGTTCTCAAACACCATAGCACCCTGACTTCCTTTCAAGATAATGAGTGTGGAGATAGAACCTTTGGTAAAGAGATTTGAGTTAAGCAAGTTTTGAGCTTAGGGTGTAGTGTCACTCTGAGACATTGGAGATTATATTATGATTCCTGGCTTCCTATAACAATTTATCAAAACTATTGTGGAAGAGGGGAGAAGGGATTCACTTCCAAAATTCTATTCTAACTCCAAAATTCTAACCCAGAAAGAAACAGAAACTTGTTTTAGTGAGGAAATCAGGAATTCCACCCAGTGGAGTTTGCCTTTAGTCTTGTGACCAAAAAAAAGAGGAAATATGTATCCTCAATAAATTAAGCCACGTTTATGTGCATACGTATTAAGTAAAGACTGGAATGATATGACTTTACAGATAGGTGTCAACTTACAGTAGAATAGAATAGAATAGAATAGAATAGAATAGAATAGAATGGAATGGAATGGAATGGAATAGAATAGAATAGAATAGAATAGTTTATTGGCCAAGTGTGATTGGACACACAAGGAATTTGTCTTGGTGTAAATACTCTCAGTATACATAAAAGAAAAGATACATTTGTCAAGAGTCGAGAAGCATAAGGTAAGACACTTAATGATAGTCCTAGGGTACAATAAGCAGTCAAATCACACTAGGAAACAATATAAATCGTAAGGATACAAGTGACAAAGTTACAGTCATACAGTCACAAATGGGAGGGGATGGGTGATAAGGAATGATGAGAAGATTAATAGTAATAGTAGTGCAGATTTTGTAAATAGTTGAACAGTGTTGAGGGAATTATTTGTTTAGCAGAGGGATGGCGTTTGGGAAAAAACTGTTCTTGTGTCCAGTTGTTCTGGTGTGCAGTGCTCTATAGTGTTGTTTTGAGGGAAGGAATTGAAACAGTTCATGTCTGGGATGTGAGGGGTCTGTAAATATTTTCACAGCCCTCTTTTTTTTTTTAATAATTGAGTCCAGAATTTCCATTGTTAAGCAAGACAGCTGTTAAGTGAGTTTTGCCCTATTGGATGGATCTTTCTTGCCACAGTTGCTAACTGAATCACGGCAGTTGTTAAGTTAGTAACATAGTTATTAAGTAAATCTGGCTTCCCCATTGACTTTGCTTTTGCATGAGTTCACAAAAGTTGATCACATGATCATCATAAATACATGCTAATTGCCAAGTGTCTGAATTTTGATCATGTGAACATGGGATGCTGCAATGGTTATAAGTCTGAAAAACGGTCTCATATGACACCTTTTTCAGAGCCGTTGTAACTTCAAACACTCGCTAAATGAAAGGTTGTAATTCAAGGATTACCTGTACTTTGTGAGAAGCTGACATCAGAAATAACTCCAAATAATTTTCATTTATTAACAACTTATAAATTTACTATGGAAAATTGCAAATGCAATAGATAAGCCAATTTTTAAAATTAAATATTCTAATTAAATCCACCCCAAGAACCTTCTGGGTGGGAAAATTCAAAAGTAGTATCTGTGATTCTGAAAGTATCTTTGGAGGCTAATAAACACTTGGAGGCAAAACATTTCATGGTAATTTGTGTAACCTTGACTTATTTGTTTGTATAATAAAGCTTATATTATCACATAGATGCATCTAATCAGGTATACTTAAGAATGGAGAAATGTTCTATGAAGCAAGACAAAGTGAAAACATCTAAAATGGATTTTTTGAGAGAAAAATGCTGTTCAATGGAACAAAAAATCCTGATTTAGATATAAATCTGCTACAGTCTGGAGGATAACGTATTGCTCAATAATTTTTATGCAAATTAAAAATAAGGATCAAATCGCTTCTGAGCTTTGTAACAATGGGTCATTTGTTAAAGTAACTAGCATGATAGTGAAATCTTAATAATAGTGTTACCTCCAAACATATTTTTGAGTGTTCAATATCTGAGATTGGTGCCAGATTCTAAACAATTTAATATTAAGACATATTATTTTCTTGTTTTGTTTTGGGTTTCCTTTACATTTTTGTTTTCCTATAATGTTGTTTGTAAAACTTGATATATTGTTTCAATACAATGATATTTATTATACAGTATTACAATATACATATATTCTATCATTTGGATAATTTAGAGTATTGGAAATTTAAAAAGAGAAAGAAATATTCCACGATTATTAATTATAACTTAGGATATCAGTATTACAAGCATAAAGTGACTTTTCATACAAAATTGAATACATATAACATTAGAAGAAAAGAAAGTGCTGCAGATTACATCAAAGTATTTGTAAAGGATTTGGTTTTAAGTTGGTAACTTAGTATTGATATCTCCATTGTATAATTGGGTAATACGTATTTTTTCTGTTTAATTGTGCTTGATTCTTGGAGGCTGTCTGCAATTTTCTTGGCAAGTCCTTGTTGTTGGCAAGATATTTCAGCAATGTGTGCCATGTTGCTTCTTTCCTAGGGATTAGCAAATGTGATTGACCCAAAGTCACCCATCTGGCTTTGTGCCCAAGGTGGGACTAGAACTCTCAGTCTCCCGGTTTCTAGCCTGGTGTCTTAACCACTACACCCACTGTTAAATTATATGTATCATGATTGCATGATACATTGTATTTATGGGATACAATAGAGTGGAAACCACTCTTGCGTATATTTGCTGCCATTATGTATATATGGTGTCAGTTTTGCCATTGCTGCTTATTATCCAAGTTTAACTTCATAATTAAATATTGTCAGAATAGCATCTCTCTTCCAAAGTAATTTGACATTTTAGACTGCTAGTAAACAAGCTTCTAATTTCTCAAATATCCTTTATCAGGAAAACAAATCCTATAAATAATATTAAATGTGTCCCTCTCTTCTCCAGCAGTAAAAATATTTTTGCATTAAAGCCCTGTGGCAGACTTAAATACCTGCCTTATATAAAGGTAGAGATATGAAGTAAGCAGCAGGTTTTTCTACAAGGCACAAGGTCTTCTGTTCCATATCAAATATGGGACCCTATACTTCCAACATTCTTCCAACCAACTCATGGGTGATTGACATATATATACACACACATATCCCTAAGTTAACTTGCTTCTATTTTGGAATTTCTCATAGGTATCTAAATTGTTATCAAATGTAATAACTGGATAATGGTGAAGACTGATCTTACTCACTGGATTATTTTATTTATTAGTCAAATTTAAAAGGTTTAAAACTTGGATGGCATACAAGCTACATGCCTTTATAAAGTTTTTTTTTAATCCTACAGAAAGATTCCATGCCAACTATCTCCTATTTTTGGAATTCCAGTGATGTTCCTAGCAGCAACTATATTCCAACAAATACGTTTTTGTGATCTGCTAAGCAATATGTTCCACCTAAATTGATTTTTAATTTAAAGCATTGGTGGGAAGCTGACTGACCATGTCGATCTTAGCAACCATCTTATAGCTGACTATAATATGTTCTCCAAATTCCAGATGTGCCCACCGGGCTAAAAAGGTTGGGGAGCTTTTCCCCATTTGCAGAATAAATAATCTGTCCAATAGCTGTAACAAAAAAGCATTAAGAACTATCCATACAGTATATGCATATTCTACAAAAGAGCTTATGCTCTGGAGTGATTGAGGTTGATTGAAGTGACTCTGGAAATGTATGCATTCTCTTGGCAATAGCAATTATGGTGGTTTTAGCCAACATTTGCCATTTTCGGAAGTGTGCTGGTTTACTGGATGTCAAAAAGAAAAGAGGAAGAGAAGGAAGCTGCACTATGAAAGAACCCAACATGGGTTGACACAAAACTGGGACATGATAATATGCCTTAATGCAGATTTAGGAAGGACATAGTTATATGCCTTAATACAGATTTAGGAAGGATCTCAAAAATACAATACAGTTCTGCAAACTGAGAAGGTGTATTGTCAGATAGCTACTGTAATGTACCTGTTTAGTCTGTTATCCGTGAACTGGCTGGTGATGGCGTACTTCAAGATACTTGATGCTCTACTCCTATAGTTTAAAATTGGTCTTGGACAGCCTTACAAGCAAAGAAGATCTCCAGATAAAAAGCTGTCTTCTAACAATCCTTCAAGCAGAGAGAAGATAGCTACTTATTTCCTTGAAAATGCTGAGAATGGGAGGTTTTTTTTGTTCCTGACTCTACAAATAGAAAGCATAGCTTGGAGCATTGAATTTTTCCTTCATTTTCCAGTTGCGGTCCCTAAAGCACACTCAAAAAAACCCTCAGGTTGTATTTTTCATGAAATGTCAAAAATAAATGGGCATCAATGAGCCACGATAAGGAAGAAGTGCAGTTCTTGAAACTTCTGAAAGATGTTTAAGCATCTCATGGGAAGTCTATTTGTTTTCGGTACTATTATCACACATCAATAGGTCTTACATGGCTTTCTTGAGTAAAGATTTTTCAGTTTTCTGTAAAAGTTTTCAGTTTCAGTCATGGTTCAAATGTAATTTTATTTTTGTAAGAACACTAGGGTTTTTTTGACAATGCATGTCAGTCATAGATCAGTGCCACTGAAACGAAACTTGTTTCTGGATTTTTAAAAACGTAACAGTGGATTTAAACATTTTCTTTAATATGGGCACAGGTATCTCCCAGCACTCAAATGAATAAGGCTTGACTGCAAAAAGAAATGAAGGAGAATTTACTTTCAATAATTAAAGAAAAAACTTCACAGTGAAAAAACACAGGGAATTGCTAACCAAAAGTAGAGTTTATACAATAGAAAAAAAAGTAATCAGAATTACTCTCAATAAATTTTATTATTCACAACCTATCATGATAAAGATAGTCCCTGACTTATGATTACAATAAGAACTGGAACTTCTGTTGCTAAGTGAAGTGTTTGGTAAGTGAGTTGCACCCAATTTTATAACCTTTTTTGCTCAGTTGTTAAGTGAATCATATGGTTGTTAAATTAATCTGGCTTCCCCAGTTTACTTTGCTTGTTGGAACCTGGATCTGAAAGTTGTAAATGGTGATTGCATGATCCCAGAATATTGCAACCATCATAAATACATGCCAGTTGCAAAGCATTTGAATTTTGACTTTTGGCACACTCTGTATTACATATTAAAAATTGTTGATCCAGTATCTATATAGGGGCAAATTATGTAACGTAACCCAATGCTGTCAGCAGCCCTCATGCTTATTCCCCCAGCTCCCAGTGGTGTGCTGTTTGGATGGTTGATGGTTGTAGGAGATAACATGAACCAAATCACCCATTTTACTCTTCAAAACTCTAGAGCTTCCCTCTCTATATGGGCTCTGTCCCAATCTGTTTTGTAGTCCTCTGCATGCATTCTGGGGAACTAACATTTACTAATTCACTCATATTTTTTCCTTCCTAAAATCAAAGTTAGACTCAGATGTAAATGCATTCAGACAATATGACCTTAATCCCAAGAAAAGATGCATTAGGTTACAAATAAAGTTCTTCCTTCAATTTCTAACCTAAATTAACAAAAAAGGAAAAAGACCTAAATATAATTCAAGAATGCTCCATTTTTCTGAACAACTTATGAAATGTGGATATGGGAAATAACATCGGTTGACTTATATTTCCTGCTCAAAAGAAGGAACCTTTAATTATGATGTCCAGAGGGTGGTGGTTTCTTTCCATTTTAGGTTAAGAAATGTACATTCTTCAGTTGGCATATGTCATTTTCAGAGTGACATAATTCATCCATGCACAACCTAGAGTGGTCTAATTGCACGTAAAGAGGCTGCAGCTGCAGTACTTCCTGTTTGTGGAAACTGCATGTTCTGTTTTTGGTCCTTCCCATGAAAAAAGCAAAAAGTGAGGAATTCTTGGAAAAGCTCCAAAGTGATCCTTTATTCAAACCTGCCTCGTGCCTCAACTTGAACTAAGCAGTTTATTGGCTATAGACCTAACCCTCTTTCTGTAGTTCAACAACTGCTCTGGTCACATTAAATGTGTCTTATATGGAAGGAACTACTCCAACAACTGAATGAAATATATATTTCAGGAAGCTGTACTTAGGGTGGTTCTAAGCCCAGATAATTCTTTGTTACAAGTTCAAAATGCTATGCCTTCTTCATTCATGTCTTTTTCTTTTTTTAATTTCACAGTACTAAACTTATCAACCAAAAAGGAAAGTACACATATGGAATAGCAATAGCGTATCAATGCAATCTTAAATATATATAGCAAGAAAAAAAAGTACTCATAGAAATATTACATATTGAACAACCACAAAACTTTGATCATACTGCTTGAGATTTCCCTTGCTTGTTTGGAGAAAAAGCCTAATTCAAATATTGACAGATAATGCATTACAAACTAATATGTAAAGTTACATGCACAGATGCTGATGTGTTGAGTGTTCTAATATTCTAACATAAAAAGTCTACTTATTTTTTAGTAGTTACTTAGAAATTTAACCGCTAGTGTTATAGGTTATTACGGTAGATATATTCATAATAGGCTATATAGTTCCTATCTAATTAATGGAATTAGAAATAAGGAAAAGGGATTTCCTCTTCTCTTCTGTTCTCTTCCCTCCCCTCCCCTATGTATACTTGCAGTGAAATTAAGATCAGCATTGTTAATAACTTCAGACACATAACAGCAGTATCGATAGGGATAGGCAGTTCCAATTCCACTGTAGAGCATCTGGACAACTTTGCTATCTATCACATTGCTACAACAGTTGATGCTGCTTTACATTGTTGTGATGTGTGTGTGTGTGTTTATTAAATGTTCTGCATTTGTGTTAACAAAATCTATAGGGGAATGATAAGCCAGAGAGCAATAATGTGTTACTAACGAAGAGGAAAAAACATTTGGCATGATTTTAGCCATTCAGATATTGCTCACCCCATTATTTTCAGAGACTCTTGTTTCTTAAATTCTGAAAGGGTCCAAATGATTAGTTTTGTCTCCCAAACAAAACCCTGCTATAGAAGTTGTTATTAATCTAGTCTTATGGGAAACTGAAGTTAAAGTAATTACCTGCTCTATGCAAACTAGAACCAGGTTCAAGTTAGAAGAGCCCACTGGCAAAGTATCCTCCTAGATCAAAGAGTAAGATCCATAATGGTATTTCCCTCATTTACTTGCTCAATGATCCATTTGCTTCTGGCTTTAGCTATTGGCAATAGCTGGACATAAAAATCCTTGATAACTTTAGTACCTAACATGCTGGAAAATTACTACATCTGATCCAAGTCACCAGGGAAATTTAAAATAGGATTCAGGTTTTTTAGTTATCGCCAATGCCACCAGATAATCTCATGCACAGAGGACTAGTTGGATGGATGAGTCAATAGCTAGAACTGTCACATATTCTGCTCTCAGATGCCTGGTGGAACTGTTTCTGCTGTCAGATGAACTGTATAATGACTAGATTGAGATTTAACTCTTAAGTCATCTAAGGTCAAATCTGTCTCCTGCTTCACACTGAAACCTATGTTTATTTTCCATCTGTGTTGGCGTTAAATTTATGTGGAGCTCTGTTCAGTTCAAACTTTTCTTTGGGATAACACACCAATAAACTGAAGAGAAATATTTTAGAGGCAAAGTATTTAGTGCATTCTCCAGGATATGGAATACTATACTGTATTATGAGCAGGGAGAGAGGATAATTTTAAACCACACTGGCTGATGTTTTCTTCCAGTGGTTTGCTTAAAATTGTGATTATTGCTAAAAACTGCCTGCCAAAGTTCTTAGCTGTTCTACCAAGAATTTCTTCCTTTAACCAGCTGTAGAAAAATATAAAGGAGGGAGTTTGGAGCCTCTATTTAGAATTAACTGTTCTTCCTTCCTTCCATTTCTTCCACTTTTTGCTCTTTAGGGGAACAGACTTCATAATTTTGTATGATGTGGATCCCACCCCTTCCTGACTCGGACGGAGGGGAGAAGGCTGAGAGACATGAGTAAAACCAGAGTGCATACTCCTCCTAGGTGACCCAAAGTATAAAGGTTATTTCAGTTGCCCAACTAAAGGAAGCAGATACCTGTAGTAAGCGGTATCAATATAGGAAGATGCCAGAGGCAAGTAATCACCTTAACGAAAGCAACATAAGCATCATTGCATACTGTGTGGGAGAAGTCAACAGTAAACCATTCCTGTATTTTACTAAGAAAACCATATAGGTAGACAAGATAAAGTGATTGATGATAGGGGCCTGAGTTTCAATGATACTCAACATGCTTCTAGTGTTTATGATGTGACTAGATTAAAACCTTCCAGCCATGCAGTTGCTGATATTATCATCCAGGAAAATAAAATCTGAAACTTCAAAGGCAGAATTTTAGTGGGAACATGGAATATAAAAAGCACAAATGTGAGAAAGCTCAACGCAAAGATGAAATTAATTTTGTTAACCTCTTGAATAGCAACAAATTCAAGTAGATTGATGGTTGGACACTTTCAGTCAAAAAAATCACATTTACTACTCAGGATATGAAAAATAAAAAATGAACAACCCTGCTTTCATAGTACAGAAGAACACAACAAAGACAGTCCTTGAGTATAATACCATTAATGGCTGAATAATGTCAATTAGATTTTGCGGACAAACGGTTTCTACCTTGAAATCACTTCTGCACTTTGTGCTTGAGGTAGAAAAAAAATGAAACTTTGATTTTGGGCTTGACCAATTAAATCAAGGGTCTTCAAACTTGGCAAGTTTAAGACTTGTATACTTCCACTCCCAGAATTCCCGAGCTAACATGACTGGAGGAGGAATTCTGGGAGTGGAAGTCCACAAGTCTTAAAGCTGTCAAGTTTGAAGACCCGTGGATTAAATAGATATGGTGTTGTGGAAATGGCCAGATTAAACTACTATGTAAAACTAAAAAGTTGTGGTTTGATACCCTATTCCACTGCACCAAAGAGAGTCAGAAATCAATGCCTTTTCTTTCTTTTCCCCCTTTCTTTTCTACACTTTTCTTTCCCCTTTCCCTTCCCTAATTCTCTTTTGTTTTGCTCTTGTATTTTTTGTATGTTGTATCATAAATTAATAAAATTGTTGTAAACATTAGAAAAAAGCATTAATATTATGACTATTCAAGTTTATGGCACAGTCATTGGTGTGGGGGAAAAAATCTTGATGAGTTTTAAGAGACAGTTGCTTTCAGATTTGCAAGATTCTGTTACTGTAACCTTACAATAAAGTAGAATTAGCTCATCTGGTCATGCTTCCTGTTTGGTCTACCTCAAAAGACTGACAAAGAAATTGTTAAAGATGAATGTGAAAAGATATTACCACAGACCTAGAAACAGAAGACAGGAAGCTTGGTGTTAAAAGAAATGCTAGAAATTACCAAGAGGAGAGAAACAAAACCAAGAAAGATTGCAGCAAGTACAGTGTAGGTACCCCATGTTTGTGGATGTTAAACTGCACCTGTTTCCAGTTTCTTTATGGGTGCAATCCAAGGTGACGGTTATTAAAGCCTGAATGGTACAGGCTTGGTTATTTGTGGGACTGCCTCTCCATTAAGGAATTTGCCTTCTCCACCTGGTCTGATAAGATGGGGTGTGTATCAGGTCCCTTCCTTAAAGTTGGACCTATTCAGTGCACCTTCTTGATAGAGGCCACTACTCTTTGGAACACTCATCTCTTGAGAAGTGGCAGGACTTTATCTCCTAGCCTTCCAAAAAGCAAGCATAGGAGTAGTGTGTTATTGGAACCCAAAAAAGGTTATTTGTTGGACATAAGAGGAGGTACTTATGCCAGTTTTTCTTATTTTTATTGATTTTATTATTGTTTATAAGCCACTCGGAGCTTTGCTAAGTAAGAGGGATGATTATGTAAACTAAATAGATAGACAAACAGTCAGTCAGATATAGATGTGGGGGAGAGAGGGAGAGGGAGGGGGAGAGAGATGGGAGGGGGAGGGGAGAGGAAGAGAAAGATGTAGAATTCAGGAAGAAATGTAACCATCTAGCAGAAATAGTTGCCAATGAATTAAATTATGGAAAGGAGTTGACTTGATACACTGATGTAGAATCATTTGCTCTTTTTACTAGATATTTCATCTTTTACTAGATATAGGACATCTGAATATGGTGAGTTGATGCTCTTTCCGTGTACCACATAATGAACAATTATGGTTCCCAGTCTGGCACACATTGGATTTACTGGGGATAAAATAGCCAGAATGCCTAGATAGCGTATTTGGTGTGGATTGGAGTTATAGCCTAGAAACAAAAGCAGAGTTAGATTCTAATTGTAGTTAACTTCAGCCAAGTAGAACCGATGATTACTATTTTATTTTCTTATATAACCTAACAAAGCCAACCCAGTAAAGTGGAGATTGCCTCAACACATAAAAAATATTTTAGAACAATAAGTGTCTCTGAAGTGTGTAATACATATATTTGAACAGAGCAAGTTATGCAGGATGTGTACCAATTTTGAAGGACATGGAGTATAATTCAAAGAACATCAAGTACGCTTCTTTCTGTCTATATCTAACCATCATCACTTTTCCATCCTGAAAGAAATTAATTTTTCCCTAATAACCAAAACATGTTTATAATGTTTAAGATGCCCATCAGGCAAGAACAATTGATTGCCCAGTTGTAGCACAGCATTTCAGAGTCAAATTAAACAAAAGTTTCAGTAATATTAAAGACTCTCTCCCATCACCTCCAAGGTCCAGGCAGCTATAGTTTGCATGACACTATAGTTGCATGACGCTGAAAATAATGAGCACAGAAGGAAGATGATACTAAGCCACAGAATCCTGGGAATTGAAGTCCACACGTTTTACAGTGACCACAATTGAGAAACACTGTATGCGTTTGTCATATGTTTATTGCTAGGTTTTGGGTTTAAGTGCTTGTGCGCTTGTGAGACAATAGTTTTTGAGTTTTATGGCTCTCCTGTGCTTCTTGTTTAGTTGTCACTGTTTTTGTACTTTTAATGTTCTGAGTAATTTGGTCATCAACAACCCAGAGTATTTCACCTACTCACTAGATCAAAGATACAATAAAGAACAAAAGGAGACTTGCATGTGCATGCTTAGCGGTCCTTCCTTACAGTACTTTCATCAGACTTAGCACAAATGTGTGACAACCTCTTTTTTCCCCTTCCAGTTCTGATCTTATCTTCATCTGATTACCAGCACACTTACATAATCCTTAGCTGCATCAGTTTGTAAGAAACATTATCCCCGCTTTTATATATTGATTTGTTTAAAAAATGTACAGATGAAACTCGAAAAATTAGAATATCATGCAAAAGTTCATTTATTTCAGTAATGCAACTTAAAATGTGAAACTAATATATGAGATAGACTCATTACATGCAAAGCAAGATAGTTCAAGCTGTGATGTGTCATAATTGAGATGATTATGGCTTATAGCTCATGAAAACCCCAAATCCACAATCTCAGAAAATTAGAATATTGTGAAAAGGTTCAATATTCTAGGCTCAAAGTGTCCCACTCTAATTAGCTAATTAAGCCATAACACCTGCAAAGGGTTGCTGAGCCTTTAAATGGTCTCTCAGTCAGATTCAATAGGAATCATAATCATGGAAAAGACTGTTGACCTGACAGTTGTGCAGAACACCATCATTAACACCCTCCATAAGGAAGGAAAGCCTCAAAAGGTAATTGCAAAAGAAGTTGGATGTTCCCAAAGTGCTGTATCAAAGCACATTAATACAAAGTTATGTGGAAGGGAAAAGTATGGAAGAAAAAGGTGCACAAGCAGCAGGGATGACCGCAGCCTGGAGAGGATTGTCAGGAAAAGGCCATTTAAAAGTGTTGGGGACTTTCACAAGGAGTGGACTGAGGCTGGAGTCAGTGCATCAAGAGCCATCACTCACAGACGGATTCTGGACATGGGCTTCAAATGTTGTATTCCTCTTGTCAAGCCACTCCTGAACAACAAACAATGTCAGAAGCATCTTACCTGGGCTAAAGAAAAACAGAACTGGTCTGTTGCTCAGTGGTCCAAAGTCCTCTTTTCTCATGAGAGCAACTTTTGCATCTCATTTGGAAACCAAACTTCCCTCAGAGTCTGGAGGAAGAATGGAGAGACACACACTGCAAGATGCTTGAAGTCCAGTGTGAAGTTTCCACAGTCTGTGTTGAGTTGGGGAGCCATGTGATCTGCTGGTGTTGGTCCACTGTGCTTCATTAAGTCCAGGGTCAATGCAGCCATCTACCAGGAGATTTTGGAGCACTTCATGCTTCCTTCCACAGATGAGCTTTATGGGGATGCTGACTGTATTTTCCAGCAGGACTTGGCACTTGCCCACACTGCCAACAGCACCAAAACCTGGTTCAATGACCATGGAATTACTGTGCTTGATTGGCCAGCAAACTCGCCTGACCTGAACCCCATAGAGAATCTATGGGGCATTGCCAAGAGAAAGATGAGAGACATGAGACCGAACAATGCAGAAGAGCTGAAGGCCGCTATTGAAGCATCCTGGTCTTTCATAACACCTCAGCAGTGCCACAGGCTGATAGCTTCCATGCCACGCCGCATTGAGGCAGTAATTGCTGCAAAAGGGGCCCAAACCAAGTACTGAGTACATATGTATGCTTATACTTTTCAGAGGTCCAATATTGTTCTATGTACAATCCTTGTTTTATTGATTGCATGTAATATTCTAATTTTCTGAGATTGTGGATTTGGGGTTTTCATGAGCTGTAAACCATAATCATCTCAATTATGACAAATCAGGGCTTGAACTATCTTGCTTTGCATGTAATGAGTCTATCTCATATATTAGTTTCACATTTTAAGTTGCATTATTGAAATAAATGAACTTTTGCACGATATTCTAATTTTTTGAGTTTCACCTGTATATAGCCATCCATCTTAAGGAACTCTCAGTGGTTCACAATAACAATAAAATCAATAAATAAACAATTATAGTACTGAGAAAAGTGTGAAACAATAAAAAATGGCTGTGTGTGAATTGTCCCCCTGGGATATCTTGCAATACACTTAGTTGCCCTCCTTCCATACTTTCTACCTATTCAACCCTATCTTAATACTCAGTAACAAGGCAGGTCTTAATGGCCTTCTGAAAGGCTAGAAGGGTTGGGACTTGTCAAATTGCTGATAGGAGATGTCAAATTGCTGACAGAAAAGACACATATCCAAGATCCCACTAGGGAATGCGCTTACTCTTATGTATTAATAAGTGGATATTACATATTAGGGAGAGGCAGTCCTACAAATAACCAGGTCCCATGCCATGTAGGACTTCAAAGATGATAATCAACACCTTGAATTGTACTCTGAAGAAAACTGGGAACCAGAGCAGCTCACACAATGAACGCATAACATGGGTGAACCATGGGCACCCAATACTGAGTACTCTGCTACATTCTACACCAATCATAACTTCCAAACTGTCTTCAAGGGCAGCCCCATGTAAAGTGGTTGCAATAATCCAGCTGGGAAGTAACAAAACAGTGAAGGACTATGAGCAAGTCTTCCGGGTCCAGGAAAGAATGCAATTGGTTCACAAGATGGATCGGTGCAAAGGCCTTCCTAACCCTTATCCCAGGTTTTGTCAGGAATAAAATCTGACATGTTTAACCAACCAGTCTGGTTTATGGTGACCTCTAGGGGTTGAAATCATCCCACTACCCATTGGACCCTTAAAACTATGGTAGGCATCTCTCATTCCCTCTAGTCCCTAAACATTATCTTCTTGGGCCATTTGGTTTTGGGCAATGAGAGAATCCTGCTTTTAAAACTGGACTGTTCTTTCCAGACTTACCAGATCTCCAAGCCTGATCAGCAGTTAAGCAATGGTGGGGGTATGGTAACTGCATACTAAAACAACTACTTGCTTGCTTTCTTACTATGTTTGCCAGCTGTGGTTCAGACTGATATGACTATAGGTTCAGTGTCTTCTGGAACAGGAGGATTCAATCTATCAGCTCTGAACACACCCAAACATGCCAAACACTTGTGCAAACCAGAACAAGTTTTGACAGATGGCTAAACCTGCTAGTCTAGCCATCTATCAAAACTAACCACTTCTCCAGCATCATCATCTTTCTTCATCTTCCCATGTGAAGGAGAAGGATTTGTGGGTGTGCTTCCAGATGGCCGATGACACTTTGTGGGAGGGAAACAGAAGTGTTTATAACATGAACACTGTCAATAAAGATAACAACATATCCCGCATCCTAGCTGCAGCAAGGTGGGAATCACCACCAACCTTCTGCCAGTTCAAGGATATTGGATTGCTCTTTAACTCATTCATGGGGGGGGGGGGGGGGGGGAGCCCAGGACTCAATAAAACAACTTTATTTTCAACCTATTTGTGTTTTAATAAAGCAGTCTTAACTTAATTTTGACAGGAAGGGAGGTGGAAAGGAGAAACATTGCTTCCCTTTGCTTTGTAAATTGGACATAATGTTCCTGCTTCTTCAACGACTGAGACATATTTGAGTTTAATCAAATAGTGCTGCCCCCATGTCTAGGTGATCCTTATTCATTCTTTTTGTGTAAGAACACTTCCTTTGATTTAATTTCCATCCTGCTGCATGGAGTGAACAATTGTTCTGCTTTATTATCGTTTTAAACATCAGAAACCATCAATCTGTCCTATCTTAATTAGAGCCCCTTAAGCTAAAAACACACCCAGCTCCTGTGGTTGGGTGTCATCCAAACCTTCTTTTACAGTGTCATCTAAATATTTTCTAGGGCAAGGTAACCTGATTTGTGTTGATGCTAATAAAGACATTACTAATCTTTGGATTTGGGGATTTCCCCCCCCCCCCTTGTGGATCAATTCAGTTGTATTTCTTAAATATATGGTTTAGGTGAGACTGTTTGTAGAATGACAGATTTACAAAGCAGCTATTATTAAAATATTAAAAACTGGGCTTACTGGATCATGTTAAACAATCTTTTTTTAGAATTATGTGAAATAATCCAGCATTCCTCAGGAGATTTTTGGATATCCATCCATCAAAATTTGGCAGATGGTCCATTAGTTTACCACAAATAACCTACAAAGTTTTCTTAAGCCTCAAACCTATTTCTAAATTGTAGTGCTCAAAATTGAACACGGCACCCAAAAGTTGCTTAAAACTGAGCATTTTATTTTATCTGGGCCTTACAGGAAATGAAGTTTTCGGAAGGCACCAAATTGGGGGAATTTTATTTATGTTTAAAAATTTTGAAGGTGCCTGATTAGATCATCTGGGCTAATTTTATGCTTGCAGGTATGATTTAGGTGGTAAAATTTAGCCTTTAAAATGTCATTGATCTCAAAAGAAGAGATCAATTAAGCACTTATCCTGCTATTCCTAACTTGGTTTTGCAAATGATTAATTTTTGTTACATCACATTCGTTGTTCCTAAGCTAAAATGTATAATAAGAGACCAATGCTTGCTATTGTTCATTAAAAGGAATCAATCTCATATTTGAAAAGAGAGGCCCTAGATTTTCTTTTCCACCCAAACAGGATGTCTGTGCTACATACATACATCTGTGCTTTGGGGCATTTTTTCCCCAACTGCCTTTTTGAGAACATTAAACAGGAAATTGGTACCACTGGGTATATTCATTCTTCCCATCTTTTTCCTTGCAAAAAATGTACAGATTTGCTGAGGCTAGACTCACTTCCTGTGGAACACTAACATTTGCCTCTCTTTCTACAGGAAAAACTGCTTTCTGTTTTAATGCAAAACATGTTTTAAACAAGAAGACCGAGAAAAGGAGTGAGAGATGGAAAAAATCAGCCTTTGGCCTATGTTGAAATAGCATCAATGTTTGTAGCATGAAAATGCATTAAAGACTGATACTTGCTCTAAATCCAGACCACTTCAGGCAAGCTGGTAAATTCTATCAGAAAGGTTTCATTCGTTGGCAGGGACAGACTGAAATGTTAGAATTGTATCTGGTATTTGTCCACCAAACATCAGCAGGGAAGGGTGTGAGCCCTTTTTAATGCTGAAAGAGCAGGGAATAGGAAATACAGGTTCTAAATTGTTTGGTCTATCTTCTTACCATAGGTTCTTAATTCTAAGGTGACCAACTTTTTTACAATGAAAAAGAGGACACAAATAAATTGAAGAAAAAAAACAAAGCCACTTGCGCGCAGTGCACTCTTGCATGCAGTGCACTCTTGCACACAGTGCAAGTCTTGCACATTCTCTCAAAACAATTCTGTGTGGAGCGCATGCGTCTCATAATCGCGTCTCGCCGCACTGTACCAAGCCTTGACGAATCGTTGTATCAATTACAAATATGTCACATCACACACAATGGATCAGATCGGCATCGATCAAATACAAGAGATTTATACAGATTAGTCTTCAAATATCAAAAGGAGGACATGTAGGAGGGCACTTTTCGAGAGAGGACAGAACTTACAAAAGGAGGACTGTCCTCCCTAAAGGAGGATGGCTGGTCACCTTATTAATTCCATCTAAACAGAAGTAATACTGTTACCATCTTGTGTGGCTATTTTGCTGTAAAATGCTAATTGGCTTCTTGATTTCTAGATGAATTTTTCATCCAAATCAAATTCTCCGGTTGGAATAAACAAGCTCACTTTCTTGTAATTTAATGAACTTGTCCATACATTTTTGACAATACAATACAGTAATCTACTATTTAATAATACCGCTAGTTCATTTAGTGACCATTCAAAGTTACAGTGGCACTGAAAAAAGTGATTTATGACCATGTTATTAATTTACTAATGTTACTAATTTAACCACTGTGTTACTAATTTAACCATTGCAATGATTCAATTAACAAACGTGACAAAAAAAGTCGTAAAATGGGGCAAAATTCACTTATCAATTATCTCCCTTAGCAGCATAAATTTTGGGTTCAATTGTGGTCATAAATTGAGGATTAACTGTACTATGGAATTGGTTTGATTTTCCTGAGGGATGGGGGCATTCCTTAGTCTAGCCAACATCCTGCTCTTCTCTATAAAATTCTTAGAAAGTGCTGACTTGGTCTCACTCTGCTTCTAAATCTAGACAGAGTCAGCCAACAGCTGTTCGTTCTGGTTGTAGAGGTGTCTTTAGGTTATAATAAAAAAAGCTGCAGTTGTTTTTTTATGTTGTACATATAAAAAGAACAGGTGGAGTTTTGATCACCCTATCAAATAACCAGGTAGATTACATTCTATTATGTTATATTTTTAATGGATATATTGCTTGTAAAGTTTTACCTAATTCTGTAACCTGGAAGCTAAATAAGTTTATTTACAGCTTTAAAAAGAGTGAAGCAATAGAAAAAGCTGACACAATAAAATAATAAAATACACTATCTCCCAAAGTACAAAAAAGAGGCCTATGTTTCAGGCTCATAGTCTAAAATGATAAGCCATTCCAACAAACAGGAAGCAGGAAAAAAACGGAAGAGATGGAAAGCTTATTACTCAAGGCCAGAAAGAAATCATAGCAATAGCAATAGCACTTAGACTTATATACCACATTATAGTGCTTTACAGCCCTCTCTAAGCAGTTTACAGAGTCAACATATTGTCCCAGACAATTTGAGTCCTCATTTTACCTACCTTGGAAGGATGGAAGGCTGAGTCAACATTGAGCCTGGTGAGATTTGATCTGCCAAATTGTAGGCAGCTGGCTGCAGCAGAAGTAGCTTGCAGTACTGCACTCTAACCACTGCGCCACCGAGGATCCTAGATGGACCTAAACTGGCATCTGGGCAGTTAAGCTCTCCCTTCCTGGAGTTTTTTGTTCAAATAGCAATGAATAGCTCTTAGGCGTATTGGACTAGTATTATGGGCTGGCCTTCAAGAAAACTATAGAAACTGAGTCCTTTGTCTAGCAGGGAAGGGCAAATGAAGCTTCTTGCATTTCTTTCTTCTTTAAATAATGGAAGAGGCCAGATTGTTCTTCCTGTTCCCAACAACAAAGGGTAAATCCTACCAATGACCCTTAATTTCCTAACTAATGGATAGCATCACAACATGTCATCCTTTAGATTTTCAGTCCACAACAATATACGGTGTTAGATTTTGAAGGGTCCTTGCTGATCTCTTGAGGTAGGATGTTTTCTTGCAGATGTTTCATTACACAAACTATGTAATATTATCAGTTTGGGTAATCAAAAGTCTGCCAGAAAAAAACCCAAGCTTGGAGCACACCAAGGACCCCTCATTTCAACCCTGATCTACAAATATTCTCCTTTATTAGCATTAGATTTTCTATTGTTGAAAGAAATATCCTTCTGGGTTCAGTTCCAAGTGGGGAAAAAGACACTGGAAACATGGAAGCTGCTTGGAAGGTTTAATGGTGTACAGGGCCACATGGCTTGGAGCTCCGGAGAAGAATGATCACATGCTTCAAGCTGAGAAGAGAAGGGAAGAAGGGCTGAGGTGCTGAGAGTCTTAACTCTGTAGGCTGTCCTGAGTTCCAGGCTTGGTCTAGCCTTGCTGGGTGATTACGCCCTTTAAAGGGCTTTTGGTAATTGCTATAGCTTGTACCTGGAGTTCCTTCTTATGTAAAGTATTCTGGCCCAGGCCTTAATGGCCCACCCATTAACAAAGGTGGGGGTGAGTTTCTGCTTCTTGAGTGACTATTCTTTTTAGGAGAAATATTCTGCCTTTTTAATATTTCCTAGGCTATTTCAATTTTTCTAGGAGAGGGGTGGATGCTAACTTTCTATACTATATTGCTGACTTTTGGTGGGAAATACAACTATTGTTCCTGAAAGTAACAAATTTTCACAAGAAATCTGATAATTTTACCCATCTGCAAAGCCCCTTTTTTTCCCAGTGGGAAGTTAATGGAGCGGTTGCCTCAGGATTTTCACTTAAAGAAGTCCCTGTCAATTTAGTTTGGTAGTTGAGACAATATTATTGTCTCATTAGAGACAATAAAGCTGCCTAGTTAAAGTAAGAATGACAAGAGATACAATTAAAAAAAAAAGTATAGAAAAAAATTCCACTAAGCTTTGAGATGGGTAGAAGGGAGACAAACAGCCATTCTTCCCTTGGGCCTACCAATGTCTTTCAGAAGTTCCAGACCTATAATTCCTGTAATGGAGAATTAATTTGACATCTAAACTAGTCTTTTCTAACCTCCAGCTCTCTTGAATTTACAACGTCCTAATGAATGTAAACATTATAAAAGTATAATTTGCTAGCAGTGGGATAAATTATGTTGCTTTGTTATTTTGGTAACCATTCTGAAAACAATGAAGAGAGCAATGAAGAAACAGGGAGAGGAAGAAATGAAAAGAATTTCAAGGCCCTTGTTTTCTAGTTAGTTTACATTCCTAATAACTCACTTTGGGAGTTAATGAGGTGGGACTCTGTTCTCTATCATTTCTTATTATTTGCTAGAGATACAGTAGACCAAATAAGCAACTGAGAATATTCTACAAGTGACAATTTTTATAAAAACAAAACAGGACCCTAGAAAACAACTGAAAACAAAGCTTGGACCAGGAAAAAATGACAATCACAAGTATATGGGAACACCATCACCAGCAGCTTCTCCTTGGGATCAGAATGAGTAATCAGGTAGATCACACTTTATATCAGATTTATTTATTTATTAGATTTTTATCCCACCTTTATTACTTTATAAATATAGTTTTATTTATTAATTAGATTTTTATCCCACCTTTATTACTTTATAAGTAACTCATAAGGGCAAATATATTGTAATATATATATATATATATATATTACACGGGAAAAGATCCGAACACGCCAAGACCTGCACACACACACACACACACACACACACACACACACACACACATTATTTCTTCCTCCTTATGTTTTCCAAACAACAAAGGTGAGGGGAGGGGAGGGGAGGGGAGAGAAAGTGACTGGCCCAAAGTCACCCCTGCAGGTTTTCATGCCTAAAGCAGGACTAGAATTCACAGTCTTCTGATTTGGGAGAGGCCAGCACCTTAACTAATAGACCAAACTGGATCTAATTGCAAACCAAGTACTTTTAGTGAATATAAAATAATAATGAGTACTCCAAAATGTGATCAAAGTCTGAACTACAGAATCAAATAAATTGGCCCTACTATCTATGCAATGCTCCTTCAATTGATTCTCTTACTGCCTCTTTATTTATTAATTTCAGCTTAGCAATTTAAAGTTCTTACAATCTTTCTTTATAAAATTGAATTCAAGATTCTATAACAACCTCCGGATATTTTTTTTAAAAAATTATGGTGCCCAGAACAGCTGAGTGAGCAAAAAAAATATAATTACATCTCATGATCTCAATACTATTTTTATGTTCATACAGCCTAAAATTGCAATGATGTTATTGTTGTTAAGTAGTCATATGCTGACTCATACTTACTACTAAAAATCCCTGCCTCCTTTTCATATGTAATGCTTTTACATATATAGGATTGTCCTGGAAAGCAGTTATTTTTGCTAATCTGAATTTTTGTCATATTATAATAGCATTTTATTTTATTTTTTTAAAAAGCAATATTTTTTTAGAAAAGGGAATTGTGGTTTAAAACAAATTTTGAGACTGGTAACCATGTTTTATCATGTGGAAATAATGTTGGAGTTTGTTTTAAAAAATCTTTTCCAAATGATTTGTGTATGTATAATTTTAAACAAAACACTATTAATCTATTTCCTCTTAATTCAGTGTACAACCAGGATGCTGGATGCAAATGCATCCTTGAAAATTTGTAAGAACATTTTTTCTTATAGTGATTACTCCTTTTGTTTGTTTATTACTTTGTTAATCACATTTGTATGCAAAAGCATACAAGGCTCTTAGTGGCTTCCAAGATACAAAAAATGGTATTGTTTTGGCCTTTGCCAATATCTAATAGTATGAGTTTCTTGAGGGAGGGTTCATGTTTTACATACAGTTCCTTTTCTTCCAGTTTTCTAATAGTTTTCAGTGTTTGAGAAAAAGAGGGAGGAGAGCCGATATCTCTTTATGTGGACAAAAATAAGTGCATGAATCCATATTAATGTGACACATCCTGCTATTTTATGCAGGGAAGTATTGCCTGGCATATAATTCAAATGGCTGAAAGCAGATGTTGAAACAGTTTTGTTCTCTAGCAGCCTTTTCAACTGAAGAAGCAGCACTCTGTGGTGTTTTAGTTCCATAAAAGATTAACTTGAAAATTAATTAGTGGCATAATATTATTTATTGAAAATAACAACTACTGCAAAGATTATAGGGAACGTGTGCTGAGCTCCAAACTGACTTTACATTACCAGCAACTGCAGCTATGCCCAACATTGTGGATGAAATATTATAAGATGAACTATTACAATATTGAGTAAAATGTCAGTGACTGTATTGTTAGAAGCTTGTAGGAGCACAGCAATTATTTATTAGCACTTTCGTCTGGAAACACCCTAGCTTTTATTTCAGCAAATAAGCAGCCATGGCGGTTATTTATTGGGAAGAAAGAGTCATCAATAACATACAATTGGGCAGCCGAGCTCAACCAATGCTATGCTTTCCATTAGTGTAAATCTATATATATAAAAACCAAGTACCACTCACTCATCATGAAATCTTCAGAACCGTAAAGCCTACAAACTTGAAATTTGACAGGTATGTTCCTCTTGGCTTCTAGGTGCTTGCTAAGAAAAGATTTTTTGAAATGACCATCAGATCATTACTATTTCTTAATACAGTAATTAACACGCTCTGATGCTAAGGAGTTCTACTCCCCCTCCCCACCTGAAAAGAACTCTGTTCAACTTCCAGTTGCCTCACAAGATTGCATAACAGCAATAGGTAGCATTCTTCGCCATCATGCTCCATTATCCTGTATCTGTAAAAGTCAGTAACAGACACGGTCTTCTTGAGAAGACTCTTGGTCTTTGCGTTGCACTGAGGTATATTGATGTAATAGCCATCTTCTCCACGGTAGGACATCAGAAAGTACTGGGGAGCTCAGGAATTATCTGGGGCTCCTTACAGGACTAAATGTCGGTACCTCACCACAATGTCTATGCCTTCCACCTATGGAACTGCTTCCAGACTCAAGGCAGTGGGAGCAATATTCCCTTACATGTTTCAATCACCGATGACCACTGAGCCAATGGATTGTGAATCAGATTTCTCCTGCATAGCCTGATCACTGCCAGTTGCCTCACATTCCGTTACCTCAGTTAAACTGGCAGATATTCAACTCCTTCACTCAGGAAAGGTCTGGGGCTTCTTACAGTACTAAATGTCGGTATCTCACCACAATGTTTACGCCTTCCACCTATGGAACTGATTCCGGACTCAAGGCGGTGGGAGCAATATTCCCTTATGTGTTTCAATCACTGAGCACCACTGAGCCAATGGATTGTGAATGGGATTTCTCCTGCACAGCCCAATCACATAGTGGCATCGCAAAGCACGAGTATCCACCTACTATGTTATAAATCCCTGTATTCTACAGTGAAATCTTGGAGGCTGAATATGTCCATATGAAAGAAAGCAACTTGCAACAGGTTTTCTGTCAGCTTCAAGGTTGGTGCTGCATAAAATACTCTGCTCTTCAGGTGTGTCTCACCAGGACTTTGATTCCACATATCTTTTGAATTGAACAGGCTCTGAGAACACCATCACTGTGCTCACCCAAACTTCCCAACCTCCTTCAGACAGATGTTAACTTTGCAAGCTTGCTATTTTGTTTAATTGAATGATCTGACAATCTCCCAGGGATGGCAAAAACCTGCAATCTCCATTAATAATGGCTTCAGGAACTCCAATCTATATTACTTGTTTATATCTCTATATATATCTATATTTGTATTCTATATCTATATTACTTTTTCAATATAGTAAAGGTATAACAAAGAAAGAAAGAAAACAATAGAAAGTAAGAAAAATAGAAAAAGAAGGAGAATGAAAATGCCTTTCTTTCTACAGAGTAATTGTCATCTTGGTCTTTTCCACGTCCTGTTCATCCTTTTTTAAATTCCCATCTGTATCTTTTCTTAATCCCTATAAATTGCTATGTATAATTTGTTTATGGCTTTGTTGTTATTGTTGTTTTAAAGACCAACTCATGCAATCAACAAATCTCAATGCTTTTGTATGAGATGTTGGACAAGTTATTGAGGATGTCTGTGAGAATTAGCAATCTCATCGGTCATTTTAATTTTCCTGCATCCTTGTGATAAGACAAAACGTTCTGAAAAGGTATATTACTGGCTTTACAGTCACCTGAAGTATGCTAAAATGGTTTGTTTTTATTATTCGTTTCTTCTTCTTCTTGGTTTCCATTTATTGATACTTTTTACTTGTATTGTTTATTTTAATTTGGTTACACAAAAACACACACACACATAAAAAATCAGTGCCAGGTTTCAGGAAAGGGAGAATGGTTTCAAGCTTCTGATATAACTGTCAAAAACAGTGTGTGCATGGACAGCGTCACTTTGCAAGCAATGCGGATATGGCCTTCTATACCACCTCTGGTCTGGGAAGACAAGATGTTCCTAACAGTTTCATAGATGACCTTATGATTGGCCACATTCTCTTCATTTTATTTTATCTTAAACATCTATTCAAAAAACAAGCATTCTCACGTAAGGGAATGCAGAATAAGGCACCACCTTAATCGTCAGTCCTGGCTCTTCTCTGTTTTAATTTTTTTTTGTGTATTTCTGTTTATGTGTGTGTGTGTGTGTTAGAGAGAGAGAATTTTTACTAATTAATTTATTTTTCACATTTCTGAACTGCCCACCTCCCTCAAAGAATTTTTGAAAGTATTGCAGCTTCTGAAGGGGAAAGCATTTTGCTCTTCGTTTTGAGTTTTTGGATCTGTTGTAGAGAATTTGGATAAAGCACACATTCATCTCACAGGAATGAAACTTCTCTGTTCCTCTCAGGACAAGGCTATTGTCGGAGAGTTCTGAGAAAAAAGCTTTGTGAAATGTAATCATCTGTCCTCATCCAGACCAAAACTGTTATCTTTACGCCACAGAAAAGAGAACTTCCATGCTAGTTTGGAGAAGTCACACTGTATTATACCTGCATGCCCTGTGCTCTGCAAGTTGATAACAAAGAACTAGTGTTTCATATAGTTGCTTAATTCTATATCAGCATTGCACTATTCTCTCTCCCACATACATATACAAGGTGTGTGGTATACACAAATGAGCAATTTTTCACCAATATCTTTTTCTTTTGGGATGAAACATTATCTTCCTCTCCTTTTTAGAAATGTGAAGTTATTATTACATTGACAGAATAATCTTGCATACACTGCTGGAGCTGTTTTTCCACATTGATCCATGATTCCCAGATTGTTTCATTTCCATAGTTGTTTCATTAATTGGCTTCTGTTTGCACCTGATGACCTGTTCCCACAGTTCTAGGTTCATTGGGTCCGTGGGCAAGATTTCCTCTAATCAGTTTCTTCCTCTTCTAGTGAACACCATCATTAATATGAAGCAACACTATATCAGAGATATTGTGGGAAATTACTATTAAAACCAGCCAGTTTGGCAAGTCAGTCAATAAAAAAGCCTCAGGACAGCTCTTAGTAAGTTGAAAATTTGCTGAGGTTCTCACACACCGATGCTTTCCTTCTGTCCACCCTTAAAGTTCATGCATAGATGATCTTTTGCCACATGCATCAGAGATCTTCTGAAGGAATTACTTTATATTACTGCCTTCCCATGCACCAATAAGTCAGTTCTCTGACTGAAAATGTCACTGACTATGGGAATTGAAATGGACCCTTCTTCCTCTCTCTCTCTCTCTACCACAACACTCTTTTTTTATTTCATTCCTTCCTAGCTATTTTCCCGTGTGCTTCCTTTTTTATGATTATGGTAATAGCTGCTTATCACTTATGGTAATCTTACAATGTACTATGCAGTTCTATGGGCAAGCTTATTAAAAACAAGTTCTGTTTTGGTCAGGGGAACTTTTTGATTAAGAGTGCACAGAATTACAGTGGCATCATAATTTGGCATGAGGAGAAAAGGGAAAAAGAAGATATGAAAGAGCTGTGCCTCAAACCTCTAGAAAAGCCTTGTATTTAATAGACAAATTCATTATGCAGAATGGTAAGTGGTAAAGGCAGGCAGGCTATATACTAAATAAGTAGTTTCATTTTTCTTGTCTGTACATGGCCCAGCATTCTATTTTTAATTAAAATATGTAAAGGAGCCATGGTTATAGAGAGACTTGATATCATCAAGATGTGATCGTACTTGACCAATCTTTAGATTTTCATGCTTTGCTTCTCTTAATACTCTAGGGTGCTGAAATAATACTGTTGATATTATTCCAGAGTAATTATTCATACCGGCACCCTGTTTGGAAATCACGCCTAGTTTCTAAGACAAATAAATTATTATTGCAAAATCCATGATAACTCTTTCCTGCTAGTCAGTTTAAGAGTATGTCTGATATTCAAGAATGGGTTCGTGAAGTTCCTTTAAGACTTACTTGTTTTCAGTTACTCCACTATGAAGCCCTAAATTAAATAAATAAGTCAATTAGCAAATACTTTACTTTAAAAAAAGAGAGGAATTGTATCCATTAGAATGTATGATATTTAACAAAAGATACATACAATATTTGTGTAATGTTTGTATAAATCTCTTCATACACATTCAGAAAAAAGCATAATTTAAATATCATTTTATTATTATTTAAGCATATGGCATATAACACAAGGACTAGCCATGTAACGATTGAAATGCAACATCGTTTATACTGGACAGGCATATGTTCTCAGTTTACAGACTGTCACAATGTGATATTTGTGGGACCGCCTCCTGCCGTTATTGTCCTCCCGCCGACCAATACGCTCCCATAGAGTCGGCCTCCTTGGGGTGCCGCCGGCTGGACGGCTGGCGACCCCGATGGTGTGGGCTTTCTCGTTGGGGGCACCCTCCCTCTGGAACGAACTACCCCCGGAGATGAGGACCATCCCTGATCTCTTGACCTTCCGACACGCGTTGAAAACCTATTTATTTCAGCAAGCTGGTCTGGCATAGGGGTTTTTAGAATTTTTAATTCGATTTTAGCTTTCTTAATCTTTTAATCTTTTAAATCTTTTGATAATGGCCAATTTATTTAATTCTTTTAATTCATTTTAAGTATTGTATGTGTATTTTATATGTATATTTTATCTGGCTGTGCACCGCCCCGAGTCCCTCTGGGAGAGGGGGGCGGTATACAAATTTAAATAAATAAATAAATCTACAGTTATATATATATGCAGGACTTGACCTGTTCAGGTCTTTTCCCATGTAAGATTGAGAGTATCTTGGCAACGTTTCGACAAGGTACCACTCGCCATCTTCAGGCTGGTGCTTTTGGCTTCATGCTTGTGCAAGCAAAGCATGATTGGAGCTACCGTCTCCCTATATATACTGGTAGGGAGGTTGGCTGTGTTGTCATTTCTTGATAGGTTGATGGAGTTGATGTTTGCAGATTGGCTGGTTTTTTCTTAAGAACATGTGTGGCTGAGGTATTGGCTGTGTGTCTATCAGCCTCCTGTGTTATAATGACCTGGGTAATGGGTTGTATGATGACCTTCTGAGTTCTATTGTTTTGACATCTTGGGTCTTGTGCTGTAATCTCCTGGGTTGTAATAGGCTCACCTCTACAGAATCTTGCCAAATTTCTCACTAAACAACTCCAGCCCTACACAGAATCCATCACCTCACACGTACAAAACTCTTTCCACTTCATAGAAACAATAAAGAAACAAAACCTACAAACCGGTGACCTACGCGTGAGCTTTGATGTCATACCCCTCTTCACCCAAGTACCTATTAAAGAAGACAGCCATCCAAAACAAATACAACCCCCCTAAGCACAACCTAGATCTGACCAACCACTGCCTAACCAACTCATACTTCATCCACAATGGACAGAGATACAAACCGATAGAAGGAGCACCTATGGGATCACCCCTCTCACCTGTCATCGCCAACCTATACATGGAACACTTTGAAACCAATGCTCTAGACAAATCCAAGCCACAAACTCTGGCTTAGATATGTAAAGGACACTTTCATAATTTGGCCACATGGGAAAGAAAAACTGGACAACTTCCTCACACATCTCAACAGCCTACACCCCAAAATATAATTCACCATGGAAACAGAAGCCAACAACCAACTTCCTTTCCTGGATATCCTAATTTACAACAAGCCCAATGGCTCCCTAGGACACACCATCCACCAGAAGAAAACACACACCAACTGCTACTTAAACGCACAATCCCATCACTACCCTGCACAGATCAACTCCGTAGCCAAGATCCTCATCTCCAGAACCGAACGCCTAGCTGACAAAGACCACCTGAGAACAGAATTACACACCCTCATTTCCAATGGATTCCAAAGAAACACAATTACCAGCCTAATCCTAAAGGAGACACCCCCAGAAACCGAGACACAGAAGAAGACAACGGTATCGCCCTCCTCCCCTATATCAAAGGCACCACAGATAAAATCAGCAAAATTCTCCTCAAACACAATATCAGGACAGCCTTTGGCAAAAAATAGCCAACATCCTAAGAAACCCCTTTGACCAAAAAATAGCCAACATCCTAAGAAACCCCAAAGACAAGATCCAGCTAGAAAACCAAGGAGTTTATGAAATACCATGCAACAATTGCCCAGCCACATACATTGGACAAACCAACAGTAGAATAAATGCACGCCTCACAGAACACAAGAACGCAGTCAGAAAAGAAGAAAATTCTTCCTCCCTTTTCCAGCACCTTAAAGCCACAGGACATGAAATTAATTTTGAGGGAACCAAATTAATCTCCAATACTGAACACTTCAACAAGAGAATAATCAGGGAAGCGATTGAAATAGAGAAACATCCCCATAACATGAATAAACGGGACGATGCCTCCTGCCTACCAGACATTTGGAAACTAGCCCTTATCAAAAACGAGCCCTAGCCACGAAAACAACACCGGACCCAAAACAACACATGATGCCACCAACAATCTCCCTCACCAGACTCAAATCCAAACCCACCCCAGAGATGAAAGGCAACCACTGTCCAGAAACCAGATCATGGCTGCATCACCAGCTGCCACACACCCCGACCCCCAACCAAGTAAACTGACACACGCCATAAACATAGAGCCAGGCCTCAAACTCAGAGCCAAACCAAAACCCAGAAGGTCACATCACAGCCCCCCGCTCAGGATATCACATTACAGAACTCAGGAGGTTACACCACAAAATCTCAGGATGTTGCAACACAGCCAACGACCCAGGAGATTACAACACAAAACCCAGGATGTCAAAACAATAGAACTCAGACGGTCATCTCACAGCCCATTACCCAGGTCATTACAACCCAGGAGATTACAGCACAAGACCCAGGATGTCAAAACAATAGAACTCAGAAGGTCATCACACAGCCCATTACCCAGGTCATTACAACCCAGGAGATTACAGCACAAGACCCAGGATGTCAATAGAACTCAGAAGGTCATCACATAGCCCATTACCCAGGTCGTTACAACACAGGAGGCTGATAGAAATACAGCCAATACCTCAGCCACACATGTTCTTAAGAAAAAGCCAGCCAACCTGCAAACATCAACTCCATCAGCCAATCAAGAAATGACAACACAGCCAACCTCCCCACCAGTATATATAGGGAGATGGCAGATCATGCTTGCTCGCACAAGCACTTCAAAATGAAAGCGGCTTCCCCGGGCTCCAGAGGTTCTCTGGGAGCCAGTAACAGGCCCATTTCTGGCCTTTCTGAACTTCCAGGAGGCCCATTTTTCACCCTTCCCGAGCCTCCCCATGCATCCTGAACTTACTTGCATCCAAAATGGGCTGCGTGGGGACTCCTGGAGGGTCAGTAGGGCCATCCAGGAGTGGGATTTGGGTTTCTCTGAATTGTTTGGGTTCCCTGCGAACCCCCAGCAACCCACCCCTATATATATGTTTACCTATATCTGGGCATTCAGTCAGTGGCCCATTTATTTTTCCATTAGAAATTGATGTTAAAATTGTTGAGCAGTTTTTATGCAAGTGCCACTGGGGCTTCCTTGATTTGAGTCTTCTAGCTCATAAGAATCCACTGTAACTACATAGCCAAAAAGGCATTTTGTTAACCTAATATTACGTAGCTTTTTCTCTGATAATATCACACTACTAACTAGAGCGTACAAAACATTTGCTAGACCAATACTCGAATACAGCTCATCAGTCTGGAACCCACATTACGTATCTGATATTAACACAGTTGAGAAAGTCCAAAAATATTTCACAAGAAGAGTTCTCCACTCCTCTACTTGTTGTAGAATATCTTATGCCACCAGACTTGAAATTCTAGACTTAGAAAATCTAGAACTATGCCGCTTTCGGTCCGATTTAAGTATAGTATATAAAATTATATATTGCAATGTCCTACCTGTCAATGAATACTTCAGCTTCAGCTTCAACTATAACAATACAAGAACAAACATAAGATACAAATTCAAGGTAAACCTCACCAAACTTGATTGCAGGAAATACAACTTCATCAACAGAGTGGTCAATGTCTGGAATACTCTACCTGACTCTGTGGTTTTTTTCCCCAAACCCCAAAAACTTTAGCCTTAGACTGTCTACTATTGACCTCACCCCTTTCTTAAGGGGTCTGTAGGGGGTATGCATAAGTGCACCAATGTGTCTATTGTCCCTGTCCTATTGTTTCTTTTTATTATTCTTATTCTTATTTCATGTATTCATAACTATGTTTATACTTATACCTGTTATCTTATAATCGCTTGACAAAATAAAATAAATAAATAAATAAATGAGGAACGTCAGCATGCATTGATAGGAGTTGTTCAGAATTTTTCTGTATTCTCTCATTAGTGCATCTTGCCACAGTAATAGCTAATATATCTTAACATTGTGATGGGAGATTTGCTGTCCAATGTTATGACTTGAAGATCCTTTATATTTATCCTTCCTTATGCTTCTTCATTTTTAAATTGGACAGAATTTAAATAAAATTACAAAGAGACCAATAATAGAAAAGGCTGATCATTATAGACATGGACTGTGCCAGTTTAGCATAGTGCACATATAGGCACTATATATGAGTTAGGAATTGAGTTTGACTCTTATCACCAAATAGTTGTTCAAGAAACAGAATATCTCGAGATGAAATAGGTTGTATTTGCATTTGAATGATATGCAAAATACTGTACAAAAATACTTTTTCAAGCACAAATGTATATGCTACTTTTTGAAACAACCTTTAAGAAAAGAGCATTGTGGAAATTATATGTGATCACTCAACAGTGAAACACTGGTGAGTGGGCACAGTACCACCTGCATTTTCTGCATTGCATGAAAAAAATACATCTTCCTTTCCCTGTCCTCACCACTTTCTATAGAGGGACAATCGACAGCATCCTGTCATATGGCATTACAATCTGGTTTGGAATCTGTCTGTTTCAGACAGGAAGGTGGTTCAGGCAGTGGTGAGGATGGCAGAAAAGATTATTGGTGGTTCACTTCCTTCTATCCAGGACATAGCATATAAACGATGCTTGAGCAGGGTCCGCAGTCTTGGTGCAAATGTTCTTAGTGTACATAAAAGAAAAGATACATACATCAAGAGTCAAGAATCATCAGGCACAACACTTCATAATAGTCATAGGGCACAATAAGCAATCAAATCATACTAGGAAACAGTCAACATAAATCATAAGGATACAAGCAACAAAGTTACAGTCTCAAAGTTATATATAACAAAGCGATATATATACACACACAGACATATCTATGCATATACACATATATACATGTGTATGTATAGGTGTGTATATATGTGTGTGTGTGTTTTCTTATGTTTTTGCGGGTATTTATATGTATGGTATTCAGCTTTGTTCGGGTATTTTCCCACGTCTTTATAGTTGTGCTTTTAAAGTTGTAGCAACGTTTCAGCAGAATCTCATCTGCCATCATCAGGTTCGGGTGTTGGGTTCGTCTTCGTCGTGTGTGTGTCAGGTGTTGTCAGCTGTCATTTATTAGGAAGCTAGGTTTCATCTGGGTGGCTGGCTGGAGTGTATTTGGACTGGCTAAACCCCAACCAGCCATAAGCCAAGTAAGCACCAGGGCACAAACAGACACCCCCTGATACCTCCAGCCCAAACATACCCCATCCATCCATCCAGATGAAACCTAGCTTCCTAATAAATGACAGCTGGCCATTGACCCAAAGACAAGCCGTGCTGAAAGCCCCCAATACACAAAACACAATGTTACCAGCTAATCAAGACCAAAAAATGCTACAAAACAGACAGAAGATATTACAAACAGCAATCAAGCAGAACACAGCCAATTTCAAGACCAATAAACACAGACCAAGACTCCCAACCAATCAGAATGAAGAAAAAACCATTCAAACAAAGCACAAGGCTAGCACCAAATTTAAATACAAATACTTGTAAACATGCAAGACTTATGCTCACAAAACATTATTTCTGAAAGACAGAATAAATGAAATCTAAATCTTTGAAGCTGTTGAAAGATTAGAGTTTGCACAAGAGTTCTTGGAAGGCTGAAGTTTTATGGCTCTTCTAATCAGCAGCAACAACATATTTTACAGGAGGGTTATTCTCTAACTGTTCTTAAATCAGCATATTTTTGCAAGCTCACATTCAAAGGCAATATGTCCAAAGAGGGAAGCCACAGTTATCTGGTGCTAAGAACAGCAGTTTGTCTATTCATTTTTATTTTCACTCACTGAGAACTCAAAGCTGGCTGAGATCTCTGGCTTAGTTGTCAATGATCATCTGAGCTTCCAAAGTCTGCAGAAACCTGACTCAGGTAGCTCTACAGTGTTCAGTTCTAGGGGAAATTTACTTGAGAGTAATAGATTTACTTAGGAGTAAACCTTTTTGTGTGGTCACAATTTTAAGGTGACCAATAGGCCAGGACTGAGATTTTAAAGACAGAAGAATAGCAACACCAGAACTACAGCAATTATCTGACAAAGTCAGATTATTTTTTTTAATTGGTCTTTCTTGGTGGTCCAAATTTGTCCCCAAAACTGCATAGCACCTGATCCTTTGGGAATACAATCCAGTACTGTTTGTTTCTTTTTTGTTCTTCTATATTTGCAGGTATTGTATATGGACTCTGTTTCTGCCCTCACCATCTTTAATCATAATTGTTTATTCTCCTTGTATACCACCATTCAATACTGACCCAAGGTGGTTTACAACACAATTAACAAAAGCATCCATAGCAGTTAAAAATGCCCACATTTAATATAAATAAACAACCAAGAGCTAATCAAAATCCCAATACAAGGACAAGTTATAGTCGTAATAATGAAAGATAAACAATAATCAAGCCAAGTAAAACGATGTGAATAATTAAATCAATTCCAGTAATTCAAAGTGAACTGAATTAAACAAACAATTCAGCCAAATGTTCTTCAGAAATATTCTGTCTTGAATAGCTTCCAAAATGTTAGAAAGGATGATTTTAATACTACAGGAGAGTATTACACAAGATTAGAGAGGCAACATTCCCTTTACTTCATAAAATTAAGGAATGACCAAAAGTGTCTCCTGAAAAGAAGAATAGAGCAAAGTATCATCTTTATAATAAAACAGCTTTCAGAAATAGCTAACTGAAATGTATTATTTTGAGTTAGGGATAGGGTGATGACAGCTCCAACTAGTTTTTATGTGCAAAGAATCATATTGATCTTGATAAGCAAATTAAGACTTGGATTCCCAAGGCAGCATAGATTAAAATTACACCAGAGTCTGAAACAATTAAAATGTCTAATAAACACAACACCTAAAACATCATATTAAACTAATTAAAAATCTGGGGGCTAGGAAAGATTATATAAGATTAGCATACCATATTCATAATGATCAGTTATTATCAGTGTTCTTGATGCATTATGGTGTCCTTGTTGAATTTTCCATGCTATCTTCTAGAACAGGTCCACTGTGAACTGCAGTAATCTATGTGAGAAATCATCAGCATTCAAGACTATCTATATGCAATGGGGTTACAGTATAACTTTGTGTCCCAGCCTAGTCTAATAAGAGATGATTTGTGCCATAGAAGGCACTTACATTTCTCCATGTTTTTAGAGGCAGTCTCAAATTATTGCATCTGAACTTTTGAGGTGAATGCATTCCTTCCAAAATAAATTGAATGCCAGCCACAAGACCATCTTCTGTCTCCTCTGAACTGAGCTGTATACTTCGGTAGATCTCATTCAGCCCTTCCATTGCCTCATTTGGAAGAAAAGGAAAAATAGAGCTACATGTCATGAGATAACAATGATCTATTGCTCTAAGTCTTTGAATGAACTCATTGTGCAGCTTCAGATTGATGTTGAAAAACATAGTGATAAAATGAAGGTTTGCAGTAGTCCACAGAATAAACATCATGGGATTAAGTGGTTATCCCACAGCATCATCCTATGAAAGCAACTAGTCAGAGAAGTGGGAAACTATCAGATAAAACAAGTGAAACTAATTATTGTCCACACCTAGCTTGGATCACATCATTATACCAGTGTACAGTGATGTAGTTAAAGTATTAATCCAGGACTCAGAAACTCCATGTTCAAGTCAACCCACAACTATGGAAGCTCATTGTGTGACTTTTTGGTTACCCTTTTTCAGCCCAACATATCTCACAGAGTTTTTGTTGCTGGATGTGGGGGAGAGGAATCTATTGCAATCCATCCGGATCTGGAGACACGTCATCCTAGTGAATCTAATATCCTTGCAGAGAGGAATGCTGATTGTAAATCTAAATCTTGTCACCATCTTTAAGACTGGGAATTTTGTGACACTGGTATATACTGTAAATACTCTAAGCCAGGGGTGTCAAACTCGATTTAAGTGAGGGCTGCATCAGGGTTGTGTTTGATCTCGGGGAGGGGTGTGGGGCGTGACTGAGGTGGGCCTGGGCATGGCCAGCTTGACGTCACTCGCTGAGGCTCCGTTTTCAGCCGTGATAGTCTCCTGCAGCCCTCTGCCAGCGAAAACGGAGCTTGGGGAGGCCAAGAGTGGCCCTCCCAAGCTTCATTTTTTCTGGCAGAGGCACCGCGGGTCAGTCCTTCAATGTTTCCAGGGTGGCCCCCTGGGCCAAATCTAAACACCCTGCAGGCCGGATCCAGCCCATGAGCCTTGAATTTGACACCCCTGCTCTAAGCAGACAAAGAATTCAAGTCACAGATGGAAGTTACAGACCATTGTTAATGGTATTGCTGGTTAATCAATAATGTTTTCTTTAAAGGACAACAACCTTAACTGCAAAACTATTTATTATAAAGTTCTGGTGATCCTAGCAATTAACCAGCTCTCAACTTAGGATACACCGGCTTGATGTTTAAATAATACACTATGATTGTTGGGAAAGGTATTCTTTGTTCTTGCTACATTCTTCTTGGCACGAAAACATTAAGCTATGAACAGCTATCCAATAATTTCTATTTAAACTGGGGGAGAGAGACAGAGAAGAAAGAGAGCAGTGAAATGAATAAATTTTGAATGTTCAGGTGTGATAACAAAATAAATGATACCTTTTTGTTATAAGTAAACACAGCACTGATATATTTCTCAGCAGCAGCAAATTATTCTGTATCTTTTGTGAAAAATTACTGGTTTCGGCAGGAATAAAGGAAAAAAACTATGTGACTTGTTTTAGAAAATGAGGGCCTTTAAGCTTAGAGTGTTATTATTAGTTACAAAAGGTAGGGAGAAGGGACTCGTTCATTTCTTTTATGTAATTATGAAGTAGCTTTTCCTCTGAAATCAAAAGGAATTCTGTAATTGCTCTCATTGAGATGAGAAGTTCATGTCTTCTGATGTTCTTTATCAGAAAGTACTAACACATGCCTCTATAGTCTATATTAGTATTCAATTTTTTTCTACCAGGAACTGTACATCTAGCAATGTGTACCTTAAAAATATGAATTATTTTCTAGGAGAAGGAGAGTGGAAAGGAAAAGAGAGCAATTAAAACCCCTGTAGCCTGATTTCTATGATCTTTAGAAAGTGAGTCTTAAAGGAACAGGAAATGACTCTGCTTTATCCCCTATTCCCATCCTTACTACTGCAAATACTAAATAAATAAAAATGTTATTCTTAAAGCTACTTTAGTCAATGCTTATTGAACTGCAAGGAAGGCTTGGGAAACTGGCATGGGGAAAATATTTTTCAAGTGATGTAAAGTGCAAGAATGCATGCTTCATTCTCGGCTGTTTCTTTAAGACGTTCAAAGCCTCCTTAAGTATCCTAGCTTAGATACAAACACATAATATATAGGACAGATGATATGATTGATATATGATATATGTGTATTATATATACATAGATATATACACACAGTTACACACACACACACACACATTATATGTGCAGGTAGTCTTTGACTTACAACCATAATTGACCCCCCAATTTTTTTTTGCTAAGTGAAACATTTGTTAAGTGAGTTTTGTCCCATTTTATGACTTTTCTTGCCACTGTTAAGTGAATCCCTGCAATTGTTAAGTTCGTCACTCAGTTGTTAAATGAATCTGGATTTCCCATTGACTTTGCTCATCAGTAGGTCACAAAAGGTGATCACATGACCTCGGGACACTGTAACCAAGCATCTGAATTTTGATCATGTGACCATGGGGATGCAATGGTCATAAGTGTGAAAAATGGTCAAAAGTCACTTTTTTCAGTGCCATTGTAACTTTGAATGGTCACTAAATGAACTGTTGTAAGTCAAGGACTACCTGTATCGTATATACATATATAAATAGTTCTTGATTTACAGTCATTTTGTTTAGAAATCATTCAAAGTTATAACAGCACTAAAAAAATTAACTTATGACCGATCATCATAATTACAACTGTTGAAGCATCCCATGGTCATGTGATCAAAATCCAGTCTCTTGGCAACCGACCTGTATTTATGACGATTGAAGTGTCCTGGGGTCATGTGATCACCTTTTGCCATCTTCTGTCAAGCAAAGTCAGTGGAGAAGCCAGATAGCAGTAGCCCTTAGATTTATATACTGCAGGGGTCTTCACAGCCTTGACAGCCTTATGGACTTCACCTCCCAGAATTCCTCCTCCAGTCGTGTTAGCTCAGGAATTCTGGGAGTTGAAGCCCACAAGTCTTAAAGCTGTCAAGTTTGAAACTTTAAGCTGTGTAGACTTCAACTTCCAGATTTCCCCAACCAGCAGGAAGTCCTGGGAATTGAAATCCACATTTTAAAGCTCCTGAGATTGGGAAACAGCTCTGTGAGATCAGAGGAATTTTTTTTAATCATTTGATTTTGGAAAGTGTAATTGGAGTTATTTGAGGATGGCATCTCTGCATACAAAGCAGATGCTTTGCTACTCAGCTATGTTCTTTCCTGAAGGTTAAATCCCAAGATGTCCATGCTACAAATTAAAGCTTGCATGCCTCACAGCTTCAATCCAAATTATGTTGGAAATTGCAGGTTGTTAGTGTGTTCAGAATCTCATAGTATTTATAATCACATTTATAATGTCCTAAGAGGTTATTTAAGCCTAAACTTGTTTTTCCACAGTTGGTGAGAAGGAAGTCATTTTCATAACACATTTTTTAAAAAATTCAAAAACTCCCAACACCCAATCCTGTATTCCAATCATACATACTTATAGGGATTTTCTATCAGTGCTCTGTCCAAGGACAAGAAACATAAAGAGCAACAATAGGGGAATAGGAGATAAGAGCATTAGGTCCAATAAGAGAAGAGCACAGAACCTTTAGCTGCAAATAAGGCAATGAAAGCATGCAATGATAGCATGGACTTCAATTAAGAAGGACCTTACTTCTAACTAAATACTTGCAGATGCTTTGCATTACGAAAACACAGATGTCCATTTATTTTGTTTATATCTAACTTTTAGTTGAATTCAAATTGAGCAGTTCCCATTCATACAACATGCTTAACTAGGTCAAGAGCCTAGGGTATTCGTGTAAACACCTAATCAGCAGTGTGGGATGAAGGGAGATAGTTTTAGATCTCCATGTAGTCTTGGGACTGTTGGAGCCTAATTAACTGAACTCCAATTAACGGAGTGATACAAACAGCATCAAACAATTCTAAAACAAGAGACAGTCCGGCCTTGAAAAATGGGCTTCTGAGGAGCCGTCTTTCTATCTCCTTTTAACATTGCACCTTTTCAACCATCCAGAGGATAGCAGTGGGATAAAAAAAAAGCTGTGGCTAAATTAAATATGGTGCTGGCTCCAGTTGGGCCACTCTGGATATTGAAACATTTGCTGGGAAGGAAGCCAGAAAGTAACAGCTGCTCAGTTTCCTGTATGGCAGGTGGGAAGGTAAAAAACACTGACCCTTCCTGATTCATGATTGACTGGGTCATTAGTATCATATATTGCTGGCACACAAGTTGTGTCAATTAAATACGGAGCACTAATTTGGTCCATTGTGTCATTGGAACATGGCCAATGTACCTCTTTTAAAGGTTTCGTTACCATTTGACTCCACCATTTATACCTTTTCCTCACTGTATCTCTGCATCAGGGGTCTCAAACTCATGTCGTCATAGCAGCGCCATGTGACATATCAGGACTCCCCCTCCCTTCGCTAAACTGGGCAGGGCCAACACTTGACGCATCTAGCCCACGGGCCATGAGTTTGACACCCCTGCTCTACACACTTCCCTAAGGAGAAATGACACCCTACCTTTTTCAAAAAGAAAACTGACTAGTCTAGTGTTTCTCAACCTGTGATCCATGTACTCCTGTGGGGGCATGCAATATCATCTCAGGGGGTCCACAAAGGCTCAAAGAAATTTTATGATTTAAATCTTGAGTTAAGTTTTGTGGGTAAGTGGCCAGGGGTCTGTGGCCACCAAAGGTATTTTTTAAAGGGTCCATGGTGACGAAAAGGTTGAGAAACACTGGACTAGGCTATTTCTTTGATGCAGAGAAGCCTAACAATATTTTCAACAGATTTGACCATAAAGGAATTTGAAGACCTCAACACAGTGCAGCAACTGTGTGATGCAGAGATGACAAACATATTGTAGTTTGTTCCCTTATTCCAGGAGTCCCCAAACTTGGCAACTTTAAGACTTGTGCACTTGGGAGTTGAAGTCCACAAGTCTTAAAGTTGCCAAGTTTGAAGACCTCTGCCTTATACCCTAAGTATATGGAGGCTTGTCCCATGTTGTCTTTAACATTTTTACTGAAATAAAAGAAAATTCACTCAACAAATCCTAGAAAAAACAGTAAAATATAATTTTCAATGATACACCATGGTTTAAATGCAACACATGAAGTAATTATAATATGACTACGAATGTATCCCAAGAGACCTAAGGCCAAGTTGAAGACAACCATCTATCCAAGTCCTTGCTAAGAGTCAGCATGGACTGATGTAATAAACATATGAAATGTATGACAAATAGTTAAACCCCCATTTTGACAAGTGCCTTCTCTAATAAAGTAGTTTAAGTATTGTATATAGCCAAGCTTTGAGAAAAAGGAGAGAAGCAGATCTGCCATTCCCAAAGCAGGTTTTAGGATTCTTAAGCAATTTTTAGGTCAGGTAAAAAGTTCTCTTTTTTAAAACAAACTAACTAACTAACAAAAACTTACAAACAATCCCTCAGATGTTCAGCAATGTTGAAAAAAGAAAGTAAGAACAAGAAAAGGAAAAATATCCTATAATGAAAGACAAATGTCACAGAAGAGAAGCTGGCACAGAGAGGAAGAGAATATTCCACCACGAAAATTCAGAGAATAAAATATCTATTTCTGGCAGAAGCTGCACAAATCTGAAACCTAACAACTTCATGAACGAAGGCAAATATACATGTGCCAAGATAATGTTGCAGGATCTAATATGGGTCAGTCATCGGGACCAGAGGTTTAGGCTTCCAAGTTTTTGGACTTGTGCTGGAAGCCCATCCTCAGGCACCTCTCTCTTCTCTCTGTTAAAAGAGAAGTTCCCTGAGGATGGGCTCCAGCACAAGTCCAAAAACTTGGAAGCCTAAACCTCTGGCCCCAATGACTGACCCATATTGGATCCTAACAGTTTAATCAAATATCTCTAGGACTCATTTACTTCTGGACATTTTTAATCAGACTGATTGCTATTTATGACTAAGATAACAATAGTTTGATTCACTTAAAACAGGTTTCATATTGTTTAACTGCTAGACCAATGCTTTGATAATTGTTCTGTCCTTGCCCTTAATTACCTCTCTCCTTTTGACCCCTTATCAAAAAATGATAAGCATATAAGTTGCTCATTGCATTCTTTCTTCTTGGCAGAAATTGGAGTAAACAATCACCCTAAATATCTCCATTCAAACCATGGAGAAGGAAAAGGTAATCTTAAAATAATATACCATTAAATCAAACATGCCCTTAGGAAAATGGGAATCCCAAAACATTGCATTGATCTCATATGAAACCCATACACAGGTCAAGAAGCTACACTGTGGACAGAAATGATGAAACAGACCAACTGCAGGTCAGCAAAGGAACGAGACAAACTGTGTTAAAATTTTGATGCTCTTTGATGCCTAGTTGGGCAATGAAATGTCTGCAAGCAGACAACTAAACTCAGAGAGTACTAAGGACTCCACAATTCAACCCTGAGCAACATATACTCTCTTGTACTGAACCTATATGTTGAATATGTATGCAGGGAAGCTGGATCAGAAAACAAACATAACTTTAAAGCTGCAGGAAGCTGATGACACTGCCCTGATAACTGAAAATGGAAGTTATCCGGAAGCTTTAATAGCAAAAGTCAAGGAGCATGGTGTAAAAATGAGGCAAAGATGAAATACAAAGAAGATTGTACTAATGGCAATGGATAGAAATTAGCCTTAGAACTGGCAGGGAAGACACTGAAGAGGTACACAGCTTCTTTTCTTTAGGACTGACTCAACAGTAAAGGAATCAAGGAATATATTTCAGAGTAGACTTTGGTAGAATAACAATGAAAGCCCTGGAAAAGATATTCAAATGATGTTTCATTTAATGACCATAATAAAAACAGTTGTATAATTGGGTCTGGTCACATAGTGCCTTAACTTATGACCACAATGATCTATGATTAAAATCTCAGGCTCCATTATGGTCATAAATTGAGGAATACCTATAAATCTTGTTAATGAATCAAAAGTAGATGGCAAATTTTGAAAGATGCAAAATAATAATGTTAAGTAACATTGTTTTTTATATTTTGTCTATCTCAAAGAAAAACCACTTTTTGACAGAGTATTAAATTTCAGCATAATAATGTAAGGAAAATGATGGAACCGTAAAGTTTATGCAAAGCTAAATGCCTATGAATCAAAACAGATTTCAACATACTCTTGTTCCCTTTTTTTTTCTTTTACTAAGCTAAGTACTTTATTAAGCCCATTCAGAGTGTCACTGAACTGCTCCTTTACTTCTGATGACTGCACTTCATGAAAATGTGTGCTTTTAAAGGAAAAGTGTTAGTCAGAAAATGTGCTACTAGACTCTTTCTGATCAAAATAATTTAGCAATATGTTGTGGGGAATAATCAGAGAGGCTTCTCCAGGTGTAATATTATTTTTCCAGTAAAATAACACAATCTCTTCTAGTTGCAGAGAAGCAACTTATTCAGTCAGCCTTATGGCAGTGATTTATGTTCTAGGAATCTATTTAGGAAACCTCCCTACATTCTGAACTAGAGAAAATCACTCTCTTCAGCTCTGCATACTTGACAGAAAAGAGAGGAAATCTCAGGAAGTGGTAGCTAATGGGTGATGGTTTTGGAGACTATATAGTGTCTAGATGAATCAGTACCTAGAATCGGATACCTCCATAAATAGCAATAGCGTTTAGATTTATGTACTGCTTCAGAGTTTTACAGCCCTCTCTAAGCAGTTTACAGAGTCTGCATATTGCCCCCAACAATCTGGGTCCTCATTTTTACTGACCTCAGAAAGATGGAAAGCTGAATCAAAATCTTGAGCCAGTAAGACTCGAAATGGTAAACTTCTGGCAGTCAGCAGTCAGCAGAATTAGCCTGCAATTCTGTGACATGGTGCTACCACAATCGGGAAGTAGAAGGACCTTTTCAAGATATCCCAGAGAAGTAACCAACAAGAAATTGATATTTTGTCCGAATACTCTGACATGACACCCAGTTTTGGATACTCTATGTTTTAGAGCCTCGTCACAGGGAGGCGGAGCCGATACGATGATTCTGCCCCAGGCACCTGATGGACCCGGATAGGTTCCTGATGGAGCTTGGGCCATTTCCCGGTGTTCGAACACACGATTCGGTTGAGGACCTGGTGGCCCCCTGGGATAGGGTGGCGGCTGGGGCCCTTGACCAAGTCGTGCCCTCGTGGCCTCTGACCCGATGCCGATCCCATTCAGCTCCATGGTGTTCTGAGGAGCTGAGGGAGATGAAGTGCTGGAAAAGACACCTAGAAAGTGGTTGGAGGGCCACCCACTCCGGATCTGACCGAACACTATTGCGGTCCTATATTAGGACCTATTTAGTGGCGGTAAGGGCGGCAAAGCGTTCTCACTTTTCCGCCCTTATCGCGTCACAGGAAATCACCCAGCCACCCTTTTTAGGGTGACCCGCTCCCTCTTAGAAGTGGGAGCACAGGAGGATCCTTTGCAGGAACGGGCTGAGGATTTTTTGAATTTTCTGCTGGACAAAATCACTCAGATCCGGGATGGGTTGGACTCTGACTGGGCAACTCTGGATGGGGGGTCGGGGACGGAGTTTGGGGAGGTCATCTGGGCAGAGTTTGATCCTGTGACCCCCAAGGATGTGGACAGGATGCTGGGTGGGCTTAATGCTACCACATGTTTACTGGATCCGTGTCCCTCCTGGCTGGTATTGGCCACTCGGGAGGTGACACAAGGTTGGTTCCAGGGTATTATTAACGCTTTCTTGAGTGAGGGGTCTCTGCCTGCTGCCTTGAAAGAGGCGGTAGTGAGACCCTTCCTCAAGAAACCGTCCCTGGACCCAACCTTGTTATCTAACTATCGTCCGGTCTCCAACCTTCGCTTTGTGGCGAAGGCTGTTGAGAGTGTGTGGCATGACAGCTTCCCCAGCACCTGGATGAAGCTGTCTATTTGGATCCACGCCAATCAGGTTTCAGGCCCGGGTACACAAGGAGACGGCGTTGGTCGCGTTGGTGGATAATCTCTGGAGGGCCCGTGACAGGGGTTATTCCTCTGTCCTGGTCCTGTTAGATCTCTCAGCGACTTTTGATACTGTCGACCACAGTATCTTATTGCAGCAGCTGGGAGGGCTGGGAGTGGGGGGCACTGTTCTACAGTGGTTCTCCTCCTTCCTCTCCGACCGCTCGCAATTTGTGTTGGCAGGGGGGCAGAGATCGACTCCAAGGCCCCTGATTTGCGGGGTTCCTCAGGGGTCGGTGCTCTCGCTCCTACTGTTCAACATTTATATGAAGCCGCTGGGTGAGATCATCCGTGGCTTTGAGGTAGAGTTTCAACAGTACGCTGATGATACTCAGTTGCACATTTCTATCCCAGGCCATCCCGACAAAGCCATGGAAGTGATGGCCCGGTGCCCGGAGGCTGTGCGGGGTTGGATGGGGCGGAACAGGCTTCAGCTCAACCCAGCTAAGACCGAGTAGCTGTGCTTCCCGGCATCCCAATACAGCCAGCTAGTTCCTTCGCTGGTTGTTGGGGGGGGGGGGGGAAATTCTTGCCCCCACAGAGAGGGCGTGCAATCTGGGTGTCCTCCTGGACGTATGGCTGTCATTAGAAGACCATATAGTGGCTGTCGCCAGCGGGGCTTTTTGTCAGGTCCGTAGGATCTACCAGTTGCGGCCCTTTCTGGATCGGGATGCACTTCGCACAGTCACATCTGCCCTCGTCATCTCCCACCTAGACTATGCCAATGCTCTCTACATGGGGCTCCCCTTAAAGAGCACCCGAAGGCTCCAACTGGTGCAGAATGCTGCCGCGTGGGTGGTTTTGGGGGCTTCTCGGAGCTCCCATATTATGCCACTCTTGCGCGAGCTGCATTGGCTCCCAGTGGTTTTTCGGGTGCGTTTCAAGGTGTTAGTTACCATCTTTAAAGCGCTCCATTGCTTGGGACCTGGGTATCTACAGGACCGCCTACTGCCACCATCGATCTCCTGTCAGCCAGTGTGCTCCCATAGAGCAGGTCTCCTCGGGGTGCCACTGGCTGGACGGCTGGCGACTCCGAGGATGCGTGCCTTCTCGTTGGGGGCACCCTCGCTCTGGAACGAACTACCCCTGGAAATGAGGACCATCCCTGACCTTTTGACCTTCCAGCACGCGTTGAAAACTCACCTATTTCATCAAGCCGGTCTGGCCTAGGGTTTTTATAGGGTTTTAATTGGTTTTAGTTTTTAAATCCTAGTTTGATTTTTATCTTTCAGCCACGATATTTAATCTTTTAATTGTTTTTAAATATTGTATTGTTACTGCATTTTTAATTTGGCTGTACACCGCCCCGAGTCCCGCACGGAGAGGGGGCGGTATATAAATCTAATAAACCTAAACCTAAACCTAGTGCATGTCCATTATTGAAGTAAGCTTGTATACTCGATTTACCAGCAAAACCAACAATTTCTTCATCAAGGACACCATTTGTTCTTTCAGACTAGATGAATTACAAATAATAGGGAACAAAGTGAACAAATAGGGGAAATCCTTTATTGACCAGGGTTTTTTTCCCTCATCTAAATGCTCGCTTGTGTAAGATCCGAAAAAAACTGTTTCTTACAGTCATGCTGTGGTGCGTGTTAGACTTCTGATGTGAAGCTCTGGCAGTGAGAGAAACTTTTCAGTTGTGTTGGGAAGTCTGTCAGCTTCCTTTTTGTGAAAGACCAGGGAGATCTGGTTTTCCTAGTTATAGGATGCTGAGAAATGTTATGAGGAAGCAAACATTAGCAAGCTGCAATAGCGCTATCAGGGCTTTAATGTGGGAGGTGATAGGATGCACAGCATTGCACAAATACTTCTTATCATATAAAGAAGGGACTTTCACAGAGGAAGAAAAATAATCTCCTGAAGAAAAGAGCTACTGGGTTCTGAAGGAAATCAATGACATCTGCTTCGCAGCATGCAGATGCCATGCCAACAGTTTTGCCTGTGGAGAGGAAACTCACAAAAAGTTGTGTGTATGTTCAATCAGTGGGTGCCCACCACTTCCTCCTATGCTGCCTGATATAGGTCATGCTATACACAGCTTGTGTCTATTTAAAACATTCTTCCCCCCACCCTACCCTCCTTTTCCTTTAAACTTTGCAAAGTCCATACTAACAGCACACACCCTTAGATAGATGAATTGTGTAAAAATATTCAACAGTGTGTTTTTTGTTGCTTCTGCTTCTGTTTTTAGTTCTGAGGACATAAAAATGATATTTTTATTAACTCCAAAAAAAAAAAAGGAAAGCGAGGCAAACATTTGGCCATCATGTCTGGATTTCACGTGAGATGGCAGACTGCTAGTTTGTTTTTACTGTCAGTAGCCATCTAAGTCGAGCTCCAGTCTTCATAAATATCTCCATTGATCTAAGCTCAACTATTGCAAAATATTAAGATTCTGGTCCTCAAAGTTTTGCAGATGCTTTACTATTCTTGTCTGTTAGGTCATACTGCATTTTCTTTCTTTCTGAAGCCTCAGAATTCATTATAGGTTTGTCCTTACAAGAGATTTAACTGAAAGGTATACTCTGGAAGAAGTAAACATAGAAGAAGTATACCCAGTATTTGAGGGGCCACCACACAGAAGAGGGTATCAATTTATTTTCCAAAGCACCAGAAGGCAAGATAAAAATGAATGGATGGAAATTAACCAAAGAGAAAAGCAACATGGAATTAAGGAGAAACTTCCTAACAGTGAGCACAATTAACCAGTGGAACAACTTGCCTTCAGAAATCATGGGCGCTCCATCATGGGAGGTTTTTAAGAAGAGAATGGACAGTCACTTGTCTGAGATGGTATAGGCTCATCTGAGATGGTTGAGGCGGGGGCTGGATTAGAAGACTTCCAAGGTTTCTTCCAGCTCTGTTCTGAAACTGAAATCGAACAGCATGTCTAGATGCTGCTCAAGTTGTAGATGATCAGCAAGACAGAATAATGCCCCAAGTCCTCTTTCTGTGATGTGGGACTGAGCAGCATAATACATACACAAAGAGATTTCTGGAAGAGGGAAAGGTAGATGCATCAGATGCAAATAACATAATTTGTGTCATCTTTTCCTAGATGCCTATATGCCTTTAGTCCATAAAGAATCTGAATTTCCACTGCAAATTATCTGCAAATTCCCAAAGTGAAATAAAAATTTAAAAATTAAACCAAACAGAACTCCCATTATTTGACCCCTTGTGAGAAAACTCATCACAATTCAATATTTTTTCACCAGATTTTGCAATTTGCCCAGATGATGTTACCTACTCATCCTCAGTGTGCCACAGTGGTTATAGTGCAGTACTGCAAGCTATTTTTGCTGACTGCTGGCTGCAATTTGGCAGTTCAAATCTCATCAAGATTGATTCAGCCTTCCATCCTTCCAAGATGGGTAAAATGAGGACCCAAATTGTTGGGGGCAAATAGGCTGACTCTGTAAAGTGCATAGAGAGGGCTGTAAAGCTGTACATAACTCTAAGTGCTATTGCTACTCAGATAATGAGGAGCATTATCTAGCTACAAGCAAATAGCCAAGCTCAGAGAGCACCAATGATTCCACAAGATTTTGGCCATTTTCTGTTTGGCACACAATTGCTCTTGATTCCTACAAAAGACTCCTTTAAGCACAGATTGAACTTATCCAAATCAACAGCCAGTTCTTTTCATATTTTTACTGTAACTCCTTATATCGGCAGATCAAGTTCTTTTAAGGATACTGTAGTGAGGATATTACAAGAAAAAAAATATTTTTTGGCCCAGTGTTGTGATATGCAACATTAATTTTTCCATCTGTGCTGAGTATTTTCAGCCTCAGACCTCAGAACAGTTCCTAATTCTCAGGGACACCATAGTAATTCATTTTTCATTGCTCTTTGGTCCTGTTTTCCAGATAGGAGTTTTTTAAAAAAACAGAAAAGAAAGCTCCTCCCAAGCAGTGTAATTGTGGAAAATTCAGCAAGAGTAGCTTTGCTCATCTCTTCAATTCCATCCAGAAAAAAAACTTCAGCTCTAAAATTCTGCTTGTCACATTGCTCTTAAACGCACAACAGCCCTGCCAGATATAAGCCAGAGACTGATTTGACAGTCATTCTCAATGCAAAATAAAACCAACTTGTTTTGTCTGGTCTTTGTCTTCCCCAAGTGTAAATTGCAAATATTTTCAGCAGCCTGCTACCACCTGCAGAATGAATACAAAACATGAGCTTTGGTATCTCCAATAAAATAACAAAACATAGGGGGAAAGCATTGGAATGCCTGTTCCACCCAGAGGTATGTGAGGTGGTGGGAACTGGTTTCCCAAAGGTTGCAGAATAACCAGAATGTTTTGCTGCTTGCAACTCATGACTGCTGGTTGTTTCCAATTCTGTATATTACTTAGCCCAATGTTCTGAGGTTTTGCACAGGAATGCATGGCTGGGTAGACGTCACCTGGAGAATTAGTTGCATCAGTGGTGACAATTAGTCTTCGGAGATGCTTTTGCCTGCAGAAACAATGGAAGGCAGGACTGACTTTTCTTTTATTCTAGAATGATGTTTGCTAATCTGGATGCCTTGGCCAGTATTTCTCCTTGCCATATATAGAATCTCAGGGTCTTGATGCCTGTGTGAAGGCCTTTTTTTCAGTCTGTTACTCTTTTTTTTTTTTTTTGCAGAAACATGTAACCATGGTTGCAGTTATTTGAAAATGGTTGAGAACCAGAGTGGTATAATGGTTGCATCCAACTTTACTCTCTTCTTGGGCAGGGATGATGCCATTGTGATTACAGGAAGAGAGGCAATTGCAGAACCAAGCCTGCAGCTGCACATCTAGGTATGTAGAGTTTAAAGTGATTAGGGGAGTTATTAGCCGATTCTTAATCAGTCTGTGACAGAGAAAGAAACTCATGGATGGTTTCCAGTTTGCCAATTTAATACCATTATCAAACCGAAACCACTTACTTGGTTTCTCCTGCTGTGTCTTATCTATCTTACCTTAGACTGTCTACTATTGACCTCACCCCTTTCCTAAGAGGTCTGTAGGGGGCATGCATAAGCGCACCAAAGTGCCTACCGTCCCTGTCCTATTGTTTCTTTAATTTTTTTTCTTGTATGTATCCATGTATTCATAACTATGTTTTTACTTATACCTACTATCTTGTAAGCAATTGACAAAAATATAAATAAATAAATAAATAAATAAATAAATATAAAGAAGCAAGCTGGGTCCTGGGTGGAGAGAAACTTTAAAAAGAAACCTAACAAGAAAAATAAAATGTTGCCACAATTAGTCCAGTTCAGCCACTTTTTTGCTATTATTGTTTCTGAGCAGATTGCATAGGTTGTATTGTTTACTAGCTATAAATAGTCTGCTGAACATCACGCAGGCAGCAAAACTGAAAGGAGATAGTGTATTAGCAAAGAGCTGTCACAACAGTTCTGAAATAGAGAGACATGCATATGCATTATTTCTGCCTCTAGCCTGATTAAATTATAGCCTACACACCTGCAATTTGGGGTTTTAATGGCCTGATCCATTTCTCTCTGCTAATGCCTGTTATACTTGTTTGCCTGTCATGACTATCATGCTTAAAAAGCCCAGGAAAATCTTGCTGGTGTGAAAATAAGCTGTCTTGGCTTGCCCAGTTGACTGTCTAGAGTGTTGTTGCTGAGACTAAATCAAAAGAGGTAATAAAAACTGCCATATTGTGGGAGTTCACTGTTGTGTGATCATGAAAGAAGGATGTGGCTGGGCAGACCAAATTAACCTGGGCTTCCACAAGGCAATGAATTAAGCACAGTGACTGGATTCATAATTCTCAGAATCACTCAGGATGTCTGGTTGAAAAATTGCAGCTGTGTCTACACAATCAAAACCCGGACCTTTTTTTTTTTTTTAACGTGTGTTGTGTGTGAATCCATACTAATCAACTTCATCCGAGCTCATGCTGGTTGAATCCAACCTGTCACTTCAAATCTTCATTTTCAGACAAAAAATCCCCTGCAAAAGATTCACCTCCTGAAATGATGGTTGAAAGATATCATAGGATGTGATGTGATCTCCCAATATGAAGGCCTGGGGAAAAAAACCCATCCAATTTGAAATAGCCAAAGTGGAAGATAGCTCATTTGCTTCCCTTCTACTATATTTCTTCCTTGTACCAAGCCCTTTTAGATGAAATTCTCGCATCCAGGGCTGCTGGGGATTCGCAGGAGATTTTCTAGCTAAGATTCTGCATAGTTCGGAGAACACCCAAATCCCACTCCTTGCTGGTCCCCCCACCCCTCACCACCCCTCCCAGGAGTCTCACACTGCCCATAAGTGCAGGGCGCGTAGGAAGGCTCAGGGAGGGCAAAAATGGACCTCCAGGAAGTTTGGGAAGGCCAGAAAGAGGCCCATTTCTAGTTCCAGACAGCCTCCAGAGCCCAGGGAGGGCAAAAACAACCCCCCTCACCATGATGCAGGAGGCCAACTAGGTCACGTCCTCCATAGTCATGTCTACCCAGCAACCAGGCAGAGAACTCTTTGCTAAAATTTTTGAAGCCCACCCCTGCTCGCTTCCTGTTTCTTGAAGATATCTAAGGCAGTGTTTCTCAACCTCAACACATTTAAGATGTGTGGACTTCAAACTCCAGAAGTTTCAAGCCAGAGGGCAAATTGTTGAAGCTTAATGGTAGAAGACCACAGTAATAGTGTTTTGAATAAGCCTTGGCATTTGGGGCTTTCGGGGCTGTAAAAAGAGATTTTATGCCTCACATTGGTTTCTGTCCACTGCATTAAAACAAAGATAAGGAAATGGTAAACTCCCCCTCAACACATATTTGCTATTAAAAAATGAATGAATGAATAAATAAAATGTGATGAATTTTGCAGCTATTTTTTAGATTAAGTAATTTATGGAACTGATATTTGATTGCATGGATTATTTGATGTTTCTAGTCTACAATATTTACCAGTATATTGTTCAACTTCCTGAGAATTATACTGTGGCAACTAGCCAAGTTCTACCTTCTCTTTTTCCCTGCCACTCAACCCCTAGTTAATGCTGTATGAACCTTATTGGGTATGGTTATCAGAAGGTTTAGAGTGATGCGTCATTAATATGTCACTGATGCTCAGCACTACCACTGATCAGAACCTGATGAAATCCAACAGGTTTGAAATTTTGCTATGGTAATTTGTAAGTATTGTTAAGGGATCTTGGATTCAATATGTTTTTTTTAGTATTCATGGTGTTGGTCCATGAAAGACAAACTAATCTCTATAAACTGATGCAAAAATGGTTTCATAATATATTATTTTTAGATATGAAACAATACAAATGGTTTCCAAAAATATTGTAAAGAACTGCTATAATTTGAACAGAAAAAAAGAGAAAAATTAGGCCTTTTTTGTGGATACTTACTCAGCTAGCTGTCACTATTGATGAGTTATACCTAGCTCTCTATTCTTCTTTTCCTTCATTTTAAGCAGGCCTAGAAGTAGGTGAACATCTTCTTTAAAAGGGTGCTGAATCCATATCAAGTATCAGTAAAAACAATTTGCCAAGATTAGAACTGTAAAAAGATACACTTCCAAAGTTTTCTTCATCAGTTAAAGAATTTTCTGTTTTTAAATCTGAGGGATTCTGTATGTTGTTCTTATTGCCTACAATGCATCTTATTTTCTACTTTAATATTTTGCTGAAGTATCAATGGAGATTCTCAGTCATCCAGGTCATGATTGTCCCAAAGTTACTTTTTCAAGAGGCAACTGGACTTCTTGTTTTTGCTTGAAGACATTTCACTTCTCATCTAAGAAGCTTCTTCAGTTCTTGGATGAGAAGTGAAATGTTTTCAAGCAAAAACCAGTAGTCTAGTTGCCTCTTGAAAAAAGCACCTGAAAAGGATGTTTTGCTGAAGTAGTGCCATGGATTTATTGAACTTTCCATTATCCCAAAGTGTCTCTGCTTGTCACACTTCCCAGAGTGAAAAAACCCAAATAGGAGGGAGTTAATATAATTTTATTATTAGTTTGATTTATATCTCATATTGTCTCAGGAGCTCAATACAATTTACATGATGTCTTCTATTTTACTCCTACAACAACAATTTGTGACAGAGTTGACTGAGAATGAGAGTATCCAGATTCCTAATGTTTTCCTTTAATTGAAGTGTCTTCCTAGAGAAACTTCAGACCACTTGAACATTAGATGTATAATGAACAACAGGACATTTCACACCATTGTCCACCTCTTGAAAAAGAAACAACAAGAGCACCACATGAGAATGTCCAAAATTGTTCTCTTGGTTGGAGGAAATTCTGGAACTATACTGGAGAAAACAGACCTAACAAACACATTTTTCCTCCCTATCTTTTGGATATGATTAAGATCAAACCCATCTCTTCTCTTCATCTAATCCTATCAAACTCAAACTGAAGCTGTCCCCAGACAAAATCCCTGCTGTATTTTCTAAACCAGAGACTAGAAATCTCCTCCCTAGCACACAGAATAGCATAGCCCAAGGGAAATCTTAACAAAGAATTCCAACATAAAAAGCCACAACCCCAACCAGGCTGATGACCTCAACATTTCAATTCCTTAACAATGGGCTTCCCCAGCTCTGCTGATGCTCCTGAAATGGCTGTTTTAACTAACAATCAAAATAACCCCAGGTGTGGACCTGCCCAGCTTTCCCAAAATTGGCCAGCAAATCAAATCCCTACAATTTCCTACTACTTTAAAAATCTACCCTTTCCCATTGTTTGGGGTCCTTCTTTCTTTTAAGCAGGCATTCAAATCACCAATAAAGTTTGGTTCTGCCCCAGTGTGCTGCTCAGTATTTCTGAATTTTCTGCAACGAGAAGCAAATACACTTTCACCAGCTGAATGAGACCTAGTAGAAGGGACATGCAAGATAGATGGTTTAACACATCTCTAATGAAGAATTCAGGATCCAGCCTCTCCCATACCCTGAAAAAAAAAATGGGAAAAATGGAAAATTTGGCAAGCCACAGCCAATTAAGAAAAGCAGAAGCAGACAGTTTATGGGCTTATGCACTCCCCAGGCCTTTCTTGTACTCCTCAGAAGTGGCTTCTCCATCAACACCATTGAGTCAGCAAATGCTGAAAGAATTGGCATGGTTTTTCTCTTTTATTTTTTCAGAAGCAAGAATCAAAAAAGAACATAAAGATTCTGCTGGAAAAAAATAAAACTGAATTTCTGCCTCAACTTTTACTTCAAAACCAAAGGAAAACAATATCAAAATGTTCTCCGAAATATGTTTGTTTCATTCTCTTTAGTGATATTGCTACCTCACTATCACGGGAGAGAATAATGGCCCTCAGAAGCTGCAGAACTGTCACCTGCTTTTGAACTATGTAAATTAGTGATGTGACACGGTACAAGGCATTTGAGAGCCAGTTTGGTCTAGTGGCTAAGGCATAGGCTGGAAAGCAGGAGACCATGAGTTTAAGTCCTGTCTTAGCCATGAAAACCAGATGGATGGCTTTGGGTCATCACTCTCTCAAGTCCAACCCACCTCGCAGGATTGTTGCTGTGGGGAAAATATGAAGAGGCAGGTACGTTGAATATGTTTGCCATCTTAGGTTGTTTGTAAAAATAATGAAGGCAAAATACAAACAAACAAACAAATGTCCATTCTGTATTAGATATAAACATTTGCAAAAAGGAATAGATCCAAACAAACTTTAACTGACACTTTATGTTTGTTTTGCTATTCAGCAAGTCCTTAGCTCACCAAGAAAAAGTAAGGCATTTTCTTTTATTAAAAGACAAAGAGATGAGATATTGAGGGGAATTTTTTTCTATCCATATAACACTCGTATGATGCCTTCAAAGCATTTTCTCAAATTACAAATAGACCTCAACATACAACTGTCATCAGGACCTATCTATTTCGGTTATACTGTATGTCATGGCAGTTGAAAAACTGTCACTTACCAGATTTTACATTTTTTACAGGGGACATTAAGCAAACCACCATGTGTTAAGTGAATCCATAGTCATTAAATGAATGCCATGGTCATTAGGCAAACCAATGGCTTGCTATGTATGTAATTTTTCTGAGAACTGGAGATAAGTGCTAATTTTCATCAAAACCATTGTAAAATGTGGTCATATGATCATTGGATGTTGCAAATGGTTGTAAATGCAGCCATGTTGCTGAGTGGCCAAAATATGGTCACCTGACCACAGAAGGGACATACTTGTTGGAACTTCAAATCCAGTTTATAGCCAAGTGCCCTTTTTCAGGTTGGTCATAACATTGAATAATCACTAAGCAATCAGTTGTAAGTTGAGGACTACCTACAAAATACATGGCATATAAGCAGTTAAGGGGACTGCAGCTTAAGAATATATCTCAGAGCTAACTGCAATATATTCAGTATCTGAACTTCCACACAACCTCTTCCTTCTCCTCACCTCTCAGCATTTACAGAAACTATGCTGTGTTTTTGTTCCCCCAGCTCACATCCCTTGTGAAGCTTCTGCTTTTTACAGCTCATATTTCAGACCAAAAACCTCTTGGTCATCTACCAACAATTGCATCTGCAAAACCATTTTCAGCCTGCCAGCAATGTAGCTTCCTGCTGTGCTGTTCACATTTGTCATTCAGTTCTGCAGCACTTTATTTGTTAATGCATATTTATCAGTCCAAAGTTGAGGCTGCTAGCTGAAACATGCAGCAACTCTTGTGGAGAGTACACCAGTTAGCATATGGTATGATGGAATCCATTTCCCAAAGCTTTTAACAAGTGTGCCATTTCTAGCTGTTGTGCTATTGACTCTGTCTCTTGTGCTCAAGAACATGGCCACATAGAAAGGGGGAAAAATGGAACAGGGTGATATTTAATTCTGTTTGAATTCTATCCCTAGATAGCATGTCTCATTAGTGGGCTTCACATGTCCTACTAGCAGACTAAAAATATCCTTGAAAGGGCTGTAGATTTCTCACACTAATTTGGACTCTGTACAAAATCCGGTTTCTGTGTAGACAATATCTACAAGTAGATATTGTGGAAACTGCCTGAGTGGAAACTGTAGTCTCTATGTGCTTGTATAGGCATAGGGCCCTTTCACACCACTTCTAAAAGTGCAAGGTGTGGTGAGTGTTCTTGTCATTGATCTAAAGCTAGGTGATGGAATCACACGTTTCTCTGGGAAGGTTTTCAGACCATTTTGGAGATCACATAATTCCTCAGTTGTCAACAACATTCGGTTGTCAATTTAAAACCTTCTTGTGAAAATTATGTATGTCTTGTTGCTGTTTTGTTTTGTTCTGTTTTCAACTTGGAAATAACATCTGTGCTAAATGGAGAATAGAAACTATAGCTTTCTTTTCTAGCTCTTCTTTTGCTGTTTTTTTTCCCAACTGCCATAATCTATTTGTCTTTAAAGGATATTGTTTTAAGATGGGTAGTTGATTCAGATGACCAGGCAGGTTCTCTTCCAATTAATTATAATCTTTTCTTTAAAGATGAACTATGCACCAAGTTGGAGGATTTTGATGAATGCAAAGAAATTGTATGGGATCGCAAATCAGATTATAAGTAACTAAAATTCCTTTCCAGGTGAAAAAAGTAAGTTTTTTTTTTCTGTTGAATAGAATTCAGAGGTGGGGATAGTTGCTACTTTTCATGTGGTATACTTTTCCATGCAAAATACACCCCGGCTATCATATTTTCCAATCCACTAAAGAATGCTTCACTCCTTATATTGTTGAGAATAAGGCCATCTAATCCAACCCTTTGCTTGATGTAGAATTTCCAGAAGTAAAGCTTCCTCAACAGGTAGATGTAAAGACCATATCTGAAAGAATTTATAGCTCAATAAAGCGGCTCAGTATAGCTGTCCTGTAGAACGTTCCTGTAGACTAGATCTCAATTCTACCATTTGTTACAGCTCATTTCCTTGATGGAATGCTTTATGTCCCTGCTAAGAGGTTTGCAATAAGAGAAGCCATTAAGTCCTCAAGATATGCAAGAAGAACAGACAGAATATAGTTTGGTGATGCAGCAGTTTGGCTCATGATGGTATCACCTGATGCACTATTGTAGAAAGCAGAAACTACAATATTAGAATTGGGTGTTTTTCTTTTTAACTGATGGGAAATCATGCACTCAGGAAAGTACACATAAACACTGTCATTTGAGAAATGGCTCCAATACAGATACTATGAATGAAGAAATTGTTTATTCTAGCCAGTTATTCCTAACAGAGGAACCCTGTACAGATACCCAATCTTCATTTTAATGACAATCACAGAATCTCATTAAAATAAGTTTATTGTTTAACTAAACACTATGCCAATTAAGCATTTTTCCATGTCAAAAGCTGAAAGGTTTGGGCTTTTAGATAACTATAAATGATGTATCCATGAAGACTCTGAGATTTGTACTTGACTACTATTGGAAGATTGAGGACTTTGAATTTGAGCTTGTGTTCTGATTGGTTGTCAGACTCCCATGGAGCCATGCAGGGGTAACTTTGTAGATTGTCTTTTGAGTCCCAGGCTTGGTTGACTCTTGCTGGGTTTTTGATGCTTTGGGCAATTCCTATTATGGCTCTGCCTGAAGGAGATATATCTTTGTTATGTAGAATAGACTGCTCTAGGCCTTAATAGGCCATTAAAAAAGGTGGGAGGGTTGAGTTTCTGCCTCTCTGAGTTTCTACTTCTCTTTTAGGGAAAATATTCTGTCTTTTTAATCTATCCTAAAATATTTCATTTTTCTAGGAGAGGGGTGGGTTTTAACTTCCAACACTACCTTTCCATGTTAAATGGCTTCCTTAAATACCCAAAGATAGAATGAAATGGGATTATTTTTTATAATTGAATTGTTCAATATGTGACATCCTGTTTACTAGGAAGTAAGCTCCCACGCTAATCAAATGAACATGTACAAGATTTCACTGTTAAAGGATTAAGTTTTCTTATAAGAAGGGTCCATGATTTGCTTAAAACTGCTTGCTTCTAAAGCATTGGTTTTTGAGTGATGTCCCATGGTTTTATCTAAACAATGAGCCAGCACAAAAACTAAATTTAATGTAATGTACATTCAAATTCAGTTAAAACAAATAGGGTTAAGCATTGAGTTTATGAGATGTTTAATATACATATATTTTATTTTTTATGAAACATCTGTTATGGTTACCAGTGTTAATCTGCAGTACTTCAGGGCAGTGGTGGGATTCAAATATTTGTACTACCGCTCCTTTGGGCGTGGCTTGGTGAGCGTGGCAGGGGAAGGATACTGTAAAATCTCCAGTCAGAGACGGTATTTGCCGCTTCTCCGAACTACTCAAAATTTCCATTACCGGTTCTCCAGAACTGGTCAAAACCTGCTGAATACCACCTCTGTTCAGGGGCTGATGAAAGGGGTTGGGGACAGAATATCATTGTTGATCTCTTTTATCATTTTTCCTGTGAAGATGAATATATTATTTCCCTGCAGACTTTTATTCCTGGACAAATAGACAAATGGTTTAGGTATGGAGAAGAGGTTTGAAGATACATATTTTAATAGACAACTAAAGCACGTAGAACAGTGATAGCTAACCTTTTCGGCACCGAGTGCCCAAAGTGCACAAGTGCATATCACCAAAATGCAATGTGTGTGTGTCCCCCGGCCCCTGTGCATGCGCTTGCATCCCTCCACATGTGCCCCCTGCGCATGCACGACAGAGACCCAAAGACCAGATGGATGACTGGAGGCATGTGTGTATGCGCGGCGGAGCCGAGCTGAGGCAACGGCTCATGTGCCCAGAGAAAGGGCTCTGTATGCCAACTCTGGCACGTGTGCCATAGTTTTGTCATCTTGGACATAGAATATATAATTACTTTGCTGTGAAAGAAAGATACCTTGGATCTGTCCTCAAAAGAACATACCACTGTTTCCCACAGACTCTGTTTTCTAACTCTGGTGGCCCTAAGATAATTGGGGCACAAGACATTAATGTCAGTTAGATATTCAAGTATAGTCCATATAATCACTTTGCAAAATTACCATTATGTTGCCATAGTGATACCAAAAACAAACCTGGAAGCACTAAGCAAGGTATAATGATGGTATATCAGGTATATATAAAACAGAGGTCAACATTTATTTTGAAGAACAATAACCAAAACATTCATACAGAGTTGGTCAGGTTTTGGTCTTACAGAGGTTTATGAATAATTTTGTCTGAAAAGAGACAACCTTTATTAGCCTTGACAATTTAATTAAAAGCAAATGGATCTTTGGGCACCTGCATATGTATAAATGTGTGGTTATATAAGATCGTACCAAACAATATGAGAGCAATGAACTGAAATTCCATAGCTCTAATGTCCTCTAAGATTTCTCAAAAAAGGGGACAAGAATAGATTGCTATTCATCTCATTAGGGAGCATTTTAATAAGTGAACAGTAGGCTTTTGCATGAGAGCCAGTTTATCCTCATAGTCAAGGCATAAGGGTAGAAATTAGCAATTTCTAATCCTGTATTGTGCACTAAGCCATTAGGTGATCATGGGCCAGCCACTTTCTCTCAGCTGTAACATTGAGGCAATGGCAAACCACTTCTAAAAAAGACTTTTCCAAGAAAACCCAGGGACCCCCTAGAATTGGACACGATTGAATAGATGAAAATAAATAATAAAATAAATAGATTTGCAAAATATCTGTCATTATAGGAGGAAAGGGAGGAGGATATTATGCAAAGGCTATCACAACTTCTTTGATAATGTCCCTTCATATATATATTAAGCATAAGAAGGAGAAATTTATGTCTACTTGGCTCTATCAGATTTTACCAAGCATATTTATGGTTTTCCACCTAGTACATGGAGATTCAGAAACATGAACAATTGCCTTCCTTCCTTCCTTCCTTCCTTCCTTCCTTCCTTCCTTCCTTCCTTCCTTCCTTCCTTCCTTCCTTCCTTCCTTCCTTCCTTCCTTCCTTCCTTCCTGTTATTTGTATGCCCTGAGGCAGGGTTATTTAACTTCTTTTTTGAATCACAGTCTAAAACTTTGAATAAAAAGTTAGGGGATCTTTATGAAATAAAATGCGCATAATCAGGACAAAGAAATGGCTGGGACAGTATGACACAGTAAACTTGAACTGAGTTAAATGAATGCATTTTAGCAATATGATAATCTTTACACTGTAATTATGACCTAATCATCCCTTTCCCCAATCAATTGACATATCTCTGTGCAGTCAAATATTTGCTTCTTATTGGCACATCCAGAAATAGGATGCCAAAGACCAGTCTTAGCAACTAGCCCCACAGCATATGATCTTGGGCACCTGTTTGGCTTTTCTGATCTGCTTATGAGTAACTTTACTAAGTAAAACAATAAATGAACAAAAATCTTCCCTTGATTCAGTTGATCTATACATTTACAGACCAATGCCTTCTTAGCTGAGAATGCATTTAGATTATATCTTAGACTGTACCACAAGCTTCTATCTTGTCTTCCATGCACTTCAATGCAGGTAGTCCTTGACTTATAACAGTTTGTTTAGTGACCGCTCAATGATGAAACAACACTAAACTGACTTATGATTGTTTTTCACAGTTACAACCATTGCATCATCCCCAGAGTCATAATCAAAATTCAGATGCTGAGCAGTTGATTCATATTTATGATGATAGCCGTGTCCCGAGGTCAGGTGATCACATTTTGCAACCTTTTGACAAGCAGTCATGGGGAAGTCAGATTTGCTAGGTTCTACTATATCACATGACCTAAAATGGACACTTAACATCAAAAACGTCATCAAAAAAGCACAACAAAGAATGTTCTTTCTGTGCCAACTCAGAAAGCTCAAACTGCCCAAGGAGCTACTGATACAGTTCTACAGAGGAATTATTGAGTCTGTCATCTGCACCTCTGCAACCCAACAGGACAGACACAGACTTCAGAGAGTAATTAGAACTGCAGAAAAAAAAATTACTACCAACCTGCCTTCAATCAAGGACCTGTATACTGCACGAGTCAAAAAGAGGGCTGGGAAAATATTTACAGACCCCTCACATCCCGGGCATAAACTGTTTCAACTCCTACCCTCAAAACGATGCTATAGCGCACTGCACACAACAGAACAACAAGACACAAGGAAAGTTTTTTCCTGAATGCCATCACTCTGCTAAACAAATAATTCCCTCAACACTGTTCAACTATTTACAAAGTCTGCACTACTATTACTGTTAATCTTCTCATCACTCCTTATCACCCATCACCTCCCACTTGTGACTGTATAAATGTAACTTTGTCGCTTGTACCCTTATGATCTATATTGACTGTTTCCTAGTGTGATTTGATTGCTTATTGTACCTAGGACTATTATTAAGTGTTATATCTTATAATTCTTGATGAATGTATCTTTTCTTTTATGTATACTGAGATAATTTGCACCAAGACAAATTCCTTGTGTGTCCAGTCACACTTGGCCAATAAAGAACTCTATTCTATTCTATTAACAATTGCATTACTAACTTAATAGCTGCAATGATTCACTTAACAAGCATGACAAGAAAAGTCATAAAATGGGGCAAAACCCACTTAACAAATGTCTCAGTTAGTAACATACATTTTGGGCTCAGTTGTGGTCATACAACAAGGACTACCTGTATCTATACGAAGCCTTTAAGGGCAATCAACTGAAGTTTTGAAATGGGCCATGCTCCTAGCCATCCCATTGAAAGAAACAAATGAATATTTGTTGAATATTAAGTAAACTTAACAATAAGTTGGATGAAGGAGAACAAGCTGAAATTAAATCCAAAATGGAAATGCTTTTGGTAAATTGGAAACTGGACTCAGGATCTGAGGCTCAGCCCCTTGGAAATGGCTGAAATGGCTCTCTCCGGAAGAGCAGTCTGCCTGGAATTGCTCCTCCAAATCCTCAGCTGTCAATGGATATGAAAAAGATGGCTACTGTTACGAGAGCTGTAGCAGAATTCTTTTTAGTGCACCAGCCATGTTCCTTCCTGAATTAGATTTAGCAACAATTATCTGCACCTTGGTTAGATCAGGGGTGGGATTCTACCAGTTCGCACCTATTCGCTAGAACCGGTTGTTAACATTCTAAGCAGTTCGGAAAACTGGTTGTTAGAAGAAATGGCCTAATTCTGCAAGGAAGGCAAGAAGGAAACATGCTGGTGTTGCTTACAGAAACTGCCTCTCCATTAACCCTTATTATATTCTTGGCAGGACTAGACTTCCTGTCTCAGGAACATCTCTGGAGTTTTTTTTTCCCCCTTCGTTGGTACTTTGCTTGTGTGGAGTGACCATTCAAAGTTACAATGGCACTGAAAAAAGTGACTTATGACCATTTTTCACACTTACAACTGTTGCAGCATCCCCACAGTTATGAGAGGCCAGGCGAGGAGATGCATGCCCCGATGTGAGTGATATTGAGTTGGCCACGCCCAACCAATAACATGACCACCAAGCCATGTCCACCCAGTCACATGATCACCAAGCCATGCCCACCAACTAAGCCATGCCCACAGAACCAGTTGTTAAAAAATTTGAATCCCACCTTTGGGTTACATCCTCTTGTTACAGCATTGAGTATCAGTGTGGGGATTATAATTGAAAGGGGTCTGAAAACTGTTCTAAAATACAGCAGCTGGGTTGTGAGGTGGTCAACATACAGGGATCACAGTATGCTTTAAACTGAAAGACTCCACACTGGATACAAGATTTTTTGGAAATCATTTAATTTATTGGAATGGGCTTTTAAAGGCTTCAACATAGAGCCTGACTATTTAAAGGACTGCCTTTCCTGTTTCAAAGTTGTTTGGTAGAGAAACATCCTTTTGGATATGTCCCTACCATTAAAGGCTCATTTTTGGGCCCTTGAGGGGGAAAGCCTTGTCCTGTTTTACTCCTAGTTTAGAAACACACACCCTTAAAAATGCATTTGGTTCCCCACTTTAGGAAAGTGGTCAAAGTACATCTCTTTCAATAGGCTTTTAATGGGTAGATCCATGTTTCCCAGCCTTAGCAATTTTAAGATGACTGGACTTCGGCTCCTATAATTCACCAGCAAGCATGCTTAAAGTTGCCAAGATTGCAAAACACTGGTTAAATAATGCTAGTATGTATTCTACTGGAAATTTAGCACTACAAGCAGACCGGTGTGCAGGGCCCAGTGTCTTGTTATTCAAGCTGTACCCATTCTCAGATATCCATTGGAAGGACTATCAGTGGATTTGATGCGACTTTCTTCAGAGGATATATGTATTGCATTAGATCACACTGTGTATTGCTTTGTGCGGTGTCTTTCTTCCAAGAGAAACAAATAATTTCTCCCCTTTGATCTTTTGGATCCCCGTCACCTGATCTGAGAATGATTACTATATCTTCTTACATTTGGGCAATTAATTCAGAAACCCCAAAAATCAACTAGGCAAATATAAGTGCTTGGAGGAGGGAATATGGGGAGGATGGGAACCAGAATGGGCTTAGTAAACATCAAGCAGCTTATAACCTACTAGACAGTATTTCCCACTCCTCACCCCAAATCAAATCAAGCAAGCTGTCAAAGAAGTTCTGAGCTCAAGACTTATATTGTAAAGCTTAGTGGGAAGCATGATTTTCTCTTCTAAAAATAACTTTTGGTGTAAAGATGTGGGGAGAAAGAACATGTTCCATCATGGATGATGCTGGTTGCATCCATTTCTTAGGCACCACATGGAAAGGTGGGCGGGGGGCGGGGGGAAGAAAGGGCCTACTTGCCTGCTATATTTGATGGAAAAAACAGCCCATGCTGAAATTTAGTCTCAGGGCAGCAGCACAGTGAGTCATTGATGAGAAGTTGTCAGGAACAAAGCTACCTTGCTGTCAGGGTATCTGTGTCAACCAAGAGAAGAATGTCCAGATCGCCTTGACCTATTCCCACAATTTTGGGGAACTGGGACAGAATGACACTTGTATAAATAAACTGAAGCCTGAGTCAAAGAAAAACTTGGCATATTAAATGTTTGCATTTGACTGCTGAGTAGTTGCTTGTATTATGTAAAGGCCCTTCAAAACTTTCAAGAGGTAAATTTGTTCCAGACTTTCATTGGCAAGAGTTGCAGGGGGAGGAAGCTCCAAATCTCTTCTTTTCTCTTTAACCTTTAGTGTTTTGTATCCATTCACCCATGCTGTGAAGCAAGCATGGAAAGAGAGCAGAGCAGAAAAGAAAACAAAACGAGTGTGTGTGTGTGTGTGAGAGAGAGAGAGAGAGAGGTTTGAAGTAACAAAGAAAAAAAAAATTGGCTGGAAGGAAATATGAATGTGCCCAAAGGAGTTGCGAGATGTTTGGATCCTGCCCAGTTTTGACTTATTTCATCCATTACTGACATAATGCTCCATCCAACGTCTGTGTTTAGCCTAAGGGATGCAGGTCTATAAGAAGATGATGGGAGTGGGAAGCAGGAGACATTTTCTGAGCAGGCATTCCTTGGCTCTGCAAGCCAATATGACATTATATGCATCATAACATGATTTGCACAAATGAAGCAAAATAATTATGCATGTCATTTACCCAATGATGTCGTGACTTTACACAGAGAGAGGGGGGGAGGGAACACCAATAGATATATTGTATAATTATTTATGAATAAATTTAAATTTTAAATTTTCAACAATTGACAGATTTATATTTATTTATCGCTTTCATCTGTGCATAGGGGTTTTCGGTCTTTTTCTCAACTTGATGTGGGAATCTTCCAATGCAAGAATCTAGTGTCTATCCCAGTATACCAATTATCATTTCAGCTTGTGGCAGAATGTTTAGGCAATGATTCAAGCTAACAGGAGTTAAGATAGCTTTGTCTATAATTCTAAAATTCTAAGCAAATTATTTTGAAGAAGAAACAATATGAAGAATGCAAACTAAAAAGGAAGATAATATTAAAACCAAGTTGTCTGATCCAAGATTGGAATATTCATCATCTGGCATGGCCTTCCTCAACTTGGTTTCCATTAATGTGTTAGGAATGCAATTTGCAGGATTCCTAACTAGCATACATGTTGGGAATTCTAGATAATACACAGGAGAAGACAGACTGGGAAGGCTGATCTAGCTAAATGCTATTTGGACTTTAGCTAGGTCTCACTGTGGCAGGCCCAAATCTGCATCCAACTTGATGAATTAAATTCTGAGGCCATTAGGTTTAAAGGCTACATTGGGGGCTGATCAGGGATGGGATTCTACAAGTTCGCACCTATTCTCTAGAACTGGTTGTTAACATTCTAAGCAGTTTGGAGAACCAGTTGTTAGAAGAAATTAAGGAAGGCAGGAAGGAAACATGCTGGTGTTGCTTACAAAAACTGCCTCTCTGTTAACCCTTATTACATTCTTGGCAGGACTAGACTTCCTGTTTCAGGAACATCTCTGGAGTTTTTTTTTCCTCCTTCATTGGTACTTTGCTTGTGTTGAGTGACCATTCAAAGTTATAATGGCACTGAAAAAGTGACTTATGACCATTTTTCACACTTACGACTATTACAGCATCTCCACAGTCATGAGAGACCAGGCGAGGAGATGTGTGCCTCAATGTGAGTGATGTTGAGTTGGCCACACCCAGCCAGTCACATGACCACCAAGCCACGCCCGCCAACTAAGCCACACCCACAGAATCGGTTGTTAAACATTTGAATCCCACCCCTGGGGCTGATGTCAAAAACTAACTTTCTTGATTTTTTAAAAAATAAATCCTATTTGAAGTTCAAAGGCTTCTCTCCCCTTGCTGGCAACTTTGATAAGATCATAAGGTTGGGAAAGACTTTGAGGTCCTCTAGTCCAATTCTGTTCCCAATCAGGAATCCTCATACCATACATGTCCATTCTTTTTTTAAAAAAAACCCTCCAGGACTTCATTAGGCAGACTGTTTCATTGCTTAAGAACTCTTCTGGTCAGGAAATTCCTCTTTATTGTAAGCTTGCATCTCTCACTGCAAGGCTTCCATCCACTGGTACTTGTCTTGCTTCAGAAATTCTGGATGATAAATCCACACCCTTTCCACTGTGATATCCCTTCAAGTATTGAAAATTGCTATCATAACCCTTTCTTTTTTGGGATAAACATACCAAATTCCTTTAACCATTCCTCATAGGATTTAGCCGAGGACTCTCACCATCTTTACTGCTCTTCTCTGAATTTTTCCTCTGCAGCCTTTATACTGTAGTGATCAGAATGGTTGTTCAGCCAATTGTGAATCTATCTGGTAGCAGAACAATCCATCACATATTGTTCCAATTTGTCAAGAAGTATTATACAGTCAATTGTATCAAATATCTTTTTGAAATCTAATGCATGTAGCATTCCCTTCAGCTACTATTATCAAAGAAAATAATAAGCTTTCTCTGGCATGACCTATTTTTAGCAGACTCATGATGGCTTCTAATAATCACCCGGTTCAAATCTACTGCTGGATTAACATTTCTAGAATTTTCTCAGGTATTGATATCAAGCTGATATCAGGTCAATATTTTCCTGGGTTAAATGTATCCTCTCTTTAGATAGAACATCAGATCTCCAATCTTCTGGGACATCCTCTGTGTTTCAGGATTTGTCAATGACTTCAGTCATTTCTCAGGTGACAACTGCCAGTTCCTTTAATACACCAGGATGTAAAATCCATCCAGACCAGGATACATGAATTCAATTAGATATTCTCTCATCAATTCCTTATCTTGACCTGCATTTCTCTTTTGCTCCCCCATTGTGGAGCTTCTAACAAGTAGAACCATTTTTTCCTTGGGTGAAAATGTCAGATGCAAGGTAGCAATTAAGTAGTTCAACCTTTGCCCTGTTGACTGCCATCATCCTCCCAACTTCTCCACCCAGTGGGTCAACTGTTTCCTTGACTCAACTTGTTTCCATCTACAAAATCATATGTAACAAAACTAATAAACACTCAGCTTAACATGACTCCATACCATAAATCTTCTGACAAGCCTTCATCACTTTTATATGGTCCCAGGTTTCTAGGGAAATGTAGAAAGAAAGTACAACTGAAATACCATTTGTTAAAATCAAACTAATAACTCATTTTTGAAAATCTCCTTAGGTTTGCTTGACCGATTGCTTGCATACCTTTTTTTTTTTTGCTTTGGGAAGTTCTGCAGACAATGTTACCTAAAAAGGCCATAGTAACCTCCCAGTTTAGCTTCAAATACCAGCAAATGGTTTTGTCATAACCTTTTGCTCTGACATCATTCTGTAAGATGATAAATTACCTTAGCAATAGGTAGCAGAGGTATAAAAACTCATCATTTACTGGATCTCTGTGTTCTTTGTTCTCACTATCCAGTCTGCTGAGTTCTTTCTGTTGACAAGATAATCAAGACCACGCAGTGTCAAATACATGCACCGAAGAGTTGTGTTAATCTGCGTGTTCAATAGCACAGGTTATTCTGTTACATCCATTTTTTAAAGTTATTGTTCCATTTTTCAACAGCACAATCTCTTCCTTTTCCTTATCCATGGAACACAATTTTGTTCTCCAGATCAACCTGTGCAACACCCTAATATGGAATTTTTCCAACAACCTTATGAACTTTTGTAATTACTGTTGGTATAAATAAGGTTGGTAGAAATATATGTATGTAGGAGTTTGGATATCTGAAATATATTCAATATTGTCCTCCTCTTTAATTGGATTTACTCCCAAGAAAGTGTGCATGTAGGATAATGATCTATATAAAGCATGGATCAGATTTGCTGTGTTACCCCTCCTTTTCTTGAATACTCTAAAGTAGTAGTTCCCAAAGGGGGCAGTGGGATACCTTAGAGGGACACATAGAGGCCAGGGGGCTGGCAGGGGGGCGCTAAGAGGCGGCAGGGGGGTGTTCAAGGTGCCGGCCTTGCAGGTTCACCCATTGACTGTAGTAATTCTCCGGAGCCGGTGCCTCCAATGCGGAAGCGGTGGCACATTATGTGCCGCTGCAGCCGCGTTCGACGCACCACCCCCTGCCACCTCTTAGTGTCCCCAAGGGGGCCAGCAGAGGGGTGTTCGAGGCACCGGCTGGCCCTGTAGTTTCACCCATTGAGGCGCCAGCTCCGGAGCGGTGCTACAGTCAATGGGTGAACCTGCAGGGCTGGCGCCTCGAACGCCCCCCTACCACCACTTAGCATCCCCAAGGAGGCCAGCAGAGGGGCACTAAGAGGTGGCAGGGGGGTGTTCAAGGCGCCAGCCAGCCATGCAGGTTCACCCATTGAGGTGCTGGCTCAGGAGCAGTGCTACAGTCAATGGGTGAACCTGCAGGGCAGGCGCCTTGAATGCCCCCTTGCCGCCTCTTAGCATCCCTAAGGGGGCCAGCAGAGGGGCACTAAGAGGTGGCAAGGGGCGACGCATCGTAATGTTCCACCGCTTCCGCATTGGAGGTGCCGGCTTCAGAGCGGTGCTAGTCAATGGGTAAACCTGCAGGGCTGGCTGGCGCCTCCAATCCCCCCTGTCGCCTCTTAGCACCCCTCTGCTGGCCCCCTTGGGTACACTAAGAGGCAGCAGGGGGACATTCAAGGTGCCGGCCCTGCAGGCTCACCCCATTGACTGTTATACTGCACCGGAACCGGCGCCTCAAATGAGGCAGCATGTTGGGAAAAGCCGCCGCCACTGTTTTCCCAAAGTGCCGCTGCTGTAGCATTCTGTCTGTCTGTCTGTCCATCTATCCATCCATCCATCCATCCATCCATCCATCCATCCATCCATCCAAAAGGCCTGTCTGTTTGCCTGCCTGCTTTCCTGCCTATCCACCTACCTATCTGTCTTTCAGTCTGTCTACCTACCTACTTACCTACCTATCTACCAATATAGATCTATCAACCTACTTATCTACCTATCTACTATCCATCCATCCATCCATCCATCCAAAATGTCTGGCTGTCTTCCTGCCTGCCTGCCTGCCTACCTGTCTACCTGTCTACCTACCTATCTACCAATATAGATCTATCTATCTATCTATCTATCTATCTATCTATCTATCTATCTATCTATCTATCTATCTATCTATCTATCTATCTATCTATCTATCTATCTACCAACCAATATATCTATCTGCCTGCCTGCCTGCCTGTCTCTCTCTATATCTATCTATCCATCCATCCATCCATCCACCCATCCATCCATCCACCCATCCATCCATCCACCCATCCATCCATCCATCCATCCACCCATCCATCCATGCTCAAAGCGCCAGGCCCGCAGGTGCATCGGGAAAGTAAAGCAAAGCCAGTCTGGGAGGGAGGGAGGGAGGGAAGGAGGGAGGGAGGGAGAAAAAGAGAGAGAAAGAGAGAGAAAGAGAGAGAGACCTGATACATCAGATTGAATGAGGCTTAGTTTAGACTTAGTTTTCCACACTGAAACATCTTTGCCAGCACATTGAAACCTCTTTGGCTTCTATTAAAGATTTTGTGGACAAAACATGGTCAAGACTATCAGGAAGCTCTCACATTTTGTTGAGGCTTTAAACAGGATCCATTGGACCAGATCTCCACCCTAAAAATTACTTTTCCCCAATATATTACAGTGCCAATTCTGAAGAAGGGAAAACCAAAACGTACTGGTAAATTACAAGGAAAACACACACACACACACACATTCCCCTCTAACCCTGCTGGACCAGGTGATTGGACTAGAATAGATATCTCATTATCTTTCTTTCCCTCTCTCCCTCCCTCCCTCCCTCCCTCCTTCTTTATTTCTTTTTCTTTCTGTCCCTTCCTTCCACCCCCCCTTCTTTGTGCCTTTTTCTTTCTTTCTTTCTGTTTTCTCTTTCTTTTCTTCCTCTCTTTCTCTCTCTCTTTCTTTTCTCTCTCTCTTTCCTTCTCTCAGGCTCACCCCTTTAGATCAGGGGTCGCCAAACTTTTGGACCTCAGGGACCACCAAACTCATAATTTTAAATCCTGGAGACCACTAATTTGAGTTTTGACTGATGGTGGCTTTCTAGCATTGGTGGGAGAGAGAGAGAGAGATCTGATCCAACCTCTCTCTCTCCCTCTCTCTCTCACACACAGGCAGGGGTGGGATTTAGACCTCTGATCTAAAGCTGTCAAAACTCCAAAAACAGGTCAAGTAGCTCTGGGGAGGCCAGTCATAAATTAGAACACTTGCTAAACAACCAGCCATTAAGTGAAGACCACTTGTATTTGGTTTGCCAGTCATCTGGCCACACCCACCCAGTCACATGACCAGCAAGCCACACCCTCAAATTAGGCCATGCCCACAGAAATTTGAATCCCACCCCTGGGTGGGGGGCACCGAGGATGAATTTGTAGCACCAAGGGGGCGGTGGACTTAAAAAGTTTGGGAACCACTGTTCTAAAGAAACTGAAGAACACAATTGTTCTGGAGTTTACATTCCATACTTTTATAATACTAATTCTGTTTTGTAAACTTGCTTTGGGATTATTACATTTATCAGGAAAAACAGAGAATGAATGTGATCAATCAATAAGTAAATAGTCCTCAATTCTACTCCATTCATTTTTTTTAATATTGTCAGTTTTTAGTTATTATATTTTCAGCTTAATTTATATGGATCAAGTTAAGAACACTTCACCATTAGTAAAACAAAGTCATTGGATGTCAGAAAGTAATCATGAACCAAGGCACTACTTGCAGGGGTGGGATTCTACCAGTTCGCACCTATTCGCTAGAACCGGTTGTTAACATTCAAAGCAGTTCGGAGAACCGGTTGTTAGAAGAAATTACTGGCCTAATCCTGTAAGGAAGGCAGGAAGGAAACATTCTGGTGTTGCTTACTGAAACTGTCTCTCCGTTAACCCTTATTACATTCTTGGCAGGACTAGATTTCCTGTCTCAGGAATTTTTTCCCCTCCTTTGCTGGTACCTTGCTTGTGTGGAGTGACCATTCAAACTTACAATGGCACTGAAAAAAGTGACTTATGACCATTTTTCATATTTACAACTATTACAATATCCCACAGTCATGAGAGGCCAGGCGCGGAGATGCGTGCCTCAATGTGAGTGATGTTGAGCTGGCCACGCCCAACCAATCACATGACCACCAAGCCACGCCTACCAACTAAGCCACGCCCACAGAACAAGTTGTTAAAAAATTTGAATCTCACCCCTGGCTACTTGTATAAACATCTCGTGTTTGTAGCAGATTGAAAATGAAATACTTTGAGGTTGGTATATCTGTATTATTGATACCATATTGACCTGGGTAAAGTATTCTTTTGTCAGAACCAGGTGAACACCAGAATGCTTAAATTATGATTGGTCACAATTTAATAATCTCCAAACCTTGATTTTGCTCTGTAGAGCATTTCCCAGAGCAAGATGAAAATATGTGCCCGAATATCTAGTTTTTTGTAAGGAACAGAAATACAGTTTTTAAAAATGTGATTTTCTTTATTTCCCATACTTTCACAAATCACCTTTTTGTTGTTATGAATCTAGGAAAATTCTTCATCATCAGACCAATTGGGCTATCTAAAAGAAGAAGAAACAAAACATTTAGCCTCTGGAACATATTCTTAATGCATTTAGAAAAGTAAGATAGTTAAAAGAAACAAATATTTTCTAGATGGCAGGAATGAATCTGAGAATTTGCAAACTCTGGAAAAAGTTGACTGTCAGAAGATGTAAAGTTTCACTGAACCTTATAGAAGAAATGCCCTCCAGAAAAGAGAAACACGTGGAATGTCCAGACCTTTGAAAAATGGATTGCTTTATTGAGAAGAAAGAACATATTTTCAGGAGCAATAAGAAATGCAACAAAGAAGGCTTAATCCTGAGTTAGGCACGTCTGCATCACATCTGCATCATGTGGTTGTCAGCCAGATTAGAGATTAGTGAAGCAGTCCATTGTCAGTGTAACCAATTACAGACAGGAGTTTAGAGCTGCCCCAAATTTATTAAAGAAAGCCAGTAATTGTACCAATTTATATAGCCTTAGTTCTGTTTCTTGTCCAAACTCCCAGTTTTACATTTTTAAACAGTTTGAGTAAGTGATGCAAAAGTACTTTTCTTAAAACCCTGTGGAATTACGTTCTATGAGGGCACAGAAAAATAGAGGTTAAATTGTCTTATTATAGGGCAAACTTTATTATTAAAAAATCCTTTTTGACAAGTTTTTAAAATGCCCAGAACTATGAAATAGTCAATATCTGAATCTAGTGTGAGATGTAAACTCAGCCTGTGTATAAATCAGTATGTCTTAAAATGTTGGAAATGTGGACTAATTCCATAAATCATAATCATTAGACATCTTACACAAAGATGGACATTCTCTGCTACTTGTTGAGAAAGTCTGAGTAATCCAAATTTGACCTGCAATATTTTCTGACTTGCTTTTTATCACTGACTTCTCTTCCCTTCCCTTCCTCTGTTCTGTTAAAAGTTTAAGTGCAAGCAATTCAGGCAGGGATTTGCTCTCTTGCACTTTGTAATGTGAAATAAATATTGTACTGATGCTGTAAAAACAAAGGTAATAATAACAATGTGTTTTAATATATGTAAGATATCAGACTGGTTCCCTATTTGGTTATAGAAATGACATATTTATCTGGATAGAGTTGCTTTCCTTATTTAGCATACACTTGAAGTTTCTGGTTTAACTTGATATGAGTCTTTATTCTCAGTTTCATCACTTGGTTGCCAAAAATTCAACAGGAAAAAAAATGCATGAATCATTCTCTGTTTTCTCTTACCATATTCAGGGCTGGCTTCTATACATGTAGCTCCTGGTTTTGCATATTCACTCAGTGGGAATTTGTAGAAGAAAAGAGGTGTGTGTATGTGGGACTTTAAGCAGCCTGTCTCTTTCCTTTTAACTACGGGGAACGTGCTAGTAATTTTGCAATGTTTGTGTAAACATCCTGTCATGGTCATGGGCAAAGAGTTGGATATTTGCTCATGACCTCAAATTAGGCTTTCAGTTTTGGTTTCCAAAGAAGTCAAGCCCAAATACTAACCAGTTGGCATTAATCCCAGCTCCTTGACAGCTTCAATCTCTCAGATGCTCTGGGGACCTCATCTCTGCCAAATATATGGACAGACTTTTAGATCTTTCCAAATTTTCCCACAAGGCTGGAAATAGCTACTGAAGTCTGCCCCACAGTGCAGCCTGTCTCTCTTGGAGGGCTCATTCCTGACGCCTGAAAGGCTAACCTTGCAGACATCTAGCAGACCCGCCTTCTTCTACCTGGCGCCTCCCAGCTGGGTTTAGAAGATTGGAGATGAGATGAAAGCCTTGTTGTGAGGATGTGGCATACAAATAGATTGCCTGGGTATACTTGTGCTGTGGTGAGATGATATGTGGATGAGCCTTTGCTAACCCTCTTCATGTCTACTTCCATTCCCCCTTTGAAAGAAGGTGAAAGGAAGGAGCAACAGAGCCATCGTCCTTTTTTCAGGGACACAATAGATTCTTTTAATGCCTATCTCAAGATACCAGAAGGCATAGTTAATTTTCTCTTTTTCATTTGCATGATACTAGCTAAGTTTCAGATCATACAGGCTACTTTTAGGGTTCAGGAGGCCTGTTTATGACCTGGAAATAATCTAATTGTGACCTGATTTTGATCTGGGTTTGCATATCATTTGGACTCTTCAAGTGATCTTGTCAAGCATGATAGGCAAAAAGAGTCATTGACTGCTAGATGGGTGGTAAATGTACAGATTTATCCATGCGTACTACTACTTATATATTCAGGATTACTGGGCATTATCTTAGCCTTTTGGTAGCCTTTCAGGAAATCAGCTGTCCTTGCCAGCTATCTGGTTTTTGATCTAACTGGATGATGAAGAAAAGTAGGTTAAATTTCTGGAAAATCTGTAGGGTCAGTGGGAGGGACCGGGTGAGTAGGGAAAGCATCTAAAGTTTTCTTTCTTTCCACTGCTTTGCTATAGATACAATTTCTCATTGTGGAAAAACTGGTCTGGTCTCCACTGGTCAGTTTAGCTTGATCACCTTGCTAGCCAGGGAAAGTAGGTCTTCTGCTACATTTGCAGTCTGAGAATGGTGTAAGTTAAGTGATGCATGTTAATAGCAATATACACTATACTGATATCCTGGTTTTCACTGTGAACCCCAGCATATTCATAGACACCAGAGGAGCCATAGTGATGCAGTGGTTAGAATGCAGTATTGCATGCTAACTTTGCCCACTGTCAGGAGTTCAATCCTGACCAGTTCAAGGTTGATTCAGTTTTCCATCCTTCTGAGGTTGGTAAAATGAGGAGCCAGATTGTTGGGGGTAATATGCTGACACTTAGAGGATGCTGTAAAGCAGTACTGTATGAAGCGGTATATAAATCTAAGTGTTATTGCTATTGCTATCTCCCATTGATGACTATCAGTCCCTTGTTCTGATGCACTTTGAAATGTAAATGTAGGGTTTAAAAAATGACTAGCAAGCTTTATCTAACAAACTACTGATTTTAACTTTTAAGAATGCCCTGAACTCTTCAGGCATTCTTAGAAAATAAAGAGCTGTACCTCATTGTCTTGCTTCAAATGTTTCTACTTCCTCTGAAAAAAGGCAACGTTAATTGGAGAGTTGATCGTAGCTAATTTTTCATCAGGGTGCCTTCTAGGGAATGGGTGTTCTGGAACAGGCCAGAGTAATTGTGGCAACCATTTTGTGAACAGGAACTTGCCTAACTAACCCTGCCAGGGCAGCCACGGGACCCTCTCAAAACGCCAAACACAGTCACTGTGCCCAAACACCTGATGTTTGCATTAGAGCAGGGGTCTCCAAACTTGGCAACTTTAAAACTTGTGGACTTCAGCTCACAGAATTCCCCATGCTGGCTGGAAACTCTGGGAGTTGAAGTTGACAAGCCTTCAAGTTGCCCCGTTTGGATATCTCTCATTAAAGGGATATGTGAAACCATGATTTCTAACCAAGTGTTAATTAACAATTGGTTAGAAATCAGCAGATCTGCCTATCTCTGTATAGAACTTTTGTTTGGATTCTTGAGCAGATAGACACACCCAGTTTGGAGTATGAAAATATTTTCCAATGCTAGCAAAAACCAATGTTAAACTGTTACCACTGAGTACCCCAGTTCATCCCACCAAGCACAAGGCACGTTCATCTCAGTTTGAATGCAGAACTAGAACTTGGCTGTCATCTGATATGGAATTGTTAATTTAATAACAGTTTGCAGGGGTGCCACATATGTTCCAGAGTTGTTGGTATGGAAACAACACAGACACTGTCACTTTAGTGCTTTACTGTTGTATCTTTTTGTTGCTAATTAATTAATATAAATCTCAGAACAGGTTAGTAGGAAATATAAATTAGCTGAGATTTAGAATAAAGTATGGAATTGGCCATATGCTTTCAGACTTCTACAGAGTCAGTCAGATTTTTTTAGAAAATGTGTGAGAAATTCATCAATCTCCCTATTACTAAACTCTTCTGTGGCCAACTCCACATCACCATCATTTCTCATTCTTGTGGATTTCCAAGGAAAAGCAAGGCACTCAGTTCATCCATTTGTTATTCAGCTCCCCACCCTCCTCACATCATTAGAAAGTTATGTTGGCATAAAATTTGCTATCTCTCTGCCAATCCGTTCTGGCTTTAAAACTTCTGTTCTGACATGTTGTACAGGGCATGTTAACCAAAGCCAGTGGTTTAGACTAGACTTCTGTACCGCCAATCCACACCGCAGGGAGGCGGAGCCAAGGAGATGGTTCCGCCCCAGGCGCCTGATGGATCTAGTTCCTTCGCTGGCTATTGGGGGTGAGATTTTGCCCCCTTCAGAGAGGGCTCGCAATCTGGGTGTCCTCCTGGATGTACGGCTGTCCTTGGAAGATCATATTACGGCCGTCTCCAGGGGGGCGTTTTATCAGGTTCGCCTGATCCACCAGATGCGGCCCTTTCTGGATCGGGATGCCTTACGCACGGTCACTCATGCCCTGGTCACCTCCCAACTGGACTACTGTAACGCCCTCTACATGGGGCTCCCGAGTGGGAGCATCCGGAGGCTTCAACTGGTACAGAATGCGGCCGCGCAGGTTGTTATGGGGGAATCAAGGTTCTCTCATGTGATGCCCCTCCTGCGCAAGCTGCATTGGTTGCCAGTGGCCTCTCAGGTGCGCTTTAAGATTTTAGTGTTAACTTTTAAAGCGCTCCAATGGCATCGGACCAGGATATTTACAAGACCGCATTCTGCCAGTTTCCTCTCACCGTCCGGTGCGCTCCCACAGGGAGGGTCTCCTGCAGGTCCCATCGGCATCTATGTGCTGGATGGTGATCCCGAGGAATAGGGCCTTCTCTGTGGGGGCGTCTGCCCTCTGGAATGGGTTGCCCCCGGAGTTACGTACAGCCACGGACCTGGGGACCTTCAGGCGTGCCTTGAAACCTGGCTCTTTGACCAGGCCGGCTTGAGCTGATTTTAGATTTGAGTATTGTAATTTTTATATTAAATTTTAGGGCTTAAGGGAGGGGTTTTAATAGATTTACAGCCAGGGTCTTTAATTTAATTTAGTTTTAACTTTTGTATATTTAATGTTTTTAATTGTATGGCTGTGCACCGCTCCGAGTCCTTTGGGAGAGGAGCAGTATATAAATAAATTATTATTATTATTATTATTATTATTATTATTATTATTATTATTATTATTATTATTATTATTATTAAATCTAGTGGTTTGGCTACCCTTCCTTTCCTTTCACCTTTCATCAGTACCTTATAGGAAATGATGAGCTAATCACAATGATCTGGGATAACAGTATGGTGGGGAGAGATGGCTAGAGACATGGAGTCAGAGAGCTTTCAAAGTACTGAACAGGTAGTCCCTGACTTACAACTATTTGTTTAGTGAGCATTTGAAGTTAGAATGACACTGATAAAAATGACTTACGACCTTCACAGTATTCCTATGGTCAACATGATCAAAATTCAGGTGCTTAGCAACCGGCATATATTTACAACAGAAGCACATCCTAGATCCGGGATGGTGAGCCTATGGCATGCGTGCCACAGGTAGCATGCAGAGCCATTTGTGCAGGCACAGGAGCTCCAGGCAAACTTACCTCACTGCGCATATGCGCACCTCCCAGCTGATTTTCAGGTCTTTTTTGGCCTGCCAGAGGCTTGAGGGAAGCCTTTGCAGGCTGAAAAATAGGCCCATTTCGTCACTTCCTGTACTTCTGGAAATACCAGAAATGATGAAACGGGCCCATTTTTCAGCTTGTAAAGCCTGCAGAGGCCTCTGGCAGTCCGAAAAAGGCCTCAAACAGGCCAAAAATCAGCTGGGAGGCAAAATACAGGTAAGGGAGCGGCAGGGCAGGGGGAAATCACATGTGCATGCACAGGGGCCAAGGGGGGCGTGCACATTGCCTTCTGGGTGATGGCACACAAGCGCGCACGAACACAAGAGCACACAATTTTTGGCACAAGAGCCCAAAAAGGTTAGCCACCACTGTCCTAGGTCATGTGCTGGCTATTTGTGACCTGCCCAGCCAGATTCCAACAAGCAAAGTCAATGGGGGAAGCTAGATTTGCTTAACGACCATATGATTCATTTAACAACTATGGTGGTTCGCTTAAGAACCATGGCAAAAAAAAAATCATAAATCAAGTTAACAACTTAACAACTATCTGACTTAGCAGTAGAAATTCTAGTCCCAATTATGCTTATAAGTCAAGGAGTACCTGTAGTGAAGTAGCTGAACCAAAGTGAGGCAGTCGGGTTTTTTCTGCTTTTATGGGAAGTTCTTCTACAAGCCTCAATTCAGGCATTAGGTTGTGGCTGATTCATAGATAGCAGAGACTATCTTGTAAAGCAGAAGAGCTTTTGCTATTTCATTAAGCCTTCCCCAGAGTCATGGGATAGTGTGTCATTTCTTTAGACAACCCCCCCAGTCCTTAGGGCTTCGGTGGAAGAATACTATACTTGTGTTTTGGCTGTTTTTAGAAGAAGGCTGAAGTTGGGTATGAAAGCTGTCTAACAGTTGATAGGAAAGGGGGAATTGCTTAGTGCAGTTGGAGAACTCCTGTCCAATTCACCAACTTACATGGCATTCTAGCTCCTCACATCTCTCACTCCTATGTCTGCCATCTATTAGCTTAGATTATTTTAAAACATACTTTAGTGCATTTTAGGTCCTCAACCTTTCTGGCTCTGCAGACTGGCAGAGGCAGTGGCAGTGGCAGCAGTGACAGGGGGAGAGATGGTTTCACACATGCAACCTAATCTCGCACATGCACAAATGGAGCTTCATGCATTCTATCACCGCTTGTGCAGCCCGGTTCCCAATGGGCCCTGGACCGATAGGGTTCGGATCCCTGCTTGAGTGTGTTTGTTTAAAAGTTTGCTTATTTGCTTATTTCTTATTTTTTGCTTATTTCATAGAATAACAGAGTTGAAAGGGACCTTGGAGGTCATCTAGTCCAACCCCTGATCAAGCAGGAGAGTCTATTTCAATTATTAGCCTCTACCTAGAATCAAACTCACAGCCTCCTGATTGTGAGGCGAGAATTGATAAAAGGGTGCTTCCTAAATTTCTCTCACTTTCGTCCAGTCAAAGTCCACCTCCGCCATCAATTCCTCAGATACGCTTGGGGGCCTGACTTGGGCTTTTGAGCTAGAGATGGGCTCAGGGAGTCCCAGAGGAGAGCATGCTACTCAAAGTAAAATAGCCTCCTAAAGGGATTGGAGGAAGGGTGGCTGCTTATGGTGATCATTGAATTCTGGACTCATCCCATTCTTGGAGGTCACCTGATGATGCTGATAGAGTGACCAGCAAAAGAGGCCAGATTGTATCCATAATAATACCTGTGTTAGGATACGAAAGGAAACTTTTTTAAAATACTGGATCAGTTAAGGATGATAATACTCCTAAAAGTGTGCTGTGCATGTGATAAAAGATCTTAATGAGGACAGAGTAGAAAGAAATTTGAAGGGATATTTGAGCTATGGATCAGGTGCAAATGGGAAAAATGTTTGGTGTCCTTTTCAGCTTTGTAGTATCATCTTTATTATGTAATCCTTAATCAATTACCTTTTTTAGTGCCTCAGAGACTAAAAGTCTCATTCTTCTAGCTGTCATATGGTTACAGGATTGTTTGGTTTTTTCTCTCAAAGGCAGAGCTCAGGTTTCAGTTTCAAACCACCACCAGATTTCTCCTCCTGGTGGTCATGCCTGCAAGTGGGATATCAGAATTCGGACTGGGACAACTTTATTTTTAATGTATTTATTTGTCAATTGTTTACAAGATAATAGGTATAAGTAAAAACATAGTTATGAATACATGGATACATATAATAAAAAATAAAAAATAAAACAAACAATAGGACAGGGACGGTAGGCACGTTGGTGCGCTTATGCATGCTCCCTACAGACCTCTTAGGAAAGGGGTGAGGTCAATAGTAGACAGTCTAAGGTTAAAATTTTGGGGGTTTGGGGAAGAAACCACAGAGTCAGGTAGAGTATTCCAGACATTGATCACTCTGTTGCTGAAGTCGTATTTCCTGCAATCAAGTTTGGTGAGATTAACCTTGAGTTTGTATCTATTGTTTGCTCTTCTATTTTATGGTTGAAGCTGAAGTATTCATTGACAGGTAGGACATTGCAATGTATGATTTTATATACTATACTTAGGTTGGACCGAAGGCAGCGTAGTTCTAGGTTTTCTAGGTCTAGAATTTTGAGTCTGTTGGCATAAGGTATTCTGAAACGAGTAGAGGAATGGAGAACTCTTCTTGTGAAATATTTCTGGACTTTCTCAACTATGTTAATATCACAGTTGCCAAAGCTCCCAGAAATATCAGAAAATATGGATGTGGTAGAGATCAAGAGGAACGACTCTTAACTCTTAGCATTCTTCCTACCCCCTCACAGTTGACCATCATATTAGGAGGTGTTGAATATGTTCAAAATGGTTGAATATGATGAAAATGCAATGAACAAGAGAAGGTGGAAGAAACATCAACTTTCTGGCAATGTTGGAGCACTGTAACTTTGGAGTGTTGCAACTCAATTATATCTATGGCAGGGGTGGGATTCAACCAGTGTCACTACTGGTTTGGTGACTATGTTTTGCACGTGCATGCATGCTTCGCAAAAAAACCCCATCAGCTGTACCACCTGGACAGCTGAAAAGTGCTGTGTGCACGTGCGCAACATTTGAAAAGCCTCTTTTTTCCTGCTTTTTCAACTTCAGCTGGGTCGCGCAAAGCAGCTGAGGTTGAAAAAGCAGGAAATAAAGGACAGGTAAGAGCCAGGGTGGGCGGCTGGGCCAAACAACAGCAAACAGAGAACCGGTTCGGTGTCTGTTGCTCTTCAGAGCTACCGATTCTTTAGAGCCGGGCAGAACCAGTAGCATCCCACCTCTGGTCTTTGGAGATTCTCAGTCATCCAGATCATGGTTACTCCAAAGATGCTTTTTCAAAAGGCAAATGAACTTTGTTTTTCCTTGAAAAAAATGTGCTTTTCATCCAAGAGGCTTTTTCAGTCAGAACTAAAAAAGCTTTTGGATGAGAAGCAAAACATCAGTTAATTTTTGAAGAAGCGAGATCTAGAATTTAAAGCATATCATTTCTTTTCTTTCAGCACTGGTTTCATTGTCAACATTAGAACTAGAATGTGAAAATTGAGTGGGGAGAGAATGTAAAAATGTTAAGCCAGACTGCTGAAAAATGGGCTCTTAATTCAGAATTTTGAAAAAAAACTTAGTACTGTACATTGCATCAGTGCTATATTGAGAAATTGCAAAATTCAAGCATTGTTAACATGTTAGATATTCCAGTTCTCATAAGAACAGCTCACACTTTATCAACAGGGGGGGAGAGAGAAGGAAAATCAATTACATGGAATCAAATAAAAATATTTATAGAGTGGACTATTTGAAGATTTTCCTCCCCACCAAGACCAACTCTAGAGAAAATTTGAGTTTGCTTTGGATAAAATTTTATTGTATAATTGGCCAAAGATGTGAGAAGGGAAAGGAAGACAGATTTCTCTTTAGCACTCAGCTGGCCATTTAGCACCTGCAGAGAGAGAGAATTGGCTCAGAGCTTTGCACAATATTTCCCAATGTGCATGCTTCTACCCAGGAGGTCCTTCCTTATGGGCCACATGAAGGAATAAGAATGGAAGAACAGTTTTACAGCATTCCCAAACTCAGTATCACTATACCAGCCAAAATAATAATGTTGCTATCCTTAAAATGTAAGGGTTACAGTGAGGATTGAAAGAATAGTTGGAATACCAGAACGGTTTATTTAATCAGTTGACTTCTAGATATTAAAAATGTTTTTTATGTTTCTTTCTGAGATAAATGCTTACTTCCAGGAGAAATTACAAGAATTCTTATCAACTAAACACTTCAGGATGGCATTGGCACCTACTGTCATCTTTGGTTTAAAAGGCCATCTGGACTGAGCTGGGCTAATTTGGAACTTCAGACAGATATAAGAAATGATTGGGATAAAAACTGATTTTTTTTCTTTGCAAAGGAAGCCTAACAGGTGTGCCAAAAGCTTGGCTAATCATTGCATAATTATTATGGTGTGCATATTAATAAGATATGATATGACCCTTTGAATGAGGAAGAGCAGATGTTATATTACAGTAGGTTTCTGGTTTCTGCTGCTACTTTGTATCTCTGTCCATTTGAACAACCATCAACATAATATATTAGATAATTCATAAGTTTGCAAGATACTACAGCTGCAGCAGATTCCTATTATGCAGCCTTGGATCTTAGTAGGTGTATCAGTGAAGGTTCTGCCTAGGTCTTATAAGAGGTTAAGACAATTTCCCTTTCAATCCTTCAACCAGCATAAGAATTAACATACATCCAAACTAAAGAATTCTGTGTTCAGGATCTGAGACTGTCAGCAGGATCTTGTACTAATAAACCTTTCATCACTATCTTTGATTATAGTGGGGTTTAGCTCAAGGTGCTTGTGCAGGTGGCTTCCATAGATTAAACATTAAGAATAAACTTGTCTAGCTCCTACTTTCTATCATTGTTGAATGCAAAATAGTCAGCATGGAAATCCCCTAGACTTTGATCAACAGAGACCCACTTATTCATATGGGATATCTGTGCTACCAGGACCAAAAAATATGCTGACTAGGAAGATTTGAATGGAACCCTCCCTAGCTGTCAGTTATGATATAGTTCTTGCAAGTAAGAAAGAAGAAATGAAAGAAAGGAGGTCCTGAGTACACATTTCAAGAACCAACCGTTTTCAAGCTAAGGACTTCCCAGTGTCTTTTAAGAGGCACACTGAAACTCTGTACAATGAGGAGAAAGATAAATGGGCAGAGCTAGGATAAAAATGAAAGGTTGATGTAATTTCAGTTTAATTAAATCTTGCCCTTATTATTGTTATCTGGCTATGTTCTTACAAGACTTGAGTCATTTCCCCACTTATATAGTCTTCTGAAGTCATCCAACCAACTTTCGTGCCAAAATAAGAGTAATAAAGGTGATCTTTCTATCATTTCAACATTGCAAGTTTCTAATGGGGAATTTATCTTGATTCTGAATGAAACCAGTTTTCTGGGTTTGCAAAATACATTACACTATAAACTAATCAAACAGGCTGGCTTTTCCCAACTTATTAACCCATAAGATACTAACCAAGATTATTCGTAACCAAGATTAGATATTGTGTTCCTCCTACGATTATCTGTTAAAACATATTAGATGAACATAGCCTTTGCATACTTCATTTCTTTCTTCTGTCATATTCACAATCAGTTTGATTGGATTCGGGGGATTCACCCAATATTTTCATGCTCTGTAAGCAGTACTGAGCCTCAGTGTGTAGCCCTGGCATATTGCAAGAAAGTCAGTTCTTCTGCAAGTTTGAAGTAACTGCTTCTTCAGCTGAGAAGTACTTTTTGCTTTTCAAGTTAAGAATGTACATTTTGCTTTTCCAGCTAAGAATGGTTTAAACACCTGTTTCCTCCAAATGTTCAACAATTTGTGATCAGGAGCAGAATTATTGTCTCTGTGAAGTATATAACCCATGGAGCCTCATGGATAAATTGCTATTTGATCCCGGTTAAATCCTGCATTTTCCCTTCATTGCTATCTATATCCTACTGATTTTTTTTTTAAAGTTTGACATTGTGGATGAACTCCAGCCCAGAGGCATTCATAAGATTTTCCTGAACTTTGTTCTAGTGGGATTACTTTACTGCCCAGATTCCACAAGTTGCTTGTTCAATAAAAAGGGTGTGTTTTTTAACAGTCCACTTAGTTAAAATTTACCTTCAACCTTTAACAACCTTAGCTGCAAGAAATATTTTCCATACCAAGGAACAGTTACCCCCCCTCTTTTTTTTAAACTTCTGTGAAAATCAGGTCCTGTGAACATTGAGAAACAACCATGAAAGTTTAAGTGTTTCCTTTTCTAGATATAGGTAGAGTGTGTGGAGAAATGAAGATAAGAATCATTGCAGATGGTGGTTCATCCATCTATCACACAATCTGTTTCTGTACAAAGGAAATGGAGGCCTATCACTTGGGCAAAGCAAAGCACAGTGTAGTGAACTGAAAAGAAAAGCAATAAAGTAGAAGCCAGGTGTTCTGTGATAAGTGCTGCTGTATACGCATCTGTGGTTTTCTCAGGAAAAAAAAATCATTGCAAACAAATGTCCCCAATATTCAGGAACAAATACTATCCTTAGATAAAAAGCCCATTAACAACAACAAAAGTGGTAATAATTCTAAATGGGGATTGCTTTTGGCAAGGTAACTTGAAACCCTCCAAATGTTTCAGATAACAGCTGCCATAATTCCTTGTCACTGGCCATGTTGGTTGCATTAGATAGAGGTTACAATTGAGAACCAGTGAAGGTACTGTTACACTGCTTATCCCTGGCATGTGGGAAAGGAAGTGATTTTATTTTATTTTATCTGAAATTTACATTACTGCCTAATTCACACAAATAGGGAAGTCATGGTCTAAATGAGAAGTCTGGGTCCCGTCAGAAGACATTGCCTTAAGAAAGTCACCTGAACTATACTTATCCTATTACAGCAGGGATGTCAAATTCAAGGCCTGCAGGCCAGGCCACGTCCACCCCCAGTTTAGCAAACGGAGAAAAAGTCACAATAGCCAGCAGGACAGCAAAGTAGTAGTCTTACAAGTGCACTCAGGACTGTATTGCTGCAATCTAGCCATGTTGCCATGATGTATTCCCATCTCAACATGTTTGTATAGCATATGAATAATGCAGTCTAAGTCCATTCAATAGCAAACTGTGATGACAATATCATAGCAATAGTACTTAGATTTATATACTGCCCTGTAGTGCTTTACAACACTCTCTGGATAGTTTACAATGTCAGCAATCTTGCCTGCAACGATCTGGGTTCTTCTCATTATACCAACCTTAGAAGATGGAAGACTGAGTCAATCTTGAGCCCCTTCACAATTGAATTCCCGGCTGTGGGCAGATTTGCTGCAATACTGCATTCTAACCACTGAGTCTGGTGCAGTGGTTAGAATGCAGTATATATATAATGGCATCATCACACAAATGTTGCCATTATGTACTCACATGTGCTCTCATCCCAGCATACGATGCAGATATAAGTCATGATATTTGTATGAGGATACAGTCATATATTTCAACATCTGGCAGTTTGTATGCCTATGAATCTATTCTTTTGAGTTTTGACTATTACTGTGTTTAATAAATATGCCACTGATTGATTAGACCCCATTCAGACCCCATACCATTTTTTTTTTGTTGAGACCAAACAGATGCTGGAGCTGGAGACCTTATTAGAGGTTATGGTGTATACATTTCTCTTGACTCTCCTAAGAATTCATCTCCATGAGTAGCAGAAAGCATAACATGGCACAGCTCCTGCAAGTGTTCAATTCCACGACTGATATAAAAAAAATATTGCACGAACTGTTGTTTTCTTCCCTGAGATGCTTCCTTATTAAAAACAAAACCCTCCAGAGAGCAATTTGAATGAGAAAACATTTAAACATGTGATCCTTCAGCAGCAGCCTAAAGTAACCAGAATCCAAGAGTAGTACTATTTTATGCTGCTTGGTTCTAAGAAGCTAAGCCTGAGAATAATATAGATGCCTAAGGATGAAGGAGCCTTCTGTTTTATGTCCCAATGCCAACCTGGATATTGCCATCACTGGGAAGGCAGCCTGGGTGAAAATCCTCATTCCAGATTTCTGTATGCCACTGAAAACTCTCCTCTGATCCCAGCTACTAAATTCAATGAGTACGAACAATACAATTAAACTAGGGTCCCCATTCTTCCTTTATTACTACTTCCTGAACTCATGAAACTGCCTAGTTTTTCCATGAAAATTATGCAAGCATGCTGTGGGGATAGCTGAAATACAATTTTCTTTCCCCTCTCATTTTCTTCAGGTTTTCATTAAGAATGTGGGTTGTAGTAAGTTTATATAAGGGACAGAAGTATAAGGAACATTTAATGTAGGCTAACCTACAGAGATTTTCAGATAGGTGGAGGTAGTACAGCTAGTCTTTGACTTACGACCACAATTAAATCCAAAATTTCTATTGCTAAGACTTTGTTAAGTGAATTTTGCCTCATTTTATGTCCTTATTTGCCACAGTTGTTAAGTGAATCTTCACAGTTGTTTAGTAACATGGTTAAGTGAATTTGCTTCCCCATTGACTTTGATTGTCCAAGAGTTGAAAAATGTTGTTCACATGACCTCAGGACACTGCAACTGTCATATGAGTCAATTGCCAAGCATTTGAATTTTGATCACATGACCATGAAGTTGTTACAATGGTGTGAAAAATGGTTATCACTTTTTTCAGTACCATTGTAACTTCAAACAGTCACTAAATGCACTGTTGTTGAGGGCTATCTGTATTCAGATAAATAACAAATAAACATTTGGACAATGTAAATGTAAAGCAAGCAAGACAAGGATGGCCTTTTGGCAATCAAAATTAATTCTCCATCGTACTATAGCGTCCTTGTTAGAATGTTGCATGAACCCAATCATTATTTGTAAGCATGATAAAATGAATCTTGGTTAGATATGTTGTAGGACCACAGCCACAACACTGATCGGGTGGGGAAAGGCATTACTTCTGACTTTGAACAAATGGAAAACACCTGGCCAATGCTAGCATTATTTTAGCCTGCTTCAGTGATTATGGTGGAGCAGAAGTGAAGACTATGCTATGTTTACTGGCAGCTGGCTTGCCCTTCATTTTAAAAGCAATCTCATATATTATTTTTTATTTTGGAAAAGTATAAAAAATATATATCTATAGCTATGTAAGACAAAGAACTCCATTATGAAATCAGCAAGGAATTTTTTTAAAAAGTTGCATTTTTCCCCAACTGTGAATACATAATGCTCACAATGAGTTGAAGAACACAAGTGGGTAAAAATAAGTAACTTTGGTACAAGGGACAACTTCATAAGAGCACTGGGCTGCAACTTCCACTTATTGTTCAGTGGGTTATTTCTTACTATAAATAATTGGACCTATGGTAGATACATTCTTTAAAAATACAACTGCCTGGTTCCTTGCAGTTGGTGAGATTTTATTTTCTTCAAGGATAAAGGTCCAGGGCCTACCTTGAGTTCCAAGAATGGATCTTCATTTTGCATGGATAAGCTTTAGCCTTTTGTGCCAAATTATCTAAAATATAATCAATACTTTCTTTCTGGAAGGTAGGCCTTTCTTTCTCAGACCCTGTTCAATGCATCTTGGCAAACCCTATGCCTTAACAAAAAAGCAGAATTAATCCATGAAATGTAACAGTTGCAAACGGATAATTTAGGGCAAGGGTCTCCAACCTTAGCAACTTTAAGATTTGTGGACTTCAACTCCCAGAATTCCGGGGAGTTGAAGTCCACAAGTCTTAAAGTTGCTAAGGTTGGAGAGCCCTGATTTAGGACACAGCTGGAAACACATTACCCAAGTAGGCAAGGGACAGGTTTTGGCATCCTCAATGCAGCTATTTTTTTTCATTGTGAAAAGCCAGATAACATTCTAGATCAGCGGTCGCCAACCGGTGGGCTGTGGCCTTGAGAAAATTTTGGTAGGCTGCAGAGAAATCTCACCCCCAGAGCACGTCTCCAAAGCAATTAATCCAGGCAGTGCAGAAACACAAGACTGCACCGCCCACATGGCCTGCAGGAACACTCCCCGCCCACTCACTCCTTACCGGGCAAACTTGCCTGCTAAAATTGCTATTTTTCCTTTTTCCAACCATCATTTTCTGCTATGCTGGGAGATTTAGATTAGCTAAGAAGCAGGAAATGGTTGGATTTCTTGCTTTCTAGCTAGTCTTTTGATCTTCGGCTCTGCCGAACCTCCCTTAGGACTGAAGGTTTGCTTGCAAGCAAATTCAGTGCAGACTCATGGCAAGCAAATTTGAGAGACTGAGCTAGCCGATGGCAGATAGATCACTGAATGATTCTGTGAGCAACTCAATCTGCCTGCTTTGCCTGATTTTGGGTAAAAAATGCTTTTTTATATAAAAATTCAATATTTACATGTATGGTGTGTTGTGAGTTAATTTTGTGAGTTTGCTTGCAAGCAAATTTTATGTGACAGACTGAGCTAGCCAATGGCAGATAGATGGATTTCTGACTGAATCTGTGACTCTGTGAGCAACTCAATCTGCCTGCCTGCTTTGCCTGATTTTGGGTAAAAGTTGCTCTTTTTTATAAAAAATTCAATATTTATATATTTATAATATTTACATACAAGCCATGCCAGTCACATGACCACCAAGCCACACCCACAAATTAGGCCACATCCACAGGACTGGTTAGTATCTCTGGGATCAAAAATTGTGAGTTTGGTGGTCCCTGAGGTCCAAAAGGTTGGCGACCCCTGTTCTAGATACACAGGAAGAGTAGCTTGACAAAAATATTGGGGGAGAAAGGAAATAGAAACAAAATGATTTTTTTTAAAGTTAAAAGACACAAGGCAATCAGCTTCTGAATGAAAAAAATAAATTGAACTGGCTGAATTTGGAACTTAAGCCATATGGCAGGGGGTCAAACTCACGGCATCCCATTGCCATCAAGTAATGTATCACTGTTTTTCCTCTCTATGAAGCTGGGGTGGGCATGGCCTGCATTTGATGCATCCAGCCCATGGGCCGCCAGTTTGACAACCCTGCCATATGGAATCTATATACAGTATATATTGTTTGCTTCATTAGGGCCATTAGCAATTTGTGAAAAATGGACGTTACATGCAAGTAAGATGTGCAACTAGTTTCCACAATGGTGGATTCATTGTCAAGCTGCTAGTCAATGAACTTGAAGTTAGGTTTGCATCTCACACATGCTTTTGTGTTTCCCTTCAAAAACCTACATGGCCCTAAATGATTTTTTAAAAAAAGAAGAAGGCGGGAAAACAAACCCTTTCTAAGCATAAAACAATATTATCATCTCCCTAAGCTTGTCATTTTGTTGTCTTCATCTCTTAACCATGTCTTCTCATTTATGAAAACCCCAATTGTTGAACACTTAAGAGGGAAAGTAGCCATGAGAAAATGAAGAGTTTCCATGGAAGCAGTTTGGTTTCCCTTCCTGCTATTACAGTTTTATGTAGCAGGAAGTGAATCCCCAACCTTGTTCCTTTTAGTGAAGCAGATAATATATTTCACTTGGGCATGTTGCCAGTAGATACCTGTACAGGTGCAGAGCTGTGATGTAGCCACACCTGCCTTCTAGATACAATTCAAAGGTGAAGCATTTCACAGTAATGGATCAAGTACCTCCAAAAGCCCAAGAAAGAAGCCAGGTAAGAACAGCAAGGACTCAAGACAGACAAATTACAAGTTTTCAAGATATCACTGGGTCACACTATTAAGTTTTTAAAACATTAAATTTACTAACATAAATAGTGTTTATAACAAAAGGCACAATCTTTTTCTTCTTCTCAGCTATAAACAATGGAAAATATTTACAATTTGCACAATTGGTCTTTTCAGGATTATTTTTCTTTTTCTTTTTTTGTTAAAAAGGTTATTTTTTCCCCTCCTTGTTCCTCAATACCTTTATTAAAACTTCCCCAAATTGGATTTATTCTCCCCCCAAAAAGGAGTCCATTCTATAAACAGCAGATTAAAATCCATTAACAACAATAATTTATCAATGGAAATTATTTATCTCTCTGTCTCTCAGATGATAACAGTATTACTAACTTCTTCATACTGGATAACAAAATAAGGGTAACTCTGGTCATCGTTAAAAATAACAAAAATCTGTGGTTCGAAGTAGTTGTCCACACAGGAATCATACAGATCACTGGTGATGCTGGCAGGGTTTACAGGTGGAGGTCTTCTCATGGTGTGGTTCCCTACTGTGTACTTTCCAGTCAGTACTTTTGCCAAAAACATGTAGTGGATCCCTTTGGGTGATCGCTTGGAGAAATTATGGGAGTAGCTGGCTTTCCGAGCAAAGTAGCTGCCTTGCCCAAACATGGTGGCATGTTTCCCACATACCCGAGGGTCAAAGTTGTGCTTGCAGATACCATCTACCACGTCTTGGGAGGTCCCATGGAACAAATGTCTTTCATTCATAATCTTGTCTAACCCGGTCATTTTTTTAGACATGTATTCTTTTTTCCTGGAAATGAAACATAAGACACATACATGGTTATACCTTTTCAAATTCCTAAAAGTTAAAGTCTACCTAATGGAACTTAAAAAGACCAAGACATTTTGCAGACCCTGGAACTTGAGTGGTATGTCTTTGCCTGAAATAATCTCCAAGGCTGTCCTCAATGGAAGATTGGGTGGCTTGCTTTCAGCACTGCTAATTTGGTGCTCTTTAGCTATCCTTAACAACGCTCTCCCATTGCCAATGCTTATCCTGCTGCTTTTGTGCCTGTTTTGACTCATTGCCAAATGGTGCTGCCTGATCTTTGCACACCCAGAGTGTGAAAAACCAAAGAAATTGGCCAATTCCACCAGTTTTCTCTACTGAATGACATCTGCCAACAAATCTTGAAACAAGAATGATTGCTACTGCTCTGTGCTTGCCATGACTAAGCTGTTTCCTGGGCTTCTCTTTCTATATCCCATTCTGTCATCATCTGAGTTTAACACAATTAAGGAAGCTAAAATTCAAAGCATTACAATTTATTTTTCAGGAGGGACCACAGTTGTTATACCGCATATGGTTGAGGTGTCTAGCACCACTGCATCGTTCTGATAGATCCCTAACATAGCACAACTATTTAGGGAAGGAAGATGGCACAAACATGGCAGCCTTAGGTTAAAGGAGAAGTGTGGCCTTACTTAATGGGTACGTATGTGTAAGACTTTACATGCTTTGCAACTTCTTGTGAATACTATTCAGTTTAAGGTGGGAAACACTACTTTCACATTAGTACAGCTAAAGACGGTGTACAGGTAATCCTCACTTAATGATCAGGTGTTTTAAGACTGTGTGAAGTTATGGCCATGGATTGAGTGCTTTGGGGCCCATAAAGGACTTTAAATGACCAGGCTGTACCCCTACATTCATGTAGTCACATGAATGTATAAACTGACCTGCATGTCAGGCAGGTCAGTTTATAACCAGCCATGGCCTTCAATCTGTGGTCACATGACTGATTCATGATGTTTTTTGTTGGTTTCTATAAAAAACGGCCTAATCAAAAGAAGGTGTTTGCTTATCACCCACCACATTTATACTTAATGATTCCTGCCAAAAGGGAAGAAAATTACTTCTGGTCATGTGGGTGCCTTGACTTATGATAGCAGAGACTATAATTCCACTCTCAATTCCAGTCATAAGCTAAGGACTACTTGTAGACCTGCCTTACTTGTAGGCAGGGAATGAGATGGAGGCAACATCATTGAGACATGGCAGGAAAAAGAAAACCCAATGCCAGGCCATTTGTACCCTGCTTAAATGAAACTGGGGAAAGGCTCTAGCAATACACAACCTAATTATAAAATGCAGAAATAGTAGGATTGCAGAATCCTCTCCTGAGTCTACCACCTGCCTTTCTGCTCTTCTTAATGGAAACATTAATCCTGAGAAAAACTTACTTGTAGTTAAATGTAACTAAGATATAGAAAACACATTTATAAATTGCTAATCTGTACTATTTCAAAGAAAAAGCTGGAAAGTAGAATACTTGGCTATACCATAACATTAGCAATACTTTCTCTTTTTCTTTGCTAGCTTAGAAAATTTCCCCCATCCCAGATTTTTCTATCAGCATACTGTTACAGTATTTAGAGGAGATATTCCAGGGGAAAAAAGCAAATAAAATGTGATTTTGTAGCTGTTTGTGGGATCTATCACTGAGATTTCTGCTCTTCTCGGTTTGGGTTAGAAGCTAAAACATGGTGCCAACTTAACAAAACGAGAAGCCAGGAAGCTCTATTCAAATTCAATCAGGCCAAAGAAAACAGCTGTTCATCACCAAGGCTTGTGCTTCAACAAAAGGCCTCTTTCATAGGTTAAAAGGAGATGCAGGTTTTAGTTCAGAGGGTGGCTTTTAGCAAAGCAGGAGGCACTTTTTCTGTCTAGGCTGCACTCCTTTTGAACAATTTGTACACAACAACGGCCATTCCTGATATTTCCCAACAGACAGCTGTTGCCTGCAGTTTTTCCCACTTCAATGTAGCTGAAGTTCTTGTTTTAAGGCCAATAGTATATAAGGCAACTGGCCACTTTAAGAAGCAAAATTTGTTTAATTTATATGCCTCCTTCGTTATTTTTATACATAACTCAAGGCAGCAAATATATCCAACACACTTTCCTCCTCCTAGTTTCCTCCCAAACAACAACCCTGGTCAAGTGAGTTGAGCTGACTGTGTATGACTGATCGAATGTCACCCAGCAGGCTTTCATGAGTAAGGCAGGGTTAAAACTCATAGACTTCCACTTTCTAGCCTGGTACCTTAACCACTAGACCATGCTGGCTCTCTTGTTGAAGGCATTGGCAGTAAAAAATGCTTTTCCAAGAGATGCTGCTATTATTGTCCCACATCTCCAAAAATCATGAAATAATGAAGTGAACAGAAGATTATTTATCTGATCTTGACTCACCTCTTGTACTTCTCCCACAAAAACTGGTTCTGAACTCGCAATATTTTCAAGATTTTATATTTGGTCTCAGGCACAGTCTTATGAAAGAGATTATAAATGGTTCTGTAGCTTTTGTCTTCCTTTGAAACAGGCACTTGGATAAAATCCTGAGCCGAGTCCATGCTAATCCATGTGTCTGGATAGAAACCGGGAGAGGTAACAGAACCTGGGAATAAAACTTGTGATGGGATAGATTCTGTCATTGGCACTGCCAGGCTGCCACTAAGTGTCCTGGAGAAATAGGGAGAGAAATGGAAGAAAAGGATTTAATAGGATATCTAACATCTGTAAGCTGTACAGGGTCCGCCATAATTTTTGTAAAAAGTGGGAAGGGGTGCTAAAGGGGAAAAAATGCTGCTCTAATCTCTCATCTTAAGGCTGAACTTTTTGATCTTCTAATATGTTAGTGATCATCTATAGTTTTTTGTTATCTGAAGTTTGATAAGCATTGTCTCTTCATTGAGGTTATTAATGAAAATACTTAAGACTGTTGTTTCCTGAACTAAACTACAAGACATACCAGTTTGATGAAGAACCCCTGATGACTTACTCTCTAGTACAGCTTTCAAGTTGACTATGAATCCAATCAATAAATATAAGCTCCATCTCATACTTGCTAAAACATGTCATGATGAGTTTGTCAGATGCTTTGCTGAAGTCTAGATGTATTATCTCCATAGCTTTCTCTCAACTAAGGAAGTTCTCCAATCTGAAAATAAGATGTTTCCAAGAAATCTATGCTTGGAATTCTTAACAATCTGCATAATTTTCAAGGAAGTGGTTACAGAATTATCTCTTTCATGATCTATTCTAGAATCTTGCCATATAGTAATGTGAGACTGATTGATAGTGCATATCCTATATCCTTTCTTTTCTCATTTCATAAGACATGTCTTATTTTGAACTATTGATGCTCCTTTTATAGATTTTTGGACAGACTATCATCAGATTACTTCCACATCGTAAAATGCAAATATCTCTGGCCCAGAATCTCACTTATATTTCTGTCGAGCTCTGTTCCTTCAACCAGGTTTTCCTAACCGTTTCGTAGAATGCATATTTCTTATTTAAAAGATATCTGAAGAAATACTTTTAGTTATTCTTAACATGTTTCCTAAGGGTACCTATATTTGAATTTTAGTTATCATGACCCCATCTCTACAAAATTGGGCTACTTGCACATTGTTGTCTTTGCTGACCTATTCTTTTTAACTCCTTTATATCGCATGCACATAAACACAGGTTTGGTTTTTCAGATTCTCTTTTACATCATTTTCTTCCACTGTAGTTGTTATAATTATCCCCAATTGAGTTTTTAGTTATTTTTAGGAATTCCCATTCCTACTCATCTTGAATAATATGGATTGTTGTGTTTCCAGAAAGAAATATTTGCACGTTGCTCACTTCTACACTAAATTGTTCAGCAGTCCAACCCACCTTGTTCCCAACAAAACAGAGCCAACTTTAAAAACAGCTGAGAACTGGAAAGTGACTTGAATATGGAAAGTAACTTTCTTGCAGAAAAAGGGCTTCCCAAATAAGATTTTTTCTTATTAAAATTAAATTTTTACAAGTTTTTAAAATCATCTGTGGCTGTATACTTTTGCCAATTTAGCAAAAGCAAATTGTGTAAAGCTAGTGCAATTCCACCCTTATTTAAAAAAAGTTATGTTCAAGCTAGTTTGTTGTCTTTAGCATAAGTGAAAACTGTGCATTTTGTACAATATCATCGGATTAGTAGTTAGTCAAAGGAGCAGAATCATTTGAATAGAGAGGATTAATAGAAATCCAATAGAAAAAAAGGGGGAAAAACAGGAGTACAATTCAGTTCAGTGTTTCCACAACAGAAACCAATGCAATTAGTACCTACAGTCAAAAGGAAGACATCTGAGCTGACTTGCAGGCAGATTTGTTGGCATCTACACTCGATAGGATGAGTAACTCCATTGCTAAGCAATGTGGTCAATAAGGTGTAACATGACATGATCATACTAACTTATGACAGCAGTTCAGGCTGCCCCAGTTGCTGTCATTAGGTGAATTCTGCATGGTTGCACTGTCTTGCATTTACGCGATCACCATCTGTGACCTCCTGTTGGCTTTTCCATTAACCTGTTTGAAACTGGCAGTGCAGATGGCAAATGGCAGTTCATGGGACTATGCGATGTGTGGTGTCATAATTGTGAAGTTGCAATCATATGACTGTACGGATGCTTCAATGGCCACAACTGCAAGAACTGTTCATTCAGTGCCATCGTAACTTTGAACACTCACTGAATGAGTAAACCTTGAACAAGGACTACCTGTAGTATCAGAAGAACATCTAACAAACCCACTGTTTCTATGCGTCAGTTTCTATTATGTTGAGTATGTGTTTGTATGTGCATGATGGACAAATAGATCAGTTTTTATTTATGCAGTCTTGGTTTTAGTTGTTGGCAACAGCTTTTAGCGGTATGCATGCACCAAGAGGGAAGAATACAATGTTTTGCAAAAAAAAAAAAGAATTGGCTAACTCTATGACTAAGACAAAAAAAACCCCATTAAAGCTACATAATCAACTTACATTGTATACCTGTGCCACCACCCCATGGTTATTACTGAGGACCCCAAGAGATACATAAAATACTTACTGCAAAAACGGCATGAGAATCACAGAGGAGCGGAAGAGAGGTCTCTTCTTGATTTCTCTTCGAACACATGCATTTTGCTGGAAGCCATCTTTAATGTTCAAGATGTAACGATTGTGCCATGTAACAAATCGGACCTCTGCCAACCCTCGGTAGTTGGCTTCTTCTATCAATCGTACTACAGGCTGTTTGAAATAAAAATAATAATTTACTTAAGTCTAGTTCATGTTCGGTTTCGTAGAATTACTCATCACAGTAAGCAACACTTCCCTTCTCCTTTCAAATACAGCCAAGCTTTTTACAAGCCTTACGTTAATGATAGACATCTAGATCTAAAACCACTGCAATGAAAACAACCCTAACCCAGAACAACAAATTCAGTATCTAAAATTACTAAACTAGGTAGATCAAATTGTGTCCCTCAAAACTGAATTATAACTCCTAAGGATCTCTCATAACAGACTATATTTTCTCTGAATGCAGGGAATTACATTTCCTTAATAAATGAACTGCCACATGTTATGTATCCTTGTAAATTTGCAACAGCCTGCTCAATGTTTGGCTGAACGTTTCACTTTCTTCATACAAGGAAGTAGATGAATAAATGAATATAATACGTATGTACGTAAAATCCTTTGAGCATATCTCTTATTTCTGTATTAGGAAAATTACTGTTTTCTGGACAGCACCTTCAAGCATTCAAAGCTCTTAAGACCAATCAAAGGGTGGGTTTGCACAATTCATTAAGAATGCATGTTATAAGACTAACTAAGCCTAGCATGTAGTACAAACACAGGCATTAGGTCTTTAACTGACCTGATTAAACATGTTGCAGAAACACAGCTAAAGTAAGCTTCCTGACTAAGGGAATTAGCTTCCTGACTAAGGGAATTTCAAAGCACAACCAAACCCAGTATGTTACTCCAATGATGGAAAATTACCTCAGAATATTCTCTCCAGCCAAAGTGATCCCTGCAGAAATATTTCCAGACTGTATAATAGTTGGAATCAGTACTTGTGCAGACAGGTGTAGAGAGTCTCCTCAACCGGTCAAACTCAGTTGTATCATAAAACGTCAGGGCATTCAGGTCTACTAAAAACTCCTGACCTCTGAAAGAGAAGATGACAAAAGGGTTCAGTTCTTCCATTTGTTCACAAATGGATTGAAAGCTATATTAGCAGTACTATTTTTACAAGGGCTGCCATTTGGGACTGGAAGCCAAAGTAAACTCGTTATTAAATGCATAGAAATAACTAACTACAGGCTTCTCATTATTCTCCCAATCCCATAATCAACTCTCAATTCTCCATCCCCTGGAGCTTTAATTTAGCTTAGTTTTTCCTTCAAACAAATCTGCAAGAAGGATATTATTAATTAGAATGTTCTAACAGTTTGTATGTAGACATGTAAATCTTCCACAAAAATCTTCAGTCCTTTCATGCTTCATTCTCCCAGTAATTTTTAATAGTACACATTATCTATTCTTTCATATCTATCTTTCTCAATTTGATCTGGAAACTGAACAGAATATGAGCAGAAACAAAAAAAAATGAGGAGATATTATAGGACTATCAGAATAGGGTTGAAAACTTGACAGATCACCTAAATAAAGAGATAGAGTTTTTTTAATCTCATTGCTTCCCTTAAGTATGCATTTTTTCAGCCCACTCCGAACTATTGAGAACAAGAAATAGAAACTATGCTCCAATATAAATGATACAATCACTTGCACCACCATCCAAAACAAAGACCAAGTAGAATTTAAATCTACCTTCTTTGATTACTTTGTCAGGCATTGAAAGACTACCCCTTCTTCATCACTGTGATAAAACCCAGACGGGACAATATATTGTACTCTATGGAGTGATGTTTTTTCTTTATACATGTATAATGCAAGACACACTTGTTTTGTTTGAATTTAGCTACAAACAATTATTTTCAGATTTAAAATATTATATTGTTGAACTACTTCTGATAATAAAGGATTTTATGTCCTTTTTGTTTTACATTACCACATATTTTAATTCATTTAAATTATTTACTAAAATGTTGTACACTTCCTGCAGGTACGTTGCACAACTGGTGGAGATATTTTTAAATTAAACAAACAAATGAATAAACTGTTCCTTTCTCTAGAGCATATTCCATAAGCTGGGGATCTCCAGAAATGGGGATAGAACTATCCAAGACTAAATGGATGTGTACTTTCCAATCTTGGCTGTGTTCTTCTGCATTGCTATGGAAATTCTTACGCTAGACATAATTGTTTCTTTGGTTATTAGATAGAACTCCAGCAAGTTGAAGATAAGATATTTTATGATACCATTGTTTATTTGCAGTAAGTCATTGTATCCTTGTAAAGCAGAAACAGAACAAAAGTCAACCACACTACATTGTTGTTGGTTTTTTTGGATTGAGCATAGAGTTCCTGGTTCAAAATAACCCTTTGTGACTTCCTAATTATATGCCCTCCTCCAGGCTTAAGATAGGTTGTTTCGTTATGAGTAGTTACTTTCTCCTCCAATCCAAGGACTATTCCTACTTCCTAATCAATTTAGATGGAAAAATACCTGAATATGACATATTTTATAAACTGTTTGCATTTTGAATGAAATGTTCATGAATTCGATCTGACAACTGCTTTTGTGAGCATGATATGTATTGATTGCCTGCACATTCCAAGGAAGCTGCAGTTTATACTGTCTTCTTACAATTTTTGCTCTCAAAGCCTTAGAGGCAAAGGAAGACTTTTAAAAAGTCTTTTTATTCCTAATATTATAGGTAGCACAGCACTCTCTCTCATCTCAGAGCTCACCTACAAATCTTTTTAATGTGAGCAATCATTCTTTTCAGTTTTCCGGGGAAAAAAAATGGAGCATTTTCTAGTACAGACATTCCCCAACTATAGGATTCATTTTAGATACCGCTTTAATAGTTTGAAGTAAGATAACTTGGGCTCTTCCTGCACACCTAGCAGCTCATAAGCATGCAAATGAGAGTAGATAAATAGATACCACTTTGATGAGAACACTGTTCCTTGCACTGCAGCATATAGTCATGCTAGCCAGATGACTATGGAAGTGTCTTCAGACAACACTGGCTCCCTTGGCTAAGAAACAGAGATGAGCACCACCCCTAGAGTTGGGCATGATTGGACAGGATGAACCTTTACCAGCGGCTTTGAAAACTACCTGATTCAGATTTAATTCAGAACTTCATTTTGGAGACGTTTTGTGCTTTCAATTGATCATAGGAAAGCATAAAAAGTCAAATGCTTCTATTTTTTTTTCTTCACTTTATAAAAAAACTTTGATAATATATTCAGGCTCAGATGTCCCTTTTTAAGAGGACTTTACCTCCCAGATTCCAGATTGATAACATTTCAAAGACATACTTATCTGTTTGAATCTTCCAGTCTTACCATGAGTACCATATTTGCTAGGAAACTATTTGTTCAAATCTTTCAGAAGACTTGATTCCCCTCTCCCTTCTTCAACAACCTCAAAGTACAGCTATGGACCTCAAGATAGCAATAGCCCTTTCTAAGTGATTTATGAGTTGCCCCCACAATCTGGATCCTCATTTTACCGATCTCGGAAGGATGGAAGGCTGAGTCAACCTTGAGTTGGTGAAAACTGAAATCCTGGCAGTCAGCAGAATTAGCTTACAATACAGCATTCTAACCACTGTTTTACCATGGACAGGGGCAACTATACACTCACAAAGAGCTAACGATTTTCGAAGCTATGTCAATACCACAGTATGGACAAGGAGGTAAATCAGCAACATTTAAACTGTTTTTGCTGGAATTGATTCACTGATTTCATAATCACATTTTTTTTTACTTTGTCTACAATGTAAAAAAACACTATTTGAATGGCAAGTTAAGAAGCAGAGTGTGAATATGTTGAAAGTAAGGGTGAGTTATAAGACTATGGGGAAGTAGAGTAAATGATGGTGTAAACAGATTTAGCTTATTTTTTTATTTTTTTCTAAGCATATCTGATTTGTTCTAATTGTTCCTTCTCATTCCTTTTCTGTTGTTTTGCATATGGTTGCTTACTTCAAAAGGGATTAGGCTGGTGGCTATGCACATGTGCATCTGAAACTTCATGGTGATTTAGAAATTCAATATTCAAATTCTGTATTGCCACACAACTAGTTTGCAATTTCCTGTGCCTTCCAGATGTACTATTGTCCAGATGTAATGGCAATTACCAGAGCATGGAGTCATGTACCAAATTTACTGCATGGATCCTTTGAAACACAGAACCCAACCTTAATTTTAAAAGTCCCTGGGAAAGAAAATAAGATTTAAAAATTGCTAAGGATGCACACTCTAATTATACTCCTGTTCTGTGAACTACAAGGTTTTCCTGTTATCTTAATGAAATGGTGGTAGGGCGAGAAAATTTGGAAGAGTTTTTCCAAATTTTCCAAATTTTTGTAAGTGGACTGGGAAGTGAAGTGGCAAAGGTTCCCCACCATTAGCTCTAAGGAGAACAACAACATTTGTCACTATAACCAAATTCTATTCTAAGAGACACATAGCATTTCTAATTCAGGCTCTAGTAAAAGAAGGAAGGTTGAAGGAAGGGTTGCTTTGCGGGGAAGATATGCAAAATTGTGCTAAAATTCATCAACTCTCTTTAAAGCCTCTACAACAGATTATAAACACACACAACACTGTGTTGATGGTATCACCCTGACAGCTGAATGAAAAAGATCTGCAAGCTCTAGTAATAAAAATCAAAGAATACATTAAAAAATGGGAGTAAAACTAAAGATAAAGACAAAACTAATGATAGTAAGTAGAACAACCAGACTTAGAACTGTCAATGAAGATAACTGGAGTGGCAGACTGCTTCTATTGTTGATAAACCATTAATAGTAAAGAAATAAACAGTCAAAAATACACCACAGACTAGCATTTGTAGAGCAGCCATGAATGCCTTGGGAAATATATTCAAATGCTGTGATGTGTCTCTACCTATAAAAATCAGAATTGTGTAAGCAACAATATTCCTTCTGACATTCTATGGAAGCGAAGGTTGGTCTTTGAAGAAGCATGATATGAAGAATTGATTATTCCAAGATCCAGCTCTATGAAGAAGGAAGATGGAAAGGTGGGAAGAAAGAGAAGACAAGCTCAGTTACAGTGGGGATGACTGCATCATTCAAAGAACTGGAAGACCAAGTTAGGATAGACTGTCAGTAAAGAAAATCTATGTGGTTACTAAGAGTCGAAAATGACTTAATGTCACATAATCAAATAAGACTGAGATATTTTTAAAACACTCTCCATCCAAACTTTAGAAGAGGGCATCTGCTTTTAGCAAATTTGCTTCTTAAAAAGGCCAGTCTACTTCTGGGAAGACATTGCCCTCTTTGTTCTTGCTCAGAACACATCTGTGCCTGGTGGAATCTCAAAGTTCAATTAACATATGCAGGACTACTATTAGTAAAGAAGGTTTCAGTGTGGGTTATGGTTCCTTGCAGCCTACCCACTCAATAAACTACATATATCCTCCCCCGTCAAATGACAAGTAACACTTTGAACTGATGGATTGTATTTGCTTTTCAAGAAAGGGCTCCAAATTCTGCCTAACTGGACTCTATCACAAGAAACTTCCTTAAGCAAGCTTATTTCTTGTCAGTAGCTAAAACATTTCCAAATGGTTTTATTAATTTGTATTTTACCAAACCAAACTCAAGCATTTCTGCAAGGGGTAGAACTTGCTTAATTTCAACCAGAGCATTTAGTTAAAAAGGAAACAGTATGGTGGCCTAGTGGAGAAGACGCTCGCCTCCCAGTTGGAAAGTTGAGGGTTCAGTCCTACGTAGGAGAGATATGTCTCTCTTTGGGTGCAAAGAAAATACATCTGTTGCAAATTCCACATAGATGTCAGGAACGGCATCCAGCCAGTAAATGCTTAACGGCATCCAGCCAGTAAATGCTTTACTGCATCCAATCCACAGACTCTACCCCCCAAAAAGGGCTACAGGGTCGTAAAAAGGGAGGGTTTTTTATTTAATCAAAAAGGCTTAATCTTTAAAAAAAAAAGATAATATCAGAACATGTGAATAATTGGATGGGAAATCCCCAGGAAACCCCAGAATATTGGCTAAGCTCAGAAGTTCAAAAAACATCCCAGAACAAGGAAACTACTGCTATATTGTTGACAGGAATCCTTCTTAGATATCTCTACAAGGTCACCCAGAAGTTAAAAGTGGCACAGCAAAAATTGCTTCTAATAATTTTGCTGAAATTGTTAGCAACTTCATATGAACATGCAAGGAACTGAACAACACAGAATCCTCCAAATGTTGAACTCAGTTCTGATTAAACTAGATGTAGCTATACAAAGTCCCCTAACTTTTTGTAAGTTAGGAACAAATCATCTAGCTGAGGAGAACTAGACACAACATTAAATAGCTAGCTGCGAGTAGGCTTTACAAAGTTTAACATAGCAAACTATTCTTCATCACACCTTGCTGCATAGAGAATCTAGCACCTTAACAAGCAACTCATTTGAGGGATGGATCAAGCTCAAACTGGTTTATGATATTAGACCAGCTGACAAAATGTATGGGTTCTTGTGTTCATCAATTTTAATATTTTATAATATTTGCTACTGCAAGGATATGTCTCAGTAATTGGATAATTACATTTATTTAAATAATTATATAAATTCTATGAAATGTTAAAACATAATATCAGTTCGTTGAATTAATTTGTATATAAAAGGGAATGAACCTTTATCAACAATATCAATAATACTTTATTAAAACTTGTACACCGTCCAACTCCCAATAACTCTGGGTGGCTCACAAGTAGACTCAAAATCCTCTACATAATCACAAATGAATTCTGGTTTATCACCTCAATTCTGCCCTATTATAACAATGCTGGAAATACCATCAGCCTATCTTACAGTGATTTGTGAAGATCAGGATTTTTGTGTATAGTATACAACATGAAATCTGAGGGCTCGATGCCATGAAAGTTACAAAAATTCTACACTGATGTAAAAAGTGGTGACTTTCAGCCATTTAAGCCTATCCAATCTCCCAAGAGTTGCCATTTGACAGGAGCCCTGGTGGAGCAGTGGTTAGAATGCAATATTGCAGGCTGACTGCTGACTGCCAGGGGTTCGATTCTCACCAGCTGAAGGTTGTCTCAGCCTTCTATCCTTCCAAGGTTGATAAAATGAGGTAGACTGTTTGGGGGGCAATCTGCTGACTCTGTAACAGTGGTGGGCTCCACATTTTTTTACTACCGGTTTTGTGGGCGTGGCAGGGGAAGGACACTGTAAAATCTCCAGTCAGAGGTGGTATTTGCCGGTTCTCTGAACTACTCAAAACTTCTGCTACCGGTTCTCCAGAACTGGTCAGAACCTGCAGAATACCACCTCTGCTCTGTAAGCTTAAAAAGGGCTCTAAAACACGGTGAAGCAGTGTGTAAATCTAAGTGCCATTCCTATTACTCCTAGTAAAAGCATCCCTTTGCATCACATGTTGACACTGCACAGGAAGGCACAAAAATGAGTGTTTGGAAGAGAGCCAGACATAGGTTGATTTCCATGTACCAGTTACACAATGGAAACTTTGGCAGACATGATTTTCCTAATCTGCACACAGGGTGTGGAAGCAGCATTCATATTCAATTAATGCCTTGCTGAGAAAGACAGGGCAGACTACAGGAGTCAATTCACCATGCCATGAACAGTTTCCATGTACCACATTAACTTCAGCCTCCTGGCTAAAAGGCTCCTGACAGGAGACAGGAGGATACAGTGCCCCATCATTTAAGGCTTTGCTTCAGTGACTATGCCCTGATTCATCAGCACTGGTCAAGTGGTGTGTGCCCTGCAGTTATAAGGGAGGAAGGAGGAAAACCACATGCAGAACGAGGTTTTGCTTAATCATTCTTGGGAACTGGCTGACAAAGCTCTTTGTTCCCCTTTTGCCAAACCCTTTGTGGCATAGCAACAGTAGCTAGGCACACACTCAACACAACCAAAGTTAACACATAATGCAATTCCTAGTTTTGAAGTTTTCAAGTAATTCAGCAGGAAGAGGAGTGTGTGGAAGTCAATGCTCCCTTTCAGAGTACTGAGAAAACATAAAGCAGGGCATGGAGCAATTTGCTGTATGGAACAGAGGAGAAGTTTGAGTGCCAACCTCTCTGCCAAGATTACGCAGAAGCCGAGAATCTTTATCCCCTCCACAAAGACCAGGCTCAAAGAAAGCAACTTCTGCAATAAGGATGGACAATTTGCAAGTTTGCTTGTGTCTCTTATTTACGGAGCTAAAACATTTATGTAGCAGTCCATCTTGTAACTAATTCTGGGCAGCTCCCAATCAAAAGTTAAAACAGCATAAAAGACATCTTAAAATTATAAAAAACAAACGTACTGTATTTAAAACAAAAACCTGGTGCTAAGTCAAACCTCTGGTGTGCAGCCATCTCATCTTATTCCAGTGTTTGGGTTCATAGCTTAACCGAAAAAAGCTAAGAAGCCTGCTAAAGTTTGGTGGCACAGTGTTCCACAGGAGCTCCCATGGAGAAGTTTGCCAGCTTATATCAGACAGCAAAGTTTAGGCAAAGAAACTAGAAGCATGCCCATCTTACCTGGCCTGGTAGGATGGGGAGATGTCCTTAGGGAAATGGGGTCCCCACAGATAATCTGGCTCTGATTCTTTCAGTACATTGTAAATTTTAAATCACAAAGAGAAACAAAGCACTACTTAAAATATTATCAGGAAAAATGCAGCCTACTAACTAACAAAAGAAGCTTTTCTGAAGAAACCCAAAATGACCTCAACTATTTTTAAACAGAAAGGCTAGTTTTCAAAGTGCTAACAACTCAATTACAAATAAAGCCAAATTTGGGGATAATAGCCTGGGTCATGATCATTATCAGTATTTACTCTAAATAATTAAGTTTGTTTTAGGGCATGGATACAGTCCACAATTTTGAAGAGATATCAGAACTTTTTGAGTAAATGTCAGCTCATTTTTCAAAATGGTGGTCCAGAACAAACTTTAAATGTAATTCAATTAAGTTTCTGCTTTGTTAAAAGTTAATCAAATAAAATTTATATGTTCACGCCTATGTACAGTATAAGCAATGTTTCCCTCCTTATGTCATATTAAATACAATTTGAAAATATTTAAAAAGGAATTTTCTATCCCAAAGTACTGTTACAAAGAATGACCTTCCTAAGACTCTAAAGTAAAGAATGGATTATAGACTTTTGTTTAGCTAAGTGATGAAAATTACCACTAAAAATATCACCTAAAAATAAACTTTCACTAGATAATCCCCAGTTATGTGTTTCTAAAGGAACTGATGTTTAATATTTGATTTCTAATTATTATTATACTGTAAGAAAAAAATAACGAGACAAATGTAAAAAAACCCCATCACTATGTAATCAACAGATTACTCCGTCAATCTGGGTATTTCTTAAAAAAAAAAGATTTAGTAATAGAACAATTAGTCCATTTTTATTAAATGAATATATATATCTAAATTGTTAATTTTTGCAAGTATTGTGATAAAGAATCCTATTTAAATAGCATAAAAGTTGTTCTAAGAAGCACATCTTCCAGGGCAAAAGAAACACATACCAAAGCAGAGAAGGAGAAGACCAATTTCTCCTTATCAATTTTCAATGAAATAACTAAAAAGGCAAATTGAAACTTGAGATGTGGACTTCTATCATTCTGTACTCTTCTGCCATTCCAAAAGCACTCTTATTATAGGACCATAGCAGTTATAGATTGATAGTTTGCACAATCTGCATTTCTAGGTGTACAATAAGGAAATGATAAGACTGGGGGAAACATCACAGGTTGCAAAAGCCTGTGTTTCCGAAGAGACTTATGACCGCTTTTCACACTTACGACCATTGCAGCATTCCCATGATCACATGATCAAAATTCGGATGCTTGGCAACTGGCATTTATTTACGATGTTTTTGCAGTGTTCCGTGGTCCTGTGACCAACTTTTGTGATCTTCTGACAAAATCAATGGGGAAGCCAGATTCACTTAACAACTGTGTTACTCACTTAACATTGCAGTGATTCACCTAACAACTTGCCAATAAAGGTTCTTCAAATGGGACAAAATTCACTTAACTATCTGGTTTGGCAACAGAAATGTGGGGCTCAGTTGTAAGTTGAGGACTGCCTGTATTGAATGCAATTCTGTTTAAGAAAGAAATGCTTAGATGTAGTAAAGACTGGGCCTGTGTGGATGAAAACCCCTTTCCCACAAATCATTTTTCTATATTTTACTTATTTTTATATCCCTAACTGTAGGAGTAAATGACATTTCCTATTTTATCTTCTGAACAATAATCCTGTGAGGAAAGTTGGGCTGATATGAAGTAACTAGTCCTGAACCATCTATGAGCATCATACTCTTCTTTTAACTACTACAAAACTGCTACTACTTAGGCAATGGAAATTGATACCCTCCTCTGCATGGATTTTATACAAATTCTCAGTATTCATTTCTACCATGTAAAGGCCAAGCATTTGATAGTGATAGGCAAAACTCAGTTTGATTCCAACCAATTTCCTATCCCATTTTTAATGTGAAACTACCTGTTTCCAGAATTTTGGATGTATCCTAACCTTGAAACAAAGCTGTTTTGAGCACAAAGTACTATTTCGAGCTTGGAACATTTTTAAACATACACAAATATTTGGAGGATGTTTTTCACTCTTCATGGCTAACAAAACTAAAACACAGGTGGTAATCAGAAGTTTCTTGGAACAATTCACTAGAACAGGCTAAACTGATTGCTGCATTTACCTATCTATGCCTTCTTTTCCTGTTAGGCTGCCATGCATTTATTACCACTATACAAGGAACAGACTGACCTAGATCAAACCAGGTGACAGCTGCTTCCCCAATCTTATCATCATAGTAACAGAAGTAAATAGGAGAGTGTTGACTCTGCCCTCACCACTTCCAACATGTGTCTTTCAGTTTTCTGAGATCTATAAGGAGAGAGTCTAATCGTTTTGTTTCCCATATAAACATAGCATATGAGCTTGCAGGAACCCATAACACACAATATCCACAACCATTCAAAGCTGCTCCCATTTTAAAGATCTTTGATTCTTTTAGTCTTGGCACAGCCAAAGCACCCAAATGATGCAATTTCCAGAACCAGCCCGGAAATCAAATTCATCCGCACTGATTCATAGCAAGCTAGCTTCGTCACTGAAACAGCGTACAGGTAGTCCTTGGCTTATGACCATAACGGAGCCAGTCCGTTATGATCGTAAGCCATGATGATTGCAAACTGAGTCATCACGTGACTGACCCAATTTTACAAACTTTTTTTTCCCTGTGGCAGTCGTTAATCAAATCACCATGGTCATTAAGTGAATCTGCAGTCATTAAGAAAATGTTAAGAAACAGCTGTCATTACGAGAGCCTACTGTTCATTAGGGAGTATTTTTGCCTGAAACCAGGAGTAAATACCAGCTTTTGGCAAAAATGGTGTAAACTGCCATTATGTGACCACAAGACGCTGCCAGTAACTATAAATGAGGATTAGTTGTCAAGCACCTGAATGGAGTCACATCAGAACTGTGGAAGGGGATCAGAATTGGATCACAAGTAGCTTTTGGAAGGTCTCTAAGTTACAGTCGCTAAGCTAACAGTCGTAAGTTGAGGACTACCTATACAGATCACCCTGCATAATTTTTCAGGGTAAATAAACTCTGACATCCAGGAAAATAAGGGGAGTCAAAGAATATTGACTTAAAAAGCTACAGTACTTAAAAAAAATTGGACATCTTTCTACATCAAAATATAATCTGCAATCCATGCAATCCAAAAATGCCAACAGTTTCAGCTACGGCAATCTGATTCTGATCATATTATACAACAGATGCAAATAAAAATAAGTTTCATTATGTACTAGAATTTATTTTTAAATAAGCTATCAGGACACCTGCAGCTAAAATAGCAAACACTTTGACTCAACAGGAGCAGTTTTATGTGCCTTTATATGGTGCCAGAAATATAATCACTACATTCTGTTTTGAAAAACAGATTAGCAGAAAACCTTTGAACTTCCTGTTCCAAATGCAAGGGGGAAATTATTTACATGGCACTGGGCCTACACATGAAAAAGAATCAGATGCAAGAATGTGAAGATGATAAAATGAACTGAACTATGCTAGTCAGCAGATGGATTTTGCCTTGTGAATCCTCAATATGATTTTTAAACTTCAATACACACACAAACATGGTTTTTAAAATTAACACACACACATAAATAGATGTATTAAGTCTATTTGCTGAGGCTTTTATATGTAATGGAGCATTCAAAATTCTACCCACAGAGTAGCACAGTCCATTCTTTTAACACATTCTCACAACACAGCAAATTTCCCATTCTTCTTTGTAGGCACAGCTTCAGATGAATAGGGGATCAAGAGACCAGCAATCAAAACATGTTCCTCACTGAGAACCAACCCAGATTTTTTTTTCCACTCTGAGCTCATTAAAAAATAAATATATTTGTAATAATACTGAAGAAAATTAACCATTTTAATAACTCTTAAACTTTTTAAAAAACAAATGTAATTCAAAATATATGTCCTTCTAAAATTAGAAGGATTTGACTTCCATGTAAGTATGCATGTCATCAAACTGCCAGAAAAAACTCATATTACATAGTCAACACAGATTGTAAAGTGAAAATGTAATATGTTATGCGACTGGCAGTCCAAGGATAACTACTTGAGGCATATATAAAAACCTCCTACAAATTATAAGTAAAAAAACAATAGAAAACAGATTTCAATAAGCATAAACTATCAATTCCAAGGAGATTTTAGGGAAAGGGAAGAAAACCTGAATGGAAACCCCCACTTTATGTTCCCCCAATTCCTTAACAGTACAGAGTCCATTCCCTTCTCTCCTTTCATGGCCCCAAACAACTCTTATGCCCAGAGAGAAAGGCAAGACAAGTAGGCCATGTGCTGCTCTACCACTTCACTCCTTGCATATTTGGACAAAGCAATCAGCCAAGCAAGAGATAGCACAGAGGAACAGCAGCTGTGAGGAGATCCCAAGTACAAACAAGTCCCCTTTAACTGGTATAGGATATGGCAGCTGCTCAATACTTCTCACCCACATCCACCCTATCTGTACATATGGCTATTTATTCTTTCCTACATTGCCAACAAGGCTTGGCAGCAGCAAAGAAAAAGGAATGCAATGTTGAATTTAAGTTTTAGAATAGATACAGGGGGTAAGATCAACTGAAAAGCAAGCTACTTGTAGGGCACCTTGTTCTTTAGCCTCTGGATGAGCCATTGGTCCAGAATCATGAATGGACTTAAGAGCACCAAACAATGAAGGTATTATGGATACCAAGTGCAGTGATGGGTCACTGTGCCATGTAAACCATTCAAAACAAAGGGGAAAAAAAAACCAAACAGCTACCCCCTGCAGGTTACTACCCAAGGCTGGCTGCAGCTTGTCATCTCTTGGATATTCAGAACTGCTGAATTAGACATTTCCTTGTTTCTGGCAAGCTTTGCAGATAGTCAGTCCACTGAAGTTTTAATAGCTTTAGCCAAATCAAGAGTGGTAACCATGTGAACTGGGAAGCTCACAAACTAAATGCTAAAAGAGCCAGGTTCAAAAATACCACTATCCATGTGGAGTTGCCAGGATACACAACATCATCTGAAAAACAGAGGGGAAAGTTGGAGTGCAGCGGCCACATGTAGGCTCCATGTGAAACTGGCATGGGCTTCAAAATTTCAGATCTTCTAAACTTCAGTGGAGGCTAGAAGAATCCAACGTACAACGCATTAGTTGAGTTAAAAACACATTAAATTAAACCCAGGGGAGAAAACCATAATTCATATAGTGTACTATGCTTAAATAATGAAATCATAGTATGACTTAAATCAATAACAAAGTTCTCACAATATGCAAACAGAACGGACCTTAACACCATGGACTACAAACTAAACCACATCATATACTAAGTCACAAATTAACCAACCCCATTGTATCCTAATATGTTACTTAAACTTAGCTATTGGATGTATGCAAAAATAATAATGTGGATTGGCAAAATAAGAATTAATTTGGGTTGTTTTTTTAAAAAAGATTAGTGGACAGGTTTGCTCCAAAAGATATTTCATGGCAAATTCAAGGGATCATGTTCTTCAATAGAACTCAGGTGGATCCTGGAGGAAAAGGATCCCTAAGTTTGGTGCTTGTTTTATTTATTTTGTAAACAAGGCAATCCAATATGTTAATGTGCTCGTGTGAAGAAGTAATCACCCCATGCATTCAGTTATTCATTACATTATTCTTACCAGAAAACAGATACTTCCTTCTAAGTACTAATAATCTCTCACATGGCTATTTGGAAAGTTAGGTCCGTTTCTCCAGAATGAACTGCTTCAACTCCTTAACCCTGGGAGTTGAACTCTGAGCTTTGAACTAATTATTAAAAAATGCTGAATTTGTTTTTCCTTCATCTGCTAAATTTGCTCATACAATATATTGAGACCCTTGCCTGGCTCCACAAACCACTTCTGTTTCAGCATCAGCTGAAAGAAAGGTAAGATGGCCTGCCAATTATTTTGATACAAAACAGAATCCACACTTCCTTTAACAGTGGCATGTCCTGAGGCAGAAAAGCATTCCGAAACCATGACTGTATAACCTCTATTGCTTGACAGTTGGTATGAAGTTCTTATTGCAAATGAAATGTTTGGTTTCTGACAAATGCAACAACACCCACATAGCTAAAAGGTTTCAAATTGATTCATTTGGTTTTTAGAGCATTCCTCCAGAAATCTCAAGTAAAATACTTGGGAAGCTTCACTATTGCTCCCAATCTCCTCCTTGTCAAGACTATATAACTTTTTTTGCTAATATTCAGTGGCAATAATATGCAAAAATTCTGAAAACTAAAAGGAATGCAAATAGATTTTCACGGAATTGTTTTCGATGAACAGATACTAACATATTTAAGGTATGTTCGATAGTGGAATTCCACCTTTTTTTTCTAAATAGAAGCAAGGAAGCTTGGCAGCCTACAAGGTTGGGATATGCCAGATAAAGATTCTCAGCCATCTAGGTAGAGTTGTTTGAAAGCTGAGTCATTGCAACTGGACTTCTTGTTGATTCAAAACATTTTGCTGCTTATCCGAGTAGCTTCTTCAGCGGAACTGAAGAAGAGTGAAGAAGCTACTTGTACCAGTAGCGAAATGTTTTGAATCAACAAGAAGTCCTATTACCAACTTCCAGAGACAATTAAGTCCCTTTAGGAGTTAATATCAGTACCTAAAAATGCAACGTATCCTAGATCACCAAAATTTCTCCAAGTACAGGTAATCCTCGACTTAAAAACAGCTCATTTAGTGACTGGCACTGAAAAAAGTGACATATGACCACCTTTTTCACACATACAGCCTTTGTAGCATTCCCCATGATCATGTGATCAAAATTTTGTTAACTTGTGCATACTTATGACTGTTGCTGTGTCCTAAGGTCACATGATCACCTCTTGACAAGCAAAAACAATGGGGAAGCCAGATGCACTCAACAACCATGTTGCTAACTTATCAACTGCAGTGATTCACTTAACAACTGTGATGTTGTTGTAAAATGGGGGGAAACTCACTTAACCAATGTCGCAACAGAAATTTTGGGCTCAAGTAGTTGTTAAGTTGAAGACTACCTGTACCACTTTTTAATGGGCTTGAGATGGAAGGTGGGTTGGTTAAGGGTGTTTGGGTTCACTCCTCAGGAATAGGAATCTATAGTCCAATTCTCATTTGAGACACAAAAGAATATGCTTTTCTCACCAAATTCAGCATTATTTTTTTCTTGCAATTTCAGAAGATTTTGACTGTCCCATACACATTTAGAACATTTCGACAGTTGTTCTTTCCCCCGTCAGCAGGTGAGGCTGGGTAGGAAGGGAAACATTGCAGAGTCCAAACTGAGTCATTCACTGAGACCAAAGGTGCAACGTTATCCTGGGACACATACCGTATATTTAGCTTTGTTTGCGATAAAGGGAAATGCTGATGGGAAAATACACTAATTTCCTGTCCTTAAATTGTTTTATATTAAAACTGAAAAGACAGCATCGGTTGTTGCCTTTTTACTGAGACAGTTCACCAAGGGAACACAAATTTTTAATCAGCATCCTTTTCCGCTGATTCAAAGATAGAAGGAATGCACATGAATGTGAGAAAATATCCTTCATCCATCACTTCAACAAACAACAAAGGAAGCCCGTTAGTTTTCCAGTGGATGACTTTGGCAAATAATAAAAATGATGAAGCTATGTTTTAAGATAAAAGAATGACTTGCCACTTCAAATATTTTAAAGCTTTTTGGCAACCACCAGCAAGATGATAGGGCAAATATGCTGAATCATAACCAAGTGTAGCCCTTTTGTTGTAAGCTTTGATCCAATTCAGTTGCATTAATCAATAAACCACTTGAACACATTTAGGAAAAAAATGTGCAGGCTTTAAAAATTCATTAGCTTCCATCATTAATAATTATCCTAGCAGCAGCCTTAAAAACTCAAATGCTTCAATGGAAGAGGCTTAATTATAAAAATAAGTTTTCACATTCTTTCCTCAAGGCCCAGGAAAATAATCAATATATGTAGTCTTTGACTTGCAGCTATTCATTTAGTGACCAATCGAAGTTACAACAGCACTGAAAAAAAGTGACTTGTCAATGGGGAAGCAAGATTCACATAATGACCACACTATTCACTTAATAACTGTGTTGATTCATTTAGCAATGATGGCAAAAAGGTCATAAGATGAAGTGCAACTCACTTAACTGTCTGGCTTAGCAACAGAAATTTTGGGCTCAACCATGGTCATAAGTATAGGACTACCGGTACAGTTACAGAGTCTGTTGTCCCAGTTCTCTTAATTTGCTCACATGTTGTTTTATCTCCTTTAAAGAATGTTTTATTTAGACAATTATTAGTCTTGTATACTTGTTATGACAACTTTGTTTTTTATTTGAATAAATATTTAATACAGTACTTTAATTGTATTTGTACCAGGAGTGAATGCAAAACAATACAAATATTCCAGCAAAGTAGTTTTGAATACTATAACCAGCCAGAAATTCTGCATTGTAAAATGACAGTTAAATTTTATGGAGTTGTATGAATACAGAGAGATTAGATAAAATCTTAAAGTGCCCTGAAGACTTTCAAATTTATCCAAGCCACATTGATAAAGGTACTTTAGTATTTTCCTCTGTGGAAAACAACTCTATTTATTGCCATGGTTTCTTCTATATTTTCACTTTTTCCTCTTTTCATCAATAGTTTGCCCTCTATGCACATGTGCTGAGAAGTCACAAATTGGCTTTTCCCAACTACATGAAGATTCCATACTCTTCCCTACATAAACATACATTCTACATCTGAAAATTGCAACTTACAGCAGGTGGAATGCATTCATTTTCTATACACATGTAAGGATAAAGTGAACATTCCCATGATTTGGGAGATGAGTAAAACCAAAACTAGGTTTGTTATTGTTAAGGGTTCAAAGTGACATTCTGATGTAGACAAGAATAAATTAACTTTGATTGCTGCAGAAACAACAAAAAAATTTAAAATCAATTTGTCTCCCCATTATAGATTTCGAAAGGAAAGCATCCCATTGCAGGCAGCCTCCAAGAATCAACAAGAATAGTATTTGAATTACCTCTCTAAAGTTTGAACTCCCGAGACCAGAGATTTGGGCTCATTCTCTACAACATGCACATTAGACATTCCTCAGATCCAAACCATCCTCAATAGAGGTTCATTCAGCTTCTGTTTTAATGTCACAAAGAGAAATTCCACAACTTCCCCAAGGCAACTGTTCAACCAGCCAACTGCTCCTACTCTTTGACAGCCCATCCTTCCCTACTCCTACTCCCAACACTTTCACTGTGTCAGTTAAATCACTCTGATTACTCTTCCTTCTGCATTTGCATAAGCCTAGGCTACTTCTGTGCTGATCTAGACTGGAATGTCAAGTGGGTCATGCCTAAACAGCCCAGCTGCCCGAGCAATTGCTTGGAGCAGCAGTAATTTTGTGGGTGCAACTAAGGCTTTATTCCATCCAAGTAGAATGTCTTAGGATGAGAGATGAGGGCATGAACTTTTGGGTCATGAAATGCAGCTGTTTCAAAGTATGGCAAATAGCTGTTGGTTAATGCTATACAAAATCATTTCTCCCAGCCCTGTTTTTGCTATTGTTGATTGTTTAATAACAAGATCAGATGCAAGTTAATTTCTCTGGCACAGTTCCTCCACAGGACAACAGGCAGACATATTAAAGCCAACCAGTTTTGACATTTCTTTCTAGATTCAGGTCTGAATCTAAGTAGTACTCAAATAAATTCTATAATCAATATGGATGCAATATGCCATAATCTTAGTGAATCAGCAGTAACAAGTGATATTTTGCAGAGGGAGCTCAAAATACTTGTTGACTTTCAAGAGGATTCTTTTGACATCCTTTGCAGACAAATTAGAAGAGTGTTTCTCCACCTTAGCAACTTTTAAGATTTGTGGACTTCAATCTCCAGAATTCCCCAGCCAGAGAGTTGGAATTCATACATCCTAAAATTGCCAATATGAGAAGCACTGATCTAGAAAGAGGCATCCCATGTTCCTTTCAGCTGTGCAAAATATGAACAAATGCAACGCTGATACTCTCCCAACCCTACACAAGCAGCTGAGTCAAATAAAGCAGCTTAGCAAGGAAGAAAGACTTCAGAAAACCCACGTAGTACAATGGCCAGACAGACTAGCAAGCCATTTGTGAGTTACTCTCTAGTTTCCAATAACTTTGTGCGTGTGGCTTTTTAAGTATTTTTTAACCAGTTCCTATGAGGATCCCATTGAAGACCCTCAATAATCATGTGAATTTTTTCTTTTGATCAACAATAACTCGCTAAAGCAGCTTTCCAAGAACAACACTTGAGGAGGACAAACAGATGGATAAGCTCAGACATAATGAAATAAAATGATACTAACGTTCTTTATATAAACATGCTATCATATTTAACACAATTAAAAATATGAATGCATAGACATGCAATCCTATCACATTAACAATTTGATTCAGTGGCCACTTTTGGATGTGATTTCAGGGACCTCTCTCAAGACTTCTGGGTGTGCTTTTAGAATCACATGCATCCTTGGGGATTCAGATTATGTATGAACCTCTGCTTTAAAGAAATTATTAAGGAGTGGTGTACAAGTTCTTCCACTCTGTATCTCTACCCTGTTGCCTATAATTTAATCCAATTTTGTGCTGGCAAATATAGACAACAGACAGTATGTTCCTCTCCCAAAGGTCTGTTAGTCTACATGTTACTTCATACACTCCTTTGTTCTTAGCACAGATTGCTCTGCTTGCATCACAGACAATTCAAGCCTACGGTCCTTTGGTGCTTCGCCAAGCCTGGGTACAATCCAATCTAAAGAGTTCCCAGAGAGTTCTATGTGCATTAGACACCCTGAGATCCTCCATTAAAGGGATCCTCCCTTTAATGGATTGTTTTAGCCTCCATTAAAGGGAGGCTAAAACATATAAAGCATGAGTGTCAAATTCGATCGTATCACAATGTTTTTTTGCGTTTGTGGAACCAAGGTGGGCATGGCCTGTGCATGATGTATCTGGCCAGCAGGCTGCCAGTTTTGACACCCCTGGTATAAAGAATGGTTGCTGAAATTGGGTATGTCTAGTTTAATGAAAAGAAAGACTACGGGTGACATGATAGCAGTGTTCCAATGTCTCAGGGGTTTTCACAAAGAAGAGGGGGTCAAGCTATTCTCCAAAGCATTCAAAGGCAGGACAAAGTAGTAACAGATGGAAACTAATCAAGGACAGAAGCAACCTAGAACTAAGGAGACATTTCTTAACAGTGAGAGCAATAAATCAATCCAGAAGTTGTACATTTTTTAGGAAGAGATTGGACAACCATTTGTCTGAAATGGTATAAGGTTTCCTGCCTGAACAGAGGGTTGGACTAGAAGACCTTCAAGATCCCTTCCAACTCTGTTTTTCTATTAATCTTTGGGGATCAACTGCTGCCTGCAACAGCTATTATAACGTCTAAGTTTACTATTTCTTGCAAATTTATCACCTTTGTATAGAAGTCAAACTATGTTGTTTCTTGGTCATGGTGATAAAGCGCGTTTTTGGAATCTCAATATTTTATCTGTGTGTAAAGTGATGTACAACTATTTCAACTTTTGCCTTTGTATAAATCCAACCACATTTGGAATACTGTATGTACCTTGCTGCAACTTAGAAAGGAAATTTGAAAAAAAATAGAACAAGGCAATCTATATGGTCAATTCAGCCACTGCTCTGTAAGGAAAGATAACAGGTTTGAGGCTTTTAGATATAATAAAAGTGAATGAAGTTATTAATGTAGAAAGTAAAAAATGTATAAAAAGCAGTTCCTGTCTCACATTGAGAAAACAATATCAATTATAGCTGAATATAAGAGAAATAAGATCTAGTCAGAAAAGAAGAAAATCAGGAGACAAGCATCTGTTGACTATGGGGATCCAGATGATCTAATTAAGATCTGTGATCTGCCCAGAAATGTGCAGGGTAGTATAGTGGCTGAGAGATGATAAGTGAACCAGACTAAAAATGCAGAAGCTCGCTGGATAATTACTATCTCAAAACCAAGTTATCTTAAGAGATAGGGGAACTGGCAGGAAAGGTGAGATAATGATCTAACAAAGCAATCAATCAAAACTTTTAAACATGTTTTCCACTCTACAGCACCACTTTTTGTTTCCAGACCAAAATTAATCACCTGCAACCAATCATAAAACTCAAAATAAGCTACATCCACCAACATCATCCATTTTCTTCAATTACTTGTTTTTTGGTTTTAAAGAGTATCTCTTGAACTATTATTTCATATTACTAACATTAAACAACCATCCAATTAATGAACCTTAGAAACAAGTCTCAATTATGTAGAAAGTCTTCAGAGCAAGTTCTTTTAAGACAAAGTTATCTTTTAGAATAGAAGGTAAGGAGGAGGGGGAAGCTGTTACATTTGAACCTGTTCCCCAGCATGTACACCATCTGCCCTAATCAGACATGAACTGTTATGTCCTCCTGCACAAATTCTGCAACTCTAGGAAGATTTCTAAATCCTACTTTTTGTTCCACCTGCACATTTATATTAAAGACCTACCGGTATCTCATTTTGACCTTGTCGTTGTCTGGATTGCAGTAGAGTCTCTCCAGATGCTCCTGGGAGTCGGGAGTCACACTTTGCCACGCCTGTGTAGCGGTTCTCCTGGCTTGCCAGTGATATGGCAGGACAGTATGATGTTTGGGGCAATCGCTGCCATACACGCACACGCCTTGAAGAAAGTGCACACAGATCTCAATCCCATCCTTCTGATGGGTATGATATTGCAACTGATTCAGAAGTTCAAACACCAGGTCCAGGGAAGCATCTTCACTTTTGTTCTGGAAAAGACCAGCTCCAAACTTATCACCTGGATTCCCATTACACTGGAGCAAGCACTGGTTGTTACTTGGGGATATCGCAGATGGGTAACCTTCAAGTACCTTGCCAGGGTATGCAAGGAGGGCAGCAGCATTAGAGGCAGCATGCAAGCAGCTGTCTTGGAATGGCTCATTAGCAGGAGAGGTAATGGAGGGGAAGCTCTGCTCCTGTGACTGGACTTCCTCTTCAAGATGCCCATCGGAGAGTTGTCCCTGAACTGCTGGAGCTCCTGGCACTAAGACAGCTACATTGCTATCTGGCTGTGGGCATGGAGCTGCAATTCCCAAGTTCTTTTTTGCAACAGATTCACACAAGTTAGTATGGCTACTATTCTGTCCCCTGGGCACGAAAATTCCATCCAAGGTGCCCGTGCCAAGCAAACTGGTGAAGATTGGCCGTAGAGCCCTCAGTGCTTCTGAATCCAGCCTTTTCTGCATCTGCTGCTTCTTCTTAAAGCATGGCTTGATTGGTGGTATCTTTTCGGGAACGCTCGCAGGTGGAAGAAACGCCTCTGGAGGATCAGAGGGCTGTGTTTCCTGACAGGCAGCTGGCTGGACTTCACACGGAGATTCCATTTCAGTTTCCATTGCGGATTGTGTGCCTCCTGGGCCCACCCTGTTCAGAGTTACTTTCCAAGTCCTAAAGACCTACAGTAAACAAAATAAAAGTGTTATTATAGAGTTGTGTCACCTCTGTGGTGTCAAAGAACCAAGACTCCGGGCAACACCTCTTATAACACATTTTATTGACTCTTTCATAAAGAGAGGAAAAGTTAGGAAAGATGCTACCAGGTTCCCAATATAAAAAGATAGTTAATCTCTCCCCAATTCTTGAGACTGGAAACAAAGCCTGAAACCAATTGAAAACTGAAGACCTAGAACCCCCAATAAATATATTCAAGTTTCCCCAAATCTAGTTCTGGAAAAGGCATTAAAGCTACCACTCTACCCACCCACACAATTTCCCTATTTACTTGCCCAGGACAGATTGTCTGGGATTCTTAACATCCCCTTGGATGTATTTACTGTTTCCTTCCTTCTCCTGATCTTTCACTGATTAATGAAGATAAAGGACAAACATGGCTGCACCAGTTGGTTATCCCAACAACAGGAAAAGATTCATTTTCCTTCCATGGATGACCTTGCAAGTTGCCACATTCAGAATTAATGACTAGCAGCATGTGGGAATGTGAAACTCTTTTCAAAAGGCTCTTTTGAAAGAGACCTTGTGCTCAGTGGCTTCAGAACTGCCAATTGTTCCTCCCTCCAAGCTTCCCGGACAGTTTCGTATTCCCACATACTGCCAGTCATTCTGTCTGAATCACATTCCACAAACCCTGGCTGTTTCTGGCTAAATGATACAGCAAATAAACATGCTGCCACCCACAGGCAGAACCAAATACTGCAGTCACAGAAAGAAAAGGCAAAACAGCAGCTGCATACCCAACACACACATATATGCAAAAATTAAAGTTTGGAAACGTTCTCTTCTAACAAGAGCCTAGGGAGGGAATTAAAATACTTAAAAGGGGGTGGGGGGTGGATAGAAGCTCTTCTGAATTGCTTCTCTGGCTTTCTAAATAACCAGTACAAAGACTGTAGCTAGGAGCAAGAAGAAACTGGATACAAGAATACACACTAAATGTTAAGAAACATTCTCCTGAGTTTTTTCCCACCAGGCCTTTCTCAATTTTACAAAAGTGAATTTGCATGAACATTTGCTTTCAGAGGAGAACATAATTTCAGTTAAACTCTCATGGGTGGAGTATTCTTCCACTTCCTTAATTACAAGGTGGCCTAGAGTGCTGCCTTGCTTATCATCTTTCCAGCAGCCAACAGCTCTTGTCGCAGATTTTACAAGTGTCAATTAAATCCCTAGGAATTCTTCCTGCTGGGATGTTCAAACTGGGGACATGTGGGCAGCCAGGCAGGTTTCAGAAGGATAGAAAACTACACCACAAAAATGTTACCACTGCTAGCTGTACTGTATTATCATCAATCATCTCCACAAACAGAAAAAAACAATACACACTGCCAAAATTCAAAATAAATTCTTGAGCCCCTTGTAAGAGAGAGAAAGAGGAGCCACTTTTGCTGGGGAACAAATCCTGAGAAATTGCAAGGCAGATTGAGACATGATATGAATACTGAATCCAGCAAGCCAGTGAAGGCTCCCTATTTCCTCTGTGCCAATACAGAAAAGATGCCTCCCTTAAGGCACAGAACTGTACCAGGCTACCTTACAAAAGACTGAATTGGCCATCCTATTCTACTGCCAGGCCAAGCAGAGAGAGATTTTATTCAAAGTATCTTGTGGACTAGAAACCTTTGCAAGCTTATTTTACAGGGTTGTTTTTATTTTGATTTTATCTAATGGATGCTTTTGAATTTTTGCTTCTGGAAACAAAACCACCCATCCATTTCCGGGACCACAGCTTGATTTTTCACCGAACCTAAGATTGTTATAAATGCCCTACAACGAACCTTTCCATCTTATCATTAATATGAGGTTACACCTGCTTTATGCCATCATAAAAAACTCAAATCATTATAAGCTTTGCTTATATCAGAGCAATTCCCATATGGAAAAATGGATACATACATATATAATAAGTATGTATGAAGGACTTATCTATCCCTAGAGCAAATAGTTTTGGAGAGGTTGCTAACAAATTTACTCTCCGTGCAAACCTTCAGGTGTGTAGCAAGTTTATGCAGCACCCAAGGATTACTCAGATGGATGAGTCCCCTTCCTGCTCACCAGCTCCTGACCCACAGCGCTTCATTCATTACACTTCCTGAAGTTTTACGATTCCAGGATTATGCACCATCATTAAAAGGCGTCCCCCTCCCCGTTATTTTGTCTATTGAGGGATCTCATTCCAAGGAGATCAATTATTCAACAACGAAGAGGCTGCTCCTCTCGCCTAGCATAGATCCAAGCGTCGAAACAGCGGTGGGTGTAGGGTTTTGCTTGCATTCTTTTCTAAGCGTTGTTTTGAATTGTGGGATTCTCTAATCCAGATTTGTCCCTGCGCCGAATTGTCCAGATTATTCGCCCTGCATTAATTAACATACCATTGTCGCGTTCCTGCTAAAACAATCGAAGGGGATTCCGAGACTCCTGGTTTTGGAAGGCGCTAACTACCATTCACTTCTACGAGGTTCCCCCCAAACCCCAGGGCTTTTTGAGGGTGGGACGGAAGCCGTCCCAGCTTTCAGACAAGCGGCTTAAAACTTTTCTCTCTGGTCCCCGGTTGCTTCCTGCCTGGGCAAATGCAATGCTAACTTCGAGACGAGTCCTGGCGAAAGTCAAAGCGAGGCTTCTGGGGCTTGGGATCCAGCCTCTGAACCGAGCCCGAAACGGCTGCCCGGGAAGACCGACCACAGGACTCGAGAAAGACTCGCGTTTGAGCCAAAAAGCAGGCTGGAAAAAAGAAAAGGAAAACGTCCGCGCCCACCTTCGGCTCTGCTTTCTTTCTCCTCTTCAGCGCTCCAACCCTCCTCCCAACTCGGACCCCTTTTTGTTCCCTTCACGACCTGATCCCAGGGAGCGCCGTCCTCAGAAGTCGATCCGCAACGCGCAACGTTTGCAAAAAGCGACAGGGCATTTTCCAACCCAACCTAACCCAACCTCCAGAAGCCCGGGCCAGGCCAAACATTTTAATGAGAACTATACTCCTGCGCGTGTATAAATCCCTCGGCTCTGTTCTGCCCGGGGCCCTGAGCAAAATAATAATAATAAGGCGGGGGGGGGGGAGAAAGAAAGGAAGCCCCCCCCCCGAGTCCGCGGCTTGGACGCACCTCGCTTCTCGCTGCTCGGCGGCCGGCACCAGCAGCTAAACAAGGCGGCGAAAGACTCCGGCTCGCTCGCTCTATCTCCCTCGGGCACCGTCCGTGCGCTCAGCGCAGTCTGCTAGGGACGGTGGCGCTGGGCGAGCTAGTGCAGCCGTTCCTGCCCGTACGTGACCAAGCTCCCATTCCGGTCGCGGGGGGGGGGGGAGGAAAGGGTGGAGGGAGGACGGCGCTCGCACCAATTCCCAGCCCGCTCCCTTTCGCCTCCGCCTCCTCCGATCCCTTCTGAAGACTGCGCGGCTCACATGCTCCTCGTAGCCTGTTTTAAATACCGCTTCCTGCAAATGCCCTCGGCCAACAGCTGCACGATCCGGGGGGAGGAGCCTTGTAGCCTGCGAAGGGGGGGGCGGAGCCCTTCCCACCTTTCTTGTGTGTGTTGAGGAAGGGGGGGGGGGAATGGTGGTCGGGGTTGTGTGAGAGGAACTCCGGTCCACAGAGAGGCATTCCGGGCCGACCCCCCCACCCCCGACCTCCTTTCCCTCAAGCCTCGCCTCGTTTGCGCCTTTCTCACCCGAGCAGGGCGGGCGGAGAGGAAGGGCCCTATTTGCATACAGTTCTTGTGGCTTGGGAAGAAAAGGAGGAACACGCACGCACGAAGCCGGCAACTGGTCTGGTTGGAAAGAGCCACTTTGTTTCCGAGCCGGTAGAAGAAAGAGAAGGAGGAGGAGGAGGAGAAGAGGAGGAGGAAGAAGAAGAAGAAGAAGAGTGTGTGCTTGTGCACACGTGTGCGTGGAATTAACACCCCCCCTTTTTTTCCTTTTTACAAAAGGGACTTCTCAGTTTTCCAAACCTTAAGAAGAAATCCGGAGCTGGCTTGAACTTGGGTGCAAAGAGTGGAGCAGTTCTTGTACACACACACCACACCACACCACAAAACGGTTGGGCAACAGCCTCAGGTATAAATTTCGGGTAAAACAAGAATTCCATTTCAGTGTCAGTTTCTGGCTTTTGAGCCGGAAGGGAGGGAATCCGAAATGAGCAAGAAGAATGACTGGTTGTTTGGGTGAAACTGGCCTGTGTTTGCTGGCGTAACTTAAGTCCCTGCCTCTTTTGAGGGCTTTTAACTTAAACCGTCATTTAATATAAATTAAAGAAGAAAGTGAGGAACCTTTAGCCAAAAAGGGTGGGGATGAAAGAGGAAACTGCAAAGTGGTTCCAGGAATACTGTCTCTGTGAGAAAGTTTGTGAGATACCATAATTCCTACTCACTTGATGTGCGGGCTCTTGCAACAAGAATTACAACCCTGTGTATATCGAAAGTGAATGTGAATTATTGCTTCTCACAAACTTTCTCACATAGAAACAGCACCGTGTGCCTGGAAACACTTTGCTTTGACTGGCAAGATGACTGGTATCGCTTATTGAAAAATATTGAGTTACAAGTAGAGAAAGGGTAATTTCAGAAAGAAGGAAGTACAAGTGGACAGATAGTAAATTTATAGATTTGGACAACGTCATTTACACTATCAAGTCCAATCTTTTGTTTAGTACAGGACTAACCTCTTTTCATTTCACTCATCCTGCCTGCTTTTCACACCATTCATCTGAAACCATTAAATCAATATGTCCATCTGACACAATAAACTGTAACAATCATAGACTCAATCATTTTTTTCAGCGTGGCTTTAGCACAATAATGGTACAGAAACTTGTTCCAAAACACAAATCCCTATTAAGTTAACAGGAAATGTAGTTAAAACTGCTGTCAAAATTTTAAATCATAGGTAGTCCTCGACTTACAACCGTTCATTTGGTGACTGTTCAAAGTTACAATGGTGCTGAAAAAAGTGACTTATGATGGTTGCAGTGACCTGGGGTCCTATAATCCCCTTTTGCAATCTTCTGACAAGCAAAGTAAATGGTGAAGTTAGATTCACTTAGCAACCATGTTACTAATTAAACACTGTCTCACTTAGTGACATAAATTTTGGGCTAAATTATGGTAGTAAATCAAAGATTACCTGTACTGTCATGAAGTAATACCGTCGATCTGTGACTTTGAATTTCATGGTTTTTATACAAAAGCTACCACACAGATTATATTTGCCATTAAATTGGTCACCGGGTAGTCAGGGAATAGAGTAGAGAATGTGACTTTGGATTCTCTTTTATCTCTCAGCGGCTATTGAATCTTCAGCCTTCATATTCTTTTGGAGTATCTTTTAAAATGAGGACATCTGACTGTGTAATGAATCTAATCTTATTTATTTTATTAAGGAAATTTAATAATTCATAGTGATTTTAAGTGGCATATAGGAATAACCCCGCCTTCGCCCCACAAAAAACTCTCAGAAACAGTGACAAAGCAACAAAATAAGATAAAAGATAGAAAGCTTTTTTTTAAAAAAATTGTTTATATACAATTAAGGCTTATTGATTCAATATTTATCAGACATTGTAAACAAGATTCCTCGGTCATTTTGTCTTCTCAGCAGCTGTTTTTAACATATAAAAATAAGACCTTGGTTTAAAGCACACACACATGTAAAAGGGCTTTTGACAGAATATCTGAAAACAATAGTCTTGAAGAAATCTTCCCAGGAATCTAGTGACTTCTGTGGTCCTCTGGAGTTACTAATTATGTGCAATCCCCTGATTTGCTGATAAGTGTAAACAATTTTATTTGGAAAGTTTGCTGATTACCCTGATCAAAGCCCAATATTCATCCTTTAGCCCCTGGTTATCTGCCTTCAGGTCTGATAGCATCTTGAATTCTTCCATTTCATGTATTTGCCTTTTCAGAGCTATTCGCTCTCCTTTTTCCATCTCTTGCAGAGATTGATCAACACATTTTTTTTTTCTGTCTCTGTGTTGCCTTTGCCAATTGTAGTTTAAGGGCCATTAATTTGTATCATGCATTGTGCTTTCGATTTTTCATTTTGAGCTATAATCTTTCATAAAGTTTCTAAAAACAAGTTGTATCTTCTTTTTCTAGTTTACTGGCATATAATTTGTGATTTTCCAAGTAATTGTAACCGGGTCATCCTAATATTGAGTCATAACAATCTCCAGATGACCCTGTGTCATATCTTGAAGGACTGTCACTCTTTGCTTCTTTTTTATTAGTTTCCTTTTCTGGAATCAGACATATGTTCTTGTTTCATCATTATCCTAAGTCCGAAAACAAATTCCAGTTGATCTTTGTTTTTCTCTTTCTCTTATTGATTTTGTTTATGATTTATCTTTTCCCTTCTTTCTTGTTTGTGTTTCTCTCTCATTTTCTTTTGCTGAACTTCTTGAGTAAGCAGAACGTATGTCTATAATGCTGTTAGGTCTATTCATTTGCCTTGAAAAATTAGAAGATGCGGTTACTAAGAAATTTATGAAGCAATTGAAGATATAGTTTTACAACTATGATACAGCTCTTCTAAAGTTCACACACATATATTCATCCTTATCCTTAGTTTCTGGTTCTTTGTTTTTTATTTGGTTTCCTTCGCTTTGTTCTTTTGCTTCCTATTCTTCATTCTCTTGTTTTCTAGTTCATGTAGGCCAACCCCAGCTTCCTGGACATGGGTTAATGTTACACCCTGTGTGGATGTTCTGGATTGCCTTGTTTGTCTTGAACTACCTTTTCCTTGGGATTCCGATTCTTCTTCCTGAAGAGGAATGAGGCATGACCTGTGTCTCTCTTTGACTTCTGAAGATCACACAGTACTGCTGGTCATTGTAGACAAGCCAGTTGTAGTACTCACAGTATTTACAACTAATGGTATAATACAAGCATTATAAGTGACATAGAAACATTGTATTCCTCAGCTCATAAACGATTTGAGATGCTGCTCTGCATGGCTGCTGTTGCAATACCTATGATGGCCTTTGTAGGAGAGTTTGTGCTACAAAGCAGATTTTTCTGAACACCAGTCACAGAGATAACAGTCAGTGTGGATGTAATGTTTGGAATACTAGAATTAATCAAGTCGTCTTTTACGAAAAGAACCACTTTTACTATAGTTTGAATTAAGTGATGAAGTTCCTTCATTTGATGTACAGTATTTCTTCTGCATCTTATTCCCATTTTCTTCTAGTATAAGATCCATCATCATATTATTATACTGGCTTAAGAATTCCTATTTTCTTACTCTTCAGATTCGGAACCGGACATGTTCATATCGTAAGTGCCATATATGCATGTTATTGTTTTTGTATCTTTCTCCTTGTCTTTGTTGTCTAATGAAGAGGACAATCTAGGACTTGAAGCTGAACGTGTAACACAGTTCAACCGTTTTCCTTCTGAATTGGTTTGCTAGCTGTAATCTTTGCTGGAACCCTGTAATTTTTATTTATGCATTTATATCCCACCTTTATTATTTTTACAAATAACCCAAGGTGGTGAACATATACAACACACCTTCCTCCTTCATTTGTGTACAGGGGAAACTCAAAAAAAGTCTTAACAGAAATGGCCTTCAGATTTTTGGGAAACTTTTCAAGCACCTCCATAAACCAAATGAATCTTGCAGAATTGATGTTAGTCCTGTGAGATAGACCCTAGAAGAAGCACAACCAGGAGTACTAGGTCTGTTTTTTATTGTAAGGTTATATTAACAGAAACTTGCAAGACTGAAAGTATTTCTCCCCTTCTTTCTTTTTACTCTCTGAAAAGTCCCTTCTGAAATGTTTTCCACACCCTCCCCTCTTCTGTGGGTTGAGACATATTTATATGCCTATTGTCCTGTCTGTAGCTCTTCCTTAATGTTCCCCAGCATCATTCCCCACATACCATTACCACAAATTCACCCATCTATGAAAACTTTGGCTATAATAATCTTGTCACACCAGTCTCCCCTTTCCCCATTCTGGCACAGTTGCATAGTTTTGCAGATTCTGCTTATGACCCCCTAGGAAGCATCCTATCCAGCTCCATCCTCAGTCAGATGAGTCTGAACTCTGTGAACTCTGTCATCTCACATTGTTCACTCTGCTATTCTACTCACCCCAATTTCTGCCAATCTCTATATCCTCCCATATATCCTTATCATCAACCAACCAACAAGCCAGTTCTTCCTGCCTAGTTAAAACACTTGCCATTCTCTTTTTATCTGAACAAATAATCCCACCCAAAACCACTCTTTTCCTGATCACTAGGTCCCCAAATAAACAAAATTATTCATATCAAATGTTAAAGAATGTGATTCTCTATCTCACAATTAATCTACCCTCCTGTTGTCTGGAATGTGGATTATTATTAGGCATTGAGTTACACTTTCAGAATCAACTACTTCTGATGAAAACATTCAGCTAACAATGTTGTTACACTTTAACACTTTTCCAGTGGAGATTTTAGACAATGGAAAATTATCAGTCCTTTCAGCCAGAGGTTTGTTTTATTTAGCAAGCTTTTGTCTGAAAGGTGGCACAATATAGACACAATTAGTAAACAATTGGTAACAGTAATTATAATGAATATTATAAGCAATACAGCAGAGACCAAACCATGATGCTAAGAATTAAATCAGTAGCTTGAGATAAATATTTTAAAATACTGCCACTTGATGCCTTACAAATAATATAAATGAACGTCACGCTCCCCTCAGTCCATCTTTTCTTTAGGAGATTAAAAAAGGAAAGTAATCCCATGCCTGAGTACAGCTCAGAGCCTAATTTGTAGCCATTACAGGAGTCGTGCTGATGAAGTCTGAGTGCAGCAGCTTATTTAAACATTTTTGCTTGTCCTTGATGTTCAGCCTGGCAAAAGCTTTATAATTTCAAATTTGCTGAGTTTTTTGGTCTTGAGATCAATTGAGCTTGGGTAGCCCCTATTTCAGCCTTAATTCGCCTTTGTTAGTTACCCCTAGTATATTATAATTATTAACTATTTGACTTAAATTTCGGCTTCTTTACTCTTTGTCCCCTTGTGAATTGCTTCCAAAGACTTTACAAGGATTTACACTGGAACTCCGTTATTGTTTCAGGCCTCTCTGTTCCAGCATTCCTTTTAAACAGAATAGATCTCCAGTAAGCACACATCAATGGCCAGAGGTCAGTATCTGTTTCATTTAATATATGAGCATAAAGCGTAATCAATGCATAAACTCCCCACCCCGAATCAATGAAGATTGAAACTAAGGAGGCTTAGTATGTCTTTAAATGCAGTGTGCTCTATATGTGGCTGCCCTTGAAGACTACTTGGAAATTTCAGCTGGTCCAGAATGCAATGGTGTGGACAGTTATCAGCAACCCTCTGTTTGTCCATGGGATAGCTCTGCTTCTCGATCTTCACTGGTTGCCAGTTTGTGTCTAGGTGTGGTTCAAGATGCTGGTTATGACCTATAAGGCTCTACACAGCATGGTGTCCCCTTATTTGAAGGGCCACCATCTCCCATGGTGTCTGCCCAGCCAATTCGAGCTGATAGGGTAAGCAAGGTCCAGTTTCCTTTGATTAAACAACATCACTTATCGGGACTCAGGAAGTGCAACTTCTCTATATGGAGCTTGCTCTCTTGAATGGGATTCCTCCTGTATCCAAAGAAGCACAAAGGATCTGACTGTTCTCCTAGGATTTGTGCTGGAATGTTTGTTGTCCCCTTTGTTGGATGTCAGTTGTTAATAAGAGGTTTGCTGGATTTGCCATTTTGTTCTTCTTTGAATTGGGTTCTGGTATTTGTATGTCTGTTTTTATATTGTTTTAGTGTGTGAACCACCTAGAGGCAGCATGACCAAGCATAATACTGATTTAATTAAGCATGTTATACAAACTCAGCCACAGTGTTTTAAGTGTGAAATAGGTTAAAATATAATGCATTTATAAATATAATGCATTTTAATGGAATACTACAAAACTATGCTCCAATTGCTGTCAGTCAATTAACTATTATTATGTGCATCACAATAAAATAATATAAATGGATTCTGCATGTTCATATAATATACTCCTGCCCCAGCTCCATTACTTGTCCTTCTCTTTTCTTCAAACAGAGGCATCCACAGCAGCAGTCACTGGCTTTGAAAAGACAAGTGGAATTGCGCAATGAAACTTCTGCCCCTGTAATGTACGTTGTATATCCTGTATGCACCTAAAAAGAGACAAAGGCTTCAAACATAGTTGCTATGTATATTGCAGTAATTTCTCCTATAAATTCTCATTTATGCTTGCCAATTTCCCTTGCAAATGTCTACACTGTAGTCAGTTTCTAAATAAGATCTTATCAGCAGATACCAGCTTTATCTGTAGTTATGCTGTAGGATTGGAAAACTGCTTAGATTATTTTCTTTCTTTAATTTACAAGTTTGTTTGTATGTGTGTATAAATTTTCCATTAACAAAACTCTGGAATTAAGATGAATATTGTCGAGCTTTCAAAGATACTCTTCTTACCAGCACAAAATAGAAAAATTCACTGCACAAAATACCTGTCATACCCCCCCACACATTTATAGTCAATGTTCTACACAGCCAATGTCTATAAACAGATGTGTTTTAGAAAAAGAAAAACAAGCAGCTCAATTTCTTAGGAATTCTAATATGTTTTTTGTCAATAGCATTTCTCAGGAAAAACAGGTGTAAGTGGGCAAAAGTCCACTCTATACTGTAACATTTCCTTTTCTCGCACAGTATGTTTCATCGGTGTATATAAATAGGATGTGAATGCTTTTATAGCTATTGCTTAGTTTTTATGCCAAAAAGCAGAAACTTAGTTTTTAATGCCAAAAGGCAATTATGCCAAAAGGCAGAATTTCTACTAGCTGACAATTCTGCTTGCAATTTGTCTTAAGGAGAGAGAAATAAGGAAAGAGAGAGGGGAAGAGGAAAGTGGTAATTATACATAAATTTTTCATATCCATGGATTTAGACTTTGTTTTATATTAATCATGCATGTACAAAATGACACATATTAAGTACATATCTTACATATAGGGTTAGGTGTTTAATATATCTATTTTTGTTTTCCCTTCTCATTGAGTTGCAGCAGGTCTGACTGGGTCAGCCTGGTCACAAGGCTTCATGTGGCTTTCTTAGAGCAGCTGGCTCTTTTCTTCCTTGAACTGACTCACTAGGCTGGTCAAGGAGAGAGTCATGTGGCTCATACTGGCTTCATGTTCCACTTGGTTCTTTTATGATTTTGGTCTCTCATATTGCTGCTGAATGTCTATGTGATTCAGATAGTCCCTCCTATTTCTATTTAAGTCTCCAGCGACAGAGATGGGCTAGTGATAACATATGGAACATGTTAATTTGAATATAAGAAGAGTAGATGGTAAACTCCATACATTGATGAAATCGAGAAAATAAAGATAGATACGTGATAGAGAGAAGGAAAGAAAAGGTCTTAATGAAGGTGGATTGAACTTCTGGAGGTATGCCTCTGAAGTGTGTATATATGTGTGTGTATGTATGTATGTATGTATGTATGTATATATATATATATATGTGTGTAAGGTTTTTAAGCTGAATAAGTGTAAGGTTTTGTGTAAGGTTTTTAAGCTTTTATAAATCTTAATATGAAGCTGATTATTTTGGAAGCAGCCCTTTCAGTTTTAGGAAAAATACGGTTTTGAAACTGGTCATCTTTAATCACTGTAATTACATCATTTTCTCCTAATTATATAAAAGCCCTGGTGATACCTCTGACAGAATTTGAGGAGGCGCTTAGATAACTTCAAGATGGTTTTACTTCCCCTTTTATAATTTAATTGGTAATTTTCATGCAAAGTTGGGCAGGGATAAAAATAAATTATCTATACATTTAAGCCTGGAGGTATATGGAGATTCTCAGTTGGCCAGGTCATAATTGTTCCAAAGGTGCTTTTTCAAAAGACAACTGGACTTCCTTTGTTTTTCCTTGAAAACATTTTGCTTCTCATCCAAGAAGCTTCAACCAACAAAGAAAACAACTCCAGTTGCTTTTTGAAAAAGCATTTTTGGTACATTTAAATCTGGAGATACTGAAAATATTTCCTCCCAAGTATTTTCAAATGTGGGACATACCTGACATATTTATTCAGGTCTCAAGTGTACTGTTCATCCTGTGTTGTTTATAGTAGTCACAACACAGGGAGAAATAATAAACTTGTCAACACCTTTTTTTAAAATAGGGAACATGAAGGAAAGGCAACGCCTAAAGTTTTGCAATAGGGTAATGGACACATGGAACATAATATGCATGGCTCATACTATAGTAAGCCACTGTCCTCTGTTGTTTCATGAGTTTCTAGAGTATTATGTTTGGTATTTGATTGTCAATGACTTTAAGTTTTCTTTCTTACCTTAAGGGATATTTATAAGGACTGTTTGGTGATGCAAGAGTTGAAAACAGTAAAAAGATAAAGGTTTCCCTTGTCCAGACATGTGTGACTCTAGGGGGTGGTACTAGTCTCCATTTCTTAGCTGAAGGAGCCAGCATTGTCCAAAGACATTTCGCTTGTCATCTGGTCAGCATGACTATATGCCAAGAATGCTGTTACCTTCCCACCAAAATGGTACCTATTTATCTATTTGCATTTGCATGCTTTTGAACTGCTAGATGGGCAGGAACTGGGGCAAGTAACGGATCTCACCCCATCTCATGTGCTTGGGTCTTGAACCTGGGCTGTCAGTTTTCCAGCTGACAAGCTCAGCATCTTTAACCCCTAGGCCATAAAAAGGGCATATTTCACCAATAATTGTAGGCTTAATTAAAGAAACATATTGAAAGAAATATTGTAAAGGAAGTTATCCATGTCAGAAACAAAAGGGAATTAAGTGAACTGCTATTTTAGTCCCATAAAAAGCGAACAGGAAGCATTCATGCAGAACGGTGCAGAATATCTTCCCAACTGGAGAATTGCTTTTAACTAACATTAAATGAGGCATGCATATAATTGGTTCACCACCCTGGTTGCTAGGGTACACTTAACTATTCCTTGCTTTACATACTTAGTGTGATCCCTGCTTTTGCTGCTTTAACAATCTAAACCCTTTGCTCAAAGCAGAATCTGTAGGTACAGCATCCATATTAGATAGTTATGGCAAGAAAACTGCTAGATTTTATTGACATCAACAAATCATCAGACCTTGATGGCATCCATCCAAAGATAGATGTTATTAAGGTGCTTACAGCCGAGATTGTGGACCTCCTAACTAAAATATGCAATCTGTCTACACTCTGTGGTTGAGGACTGGAAGGTGGCCAACATAATTCCCATTTTTAAAAAAGGGCTCACATGGAGATGCAGGAAATTATAGACCTGTCAGCTTAACATCTTTTCTGGGGAAAATAGCAGAAACTGCTGTTAAAGATAAAATTACCAAACTTAGGAAGGCACAGCCTTATTAAAGGATATTGAACATGGTTTCAGTAAGGGGAGGTGCTGTCTGTCTAACTAACTACTATAGTGTTTTGAGGATGTTAATAAAGACATGGATAAGGGCAAGACAGCAGACATCATCTACTTAGATTTTCAAAAAGTCTTTGATAAAATCCATCATCAAAGACTTCTTAATAAGCTTAACAACTATGGAACAAAAGGGCAGGTCCTCTTTTGGATAAGCAACTGCTTAACAAAAGAAAATCTATTTCTATCACATTGTGAGACATGTACTATCTCACATGGAGGGTTAGAACTACTGAGATCCTGCATTGTTTTATCTGGTTTTTAACTTTATAAATGATCTGGAATCAGGTGTGACAGGAGAATAGCCAACTTTGCTGGTGATACTATATCGTCCAGAGCAATAAAAACAACAAGAGACTGCAAAGATCTCTGAAGGGATTTTGGCATGTTAGAGGAGTGGGCATCAAAGTGGCAGGTGTCATTTGGCATGAGCAAATGTAAAAGAATGCACTTTGGAGCCAAAATTCCTGCACACATCCTGGAGATTGAGAAGTTCCCTGAGGATGAGCTCCAGCATGAGCCCAAAAGCTTGAAAGAACAAACTTCTGGTCCCAGTGACCAATTCAGATTGGATCCAAAAATTCCAATTACTCACACAAAGGAATGGGGTCAGAACTAGCTGTGATCTCCAAAACACAGAATTGCCTCCAAGAAGTAGGCAGGACTACAGCAAGAATTAAATTTGATTTCATTTGATTTCATTTATTTAACATTAAAAAGAATGAATATAGGCCCTAAATTTGTTCATTTTTTCTTTTAATTCACATTAAAAATACATTTAGAATGACCCCTAGAAACTAGATAAATGGGCTTTGGAACCATGTGAATTTGGAGCTCCAGGCAGTATATCCCTACATCCTGGTGTCCTTTTCTTTGTTTAAGTGTCAGTAGAATAGCCAAGTGATCAGCTAAACTGAATCTATAGTCACAGAGCTATACATATTCAAGTGAATGTAAGTCAAATTCATGGGAATTCACAGGACTGCAAAGGCAGATAAACATGCATGGAGACATCAGAAGAACAAAGCTGATAAAAGACAATATTTGTAATTCAGGGTTAAACTGCAGGGTTCTTGGTGCACTCTGAGCTTGGTTTTTTGCTGACATTTCATTACCAAACTAGATAACATCATTGCATCATGGTTACTGATGATGTTACCTAGCTTGATAATGAAATGTCTGCGAGAAAGCCACCAAGCTCAGAGAGTACCAAAGACCCAACATTACAAAAAAGGCTGTTGTCTGCAACTTTATCCCTCTGTACTAAATTTCATGTCTTCTGAGGGCTTGTGCACATGTGGGGAAAATCAGTTCTTAGATGAGTGTAATTAATTAAATCAAGTGCATGTATAGACATATAAACCCAAAGTCTATTATCAGAATCATCTCACAGATTTGCAATGGGACATTTTTCTTTTTTGCATCTGGTATTCCCAAACTGCCCTCTCTCCTTGATTTATGGGAAACACTTCCTCCCTGTTTTAGTGTTTTATTGCTTTAGTTCTCCCTTTTGGTTTCTGAAGGAAAACAGGGGCAGGATATAACATTAGCTCTATTGCCTATAAGTAATGTGAGATCCTTTACCTATATATATGTATGCGTACATAATACATACCTATGTATTACGCTTTTGTTTTATTTTTATTTATTTATTTTTGTCAATTGGTAACAAGATAATAGGTATAAGTAAAAACATAGTTATGAATACATGGATACATATAAGAAAAATAAAAAATAAGAGAAACAATAGGACAGGGACGGTAGGCATGTTGGTGCGCTTATGCAAGCCCCCTACAGACTTCTTAGGAACGGGATGAGGTCAATAGTAGAAAGTCTAAGGTTAAAGTTTTTGGGGTTTGGGAAAGAAACCACAGAGAGAGGTAGAGTATTCCAGACATTGACCACTCTGTTACTGAAGTCGTATTTCCTGCAGTCAAGTTTGGTGCAATTAACCTTGAGTTTGTATCTATTGTTTGCTCTTGTATTGTTATGACTGAAGCTGAAGTATTCATTGACAGGTAGGACATTGCAATGTATGATTTTATATACTATACTTAGATCAGACCGAAGACGGCGTAGTTCTAGGTTTTCTAGGTCTAGAATTTCAAGTCTGGTGGCATAAGGTATTCTTCAATGAGTAGAGGAGTGGAGAACTCTTTCTGTGAAATATTTCTGGACTTTCTCAACTGTGTTAATATCAGATACGTAATGTGGCTTCCAGACTGATGAGCTGTATTCGAGTATTGGTCTAGCAAACGTTTTGTATGCTCTAGTTAGTAGTGTAATATTACCAGAGAAAAGACTACATAAGATTAGGTTAACAACTCTTAATGCCTTTTTGGCTATGTAGTTACAGTGGGCTCTAGCACTTAGATCATTAGAGATGAGTGCTCCAAGATCCTTGACAGTGTTTGGATCATCAACAAGATCTTGACTATTCAGCCTGTATTTTATTTTCTGATTTTTTTTGCCAATATGTAAGACAGAGCATTTATTTGTTGAGATTTGAAGTTGCCATTTGTTTGACCATTCTGATACATAGTTGAGGTCTTTTTGAAGGGTAGCAGTATTGTCTGTGGTGTTGAATAGCTTTACATCGTCAGCGAAGAGAACGCAGTTGCTCTTAATATGATCACAGATCTCTCTCACCTTTCTGAAATATATAAATATGAGTGCATCCCTTTATTGGGTTGGGGTCTCAATATTCTTTGGAGGAAATCTCATCAGCACATGCTGTCTAATAGACGTTGCCATATGCCTTGATTATTTGCTTTGGATCCTGTGTTTGATTCCACAGCAAGTCAAGTTTATTCTCACGATTTGGACACCAACCCTATGTTAATACAAACTGAGAATGTAGTGGTATTTGAGAAGCCCCATTACAGTGTTGGCTCATACTATACCCTGTGTCTCTAATGATGTTAGAACCTGAGAATGTGCCTTCTCAAAGTGTAGATTCTACAAAGAATTGTGTTCCTAAATATTTCAACCTGTGATTGATAGACTTTCTGGCCATTCAAACCAACAGTATTTAGATTTCCCTCCATAAAAGATAAGCACCTTGAAATAACATTTATAGTTACTTATCAATCAACAGTACTTTGTGATAAGTCAATATGGGATAGCACTAATGTCCACAATGAATTCTTTTCAGTATCCCTACTGGCAAAGAATTCTTTTGTTTCCTCTGAGTATATTCCTATATAGTGAAAATAGTCTGAAACCCCTGGCTTCAGGTAACTTCTGAAAGCCTTGGGTATGGCTCTCAAAAGTTTCCCAGGATCTGCCAGCAAGTGGTATCTGTTTAACGTTACAGAAGGAGAAAATTACAGAATTACAGTATGATTTACTTCACTGTTCTGTTCTATTACCTACATAAATTGCATAACTATGTGTGTCTATGTGTACACACACATTTGTATACAGTTTATATTGTAAAAGTTGTATGCACATATGTGTGTATGTGTGTTTATACATACATGCCACTTTAAAGATAAATCAGAAGCAACCCTATTTGTTTTAGACCTGGATCCATTTTCATTTCATTTCAGAAACACAACTCCTGCTATTCCCCTCAAAGGTCCAGCAAAGTTCATAGGAGAACATGCTAAGAAAATGTAGGCTGTGGGAAAGAATTCAGGATATCCACATTGTACTTTTGCATATCTAAGCTAGTTGGGTTTGCAACAATAGGCAGATGAAGAGTTTTATTGGCATGGGCAAGATTTTGTGTAAATGACTGTACACCAAGCTGCTCTGGCAATGCAGTTACAAGACTGGTTCCAGCCACTATGAGAAAGCAATTGGAGAAAGACACTTCCCCTTATTATTTTTGTTTTTATTACAGATTACAAAGAATGATTCTTAGTTTACAAACACGTGCTGTGTGAGTTCCCAGTCATTCAAATGGGTGGCAAATGAATGAGTCAATGAATCAGTCAATCAAACAATAAAACAAATAAAGAGGCAGGCAATCCAGCCAGCTGTTCTTGGCTAGAAACCAAGAAAACTTTGGGCCAGCCCCTTTCTCTCAATCCTAGGAAAAAAGTAATGGCAAACCCTTTTCAAAAATACTAATAAGAAAACTGAAGCAATGTGTTTAACTAGTTACCAAGAGTAAAGGCTGACCTGAAGAGGAGGGAAGAATAAATTCCTATGAATGGGGCTGCAGCTTGGATATGTTAGAGTTACTTTGCTAAGGAAATACTAGGCTTTGGCTTAATGATTTTAGGCCCTTACTTAGATAGTTCAGTAATTTCTGTTTCCAGATGCACAACTTGACATTTCTGTTCTTCCCCATAGCATTTTCATGCTTTAGAATCCTTCTGTATCCCAAACAATTTGCAAACATTTGAATTTCTTAAAGAAATTAAATGTTATTCATTTCTGCATTAAACTTAAACCATGACACCATGAAACCACACTTCGTTATAATGCAAAAATCATTTACTTCAGAATATACCTCATAGAAAGGAGCGTAATTTAAAAATAGAATTAGAAGAGCATCTATGTAAAGCCATGCACATTCCTGCTGTGTCATAAATACCATCTTTTCCATTAAATTTAAGTATTGTGATAGTTGTTGCTAACCTCTCTCTCAGGTTCTCCCATTGCTTCAAAAGGTACAATCAATGTAGGATCAGTAGTTACAGCCATCCACCATGTGATATTTGATGCTTTCAATGTATGATCCTTCATGTTTCTGAATTCCTTCCCAAATCATGTGTTGTTTGTAAGCATGGTGGTATAATTCCTCATGGGCCACTTCAGTTAGTATTTTCCTTCCCCAGCGTCGGGACATACAGACATACAGCCATATATAGACATCAATCCATATGAACATACTAGTGCAAGTGTTTAGGTGTGATTTTACAGAAATTGTTATTAATTTTGATTTGGCACAACAGTTGTTTACTAACTGCAAGGTCATCTTTGTAGCTCACTGCGTGCGTCTGCATACATGCCAGAACATGGTGGGTTAATTAAGCAGGCTGGTGCCATTGGCAGGGATGTTTTGCATGTGAGTCACATACTTACACTTGATTAGTAGGTTTCAGTGAAGGTGAGACTCCAGTTGACCAATTTCAACTGAGCTGGGAGTAGCATAATTCTGGTAATTGGCACTCTCCAATGAATTTATTATGCAAAGACTGACCCTGTTACCAATTGCTTCCACAGTCTATTTGAAGAAGAAGAAACACAGAATTTGGGTATGAGACTTTTTTATTTTTAAAACATAGCAAAACAAGATAACATAATTTGGATATTTTTTCAAAAGAAAATATTTGATGCCCAAAAGATCTCAAATCTTCCTAGTTTGCTAGAAAACTGACTAACGTCTGTATTTACTTCTAGAAAGCTTGTGTGAATCTCCCTACAAGAACAGAATATACAATATATTCTTATATGTAGTTATTACTATATGAAAGATAATGTATTAATTTATGATGCAGATAGATGTAATTAAACTCTCAAAACAATCTTTGATTCAAAGATAGTTACTATTTTTTCCTGATCCTTCCTCCAAGGAGAATGCAATAGTTACATTTTTATTCTGTTTTCTCAAAAACTGACTTGCTCACTCACTTTAAGGTGGTCCCGGTAGTCAAGACAGCAGAAGAAAGACTGCAGTGAGTCATCTGATATGGACATGGAACCATGTTAGCTCCTTTCTTCAGAGCAGTTTTTCTTGACCTCAACAGTTTTGAGATGTGTTGATTTCCAAAATTCCCCAGCCAGAATGGTTGCCTGGAAAATTCTGGGAGTTGAAATCCACACAACTTAAAAGTTGCTGAAGTTGATAAACTGTGCTTTGGATTATTTACAGAAAGCATAATTTCCAGGGCACGATGTCACAGCCACATGAGGTACAGATCATCAGTTCTGTGCTCCAATGTTTTCAGAATTGTATCGCTCCACTGAACTTCAGAATAATAGGAAAATACAAAAAGCAAAACAAGAAAGTACCCTTTAAAACAGAATATGTATACCAAGCCACGGAGACCCAAGAGAGAGGTTGACATGTTTAAGATTGCAAAATCCAAACAGACATAAAAAATGGTATCTGTTTATGCAAAACTGCCAAGCACTTATTACACCCTTGGGTATGATGCTTGCTTTCTATGCAGGTACAAAAATGTTTTGTTTTAATCTGACAATAATTCAAAACCCTGCTGTGAATCTTTTTATACAGTTACTGCAAACCATCTCAATCATAACTATATGATGTCACACCTGTGAACAATAGATTAGGTTTATTCCAAATATCTAGAAGGCAGCAGTTAACAATGCTCGATTTGAATAACAAGGCAAACTCACATACAACACTGGTTCCTACTAGAATAACAAGATTAGTTTGATTTAAATAATTATTGATTAAAAAATCAGGAAGTAGAGATTAAGGCTACTGCATAACATCCATTTTCTTCAGTGGAAGAGTGATAAAAAAATGGTGTGTTCCATGAATCAGTATCCTGGATGGAGCTTTTTATTCATGAACTATCAGGACCAATTTATAATTCTCTTAAAGCATAGCAGAGGATGAAATCTGATACTAGAAAACTAAAACATCTCTCTAAATTGAGTGGATGGATAACAGATAAGTGTGATTGTGGTGTAGAAAGTTTGGTGAAGATGTAGGCACACTCACTCAAAAACAATGAAAAGAGCAGATTCTACTACGAATTAGTAATGGAAATGAATCGGCCAATATAATGGATTGTCCAAGTACTGCTGAGATGAAGCTCTGATTTGTATGTCAGCCACCATAAAGAAGACCATTGCTTTTCTGGCTTTGCTATTATCACTTTGGAATGGGGAAGGTTCTACCTCAGCACAGCACCAAATTAAAATCAAGAATCACACAGGAAACAGATTTGAGAGAAGGCAGATTTGCTAAATTCTGTATAGCCAGAGAATAGATACCAAAGAGCAGCCATTCTCTTACACCATGAGGAAGTGGTTGAATCTGCCAAATAAAGGGAAACTGGACTATAAGTTACAAAAGCCCAGTTCAATCCCCCCTCATTATTGTTTGGATCCTATAATGAGGAAAAATGAGCAGCTACTTATTAAAGCAAAAATACATGTTAGAATATTATTAAATTGGATTAGCAAGCCACCTCTTATTCCACAGATGAAATAGTAAATGTCTGATCGTCTTGTCCACCTTGTCAGAAGCTTGGAGAGGAATTATGAAAAAAGGGAGTAGAGATGATGGGTAGAAATGGCAACCAGGAAACAAAATCTTATCAGAAAGGGCAAATACTTGAAGTTAATTGTCTAAGGCGAGGGCTGACTTATAACCACAAGGGAAGGTGTGGGCATGCTTTCTGAAACTCCCCAAATAAATCTTCAATCACACCCATTATTGATTACCTAGCTTTTTGCCCCCAAGCTAACGAATAACAAAGTGTGACAAATGTTATATAATGTCTTAAATGGTACCATAAGAAGTAGAAAAAATACTGGTGAAGATAGTAATGACTTGTACTTGTCTCATTTGCTGGCTTATGATGAGTGTGGCATTGTCAGAAATGATTGTGTCATGATTAAATACAAGTGTGAATGGGGCTTAAGTGTTGAGATCTTAAAATGAATGTTTCAGAATTAGAAAAAGTTTAGGAAAGCAGAACTAAATCCATCATGGGACTGACATAAACATGTTGCTTGGCTGCTTTGAATTTAGAATTACAAAGTAAATAAGGAGTTATTGTAATATATTCAGTTTTTGTAATATATTTAGAATTAAGTAGTGCAATATTAGATTTATGTACAGTTCAAACACAGTTATCTTGAAGATACAATATATTCTGAGGAGAAATAATACTATAAGCATGATAAGAAATATACACTTTTCATACTTACATATAATATTTATTTATTTGTTGGTTTGTATGCTGCCTATACTATTTTTACAAACAATTCAAGGCAGCAAACATATCCCACACACTCAAATGTCCTTTTCCAAAAGGAAACTCTGAATTCTAGTCCCACCATAGCCATCAAAGCCAGATGGGTGATCTTGGGCCAGTCACTCTCTCTCAAAAAGATACTGGACTTACTGGGGCTTTTTCCCCTTGAAAACATTTAGCTTCTCATCCAAGAAGTTTCTTCAGCTCTGGATAAAAAGCAAAACATTTTCAAGGGAAAAAAAACAAGAAAGTCCATTTGTCTTTTGGAAAAATACATTTGGAACAACCATGATTGGGATAATTGAGAATCTCCAAAGATATATCCAACACTCCTTCCTCCTCCTATTTTCCCCACAACAACAAGCTACGCTGAGAAAGAGTGACTGGCCCAGGATCACCCAGTTGGCTTTCATGGCTATGGTGAGACTAGAACTCTCAGTTTCCAGCTTTCTAGTCTGCAGCCTTAACTACTAAACCAAATTGGCTTTGCTAAATAAAAATTTCTAGCCAGTGGCATCTGCAGGAATCATTCTTGTCAATATAACCAAACGTGATGCAGAGCCACTGCTCAAGCTCTGGCCCCTTTGTACATATATGCAACATGAAGCAGGTACAAAAGGGGTGGGGCTTGTATCACCCGACCATAGAACTTCTTTCTTTAACTAGTCACCTTTGAGCCTGATGGGTGCAAATCTCTCTTCTACTAAGGGAAACGTATATGACTCATTCCTTTCTAGTTGCCTCTTGGATGAGGCCAAGGAATTGCTTGCCTGTGTTTATTACTATGTAGTGCTAAAACTGGCTTTTCCAATTCAGTGCCCTCCAGATGTATTAGAGAGCCAGTACAGTATGATACAGGTAGTTCTTAACTTACAACTGTAAGTCAGCCTTATGACTTTTTCTTTTGCATTGGTTGTTAAGCGAACACAGCGATCATTAAACAATTGTCACGGTTGTTAAGCAAACCCATTGTTCACTACGGGGAAAGCAGAAATAACAGTGCAAATTGCAGTAATGTGACAGTGGGACCTTGCAAACAGCTGTAACAGCAGTCACGTGGGCTGGCTGTTTGAACTTTGGAACCAGATTGTAAATAGCTTTTTTTTGGAGGGAGGGTGTCCTTTGTAACTGAATAGTTGCTAAAAGACTGGTCATAAGTTGAGGACTATCTGTAGTTTACATTTTTGGATATGGGCCTGGGAGACACCATTTTCAGTTCTCACTCAATCATGGAACTCACTAGGTATGTGTGGACAAATCACTTTTAGCTTACCTACCTCACCGGTTATTGTGGAGATAAAGTTAGGGAAAAGTCCTTTCTACTAGGAAACTGCCTTGAATTCCCAAAGAGAAAATTAAATATAAGTGCAATCCATTAATAATTAGAATTTACAGATGCTACAGACATTCTGTTGGGAATCCTTAGAATCAAAACTTCTCCCTACAAGTACAAAATAAATAAAAATAAAAGGAGAAATCAATTATGCAAGCTTAGAACATGGTAAAGCCTTCCTTAATTATCAACTGGAGCCTTAAGTCTGAAGTCTGGAAAGTTTCACGCATATACGAAGTACTTGTAGATGATTCAGTGCTTAAAGCCAAATATTTTATGTTGGCATTTTTTAATTAGATGGGTGGGAATCTATGCCCTACCTTTTATGTCTATACAATTGCAAAGATATGTGCCAGGTATAATTCTGTGAATTGCCATATTTCACTTTTGTATGATAGTGAGAACATATGCATCAGATAGATAAGACTAAATGTTAAGGTATTTTGCAACATGCAAATAATGAGAAGGAGAGCAAGATCTTGTAGGACAAACTCCATATAGACAGTATAGTTGGTTTGTAATACATGCAAGCCTATTTTTTATTATTTTAGAGTTAAATGATGTATTATACGGGTGAATGCCAGCACTATGTACAGGTGTAGGAGATGACTAGGCTGAGCCAGAGGGCGGGGTCAAACGGGTCATCAGTCTTGAGTCCTTTTGCATTCACAAGAGATCTAAGTCCAATTCCACATTGAATTTCATCGTCTCTTATCTACCGCCAATTTGCTTTGACCATTAGTAGTTCATATTCTGGTAGAGAGCTTATGCTTGCAATAAATCCTTACTCATTTTAACTGCCTGGATTTTCTGATTTCCCTGGCACCCTGACAACAAGTTGCGCAAAGCATGGAAATTATGTGTTGCCCTATATATATGTGAAATAGCTCTACATTCTAGTACAACAGAGAAATTATGTTTATAAGGCTGTACTTTTCTGCTCAGCATAATTTATTCAGGGATACATACAGTATAGAATTTTAAGCATTACTATAAATTTTGAATTAATTCTCTACGAACTGATGGATTGCTGAATCAGAAAAAAAAACCAGCCTTCTCTTTTTATCTCTGGCAATACTTGATTACATGATTTTGGATCATGCACCAGCATGGTTTTGATAGATATAATTATTTGCTCTTGATTGTTCATAATGTGATACTCCAAAGAAGAAAGTATTTTAAAATGCAGGCTGAGTTGCAGCTACTGAAAACATTGATTGATTATGTATCAGTATCAGTTCTTAGCGATCACTTAGATCAGGCGTGTCAAACTCAAGGCCCGGGGGCCCGATCCAGCCCGCTGGGCCGTAGTGCCTCTGCCAGCAAAAACAGAGCTCAGGAGCCCTCGTTTTGCTGGCAGAGGCTTGCAGGAGCACATTGCAGCCGAAAACAGAACATGGGAGAGCTGTGGGCAGCCCTCCCAAACTTTATTGCAGGAGGCCATCGTAACCAAAAATGGAGCTCGGGAGCCCATTGTCACTGGCAGGGTGCCCGCAATACGAGTGACATTGAGCTGGCCATGCCCATCCTAGCTTCACACACCCCGAGGTCAAATACAACCCTGATGCAGCCCTCAATGAAATCGGGTTTGACACCCTTGACTTAGATAGATTTTCTCCAGGATGAGTTGTGCCTAATTTGGTCCTTCAGGTTTTCCAGCAGTGCATCCAGTGCCAGCGTGGCTGAGCCCATCCATCTTCTGTTAATTGCCCTCTTTTTCTCTTTCTTTTTCTCTGGAAACTTCACAGTGCTATAAAAATGTGCTAATCCTTAAAAAGTAATGGCTAAGTACTAATCAAGTGATTTTGCATATTTCATATTTTTTTAATTACTTATTCCTTCATCCAATTTATGCAGCTACCTATCTCAAATATGACTCTGGGTGGCTAACAAACAATTAAATATGAAAACAAAGCAACAATTTATAAAAGCAATTTAAAAAACAGGTGGGAGGGCGATCCTGCACTTTTCTCTTCTTTCTCCTCTCAGATGACTGTCTTTTTTCCCTCCTCTCAGCTGATCCTGGGAGGCTTTTTTTACTACCATACCACCACTGGTCCCAACATCCATTGCCAAAAAGTTGGAGCCAGTAGGGTTGGGGCCAGTCATTCATTCTATTTATAGGCACCATATTAGAGTTGGGTTTCTAAACCATGGTTCTGTGGAACTGTAGGGTTCTGTGAGAGGTCACTTGGGTTCCCTGAGAGATCATGGTTTATTTTACAAAAGAAGACACAGAACAGAAACCTCCAGCCTCCACACCCTGGGTTGGCCCACCAGAGCCTTTGTCGACCCCAGACAGTTTAGTTTAGTTTACTTTATTGTAATTGCACCTCGTACAACGAAATTAAATACCATCTTTAGTGTATGTTATGACTATGAAAATAAACACATCCCTCACATTCTATACATTGAATTGAAAACCCCTGATATTGCACTAATATTGCATTATATAGTGGCAGGGATTGTGCAGAAGTGTGCAAGTGGAGAGATAACTAAAGCAAAGCCCGAACTGAAGAATGAGTCACGCTGAACTAAGGATTGAGCAAGGAATGAGGAGAGGACAAGAAACAGAGGTGAGAGAGTGAGTGTGAGATAAAGGTGCTACCAGGACCTCCATGCCAGTGCTCTCCTTGCCAGCCTGCCTGTCTTCAGGTGCAGCTGCCTGTGGGGCTCCATCTGAGGGCAAATACAGGAGATCGAGGGCTGGGCACCAGTGATAGCAGGAGCCACCCACAAAGGTGGGAGGAGAGAAATGAAAAAGTTTCTTTATTTTTAATTTAAGGACACTGTTAATGCACATATACATATGAAATAAATACAGGTAGTCCTCAACTTATAATAGTTCATTTAGTGACCCTTTGACACTGAAAAAGAGACTTATGGCCATTTTTCACACTTATGACTTGGCAACTGGTTCGTATTTATGGTGGTTGCAATGTCCTGGGATCATGGGATCTTATTTTGCGACCTTCTGATCAGCAAATTTAATGGGGAAGTCAGATTCATTTAACATCCCGGCAAGCTGATCGTCAGAACAGCTGATTGTTGGATAAAAAAAAAAGAAAAACCGTTTTGGCTGGGTTTTTTTACTACTGGTTCATTCGAACTGGGCCTAACTGGTAGAATCCCACCACCGGTTATAAGGAGAGGAAGGTAACTTGTAGATCATGCTTGGGAAACTTGGGAATGTATTGCCTGGATTGACAGCTATGTTTTAGAGGGAGGCTGCAGACCAGTGTTGGGGGAATCTTGCCTTTTCTCTTTTTTCTGCTTCAAGTAGAGCTGGTCTTGTCTGCTATGGGTTGCTGTGGACAGTTAAGCTCACTGTAAATATGGGCTGAGAGTGTTTTACCCATCTCTGATTCAAATGTGCCCATCAGAAGCTGCGTTAAAGCAGATGCCTTCTGGAAAAGTGAGTTGCTGAATAAGATATTTCTCCAGAGCTCAGGGAATGTGCTTGCGCAGTTAAATTAGGATTTTGTACTCTGAAAGACAGGGACATTTGCAGCCCCTTCTGTTACACCCTGCCAAAAAAACCAACAATGAACCAGGAATCTTTGGCATAAACAAGATGGATGCCTGATAGGAGGACAAGCTGCTGTAATACAGGTTAGAGCTCGACTTGCAACCATTTTGAAGTGACAATGGCACTGGAAAAAAGTGACTTATGACTAGACCTCACACTTATGACCACTGCATCATTCCCTGCAGTTACATGATCAAAATTTGGGTGCTTGGCAACTGGCATGTGCTTACAATGGTTGTAGCATTGGAATCGTTGGTCCCTATTTTGGTTGCAAGTTGAGGACTATCTGTAATTTGGATCAGTGCTGCTGCAGTATCCCCCTCACCTCCATGTTTTAAAGAACGGATGTCAAATTTGATTTTATTGAGGACCGTATCAGGGTTGTGTTTGACCTTGGAGGCCAAGGTGGGCATGGACAGGGTGGGCGTGGCCAGCTTGATGTCACTTGCGTCAGAGGTGCCTGCAGCAAAAACAGGCTCTCAATCTGTTTTCGGTCACGACAGCATCCTGCAGCCCACTACCAGTGAAAACAGAGCTCCATTTTCGCTAACAGAGAGCTGCAGGAGGCCGTCACAACTGAAAACGGGGCCTCGACAGCTGCGTGTGGTCTGCCGAACTCCATTTTTGCTGACAGAGGCACACGGGCCAGTCCGCTATTTCCAGGGTGGTCCTGTGAGCCAGATCTAAGCACCTCATGGGCTAGATCCAGCCCCTGGGCCTTGAGTTTGACACCCCTGTTTTAAAGAATTCTTGGTAGTTGTTCTGTGAAGCAAATATCAAAGTGTAATTGGATAATTTAGACTGGAATATCTTATGTTGCAATTTTGACAACATACAAACTATGATCTTGAAAATAATGGAATGGATAGTTTTCTTCCTAAGGCCATATGGATGGGATTCAATAGTGATAAGGGTGGACACTGCTTTCCCCAAAACAAATAAAAGCAAAACAAACACAAGGTGTGTGTGTGTGTGTGTGTATTGGAATTTAAGATAGTCTGAGTCATAACTTGGTTTCTGCTATATTAATTCTGCTTTTAGGACAACCTTAGCTGACCAGGCATCTCTGCTTTTACTGTACAGCCTGTAAATTCTGCCTGTTCCCAGATGGCTTTCTTTTGCTTCCTCCACCCCTGAAAATGAGTTAATGAAATGAAAATTAGTTGTGCTCCAAACCTCTCTGGAAATTCACTTTGTGCTAAATTTATCTGATAAATAATAAATTTGGTTCAGATCTGTTCTGGTGAGTAGGCATCATTCTTTCATCTTTATGGTGAAGCCCAGTTTATTTTTCCAGATATTTAGATCAATATTTCTTGATTTTCTTTTTTGCTATGTTGCTACTCCTGTGCCTTAAAGTATTCTTGTTTGGTTTGATTTCAATTTTCCTGTTGAAGGCTTGAGTACCTCAAAAATGAGAGAAATTTCAGAATGAAGGAAATTGCAAGTTTAATAATAGATGAACCAGTGCTGGAAACAATGTCTATTGGCCTTGCATTTTATATGTTTTATACACTATATGAAGATGACCCCTGGTAGGGTCCAAAAATTCCTACACATTTCTCCCAGCCATTAATGGCCTTATTCAGACAGCAGAAAGCTCCACCTTTAGCTGTAATAGCATCCAGCATGGACTTGAGGAAGGATGATGAACCTAGATTTTGTTAAATAACAACTCACATTACCCCTAATAGTGTTTACAAACTGCAAAACTCCAGGCCATCATTAGATGGCAGTAAGGAATTAGCATCTCTTTGTTGCCATCTAGAGGTCACATGAATTTCTGAAGTCTGCATAAGGCACCAAATTACCTTTCATCCATTACCCATGCTAGCTGGAGGTACTGCAAGTTCTGTTATATACTTCTGGATGCTTGTACATTTTCTATCCTTGAAAAATGTTGAACACAAAGCTCATTCATTCCTGTAGAGTGCGGAAGATTAATAGGAAGCACAATAACCAAGGGCTTTATTATAGTTACTATCTTCCATCCCCCACTCCAACATTTTTTAAAAGAAAAAAGTCTTTTATCTTGGGCAGCGTGAATCTTTGACTGTCAATTCTTCTCTGAGGTGTTTTACCTTCCAAACTCCAAGGACTCTTCTCAACATATTCGGGCAACCTTTTGTCCCTTCACACCTCTCTGAATACACAACTCTAAACCCAAACCAGCTGTTCGGCCTGAGGAGAAAATAAGCCTTATGTAGAAACATCATTTTTGAGGAGAAGAATAATTGCCTCAAATCATTTTACTGCCACAGAATTCCCAGTGACTATGTGTGGCTGGGTAGAATCAGAATGTGAGTGTTTGTGTTTTCCTTCGGCAACCTTGTAATTTAAGATGATCCGTCATGACACAAGTCAAAGGATTACAAAGCAATTTCTGAGGCTATGCCACACATAAAGATAGCAGCTGTGGCCACCATGAAGGCATGCTCTCAGTACATGTCTTTGTGCCCTCAGCAAGAGAGCAGCAGCTTTAATACATTCTTTTCCAAGAGCAAACTGCAGTCAAGCATATGGGTTTGTTTACAGCTTGGGTATCCAAGAAAAAAGAAGTCTGCCTATACTTTTTCCATTCCCTATTGCAAGCTTTGCAAAACCATCCAATGCTGGCTGAATGTGATAGATTTAGTCCCCCACATCTGGAGAGCACCAAAATGAAGTAAGCTGTCACACGGGGTTGCTTGCACAAGATGATTTTTCTCCTTCAGGCTTTTGTACTCATTAAGAAGAATAAATTCACACATTGCTTAATGATAGTCAACAAAACAATCTTTTGACATCTGAAGTCCATTGCTTATATGCATTTGCTGACTTTAGAAGTATTGCTATGTACGGTCCTGAATGCTATTAGTGAATATTAGTGATCTCAGCCTGGACCTCTCCCACACATAACTCATATAGTATAACCATGAGAAGCTCATAGGTTTGGTTTTCTTTTCAGGTTAATATGTCTGAAATGTTTGAAGTCAACTTCAGAATTTTTGCTTGTAATTTTGTTGTTTGTTCCAACACAAAAAGATGACACATCCCCCCCCCCCGCCCCCCAAGACAGATAATATTGCAAATGTCAGTATTCTGGCCATCAACCTAAAAGTAATATGCTTGCTTCCCAGAAAGATTCTTACAGAATTCTCTTTAGCAACGTTGACTGAAATAAAAGGGTGAGGTTACAAGAATCCCAACAATAGAACTTCTTCTATTTAGAACCAATATATCCCCTTAATCACATAAAGCGAAAGTCCTTCTGACTTTCTTTCCAACAGTAATTTAGCAGAGGTGGTATTCAGCAGATTCTGACCAGTTCTGGAGAACCAGTAGAGGAAATTTTGAGTAGTTCAGAGAACTGGCCAAAGCACCTCTGACTGGCCCTGCCCCACATCTATTCTCTGCCTCCCGAGTCCCAGCTGATCGGCTGGGTCTTCTTTTGTTGCCCTGCATATGAGAACAGAGCTGGAAAGCAGGTTAGTGGGATGGGGAGGGAATGGGATTTTGCAGTATCCTTCCCCTGCTACGCCCTCCAAGCCACACCCACAGAACAGGTAATAAAATTTTGTTGAATGCCACTACTGTTATTCAGTGGCCTAAAGTGACAGTGGATGTGTTCACTGACAAGAGAAAAACTTGCAGTTGCTTATTTACATAATAGCCACCCAAATCTTTATTGGGCTGGGAATAAGTATTAGAGCAAGCAACAGCTGACCTCCCCAGAAGAGACCGTGGGGCAGAGTGGAAGACACTTACTAAATCTTGCTGCAGCTTGTTCTCCTAATGCTGTAACAGGGGCAGGATTAGAGATCAGAGGTTCACTGGCCACCACAGAGTCTTTTGGGATTGTATCATGAGGGGAGGCTGTGGAGTGGGATCTATATAGATCTACCATATCTATTTATACATTATGGCTGTTAGCAGAACATAGTAAACCCAGTGGGCTAAAACAAGGGATCTCCAAACGTGGCACTTTAAGACTTGTGGACTTCAAGTCCCAGAATTCCCCAGCTATCATGTTTAGAGCAAGTTTAGAGTCTTATCAATCAGGCAGTAGTCATTTTCCCAGCCAATCTAGCCACAAAAAAAACCCTGGAAGTTAGGTTCCTCCTGCAAGTCTTCCAAATATGTTCTTTTCCCACGTCTCTAAGGTCTTTTCTGGTTTGTTGTTTGGCATTTTAATGTCAGATAAAATGCTTCCCACTTTTACCAAAAATACCTGCAGAAAAGTTTCCTTAGTCTGGGGAAAGGGGAAAAAAGACTCAGAGTAACTCCACCTAAATTACACCAGATACCATCTGATATAATTGCTTTGACAGGCTTTCAAGATTCAGTTTCATATGCCTACCAGCAGTAAACTTTTTCCCAAAAGGTCCAAGTGGTTTTTGTTTCTAAGTGTGTGTCCTTTCCAGGGGCTTGACAATATTTCAAGTATGGCCCAGCTAATTGGAAGACTGCTTCCTTCGATAAATAACCTTTCGGTTTAAACACTGTTAAGTTTAGGTTCATAGAGTTGCCTGCAAAATAATATATTCCAAGGAAGAGCACCCACTCAGAACATTAAACTCTTCTGATAATCAGAATATAATTATTAGGTACCTACAGCTTTTTGTTTTGTTTTATTGATAAGATTCCTGCTGCTTGGAGATAGAGCCTCTTGGTTTATTTTTCTTCTTTTACACCTAACACTTCCTGCCTGGAAGGAAATATGCTGTCTGGGTGGCTTTTGTTTTCTTTGTTTGAACAGCAGAGCTCAACAGAAATAACCAGAGCACGCTGGTCAAAAAAGCTGGAGAAAGGGCTTGGCTCTTGATAAGCTCCACTGTGGTTAACAATCAGAACCCTGGAGGGTGTTGAAAGGGTCCCCTCGCTCTCTCCATTTTCTGAAAAGTAGTTGAACAATAAGCTGAACATCTGTAGTACTCAGCTAGGCTTCTCAGGGTAGAAAAAGAGGTCCAAGGTCAGAGGAGGAGGTTCAGTCCAACCCCCACCCCTTCCCTGGTGCCCCTCAACATAGCTCATTGCTCTAGAACTGGAATCCAATGCTTATGACATCTATCTGTGAGATATACTGGAGGGTTTAATACACTCTTTGTGAGCTAATTTCATAATCATTCATTGACATATGTAATAAAAGCTTTAGCTTCTATTGCAACCAGTGGGAGGGAAATATATATTTAAAAAGGCAAAAAGAATAAATTCAGGCAGAGTTTAACATAATGTAGTTTCCAGGCCTCTGGAATGTTTCCTTGCACTGTGGAAGGATTTACTGTACTGAGTAGCAATTTGGTACATTCTTATCTGAGTAGTTATGTAAGGATAGTTCTATAACCAGAATGGGTAAACTCTGGTCATCCAAGTGTTGTAAAACATATTGCAAAACAACCAGGAAACCCTCATTGTAGAGCACAACGAACACTGTGCAGAGCAAGAGATTTGAGAGTTGGCCCAATCCCTTATTTCTGTTGAAATTTCAATATCACCAGATAGGCAGTAGAAATAGCCTGCACCAAAAACAGTTAATTAAAAAAAAGGCAGATTAGAAACTCATCTTATGCTATAATTTTTATCTATTGCCGTTTTTTAAATGTTGCTTTAACAGCTTTCCTTTCTGTAATGTGATTAGAGAAAAAAAGAAGCAATTTCAGCAAAGAAATGAACAGCATTAAAGTTGGTGCGAGAACAAATTTAGTGTAGTGGTTAAGGCACCAGGCTACAGACTGTGAGTTCTTATCTGGACCCCCCAAGTAGTGGAGGGGAGGGAAGGCTTAAGAGGTGAAGAAGAGGTCCTCTCTAAGTTGTTACTTAGGAATCGCATTGTCATTCCAGTGACATTCAGGGCTGTTTCCAGTTGCATTAGTTCCTTTTCTCAGCTGCCTGAAACTGAACTGTGTTTGCATTTTCATTTTCTCAAACACAGCTAAGCTGAACTTTGACATGACTAAAAGGGCAGATTCTAAATGACTCAGGCTGCTGCGTGAACAGTACCCAAAGCCAGGTCCTTCAGCAGATAAACTTACTGCTAAATCACTACTGTATGCAAACCAGTTGATACAGAAAGGCCGCTGTGTTCCCGCCCTGGGAGTCAAACCTCATTCTGAAGTTATTTTGAGAGATTAGTGATCGGAACCTGAGGCCACTTAAAAGCTGGCCTGGCTCCTTGTTTGGTTTCATTTTAAGACAAGAGAATAGGTTTCTGGCTCTAGGCTGCAAAAGCTAGATGATGACTACATGATAAGAATCTACTGCATCTCTGTCATCTAGCGGTTGTCTGGATTTTTGCAGCCCTGGAGAGATTGCACAAGGAGTTGCCTCCAGAATTGGCACCAACTATGGACACTTTGTCCTGAACAGCTGGGAAATCACTGATAACTGAGTTTCTCTCTTCCTCTGATAATCCAGCAACCTAATTTCACTTCCTGCCCACAGGCAAAGGACAGGCAATTGGGTTGATAGGTAGACACATGCTGACAGTTGAAAAAAAAATGTAGGTAATCCTCGACTTACAACAATAACTGAGCCCAATGTTTCTGTTGCTAAGCGACATGTTTGGTAAATGAGTTTTGCCCCATTTTAATGACCTTTCTGGTCAGTGTTGTTAAGTGGATCACTGCAATTGTTAAGTTAATGGTTGTAAAGTGAATCAGGCTTTTACACTGACTTTGCTTGTCAGGTTGTAAATGGCCTCGGAACACTGCAACCTTTATAACTATGAACCAGTTGCCAAACATCAGAATTTTGAACACAAAACCATAGGGATGCTGCAGTGGTCATAAGTGTGAAAAACAGTCGTAAGTCACTTTTTTCCAGTGCCCTTGTAACTTCGAACAATTACTAAACAAATGGTTATAAACAGGGGTGGGATTCAAAAATCCCAGCAAATGGTTCGCTGTCCAGTTGCTGGGTGGTAGGTATGGCCTGTTGAGTGGTGGGCGTGGCCTATCGGAACTACCATTTTTTGCCTTCCCAAGGGTCCAGAAGCTTCCCTCGGGTCTCTGGGAAGGCGAAAACGGCCTCCCTCAGGCTCTGGAAACCCACCGGAAGCAGGCCCGTTTTGCGACTTCCAGTACTTCCAGTAGGGCCGTTTTTCACCTTCCCACGAGTCCGGAAGCTTCCCTCGGGCCTCTGGAAGGGTGAAAACGGCTTCCCTCAGGCTCTGGAGGCCCTCCGGGAGCCAGAAACAGGTCCGTTTCCGGACTTCTGGAAGGCCCGTTTTTTCCCCCTCCCAGAGCCTCTGCGTGGACCCTGCATTTATCGGCATCGAAAATGGGCCGCGTGGAGACTCCTGGGAGAGGTGGGGTCAGCTAGTCAGTTCAACTACTGGTTTGGCAAACCAGATGCAAATTTAACATCCTGTTTGCCCGAAGCAGTCCGAACCAGTAGAACCCCACGCCTGGTTAGGACTACCTGTACCGTGCTTACATGGAAGGTTTTTAGAATTTCAATTTGGAAACTTATCCATTTAGTCATTCCACTTGTCTGTAGGCTCACCAATTAGTTGCTAACTGGTACACAGATGACAATGCCCATGTGAAAAGATCTGCCAACTGCCAATTTGAAATGTTATTTTAAAGCCCTAAAAGCGCCTGTCTTTCTAAAAGACTGTTGCTATTATAAATAAATGTATAGGTACTGAAGAAGAAATGGCCTTTCTCTTCTTCCTTTTCACCTTCTTTTACTTTGGCTTCATTTTTCAACACTGGCAGCTAATGTGATAATATTGAGCCAGTTCTGACATGAGCCCCCACAAAGGGAAAGGAATGTTAATGATACAAATATCAAAGAAACTGTTGGCTGTATCAAAATATAATACTACTGAAGGAATGGTATCATAACACAGAACATCACACTTATAAATAGTATTGCCAGCATTTATATTTAATTTGAAAATAATTTAATACCCCAGTCTTATGACATTTGGGAATGGAGGGTGACGTATGTCTTCTTTCTCATATTGACTTTTCTCTTTTCATTGCTCTCACATCGCCATTTTTTCCAGGCCCCACTGGCTTCATTTTCTCTATCCATCCCAAATACTGTAGTCTTACAGCTAGTTCTTGACTTATGACCATAACAGAGCCCGCAATTTCGGTTATATATCACGACAGCTGTAAAATGGGTCACCACATGATCCTGCCTGATTTTATGAGCTATTTTGCAGGAGTCTTTTAACTGAATGCCTCAACTTGAAGGGAACGCCGTGGTTATTAAGTGAACCCATTGTTTGCTACAAGCATTTTATTTTGCTAGAAACTGTCATAAATCAGTCATGCGGTCACGGGACATTGCAAATGGAGGTAAATACAGACCAGTTGCCAGGTGCCCAAGATATTATCAAGTTCCTGGGGGTGGGGCATGGTGGTGGTGATGGACATTGGACCTTTGAATCTAGGTCGTAACTTCCTTTTTTCAGGATCTGTTGTAACTTCAAATGGTCACTAAACATCCAGTCGTAAGTTGAGGACTGACTCATTTTTCAATTCTGGTAAACTTTACTTCCCCTCACCCAGATATTGAGGGTAAACCTTCATCCTCTTCCCAAAATTATCCATTCCTGGCAAAACATCAAAATCTGAAAAGGAATACCTTTTTGTGTTTTCTATTTGCACACCCAGCATTTTATTTCTCAGCTACACAGTAGCTTTTAAATTTAAATAACTTTTCATTACAAAGAATTCATAACCTAAAATAAGTGGTTCATATATTACTACGAATGGTCAAAGTACAAAAAATACCCACCATCTTCCGATGCCTATGAATGTCCCAAACGGTGGATATGTCATAGGTGAATGTGCAAATTGCTAAGTATGGAGTGCCAACATTTGTTAATGCAGCAAGATTGGGAAAGCTGTATTGCTATTCTGTTATATTTGTTAACCTTCCTTGGTGTTTTTGACCAATATAAAAAGGTTTATTATAATTTATATTGCATTTTTAAATGATTAATTTAAAAAACACTGAAGCAGTTTCTAAAATATAAAACAAATAACAAACAGATTAAAGAACATGAGCTTTATTGAAAATGATTTCTAGAATTTTCTTTTAAAGTCCTTTCCTCCATCCTGGAACAAAGCAATGCAGAGATCTAAAAGAATCTATGGCTCATGAATCCAGAATTTCTCCGAATGTAATGCCAAAATTTAATGGCAAGCCTAGTGATGGGATTCAAATATTTTTACTACCAGTTCTGTGGGCGTGGCTTGGTGGACATGGCAGGGGAAGGATACTGTAAAATCTCCAGTCAGAGGTGGTATTTGCCAGTTCTCTGAACTACTTAAAATTTCCGCTACCGGTTCTCCAGAACTGGTCAGAACCGGCTGAATACCATCTTGGGGCAAGCCACTCAATAATACTATGGTAATTTTCCATTAATTTTTGGTAAGTGTGAAAATCAAGAAAATCAAGTAAGGCAGGTATGCTAAACTTAGGCTTATGGCTTATTAAAAATCTCCTCATAAAGTTACAGAATAGAGAATATAATCCAAACACTCCAACTGTCTATTCTTATGACATGATTGTTTTTGCCATATTCTTGATAGTAGTAGATTTTAAAAGTACGGTTTCCAACCACAGAAAGATTCCAAAATTGCTTTGGCAAATGAAAAAAGGACCTTGCTTGCATTAAGATTATAAAGAATGTTCGGGTGAGATTTTTTTGGGACAATATCAGCATAATCTAAACTGATTTATCTGCCTTCTGTAATTTCATGGAAATATCTGAGAAAAAGCCAGTTGTATGATTTGTGTCTTTATGAAAAGACACTGGTCCTTATGCATGATGAGATTGATAAATATTAAGTAAAGATCCATATCAGGAAGAAAAGAAAAGAAAACATAAATGCAATTAGATTTGAAAGTATACCTAGACAGTAACTTTAGCTCTGGCCCCACCTGGTGATCTAGAAATGAACTTGTTTTGGACAGAAAAGTGCCCCAGTTCTTCACACCAATTATCATTATTTATCAGAAAAAGCCTTCAATTTATATTGCCTATGGGAAGGAAATCAAGTCCCCCCACTTTACACATTCTTCCTTCTGTAATTCAGAATCCCCAAATTACAATAGGATCTAGACAGCTATCAAAGTGCAAAAAGAATCATTTAATGTAATATGGTGCAACATTCCTCTTTATCTAAAATCCCAAACCTAGATCCCTTTGACCCAGAAATTTCTGATTAAAAAAAGGCTTTTCCTCCTAAAAGATCATATTATCAAATGCTTATTGCAGATCTGCAGAGTATTTGAAACATGTGAGTAATTGGCTACTGTAAATATATTTCTTAGAAATCTTCTTAGAATAGAGGGTGAGCTGAAATTCCTACATAAAGAGAACTTGGAAAAGGTTTAGGGGTGGCCACCTAATAAACTGTAATTCAACCAGCTATCTGCATTCTTCCAACCCAGCTTGGAATGGATCTAATTTTCTTTCCAACATTGCTTATTCTTTTTTAAAAACTCACATCTATTAGCATGTACTTTTATATACCAGGTTCTGTATTTAGGTGTTTGTTGTCTTTAGGAGTAAAGTCTTAGAGAAAAATACAGCTTTTTTTCTGCAGAGACCTCTTCAATTTATAGCGATCAAAGTATGCTGGATTAATTCTCATTATCCTTCAATTTAGGCTTTTGTTTTGTTGAGAACCCCATTACTTTCTGAATAATCTGTGGGTGAAATGATGGACGATAAGAGGAAATGCTGGATTGGCCATGCTAATTGTTTGTTTTGCCAATCTTTATTTTCTTGGCTGCTGTGAGAAAGGCAAACTGTTAGTATATCAATAAGGCAAAGTTTTTGAAATTATCTGAGAGTTAGTTTGGGAGAAATGCACTACAATAAATTATTTGCAATAATTCTACTTTATTGCAAAACTAAATTCGTTTAATGAGTTGTGTTTCCTGTTTGATCTGCCTGATAAGGCTGACATTGGGAATTAAGGTATTAGAAATGTATCTTATAAAATCAAACTTCATATTTTTCTTTGTCCTTATTAGACAACAAACACCTTAATCATATAATAAAAGTTGCAAAAAGACTTCAAGTAACATAGGTGTGTGACAGTTATAGATGCTAAGTTGGCATTGAACAATTTATCAAAGATTCTGAGTTGTCAGAGAGGAATAAAGTTCTTTTTAAACTTTATAAACCAGGATATCTGTACACCTGGTTCATTTCCTCTTTTATTTCAAACCAATCAGTTTTATAACCATAGTTCTATCATTTTAGCAATTGCCTGAGAACTTTAAGAGCATAGCACCACGAGGAAGGCTTCAGCTTTCCGTCACTTTATAGATTAACTGGAGCAATCATCAATAGACTCCTGACACAGCCAATCACAGAAATATAAAAGTTAAACTGGCTTATTCTCCAACCATTTGCTACAATTGAGACAATGAGTAACACTCAAACGATTGTTGATATCTGAATCACATTATGTCTGTAACAAAGCATCCATGCAGCCCAAGTGTTTAAGTAAATCAAATTTATCAATGTGAGATATTTTTGGGATTTCTGAAATCTTCCAATATGTTGAGCCAATTAAGGGTGAGGGTTAGGCCATTGTACAAGATTGTGCAATTGTAGCTCTAAAAGAAACCCCCTTTGTAATATATAGTAGTTTTTACATCTTTCTTGGCTACCTTTAAAATTAATCACCTGGAAATTACTTTATTTGAAAATATTGCAAATAATCCTGAGTTTTTGTTTGAAAGGCAAAGGACAGGGGCACTCCAACTTGCCCCAAGATTTACCCATGTCCTTTACTTAGGCGTTTCCTGTTCTCTTTGAAGCATTATCAGTTGCAGCTTTTTCTTGTAAAGTTAAATCTTTCACAAGCTAACTCTGAAGTTATATTTCTGACCCGACTCTTCAATCTCTAGTTGTCATTTAGATCAGGAAGACCCAGATAAAAGAAAGGTTTGTGATTCAACTATTGTGAGCTGCAGCAGTACAGGGCAACTAAAGAGATAGTAGGTCACCAGGACCCTTCGGGGAATGTGAGCATCTCAATCACTTAAAACTTGGCAAATTCAGTGACATTTCTCTTCCTCTCACCTTTAAGATAGCTAGGAATCTTCACTGTGCCACTGGTTCTTCAAAATCCTCTTATGATTATTTTATGAAAAATACACATAGATTCAACAGTATTAACTCTATACTTTGGCATAATTAGGAAAGAGAGAAAAGGGCCTAAGAAAAGATATGCTGTAAGCGGAATCGAATTTGAGGTCCATTGCTGAAGTTTTCTTCCTTAGTCTTGGCTAAAAATAAACCAAATGTTAGCAGGCAACAAGCAATGATAGCCATTGCTGCACATCAATTTGGGTAGTATTTCTTGCAGTCAGTCCCTATGTCTGAAAAAATTCCATTTAGAGGCATCTTCAGGCCTAGAGGCTTTTCCCAAAATGGTGGAAGCAATCTTATGATGCAACTGGACTGTGAAATATTTTGTCCAGGTCCCATAATGGTTCTCTTATAACTTCCCCAATTATTTAACACCTCATTGCAGACATGGAATGCGCTGGCTCAGTGGTTAAGATGCTGAGTATTAGACTGTTATAGGTCTATAGCTTGGCAGTGTGAAATTCCAATGCCACGAGTTGGAGTGAGCTGCCGTCACTTGTCGCAGCTCCTGCCAATCTAGCAGTTCAAAAGCATGTAGCTGTAAATCAAACTGTAAGTTCAAGTAGATGAATTGGTGCACATATAAGCATGCAGGAAGGAAAGTGTTCCCTGCTTCGCCATACGCTCTGTACTGCTGTGTGATGTCATCTGGCCACATGACCATGGAAATGTCTCCAGACAGTGATGGCTTTTGGGCTCAAGAAATGGAGATGAGCACTGCCTTCTAAAGTCAATCACGACTAGAGGAGTAAAACCCACAGGGACACCATTTTTACCATTGCACACATTGCATCGCTAGCTTCCCTGACCCTTCCCCTGAAATGAGCCCATAACTGATTCATAAAAGGAACCTATACTTCCACAATTAAGTTGTTAGAAATCCTAAATTCCTGGTTTCCCATTGGTTTATCATCAGATATCAAGCAATAGTGATACTTTTTAAAAAGCTTTGATTTGCAACTGGAGAAATTTAGTCAGAAAACAGATAATCAGAGTTGGAAGGGACCTTGTAGGTCATCTAGTCCAACCCCCCACCCAAACAGGAGATCCTACACCATTTCTGACAAATGGCAATACAATCTCTTCTTGAAAGTCTCAAGTTCTCTTAACGAATATGAAGATTATTGCACTTACTGGAGGACATGTTCTTCACTTGAGCAGGCACAATGAAGCTGATTTGTTACTGAATCAGACAAATTCCCTGTGATTCAAACGATTCTACCATTTTCCATCCATGTTCTATCCAAGTTTGTTTGGACTACAAATGATAAAACTACTGATCCTTTGCAAATAATACTAATTACATAGTAATTTTATTTGTATCCCACATTTTATCTGATGACTCAAGGTAGTATCTTATGCAGTTTTTTTCCCCCATCACAATCCCAATAGATAGTTGCAGAGAGAGAATGCAAATCTGAATCCATTATCCAACTCAACAGCTTAGCTTATAAACTGCATTTCTTATTTTAAAATGTTTTGAGCTCATCTCTAATTTTAAAAATGAAAATAATAACAATGAAAGCACTCTAAAGTAAATGTTCATCAGTGCTTTTAATATATGAAAAAATTGTGGATGCACACCCAGAGCTTCACATATTTCCCAACCACTTTGTTTCTTTTAATATCTATTTTTATTAAAAAACTATATGGCTTATTATTTGAATGCCAGCTACACTTCCAGAAATGTCAGCCTGATTCCAGTTTGGGACTACACAACTCCATTTCAAACAGAATCTTCATATAGCAGGGCGGGGGGGGGATGTTCTCCCTGCCCACATAGGCAGATTCTCCCTGCACTTCCCTTCTAGATAGAAAAAAAAAGCTTTGTTCTTATAACAAAATAAAGAAAAAGGGTAGATTCCAAAGGATGCATAATTGGTCCTCTATCAAGGCACTGGAGGGAATGCAGGAATTTGAAAAGTGTACAGCATGTTCTGTCACATGTTGATTTCCACAAAGGGCTTGTTTTTAAAACTGTCAGAGAACCTCTTCTAGCATTGTGGAAAACAGAGAAAACCTGTCAATAGTGTTTTCACATGGATATTTCACTCTCTGGGTTTCTGAGTAACAAGATTTGAGGAAGTGCCTGATGTCTTCCATTCAGATGGGCAGTGTTTTGTTTCAACTCCTACCACAAGAGTCATCATTCTAGTACGCTGACAGGTCTTTGGGAATATGTGAAAACGAAGTCCCAAGGCACTTGTGGCATATAATACTACATACATAGAGAGTGGTGGACCACTGACATTTCCTAGAAATGTTGAGCTGAACCTAAATAAGAGATAACACTGTAATTCTACTGAATTATTTTAAAAAAAGATGTAATACATTTTGTCCTTGCTTTTGAACACCCTCTGGCTATGGCAAGTTTAGTTAAAGGATTGGAATATCCAGGGACACAAAAAAGGGTAATTGAATGAAAAGGAAAATTTGAAGTTCTCTACATTTTGTAGAAATGGATATTTTAATTAGAAATATCACTATACATGTATTCTATGTGATGCAGTCATTTAAATCTATGAATAATTTAAGGGAATTGAATGAACCAAACTTCAGGGTGTGCTTTCTTTATTAGGAATCTTCAGAAAATCTGAACTATTTTGAATCTCATTCTAGTCTCTTTCTAGCTACCTTGCTTCCTTTTTATCTGTAGTAGATGTCACTCATTCTTGTGGTCCATTCTTATATTTTTTCTTTTAAGTTCTGATTGATCTATTTTGTTTCATCTACTTGCAATTGTATCTCTGGACTGGGACAGCTCTGTAATTTATCTTTTCCAACACTGATTATTTGCAGTTTAATATTTAGAGTTTATATTTTAAGTTTGTTTTTCCTCTGTGAAATTGGTTTAACTCTCAAAAAGATAGCTGTGAATTCTACAGCCATGAAGAGATACTACCACTTAATGATATTATGTGATATTATCACTTAGCGATAATAAGTGATATTATCACTACAAGAAGTAATAGAGGGACTAGAACTTGCCAGAACTTTGGGCAAGAATGACCAATCATATTGGAATTCAATATGATGCAAACACAAGCAACAGAACATAATTCAACCAGTGTCTTAAACTTTAAAAGAGCTCATTTTAACAAGTTCAGAGAGAGACTAAGAAAGATTCCATAGAGGGAAATCCTAAAAGAGAAAACAACTCAAGAAGCGTCGGAAACTCTGAAAAATATTATTATAAGAGCTTAGTCCAGCACAATACTGGGAAAAAAAGCAAGAAATCCAATAAAAAACCAGCATGGTTGCACAAATATCTCTCTGATAAACTAAAAGATGAAAAGAACAAGAACAAAAAATGGAAAGAGGGACGCATAGCTAAGGCAGAGTATCAGCTGATAGCCCGAATCTGCAAAGATGAAATCAGAAAAGAAAAAGCTTAGAATGAACAAAGATTTGCAACAAAAGTCAAAGAAATTTTTAAAAAAGTTTCTTTCAACATATAAATAACAAGAAAAAGTCAAGGAAACAGTAGGTCCACTAAAGAGAAAAGATGGCAAGAAAGTAACAGGCAGCAGAGAGGAAGCAGAACTGCTTAACTCATTCTTTGCATTAGTCTTCATGCAAAAAACCCCCAAACAAATTATAGCCCAATCTACCAAAAACGTAACCATAAAAGACAGTTTAAACCATTAGAAATTAAAATAAACAAGAAAATGGTTGGCAGATGTTATCTCAGAACCATTGTACCATGTATTTAAAAAATCCTGGAATATCAGGGAATTACCTAAGGACTGAAAAGAGCTAATGTGGTTTCTATCTTTAAAAAAAGGGGAAAAAAACCCAGATCCAGGAAACTACAGATCAATCAGCCTAATATTAATACTTGGAAAGATACTGGAAAAGATAACAAAAAATCAGATCTCTGAACATTTAGAAGCAGATAAAATTATAACAAAAGCCAACACAACAGGTTTGTTAAAAACAGATCATGCCAAACCAGTTTCATTCTTTGACAAAGTGACTAAATTCGTAGAACAGAGAAATGCTGTGGACATAGTATACTTAGATTTCAACAAGGCATTCGACAGAGTAGACCACAACCTATTTCTGGGTAAGCTAGAAAAATGTGGTATAGACAGCATCACCACCAGATGGATTTATAACTGGTTAACAAACCAAACTCAACAGGAAGTCCTTAATGGTATTACATCTATATAGAGGGAAGTAAGCAGCGGGGAATCAGAAGGTTCTTAGGTCCACTACTCTTTAATATCTTCATAAATGACTGAGATGAGGGAATAGAACTCATCAAAATTGCAAATGACACTAAGCTGGCAGGAATAGCCAACACCCCAAAAGACAAGTTCGGAATCCAAAAAGATCTCGATACACTAATAATGGGCTCTATCTAATAAAATGTGAAGGAAAGCATGGTTTTACACTTAGGCAGGAAAAACCAAAGGTACAAGTACAGATTAGGCGAAACCTGGCTCAAAAACAGTAACTGTGAGAGAGCTTGGTGTCCTACTGGACGATCACTTAAATATGAGCCAGTGATGTGCAGCAGGAGCCAAAAAAAGCTAATACAATTATTGGTTGTATAATCAGAGGCACAGAATCAAAATCGCATGAAATATTAGTACCATTTTATAAAGAATTAGTAAAGCCACATTTGGAATACTGCATCCTGTTTTGATTACATTACAAAATGATGTTGAGACTTTGGAAAACATGCAAAGAAGGGCAACTAAGATGATTAAACGCCTGGAGAGTAAAACGTATGAAGAATGGTTGCAGGATTTGGATTTGGTTAGTCTAGAGAAAAGAAGGACTAGGGGAGGCATGATAGCAGTGTTCCAGTACTTGAGAGGCTGCCACAAAGAGGAGGGGGTCAACATATTTTCTAAAGCACTAGAGGGCAGGACAAGAAACAATGGATGGAAACTAATCAAGGAGAGAAGCAACCTGGAATTAAGCAGAAACTTCCTAACAGTGAGGATAATTAACCAGTGGAACAGTTTGCCTTCAGACGTTGTGGGTGCTTCATCACTGGAGGTTTTTAAGAAGAGACTGGGCAGTCACTTGTCTGAAATGGTATAGGGTCTCCTGCTTGAGCAGGGGGTTGGGCTAAAAACCTCCAAGAACCCTTCCAGCTCTATTCTGATTGAAGATTTAAGACTTAAGACTCAAACAAAAGTGAAACAGTCATATGCCTAAATGCTATATGACCAGAAGATGGTGCCACAAAATTTTTCTTTTCATTTTTAACAACACAGAGACAGCACAGGTTTTTATTTATTTATTCAATACTAAAATATAGCTGCCCATCTCAATCCAATTGAATCTGGACAGCAAAAAATATCATAACAATTAAAACCATTACAAATTATATAGGCAACTGAGGATCATCATTACATAAAATTAACAGTGCAACCAGATAACATGTCCAACACTCTCAGGATGCAGGCTTTAGAGCAGAGGTCCTCAAACTTCTTAAACGGGGCCAATTCAGTCCCTCAGACTGGGGGGGTGGGAGGGGGGGGAAGGCTGGACTATAGTTTTAAAAAACACGAACAAATTCCTATGCACACTGCACATATCTTATTTATTGTGCAAAAACATGAAATAGTAATATATTTAAAATGAAGAACAATTTCAATCAACATAAACTTACTAGTATTTCAATGGGAAGTGTGAAGTCATCCTTTTGGCTGATGAGATAGTCAATGTCCAGTTCCATATTTGTCACTGCCAGTTGTAACAAGTGATGCAAGTGTTCATCAGTTAGTCTGGATCTGGTTGGAGATTTCAGGTGTTTAACTCGGGAAAAAGTCTGTTCACAGACATAGGTGCTGCCAAAGATGGTTACCATTTTGAGTGCTTGGTTCCTGAGATTAAGATATGTCTCAGAGGGGAGAGATGCATAGAAATTAGTAAGGCTACTTGACTTGACTGCGTCTTTCACAGATCACAATTCTGTAGTTTGGCCAGTTCCATTTGATAAATTGGATCCACAATTTCAATGTGAGGAGAAAACAGGTTCTGGAAAAGCTGTTTCATGTACATGAAACTCTTTAAAAATCATTTGAAACTCCCTTTGCAACATTTCCAGTGAAACCATACATTTTTTGTTTGGGAATGCAATTCTTGGTTTTTCAGCCAACAGCTTTTGAGTAGTAGGGAGATGGCAGAAGTTTTCCTCCTTCACTTGTTTCATTAGGAGGTCCAATTTTGCTTCAAATGCCTTCACATGTGAATGCATATCACAGATGAGCTTCCCCTTTCTTTGAAGTTGCACACTGAAATTGTTGAGTAGCTCTGTTACATCTGTCAGAAAGGCAAGGTGCCATTTCCATTCTTCCTCTTTTGAGCTCTGGCACTTCTTTGTTTTTTGAAAGCAGAAAAGCAGAAACCTGTGGAAGTAAGTCATAAAAACATTTCAAAACTCTCCGTCGATTCAGCCAACGGACTTCTGTGTTGTACAAAATATCTTCATAGGCAACATTTAGCTCAGATAGAAATTCCTGAAACTGTTTGTGGTTTAGTGCATGTGCTCTAATGAAGTTAACACAAGACACCACAACTTTCATGACAGAGTCCCACTTCAGTGGTTTACAACACAGCGCTTGTTGGTGGATGAGGCAGTGTATGGCTATCGGACACGAGTGGTTGTGTTTGTCCATCTCTTTGTTAATGCGTGCACCACTCCTTTCATACACCCTCACCATGCTAGGAGCGTTGTCACACTGGCTAGTTTAGCCCAGTCCAGCTCCAAATCATTCAGTTTGGCAATACTTTTCATAGATATCCTCTCCTGTTGTTGTTCATTTGATGCTTTTCAGGGCAGCAAGCGCCTCTGTAACTTCAAAACAATCATTTGTCCCACAAATGAAAATCAGAAGTTGTGCAGAATCACAAATATCATTGCTTTCATCGAGTGCCAATGAAAAATAGCAAATTTTTTTTGTGGAGTTTTGCAAATACTGATGCAAATTGTCCCCTATTTCTTTAATCCTTCGTGTAATTGTAGGTCCTGACTCACTGTACTAAATAAATCAGGCTTCTCTGGACACATCTCTTTGGCAACAGAAAGAAGGCATTTTTTAACAAATTCTCCATCTACAAATGGTCTGCCAGTGTGCGCTATTAGCTTGGCAACTTGAAAACTTGCTTGCAGGGGTTTCTGCTTCACAAAAGCATTTTGCTGAGTTGTTAATACATTTTTCAGTTTTAATATTTTGTCTTTTCTCACTTGTCCGACCAAACAATCATATTTATCTTTATATCGAGTTTCGTAGTGTTGACACAAATTGTATTCCTTGAACACAGCCACCAAATCCTGGCATATCAGACAAACAGCTCTTTCCTTGTACTGCATGAAAAAGTAATCGTAACTCCACTGTTCTCGGAATATCCTGCACTGAGTCAATTTTTCTTTTCCTTGACATAATCGTTTCCTAGGGATTCAAAATCTCTATTAATAGGACACCAATAAATACAGCGCTACAAAAAATAGGGATCACTATAGCATGGAGGTAATGAGAGGCTGAGAGAAACTGTCAGTGAACACACAGAGCCATACACCAAGGGTTATCTTTGGTTAGGATTGGAGGATTTCCCCCGAATACAGGTAGTGGTAATCCTTGGGTGTACTAATCTCTGCATTCAGCGCCAGCTTCTCTCAGTCTGTCAATACTTTGTACATGAGTATATCAGTGGTTGCTGTTGATCGCTTACATTTGTCATTACAGCTGCAAGAACCAGTTAATACTTGGCAGATTCTAGATCAGATTTATTATTACTGTCATTAGGTTGCTAATGGAGATATAGTGTGCATATAATGTGTATGGAGACATCTGAAGATTGCTAAGGCTATCTTATGTAGTGTACTATTGTATTAATCATATTTATTGATAATTTGCATATAATAAAGGCATGTCTCCTGATTAATAAAAGTACCCCTTAGCAAAATGTTCACCTTAGCAATCCTGTGTCCTTATACGCATATCTTCAATAGCAACCTAAATACAGTCACCATAAATAAAAAAGGGAGAACCATGTCCTAATTAATATTTGTTATGCAGATGGCTCTTCAGCCTGCTTCCTCGTTCTTCTGTGTCCAGCTCTGAATAACATGTGGGCTGGAAAAATTTCTTTGGCAGGCTGTACCCACCCTGGGGGCCATAGTTTGAGGACCCCTGCTTTAGAGTTTTACAAAAGGCTAACGAAGTGGGAGCCATCCTGAGTCCTGATGGAAGAATGTTCCAGAGGGCAAGAGTTACTGCCTAAGAGGCATGTCGCTTCCTGATCCCCATGGACATACCTTCCAGGTGGACATCCTAGAATGCCAGTGGACATTCCTTGGCTGACACAACCCGCAGCATCCTCAATCTACAAAACCAAATTGGATGAGTAGAAACTACTGGGAGAAGATAGTCCTTCAAATAACCTGGTCTCAAGTCATATAGGGCTTTAAAGATAACAACCAGCACCAGTTATGAGACTTGTCTCACAACCTAGGGTTACAGAGAGGATGCCACATGAAATGCCCCTGGAAAAAGATAAGATGGTAGCCGCGAGAATTACAAACTTCTATTCCAAACCAGGAGGCACAGTCAGATGTGAAGACACAGAGGGTTTCTGGGCAGGAGGTCTGACATCTCCAGCTGATGGGTTCAACTATTCCACTGCAGCTTCAACTGGACAGTCAATTATCCAATGGAAGAAAATGTATCTCTTGCATGAGTTTTCCTAAGACTAGGACTCCAAGCTTCTCTCTGCCGCTTCCTTTCACCCACAGCTAGAAATAAAGATAAATTTTCTGACAGTGAGAACAATCAACCAATGGAACAGAAGTTGCCTTCGGAAGTTGTTTGAAGCTTCATCACTGGACGCTTTCAGGAAGAGATTGGAGTGTCATTTGCCAGAAATGGTGTAGGGTCTCCTGCTTGGGTAGGGGGTTGGACTAGATGACCTACAAGCTCCCTTCCAACTCTGTTAATCTTAATCTCAAAATTTTTTTTTTCTTCAGTCCTCCCTCCCAAAAGCTGGAGTTTTAACTGAAATTTGATATCTTAAGGTTACCATTTTTGATTGTAGTAGTAATACTTCACACTTACTAAATCGAGATTCATTCATTTTCTCTTTCTCTCTCACACGCACGAACGACCTACCCAATAGTTAACGCCAACGACTCTGCAAGAAATACGCCACTTTTAACTCTGTTTTAGCAAAAGGCCATTTTCACGGAAAGAACTTCCTGACCGTACTCTTGCCTTAAAGCCCAAAGACAACACTATCCTTACAGATAGTCGTTTTTGAAAAAAAAATACGGTGTGTATATAGGGCGCCATTGACACAATTTTAAAAATGTATTTATTCGGATAAGCAAACTTGAGACCAATGTACTGTGCTTACGGAGAGAAACAAGAGAAGGCAATCTTATGTGAGCCATTCTGAGCTAGGGAGATATAATTACAATAAACAAATAATTTCTTGAAAATATGCTTGTTCTGGGCGGGGGAACAGCTTTATTGCCAATCCCCTCCCGCCCGGTTCCGAAAATGAGCAATTTTCAAACCCTGGGCGTACCTCTTCAGAAAGACACTTTCCTGAATCATCCCCTTCCTTCCTGCATCTCAGCGCCATTACAACCGCGGCTTTTTCGACAGCAAGAGACGGGTTTTTATCCCTTACGGCCAAGAGGCTCCAGAAGGCCGCCCTCCTCTGTGCCAAACAACTTGGGTAACTCAAAGGACAGCTTGTTCCAAGCAGCTCCCACGCGGAGCATTGAAAACTCGCGGTTATTCCCACGTGGCGGTAACAACAGAGGCGGAGGCTCAGGGCGGGATTCGAACCGGTTTCTTGCCACATCCGCGCCGCGCTCCCGCGGCACCGCCTCCCCAGAGCTCCCTTCATAAGCTCCTCCCCCCACAACGGAATCCGAAGACACGTCAGCAAAGACTGGACGACCCGGAAGTTTTATTAACTTGGCCAAAGGGGTCCTTCCATATACCTAAATATTCTACCGAGAGAGAGGGTTCCCCCCACAATATTTCTGGCTCTTTCCATAACCGAAGCGGCACTTTTGAACCAGAGGGAAAAAAACCTCTAAAGAGGAAAAAAAAGCTACTGAACTACCCGCCAACGAGGCGTGACATCGGAAGTACTCGCCAGCGGGCGGCTGTCAGCCGGAGGAAACCCCGCCTCTTCGCTCTGTGCGGCGTGTCCGCTTGTTGGCGAGTACGGTGGCCGCGGCGGGCGGGGTCAACGCCGTTCTGTCTTTTGGGTTTCGCTTGTGTTAGGAGGGCCCCGGCGACAGCGATGGCTCCCAAGGGCAGTAGCGGCGGGGCTCGGCAGCAGTCGGAAGAGGAGCTTCTCCTGCAAGATTTCAGCCGCAACCTGTCGGCGAAGTCCTCGGCGCTGTTCTTCGGCAACGCGTTCATCGTCTCGGCTATCCCGATATGTGAGTGGGGGGAGAAAGGCGTTGGGTTCCCCGCCCCCTTCATTCTCTCTTACAAGCAGGCATTCAATAGGACGGAGTCTCCAACCTTGGCAACTTTAAGCCTGGAGGACTTCAACTCCCAGAATTCCCCAGCCAGCTGGCTGGAGAATTCTGGGAGTTGAAGTCCGCCAAGTTTAAGTTGCCAAAGTTGGAAACCCCTGCAATAATAGGAGGCTTGACACCTTTTGGGGCGACCTGAAGACCACTGCACCAGTGCCATTTCTGCCCATCCCCACATCTGGGAAAGCCAGAAGAGTGGGGGAAATATTCCTTAGCACAGCTGGCCCCAAGCTGGTCTCTGGGAGTGAAGGGAGCTCCGACTCAAGGTTTCCAAGTAGAATGAACTGGAAGAAAAGTGATTTCCCCCCCCACCCCGCTTACAAGACCTTTCCTGTTCTGGGTGCTTCTGGCTTTTAAAAATCTCTTGCAGGCTCTGCTGCTCAGATATTACTAACCGAAGGGTCAGGAAATGAGTCTGCCTTGGCTGGAGGCTTGCTTTAGAATTTCAACCCCAGCAGCTCTGCTCTAGAATTAAAGGTAGCCTAATAGAAGTACTTTGTAGGATGTAGAATGTAGCATTATTGCTATTTATGGTTTAATAACTAAAAAATATGGTTTAAAAACTAAATAGTCCTCGCCTTACAGCCACAGTTGAGTCCAAAATTTCTGTTGTTAAGTGAAACATTTGTTAAGCGAGTTTTTTTAGCCCATTTTATGACCTTTCCACAGTTGTTAAGTGAATCACTGCTACGATAAGTTAGTAACCCAGTTGTTAAGTGAATCTGGCTTCTCGTTGACCTTGCTTGTCAGAAGGTTGTAAAAAGTGATCACATGATCATGGGACATAGCAATGGTCATAAAAATGAACTAGTTGCCAAGCATCTGAATTTTGATCACATGATCATGGGGATGTTGCAAAGGTCATAACTCTGGAAAATGGTCATAAGTCGCATTTTCCAGTGTCGTCGTAACTTTGAACAGGTAGTCCTCAACTTAAAACAGTTCATTTAATGACCACTAAATGAACTGTGGTAAGTCAAGGACTACCTATGTTTAGAAGCCAAAAATAGACGATGGCAAATAACTGTTTGCCAAGAAAACGGCACTGAATTCTTAAGCTGAAAGAATGCCTTTATCTCCTTTTATTCAACATTCCTAAAGATATGTTCATGCAAATTGTGTGTACTTAATTGGCAATGTTTTTCCTTAGTCTGAAGTAGTGGTTTTGGAGGTTGTACAGGTAGTGATCAAAATTGTTGCTAAGCAAAGTTAAGTGAGTTGCACCAGATTTTATAATATTTTCTTTTATAATGTTTCTTAAATGAATCACTTGCATTTGTTAAATGAATCATATGGTCATTAAGCAAATGCAAGTTCCCCCATTAAATTTGCTCATTAAATGCCGGCTGGGATAGTTGCCAAATGGCGATTACATGCCTTTGGGATGCTGTAGCCATCATAAATACACGCTGGTTGCCAAGTTTATGAATTTTGATCGCGGGATCATGGGTATGCTGTGATGGTCATAAGTGCGAGAACCAGCTGCCTGTTGCTTTTTTTCCAGTGCTGTTGTAACTTTGAACCATCGCTAAATGAATGGTTATAAGCTGAGGACTACATATGTGAGAGGATAATTCTAAAACAAATCTTCATGATTAGTTCTTGCATTTACAACCTTCTCAGGTCTGTGAAGCAAAGAAAAGCTGAAGTAAGATCATTAGCAGATTTGTGGTTTCACTTAGCGACTGCTTTGCATTATAATCAAGTTGCCAATTCCAATTATGGTTGCCAAACAAGGGCTGCTTGTAACTATTTTATTATAACAAGCCAGCAGGATGTATTGTGCATGCTAATAATCAAGTCATAACTATCTTTAAATTTTTTCACTTTAGGGCTTTACTGGAGGATCTGGCACATGGACCTCTTTCAGTCTGCAGTCCTCTACACTGTAATGACCCTTGTCAGCACCTATTTGGTTGCCTTTGCTTACAAGAATGTGAAGTTTGTTCTTAAGCACAAGTAGGTAGTAAAATTGTTTCTCTAAAAATATACTACACTGCAAAATATTCTTTCAATTTTCTCCAGATGAATTGTTAAAAGCCACTTCAAATCAGCCATGGCATATTCAGTTATAAATATTGTTCCTTGCACTTGGAAAGATTTCTGAAGCTGCCAGTCAGATTTACTGACAACTCTGAGCCACTATAATGCAAAGCTTTACAGTGTTTAATTTTCTATAGAGAAATATGTTTTGCATATTGATTATTAATGCATTTCAATAGCAATCATAGTGTTTGATGCACTTGCAAATTGAAACTTTAACTGAAATATTTCATGTGATTGTCCCCGAGTAATGGAAATGAATATACCATTGATCTGAATGCTTTTTTAAAAAATAAAGAATGAACATTCTCTATAGCTAATATTTTAATATTTTTAAATTTATTGGAAAATGCACATGACTAATAGCCAACTAGTGGACACGGTGGCTCACAGGCTAAGATGCTGAACTTGTCAATCAGAAAGGCCAGCAGTTTGTTGGTTCGAATCTCAAGCACCGTGTTACGGAGTGAGCTCCTGTTACTTGTCCCAGCTTCTGCCAACCTAGCAATTTGAAAGCATGTAAAAATGCAAGTAGAAAAATAGGAACCACTTTAGTGGGAAGGTAACAGCGTTCCTCTGGCCTTCGGTATTTAGTCATGCCGGCCACATGACCATGGAGATGTTTTCAGACAGTGCTGGCTCTTTGGCTTTGTAACGGAGATGAGCACTGCCCCCTACAGCAGGAAACAACTAGCACATATGTGCGAGGGGAACTTTTACCTTAATAGCCAACTACAATAATGTCCTTCATTTCTAGTTTTGTTCTATTCTATTTCTATTCTATTCTATTCTATTCTATTCTATTGAATTTTATGTGTTTTGTTTTGATCCTGCCTTTATTATTTTTATAAATAACTCAAAGCAGCAAACATACCTAATATTCCTTCAGCCTCCTATTTTCCCTACAACAACTATTTTCCCTTGTGAGATGAATTGGACTGAGAGAAGTTGACTAACTCAAAGTCACTTAGCTGCATTCATGTCTAAGGCAGGACTAGAACTCACAATCTTCTGGTGATCGGCAAAGTCACCCAGTCAACTTTCATGTCTAAGGCAGGACTGTAACTCAGTCTCCCAGTTTCTAGCCTGGTACCTTAAATTAACTCTCATGTTCATCATCAAGTTCACTGATAGAAATAATGTTGTTGTTGTATAGAGAGGGCTAATCTTTGGTGGATGGGAGCCACAGGAAGTATTTTCAAAAGGTCCATAGGAAAATGTCAAACCACATGGTTATAACAGACTTTCTTTGGCTATTGGAGGGGGGAGGGGGTTGCCTGGGTTGGGTGCTGTAAGTATCCAAAACCAGCAATGTGACATTGATAGTAAATAGTTATATTATCTGACTGGATGTCAATGCTTTCCTTTTTTAGGGTAGCCCAGAAACGGGAAGATGCTGTTTCCAAAGAAGTGACCCGCAAGCTTTCCGAAGCAGATAATAGGAAGATGTCACGAAAGGAGAAGGATGAGAGGTGATGTTCTGCCACTATCTAGTCATACAATCTTACTTGCTCAGTAATTGAATTCCCTTACTCTCAAATAGAGTTGTAAAGCTGGAGGTTTCATTGGGGATCAACTTGCTGATTCTCACCATTTTATAGCTTACTTGATTTATTTGGAGTTGCAAACTTTATCCTTGCTAATTTGGGGCTCTTTAATGAAACAGTGGAAGGGAAGGGATGCCTGTTAAAAATATCTTTTCATTAATGAATGGGCATTTCTGAACTGCAAAACACATGTGAGAAAACCTGCTTTGCTGATATCTCTGTCTGTCTAATTATAATGAAGCAGTGAGTATGTCTGGACTAGTTCACTAATGGTCCCTTTTGGAAGTCTAAATCTGTTATTGTCTTAAAGGTTGTCTTAAAGGTGTTCTTGATAGTTTTTAATCTGGTATTCGTCATTTATCATTTTATGTAATGTGCATTAGAAATGATTTTTAAAACTTTTTTTAAGACTTAATTTTCTTTAATTTTTTTGGTATTCATTGACACTTGAGTAATCACCATCTTTTACAAATAAGCTGCAGATTATTTCATTTAGAAAAACTAAGGTAATACGTGCTTGTTTGAAAGATGGCCAGGGACTTAGTTGGCAAGAAGCCAAATCCTCTTAAGACCTGATCTGAAAAATGGTTTCTAATGCTTGTCAACCTTAATCAGTCTGCTGGTGGTAAACACAATGTAGTAGGAGAAATTGTATTTCATTGAGTATAGATGTCAGATTTGGAAAAATAATTTTGTAGTAATTAATTTTAAAATCTTAAAATCCACAGAAAAATCAATATAGTACAATTTATTTTTCACTTATTGAAAAAAAAATTTTTTTAGAAAAATTGTAGTTTGGAGAAAAATAGTTTTGTCAGTGCTAAAGTGCTACTATGTACATCAAAATAAACATTTTTTTTGCCTTTGCAGAATTTTGTGGAAGAAGAATGAAGTGGCAGACTATGAAGCAACAACCTTCTCTATCTTTTACAATAATACTCTCTTCCTCGTCCTAATAATTGTTGCTTCCTTTTTTGTATTGAAGAACTTCAACCCCACCGTGTATCCTCTTTTAACAAAACATAGGTCAAATAGCTTTTTGTGAATCATTTGTAGAAATAAAGGGTTTAGAACTAGTAATCTATATAATTCAGATATGGGAAGGAGTGAGTAAGTTGTAATTACCAGGCTAAGCTTCACTCTATTAAAAAGGCAAAAGAAAAATCTCTATAGTTTACCAATGGACTCCTACAGTGAGTCTGGAGTCAATCTCATTGGCCAAAACAATTTTTAGAATAGAATAGAATTTGTCTTGGTGCAAATACTCTCAGTATACATAAAAGAAAAGAATCGTCAAAAGAATTCGTCAAGAATCATAAGGCACAACACTTAATGATAGTCCTAGGGTACAATAAGCAATCAAATCACACTAGGAAACAGTCAATATAAATCATAAGGATACAAGCAACAAAGTTACAGTCATACAGTCACAAGTGGGAGGGGTTGGGTGATTGGAGTGATAAGAACAGTAATAGTAGTGCAGACTTTGTAATAGTTGAACAGCGTTGAGGGAATTATTTATTTAGCAGAGTGAGGCATTTGGGAAAAAACTGTCCTTGTGTCTAGTTGTTCTGGTGTGCAGTGCTCTATAGCATTGTTTTGAGGATAGGAGTTGAAACAGTTTATGTCAGGGATGTGAGGGGTCTGTAAATATTTTCACAGCCCTCTTTTTGATTCGTGCTGTATACAGGTCCTTGATTGAAGGCAGGTTGGTAGTAATTGTTTTTTCTGCAGTCTTAATTATCCTCTGAAGTCTGTGCCTGTCCTGTTGGGTTGCAGAACCAAACCAGACAGTTATAGAGGTGCAAGTGATAAACTCAATAATTCCTCTGTAGAACTGTATCAGCAGCTCCTTGGGCAGTTTCTGAGTTGGTGCAGAAAGAACATTCTTCATTGTGCTTTTTTGATGACTTTTTAATATTAGGTTTTCTCAACTGTAGATCTTTAAAGCACACGTAGAGAGCATTGAAGTATTTGTTAGAATTAGAAGCATCACTTCTAATTATCCCCATTACAGTCATAAGTTGTTACCAACCTTATGATTTTTTTTTTGCAGGTTTAGCCAACATCAATTAAGTGGAAAGAGGAATTAGAAGGAAGGAATGTTTACTGAAGTCTACAAATGAACAGAATTGGGTCTGATAGTTATAACTCTAAACAATATTCAAAATTATCCTAATATGTTAAAGCAATTGGCTAAAAATAAAATAATGGAATTTAACAATGTCAAGTACTAAAGTGAGGAGACTAAAATAAAAGAATAGGTATAGTAAGGGGTTCTGATTTGGTAGTAGTATTTGTGAAAACATTAATCTGGAATGATAATAGATTGCAGGTCAATATAGGTAAACGAGTGATTTGGCTTCAAGAAGTTACCTCTAGATGAGATGGATGGCATATAAGTCAAACAAATAAATATAGTGTAATGTAATGTTGGGCTACATTAGTAGGAATATAATTTCTCAGTCGCAGGAAGTAACCATTCCTTTATTTTCTCTGGTTAACTGCACCTTGAGTATTATGATAAGTTCTGAACTCCAGAATTTAAGGATTCATAATAGATAATTGAAAAGTGATCAGGAAACTAGAAACTAAGTCCTGTGAAGAGAGAGTGAAGGAAAGTTTGCCTTTAGCAAATGCAATGAGGAAAAATATAATTGTAATCTTTAAATGAAAGGAAGCCACATAGAACTTGGATGGGATGGTCCACTGGGTTCGTTTTACATAATTTAAATTCCCTGGTCATTTAACTTTTGAATTTAAAACATTCTGTATCGAACCCGAGTTGGGAACATAGAACTTGGAGAGGATGTCCCATAGAAGTGCTGTTTTTTCCCAGTCTGCAATGCAGGATACTGAATAATGGATTTTAAGTTGCAGGAAGAGTCCTGGAATTAATTACCCATAAGGATGGTGGGCAGACTTTCATTGGAAGTTTTCAAGCACATACTGGGCAGCAATTCCTTGTGTGTTCATTTTGATTCCTGTGCAAGGCAGAGGATTGGATTCAGTGTCCTACATGGGTGATTCTTTGATGAGGTGCCATCTCATTGCCAAAAGGGAATTGTTGATAGTTCCCAAGTGCCTTGATTCTTTGCATTTTGATATCGGATAGCAGAATTCAAATATTTACATGTACTTGGGAGTTGTCTGTTGCACAATTCCTTTGTAAGACATTTATTTACAGTAAGAAATTCTGGGATCTTGCTAACATTTTCCTTGACGACTGCTTTTTCAGGAATTACATCCTCTCCATCAGTGCTTCATCTGGACTGATTGCTTTATTATCTACAGGCTCAAAATAGATAGAATTATTTGAGTTGATGAATTCATCTCTGTCTTGCCCAATCAGAAGGTGGATTTGCTATTTTCTATACATTGGTCTTTTTCATTTTTTGTACAATATGGGATTAGATCGGGGAGCAGTTTTGTTATAAAATTATACAATGAAGATGAGACATTCTAATTTAGGCGTGCAATGTGCTTATTAAAAAAAACAAAATTTCTGACCATTTGGGAGGGCATAGAGATCCAGCTGTATCATCTGAGAAGTTCATCAACTAGATCTGGAATTCTTGATTAGAAGTTTTTTGAGGTTTTGTTACATTGTTATTAAAAAAAGCTTTGCTGAGAACAGTGATTGTATGCATAACTTTGTAATAAAAGACAATTCTAGACTTTAATTCTGGTACCAGAATTTCCATTGCTAAGCAAGGCGGTTATTAAGTGATTTGTGCCCAATTTGATAACCTGGGTGCTTTTTCCTCAAGGGTCCAGGCTTGGGCCTGCTTTACTAGACAACCGTGGCCTAGTCTCCAACTCTGCTTGTATGGTTTGGGACCTGATTACTTGCCCACTTTCACTCCAAGCAAAATCTGCCTGCTCAAGAGACACCAGAAGGACCTCCATTTCTCAAAGAGGTGACTTTGAGCTATGCATTCTCTTACCATGGCTACCCAGCTATGAGGGGGAGACTAAGTTATGCCAGAAATAAGATCTCTACCCTAATTTTTAACATTCTGAAACCTTGTTAAGATCTGGCTGTTTTGAAGTATTTGGTGTGTGTGTTGAAGAGTGAGGGGAGATTGTATTGGGACGTGCAGTGGCAGTCATCAGTATTACTAATTATTACTAATTAAGTATTACTGTTTAAGTATTAAGAGGCATGGTGGTGCAGTGGTTAGAGTGCAGTACTGCAGGCTACTTCTGTTGACTGCTAGCTGCCTGCAATTTGGCAGTTTGAATTTCACAAGGTTCAAGGTTGATTCAGCCTTACCTCGTTCCGAGGTGAGTAAAATGAGGACCCAGATTGTTGGGGGCAATATGTGACTCTATAAACTGCTTAGAGAGGACTATAAAGCACTGAAGCAGTATATAAATGCTATTGCTATTACTACTTATTAAACATTTTATTGATATTTATTATTGATATTACATACATTAGCTTTTGCAGAACATCAATTCTACCAACTGAAGTACAATGAAAATATATTAAATCTTCAGATTTGTATAAATCTGCTAAAATACTAGTTTGCTACAGACATAAAGCTGTTTGCCATGTATCTGAGCATGACAGGTATGCAATATTCAAATCCAAAGTGGGGACTTTTTGTTGGCTCCTCCTCAAAGAAGCCAATTATTTTTCTGGGTTTGTACAGTAGCTGCACAGCTACAGTAGCTACATTCTTAGGGAAGAGTTCAGAAGGTGGAAGTTACTTGTGCTGGTTGTAAAGCACCTTTGCCTGCTTCAGTCCAATACAACACAAATGTGTACATTACCTCGAGAACTACCAGTGAATACATTTTTATTATTATGAAGCACATAATATTAAATTAGCATCCTGTGGCTCTTGGAGAAATAATTTGGCTTTATTTTGTAACATACACTTTCTTAGCCCTGCTGGTGTAGTGATTAGAATGCAGTATTGCAGGCTAATTCTGCCCACAGCCTGGAGTTCAAACCTGATGGGTTCAGGGTTGACTCAGGGTTCCATCCTTCCAAGGTTGATAATATGAGAACCCAGATTATTGGAAGCAATATGCTGACATTGCAAACTGACCAGAGAGTGTTATAAAGCATTATGGGGCAGTATATAAGTGTTAAGTGCCATTGCTATTGCTATATGGAAAAAATAGAACTAAAAGCATCATTGAAACAACACTTAATCCTTAGAATGTTTCTTTTCCTGCTCAAAAATCAATAGATCCAGTCATATATTTGGGGCACAAATTGCCTTTATTGTGTCCAAGCTAAAGTAGAAAGCAATTCCTGGTATACAGCAATTGAATTCATTTACATAGAATACTGAAAGAAATAGAAATATTAAAAAGGGTGGATCTATTCTTTAAAATCCCAGGAGCTTGCTTTACTCACAGGATTTCCATATGAAATTTCAAACGAGGAACATGCTGGATGTAGAGATTGTGTCTTAGAAACCTCAGAACAATATGTGCAGGTGTTCCTTACTCCAATCCATCATGGAAGTGTCTTTTCATTTCAGGAGCTCAACATATCTTGGTTAAAGAACATCATTAGAGCCTACTGTGTCCACTGAAGTGAACAGACAATGCTATTTTAGGTTGGAAAAAGATATAATAAATTTCTACCACCTGGACCACACGAGTGGTGTTGGATAAATGCGCAAAACCATGTAACTTGTACAAAGGTAACTGGAAGCCTTTGATTTCCATGAACATGGTTTGGAGTATACAGATCACTTATTTAAATTAAGATTCCAATTGTAAAAGGAAATAAACTGATTTGTATGGCAGGAAACCTAAAATAAGATTACTAATAATGTTCAATAGCAGAAAATAGGGAATATGTAATGCATAGTTGGTACTCAGCATTTTTAAGCACTGGAGTAGTTTGGATCTTGATCATAAATTGCAGCCCTATAAATATTTAGCAAGAGACGATTTTGGATCTTTTAAACTTATTTTTAAAATGTACAAGATTGCACCTTCAGAACCTATAATAGTCTGGCATTGCAGGGTAATTTTCGCACAGAATAGAAAAACGTTACTTTCTAGTCAAAGGCAAACCCTAAGGAACCCCTTAAGTGCCATTTATTCTGTTAGAATAAGGGTTCTTAGCTATCAAAGTGGACTATCATAATCCAGGGGGAAAATGGCTTTTTCTGGGATGTAATGCGCATGAAATGAAACCATCTGGTAGAGTTCATTCTGCATTGTGTTAAAGGATGGATCCAAGTATCTGTAGCCAACAAAAGCAAAATATAGAAGAAAACAAGATACAAGCATGGTTAAGAGCTTGAAATTACACAGTATTGAAGCCCGAATAATAGTTGCCTCTCCTCAAGTACCAGGATAATTTTGGACTTAAAATCTTAACCAGATTGTTAAGTGTCCTTGAATGAAGGACTGCATGAGAATCTAGACTGTGGCCAGATATTTCATACCATTTGTTTCCTTACATCTGCCAAGAAAATTGCATGTTTTTTGTCCATTTGAAGTATCTTTCATGGAAACCTGTAAATGAAATCTGGGAAATGTGGCAGAACAGAGAAATTCCTTTTGATGCACATGGATGCCCATGCCTTTCTTTTTAGCATATGGTGCCCTCATTTTTCAGTTTGCTTTATGCTGGCTTTTAGCCACATGGCTACAACAGAATAACTGCAAATAAAAATTAGCAGCCTTTAATATGCCTCAACAAATGCATGCACAGAATCTGTACCCCAAATTCTACAATGCAGCCCTGGCATTCATTAGTCTGGTTTAATATTTGGCCATTTTTAATATTCAGATGAACAGGATGACTGAAAAAAATCTAAGCACTTACTCCTGGTAACAATCACAGATGCAATTTACAAATGGAATGGGGGAAGGAAAGGAACCGAGCAAACAAAAATCTGAGGATTTCATTAAACTGTGATAAAGTATTTTCATCTACACAGCTATCAGAAAAGTATACAGCTCTACACACTATGTACATTTATTGTACAGTTATCTAAACATTGCCAAAAAGATTTTAGTAAAAGAGCAGTTAACTACAGCATTTCCATTTCTATAAGGAACAATCATTTTTCTCTTAATTCCACTGGCTAAGTGAACATCTTACAATAATTTCCATGGTATCTGTTTACTTCAGTATTTACACTTCAGAAAGCAAGTTGGCATTTTTTAAAACAATGCATTACAATCCAGCCAAAATCACATTAAAATCATGTTATTTCAATGGAATTGTACAGCAATTCCAAGCATTCTTTCTTAAAGCATTCTTACATTGTGCTTCAAGCAAAGTTCCCAGAATGCCAGAATGGCTTATATATGATCAATAAAGACAAGTTAATCCTGCCTGCAGGTTTACAGTCTGAATCTTGCTTATAAGTGCTTGGCTGGAACAGATACATTTAAAAAAAAATAGATGATCTCTAATTTCTCAATTTTTCCCCCTGTCTTTAAACAGTAAACCTTTCTTTTAGCCCAAACCCAAACTGAACAGTTTATCTAGAAATCAATACTATTTAAAAATGCAAATGGAAAAAACTTTAAATTTACCTATTATTAAGAGAGCTTGAAGAATTTAAATCCCTGAAATTGTCTAAGCTTTCAACTATCTGGCTTTTCATTTATTGAAAAAATATATCTATACATCCTTTTTATTGTCAAGTACCTAAGGCTTAGAAATCTTTGATTCTTTGTATTTTCACTGCATAAATAGGAAGGAAGAAAGTAAGACTCAGTGGGGTTAGAATCTATTAAGAAAATTCTACGCAAACCCCAGTGAATACTTCTGCATTTTTTTTTTTTGTATTTTTCGTTCTTTCATTAGAGTCAAACTGATCTGAGTCAAGATTAAATCCAAACTCTTAAGATTTGATATATTTTAAAAACAATAAAGACAATCTAGTTTAGACAGATCAGCCATGTTATTGAATTTTGGTGGAACATAACCACCTTAGAGTAGTAAATTACAATTGCAGAATTTTTTTTTAATTGTAACTGGATAGTATCAACTCAGTACACTACTATGTACAGAGCTGTTGTTTAGCCATGCAGTGCAGACTAATCATGCAGTACATTAGGATCTGTAGTCCTTTTTGCAGAAAGGTTTGTTCCCCAAAATGTTATCTATTTCATTCACAATGTGAGTTGTCATCTTTGGAAGAACCTGTAGGCAAAGAAATACACATGTACTTTAGTGTTGCTCTGTGATTTTGAAACACAGATTAATTGCAAAGGAACCCAAGAAAAATTGAATTCTGTAATTCCTTTAATCTCCATATGATGGTCATTTGTTCAATCCAACAGAATTTGAAGCTCAAATACTTTGGCTACTAAATGAGTAGAGAGAACTCATTGGAAATGGCCCTGATGTTGAGAAAGATTGAAGGCAAAAAGAGAAGGGGGTAGCAGAAGATGAGATGGTTAGATAATGTCATTGACTCAATTAACATGAATTTGGGCAAACTCTGCAAGGCAGTGGAGAACAGGGGGGGAGAGGCAGGCATACTATGGTCCATGGGGGTCACAGAGAGTCAAACACAACTTAGTGACTGAACAGTAACAACAACTAATCCCAAAGAAAGCCTTTGTACTTGCCTGTATGGCACCAAGATTTTCTATCAATTGCTCAGCATTGGATGATCCAAGGAGAACAGAACTCACGCCTTCATTGCGAAGACACCATGCTGGGAACATGGGAAATATACAATAGAGTGTCAGGGCTCCAACAAATTCACTCCCATTCAAATGCTAAGTCTCTAGCCACATCTCAAGAGTTAAAAAAAAATGATTTATTAGGAGTGGCTATGTCAGCTGGGTGCAGCTGACACTAAACTACATCATTCATTTCCCCCTAGACCCTGGTCTTTTCCCCACGTCCTGGATGTATATTCTCCAATGGGACATATCCATAGCCAAGAGTCATCAATCATACTCTCCAGTAATATTCTTGCGCACCGACAGCTTTGGGCTTTCAAAGCGATTAACATTAACAGGCATTTAAGGAATGCACTGCTTTCCCCCCACTCCCTTTCTGCTGGCAACTAAAAAGACCACAGGAGTATTTTTAGTTGACATAGAGCATGTATTAGGTACAGCATTTTGGAGTCAGCAAAGGTAACATTAAATTGGAAGACTTAATTCTTGAAATTATAAGGCCTTTCCCCACACCATATAATTTTAGTGAAACGCTTCTGAACTGCGTTTCAAAATTTCAGCCTTTCCACAGGTCAGTTCCATATCATTTCAATAAGTTCGTAAAAGCATTATATTAAGAACGAACTCAGTAATAAGTTAAAAAACAAAAGCAGTATATAAAAATACCTAAATGTCAAATGTTTCTGGTAAACTGCAAAGCTTATATAGTATAAGGACTATACTGCTATTATTTTTTTAAAAATGAAATCTTTTCTTTGTAAGAATGAATGTAAATTGTGAATATTACTTATAACTTGCCATTACTTTTTGTAGGAATTAATCATGCACTTTGTGTCTCTGCTTGTATGTAAATGACATAACTTGCCACTTTCATGCAGTTTTGTATTTCATGAACATTCATGCACATTGCAATTTCATGCAAATGCCTATCAAAGGTAGTGTACATTTGTGGAACTATGTAAATAAGGAGCATGCTTATGGAATCTTGGCACCATATCATATGAACAGAAATAGTAAAGCAACTTTTTCTGTGGTAGCATCTAATTAGCAAGATTCTATAACTTGGAAGATTTAGTTGGATTCTGTTTTCATTTATCAGGCAAAGCATCTTTTGCTTCCTTAGTTTGCTTCTGCTGCTGCTTTCTTTTTAAACTTTGTGACTAGGGTTTTATTTGCAATTATGATCTAACACCTTTGGCTGGGGTGGACTTGAACCTAGGTCTCCCTAACTCTGTAACCATCAGAATATATTTATTACAGTTCATTTCAATTATGGCTGAAATCCATACTTGGATGTAACAAGTGGCTATTAAATTATTTTAACACCAAAAAGTATATTTAAATCAATTGGATTCAGGCTTAAAGGACACCACCTCAATTAATGGGATTGAAATCATGAGTAATTTAAATTTTCCTGTTTTTCATGAGCAATACTTAGCACTGTTAAATCTGACTTTTAATGAAGAAATGGCAAGTTGTTAGCACTGTGTTTGATGAGCCATTTTCCATTTTCTCTTGAATGGAGAGTATCTTTTCAATTATGATGATGGATTATGATTTGTCTTATAACTACAGCTACATCCAGCCTAAGCATTCTTCTTGCTTCAGAAATATTTGTTCTATCATACATACATGTAACATACATACACATTAGTAACTTAAATGTACACAATCAACATATATTTAATTGGGGTTACAAAGCCCAAGCTGTCATTTCCCACCCCCTGCATCTCATCCTACGACCTGGACAGCATGAACACTTTTACATAAGCAAATAAATGCCTACATAAATAAAATGATAACATAACTGGGGAAAATTCTGCAAGATATCAATGACAGCTTGTCCTTCTACATGAGAACAAGCTCATAATGTCAACACAACTAAGTATCACTGAGCACAGAGATAAAAAAAATTAGGAACTGGGGGTGGGGTGGGGGCAAACCCCCAAATCCCTTACCGACTGCTAGCTGAGGTAGTGTACATCCAAGGCGTTCAGCAATTGGGAAAAGTTCTTTCAGCTTTGATTGTTGCATTCTTCCTTCCTCACACACAATTTTCTCCTTTAGCCATTGATAGCACTAGCAAATCAAAACACAATTAAAAAAACAATTTAAGTCCACATCTGAATTTCAACTTCCAGAATTTCTACCTACTTGCCACACTAGCTGAGAATTATATATAATGATGTTCAGCACATATAAGGGGCACCACATTGGAGAAGCCTGATTTATATCAGCCCCTCTCACCTTCATTTTGCTTATCACTGTTATTTCAAAGTTTTATCAGAAAATGTACTGTATGTACATACACAAGCTTTATCAGAAAATGTATGTATTATACTATATCTCCACAGAGGTTACTGAATGAAGCCACTTTCTGGCTCTTTCAACATACTGAATCAATATATTTACCAGTCAATCTTGATTTACATTCACACAGAAAAAGAACAATAGTTATTATTAACCAAAGTTTGCATGTTTGTGAGCATGTTACTATTGTACAGAACAAAAATAGAAAATTTATGATCTTCCAGATGTTGAATGCAATTCCCAGTAGCTCTAACCAATTTGACTAATGGTGAAGGTTGCTGAAAACCATAGTTCTACATTCAGAAAGACTCAGATGTTTTAATCATAGTTTGATTTTTCACTGATATCATTAGTAAATGTAGTTATATTACACTAGTGGCCAAAATTGTGGAAACCTTTTGGAGAAACGTCTCCTTATGTATTTTATGCCATCACTATCAAACAGGGAATTCTTGGTCTCATCACTCCAAATAATACTGTCCCAGTGTTCCTCTGTCCAGATAACATGGCTTTTAGCCCAGTTTAGTCTTTTCAACCTTTGAAAAATAAATGTGGTTTTTTTTTTTGTGGAATTTTAGATTTTAGGCCAAATTCCTGCAGTCTGTGCTGAACAGTCCTTGCACCTAACTTCACATTGCATTGTACCATTTCATTTGTATACACCCAGATGATTTTCTTCTGTCACGTAGGCACAGTATCTTAATTCTTCTATCATCACTTGCTGTTGTGCACCTTTTCCTGCCTTTACCAGTATGGTTTTGTAGTGACTGAGTCTCCTTATGCCTCTTCAAAAACTTTGAAATGTCACCTTTGGTTAAGTTTCCACCAATTTTTCTTCTAATTTATTTACAACTGTAGCCTTGTTCACTTAATAATACTATTTTACATCGCTTTCTGGGCGAACCGTCAACTCTTTGCACCATTACTTTAATGTTATTATGTTTTACAAGCTCACTAAATGAAAGAACACAAAAACCCAACCAACTTGATAGCAATCACATAACAGACAAATGTCCTCCTCTCAGCTTCAATTCATGACAACAATAACTGAATCCTACTGTGATCTGATTGGCTCATTGCCAAAACAAGATCACACCTGATTGGCTCTCTAAACACTCACACTCATTGGCTACAATCGGATGAAGGAAAGCTACCTGATATCAACCTAAGCAAGTTGTGCTTCCTTTTTCTGGTTATTGGGCTTTACCTTTTCATAGAATACAGATAATTGAACAAACCTTGTTGTATTATATTCTTGATTAAATTATCTTTCCATTGATATATAATTTCATGGTACTACTCCAAAAAAGTGGTGTTATTAGCAGGGGTGGGATTCAAAATTTTTAACAACCGGTTCTATGGGCATGGCTAACTGGGCATGGCTAGATGAACGTGGCCATGTGACTGGGTGGGTGTGGCTTCTTTTTTTTTGCAGCCCCCCCATTTTTTGCCTTCTGGGCCTTAGGGAAGCCACCTGGGGGGCTCCCAGGAGGCTTCCCTGAAGCCCAGCACCCCCTGGGCTCCATTTTTGGGCCTCCTAGGCCTCAGGGAAGTCTCCTGGGGCATGTTTTTGCTCCCAGGAGGCTTCCCTAAGGCCCAGGAAGGCAAAAAATGGAGTGCGGGGGGGCTGCTTCCTGGGCCTCAGGGGCACCTCCTGGGCGAAGCAGTAAGACAGTGAGAGGGATCCTGGCACAGCTGATCATTGGAACAGCTGATTGTCAGGAGGGGGAAAAAGAAGTACCTTAAGGAGTGACTGGGCAGGGGAAATGTGGTCAGTGATGGTGGGCATGCGCGCAATGCCACATATGTGTGATAAGAACTGATTCGCCGGGGACGGGAAGGTGAAGAGGGGCGGGGCCAGCCAGGACGTGATTTGCCAGTTCTCCGAACTGCGCAGAATCATAGCAACTGGTTCTATAGAACCAGTCTGAACCTGTAGAATCCCACTCCTGGTTATTAGCCATCAAACCTCAAAAATACACTTTTCCCAAAAGGTTTTCACAATTTTAGCCATTTTTATAAACATACCATGTCCAGCAATCATGAAAAAAAGTTGTTCTAACAAGAATGGTTGGAGGATGAGAGGTAAGTTTACTTCTACGTTGCATTTAACCCAATATACTATATTTAATTCACATACGTAATCTGAGCTAAGCACAACAAAACCATTTTTCTATTAATCTCTTGTGTGGAGCAGCCTATCTGCCTTAAACACCAAGCTGTGAAGCTGTAAAGACTGCTTTTGAATACACCACAATAGCTGTCATGCATTGGGTCATCCTTTAAAATAGCATTTATTTTACATTTTTTACATTGTTACCAAGAAAATTGTCTAGACATGGGTGAAATATTTAGACAAATCTGTATGTCAGCTGACAAGATTTCCAGGTTTGAAGGCATGTCTTTAGTTGGGGAAAATGTTGAACTTACACAACTCAAAGTGATGATGTGGTCAGACTAGAGCCAGAAGAGTCTGGTCATTGATAGTGCCAGTTCTAAAACAGGAGTTCTTTGTTTTACAATTACACATAAATACTTGTAAAAATACACATAGTTGTATGAGAGAATTTTAAAAAAAGCAAAAATGAAAACAGGAATGAAATATATTGAGTTGGAATGTTCTATGAATGGATGAATGGCCTGAAATAAGCCACTTTATATCAGTTGATTAGATGATTCACACATGAGACAAATGTGAAGAAATGGAGTGGCAAAAATATTTTTAAAAAAATATTGCTATGTACTGTATGAGCTCAGCTATAATCCAATAAATGATAGGATGTTATCTAATAGAATTACCCTTAGATATTAATCTTAGACTGATGCATGCATTTAATGTGATGCAGTGATTGAAGAGCCTGAGAAATTCTATTGGAAAAGGCAAAACGTTAAACTGCAACATCTAGAAACAACACAGTGTTGTGAATGGATGTTTAGAATGCAAAAACTTGCAAAATATCCTGGAAATACAGTCAGAGTCTTATTGAATAAATTTTGTTGGTCATTGACTGAATAAATATTATAGATTGACTGATTGACTGAATAAATGCAATAATACAGGTGAGATGGGCAGAGTTTTGCAAAGAAAATCTGTTTATTGCTGACTGTTGCTTCAGGCAACATAGATATAAACTCTTCAAATGGACATCACTAAATGAACCGTATTGGAATAAACCTAGCTATATATTAATAAACAGAAGCTGGAGAAGTGAAATCCAGTCAACCAGGACATTTTTTGATTCAGATTATGGAGAGATCATGATTACTAGATTAAAATATAAGGATGAAACTTAAAAGTTCAAAGAGAAGGTATCTTGTCAGAATATAAGAACAATGTAAGGAACAGATTCAGTTTTCAAATGTGAAATTTGATGGGAAAAGAAACCAAGGGATGAAATAAGAGACAGTGGGAAAGCTGAGGTTTCTTCTAGAAACCCAGATACATATTGTCCCTTGTATCCTATATTGTCGTATATTTGTTTATAGTAAGTAGAAAACATGGTTCTGGGACAAAAGTAGCTAGGGACTCAGGTGAAGCTCTTGTGAGGCAGGTTGCCCAGGCAGCTTTGAGACAAATACCTTCAAGGATGCCCTTGATCCATCAGGGACTCCACTGGCATATTTTCCTGAGATAATCCCACAAGCAAGAGGAGACCAAGTCATTGCTCCAACTCCTACAAAATAAACAATGAGTGAAGAAATATTAAAATTAACACAAAGCATTTAAAAAACCCCAAGCAATAAAACGCCAAAAAAACCCAAACATTTATCTAAGAACAGTTACTGCACTTTGAGACTTAGAAAATGTTCAGTCAGGAAAGAGGTTAGGCATTTTTCAAAATAATGCAAAATATATAAAATGAATATGGTTTTATCCCACTTTGATGCAAGCCCCAATCCCATGTGGGGAACCTCAAAGACCGGAATAAAGCTGTTGTGCAATTCACTGAATTCAATTCATTATTTTAATGAAGAGAAATGCCAGTCCTCTCACAGATTTAGGATTGCACCCAGTTTGATCTAATGATTAAGGCACCAATGTAGGAACCAGGAGATGTGAGTGCTATTCCTGTCTTAGGCATGAAGGTTGGCTAGGTGATTTTGAGCCAATCACTCTTTGCAACAGCGGCTAATATCTGTTGCTTAGGCGTAGGATGAGGGTGAATGTTTGTTTTCTGAGCTTGTGAGTTGGTTTCCGAACATTTCTTTATCAGGCTAGGTATATCTTCAATGGAGTTTATGGGATGTTGGTTTTCTTCTATTGACTCATGATTCACAGCTGACGCATCACAAGACCCTCACTTGACAAACCCACACCTGAAGCCTTATAAACAGAAGAATACTCATACTGGCATCCTCTAAACTCCACTGAATATGTTACCTTGCCTGGTAACAAAACATTCAGAAACCAACCTACAAGCTCGGAGAATGAATCTTCACCCTCATCCTACACCCAAGCTACAGATATGAACGGTGAACAAACTTACACCCTCAATCAGTCTTTCTTAGCCAATTCACTTCATAGTCTTGTTACTGTGGGGAAAATAGGAGGAGGACGGAATATTAGGTATGAGTTATTTATAAAAGTAATACAGGCGGGATTAAAACAAAATCTAATCTTAGCCCTTTAAGGAGTGAGAAAATGAACACCTGTAGTTTTGACATATGATAGAAAAAAGCTGCAGCAATCGTGATGAAGTGTTGTCAGTTCCTTCCGTGCATAGGGATAATTTTTCTAGGCAAAGATTTATATACCTGTGATAATGATTAAGCAATAGGGGACAGGCACTGTCTCTGAATATACACTTTGGACATAAAAAGGATTAATTTCTCATTCTTTCATGAAAGTGGCTGCCTTGGTACATTACCTATCTTGTGGTAAAGTTCCGGCAACTGAACCTCAACTTTGTCTCTTTGGAAAAGATGATATTCTGCTTGTTCACATACTGGTGGGATCATATTAAACTGTCTTGCTACCGAATATGCTTCCTGTTGAGAATCAGCAGCAAAAGAAAAATACATTAGCAGGGAAAATTCCTCAGGCATAAAATCATACATCAATCAAAGCCACAGTTTTTCATTCCTTGTTCAGGTGTATTTATTAAAGATCTGACACTCGATTTACTTGGTGAATACATTAAAAAATATTTTGAGCAATGAAAAAAGCACTGCTCTGAATGATCTGATAGGGTTTTTAAAAAATTATACACAAAAACTGCAGATAGCATTCTCTCATGGGTGACAAAACATCATTTGCAAAAATTTGTGCGCATTAAGAACAAAAGCACATTATATGGACAATTATATACAGTAGCTGCCACGAACGCACTATGGAAATGATAAATTAAAAAACTACATCTTAAAAAGCAAGTGTAGCTTCAGTTGCTGGCTAACTATGTATGAAACAGCTCTTGAATTACAAAATGATTATAGGAACATACAAATGAAGGAAGAAGAATGCACGATGAAGATTTAGGTCTATGTCAAGTTGATCATGCATCGCACTGATGCATTGTTAATCCCTATAAGCAGATGCCCTGCTGGTCATTCTTCTGGCTTTAGGGAACAGAGGAAGAATTGTAGAACGAGTCAACGTTTGGTCCAATTCCAATGTTTCTACAATTTATTCAAAAGTGATAACATAGGAGATGTAGGTACTAATGTTTATATATTTTGATGTTTTCCTACAATGAAAATACAAGAGGAAAATATTTGATGGCAACATTATGTACATGGCCCAAAAAAGTCAGACTATAGAAGCACAGCTGTTTCATGCCAGACTATTCTTGATGTTTAATTAAATGTGAATTAATTGATTATTGTTCATTCCTAAAAAGCTAAATTACCATAATCTCCATGGCACTCCAGCGCGAAGTCCCCCAATACATTGTCATCCCCCGATCAATCACATATGTCATTGCTCGGACAATCTCTAAATCAGGAAAAAGGTAGAATTATGCAACAGATGCTAATAGATAACATCCTACTTCAAAAGCCAATATATTCAACTTAGTCAAGAGAAATGGAGTGCATATGATGCTAGCCCAGCCTTTGTCCATTACTACCATCTTTCACGTTGATGGAGAAAATCTGTAGAGAAATACTGAATATATTTAGATGAATTAGACTACAGTGCTGTACATAACCACAAATTTGATCACAAGGCCTATTAAATTTTCTTCAGATCTTGCCCATGAACATAATGGGGATAGGACTATGAACTGGATTAGGACAATGTCCCTGTTAACAGATAGTCCTTGATTTACAACAGTTCATTTATTGACTGTTCCAAATTACAATGACACTGGTAAAAGTGACCATTTATGACCATTTTTCACACTTACGATCTTCGTAGCATCCCCAAGATCACATGATCAACATTAAGATATTTGGCAACTGGTTCATACTTATGATTGTTGCTGTGTCCCAAGATCATGTGATCACCTTTTGCAACATTTTGACAAGCAAAATCAATAGAGAAGCCACTTAACAACTGTGTCACTGATTTATCAACTGCAGTGATTCACTTAACAACTGTGGCAAGAAAGGTCATAAAATGGGGCAAAATTCACTTAACAAATGTCTCACTTAACAACAGAAATTTTGGGCTCAATTGTGGTCCTAAATATTCCTCTTTCTTGATCTGTCTTATCTGAGGAGTAATACATGTTGTTCATATTACGGTGGCACAAAATATTCGAGATACATTGGTCTGAAGGAAGCAGCCCCTCCTCAAAGCATGGAAACAGGCACATCTTCTCAAACTTTCTCAGATCATCTCTACATTTACAGGCAGGAAATGTTGTTGTGCATTAATGCCATTTTAGACAGTATCTATGCATCCAATGCATCACAGGCAACCTAAGAAAACTTTATGCAAAAGTGGTTTGTATTGTATTGCCTCCTATACACATACGGATTCAGGTCCCTGTACTGTAGTTCACTTCTCTCAAATGAATATCACTAACAGGTAGTGTGATATATAGATATTATAGATAGATAATATACAGATATTACATAAGAACCCTTTAAAAAGATTTTTCACACTTTCCTTTTTAATACATCTACATTCAACTTGGCCTGTAGCCACCCTTACTCAGAAGAAAGAAAAAGCTGTTAGCATGAAGCTTAGTCTTTCCTCATTTTTTGTGTTGTTTTTCAAGAGTTTTGCATTATAAAAAGTAGTGAGGTAGTGATGTGTACATCATCACCTCAAGAGTAAAAGAATCTGACAGATGGAGGGGGTGGGGGATAACATTTAGACTGTCTCTGTTTCACTGCCTTTCTAAAATCTTCTAAACATGCCTATGGATATGCAAGAGACAGTACCACGTTGTTTCACCAAACATGGATGCATGCCCTAAAGACTTCAGGAAGGCCTTAAACAAGCCACAATATACTTGCTTGGCATCTTTAAAGAATGGATACTGAGATATGCTTTCTTCATCTGCACAGCTCAAATATAAACTGTGGAATAAAACTTGTTTCGAAGGACCTTTTGAAATCATTAACCCAACCAGGGCAAATTGCTGGACTCACAGTTCCTACATATTTTATTTATTTAATTTAGTTTGTCAAGCATGTATGAGAAAACAAATATAAGTATGAACATAACATATAAACATATAAGTATGAATAGGTATAGGTATATGCATAATAAATGAGTATGAATAAATGGGAACAGTAGAACAGGGATGGTAGACACGCTGGTGCGCTTATGCATGCCCCCTTACAGACCTCTTAGGAATGGAGTGAAGTCCACAGTAGACAGTTTAAGATTAAAGTTTTGGGGGTTTGAGGATGTAACAACAGAGTCAGGTAGTTTCAGGCATTGACCACTCTGTTGCTGAAGTCGTATTTTCTACAACTGAGTTTGGAGCAGTTTACTTTGAGTTTGTATCTATTGTTTGCCCGTGTATTATTGTGGTTGAAGCTGAAGTATCATTGACAGATAGGACGTTGTAGCAGACAATTTTGTTATTAAACTTAGGTCAGACTGTAGGCGGCATAGTTCTAAGTTGTCTAGGTCCAAAATTTCAAACCTGGTGGCATAAGGTATTCTATTGTGAGCTGAGGAGTGGAGTACTCTTCTCGTGAAATACCTCTGGACTCATTCAATTGTATTGATATCCATTACACAGTGTGGATTCCAGGCAGATGAGCTGTATTTGAGAATTGGTCTGGCGAAGATTTTGTATGCCCTGGTTTGCAGTTCAATGTTACCGGAGAAGAAACTTCACAAATTAAAAAAAACATACCAACTGGTGTACCTAGTACATTCTTTTCTAGATGGAGAGGCCCTTCAGACAATCACTCATGCCCTGATCACCACATATCTCAACTACTACAACATAGTCTCCATGGGTTGCCCTTTCAAGACTACCCAGAATCTTCAGCTGATTCCCAATGCAGCAACATGGGCAGTGATGGGCATGCCTCAGTATGCCCACATAACATCTCTCCTTCATAAGCTACATTAGTTGCCAGTTTGCTTTCACGGCAATTCAAGGTGCTGGTCATTACCTACAATAAAGCTTTACTTGGTATAAGGTGACTTGAGAGACTCCCTATCTCCAATACTGTAGTATCTGCCTGGCCTATTCAGTCTTGTTTGGTGGGCTGTCTCCAGGTTATTTCAATTAAATAATGTTACCTATTGGGACTCTGGAAGCACACTTTCTCTGTCGAACCACCTGCCCTCTGGAATGACTCTTCCCCACTATCTAAATGTCCCACTCTAATCTTGTTTAGAACAGTTATGAAAATATGGATCTTCATCCAGGTCTTTGGTGAGGGAGAGTGAAACACCTTACTTAATTCCCAACTGGTCCGTTATTTTTACCATCTTTTATCTAAAATTGGTTATATTGTATTTCCCTTGTTTTAGTTGTCCATCAGACACAACACAATTTTTCAGTGTCTTTCTGAAACTGGGTGTAGTATTCTTAAATGTGGTTTAACACTACTGAGAGGAACCGTTACTTCTCTTCAGTGGTGGAATTCAAAAGTTTTTACTACTGGTTCAGTGGGGGTGGTTTGGTGGGCATGGCAGGGGAAGGATACTGTAAAATCTCCATTCCCTCCATACTCCTGGGGGAAGGTTACTGCAAAATTCCACTCCCTCCCCATCCATCCCACTAACCTGTTTTCCAGCTCCGTTCTCCTGTGCAGGGCAACAAAAGAAGACCCAGCTGATCAGCTAGGACTTGCGAGGCAGAGAATAGATGGGGGCAGGGCCAGTAAGAGGTAGAATTTGCTGGTTCTCTGAACTATTCAAAATTTCCACTACCGGTTTTCCAGAACTGGTCAGAATCTGCTGTATATTACCTCTACTTCTCTTGATTTTGATAGTATACTTTTGTTAATGGAGCCAAGGACTGCATTTTTGAAGAGAGAGGCAAATGTTGGTTTACATTCATTTTGTACTGCAATCCAACAAGATTCCTAGATTTTCAATCTGACAAATCATTTTGCCTTTTACCAATTACTATGCGAATGGAAATGAACAGTCATGTTACTTAGGTAGTGTTTAGGCTCTTGACTTTAGGCTTTATAGAACAAGGGAGCAGTCCTTTAGCCAGATAGTATTAGTATTAACTGAGCTATAAATTATATAACTATGTTTTTCATCTTTCTCTGTTTTATTCTCTACATTTAATTCTGAAGCTCCCCATAAAATAGCTCAAGAATATTATATTGCACATTTTCACCTCTTCTTCAATTGGTATCATCTCTTAGTTTCCCTTCCAATTACAAGAATAAGAATAAGAAATTCCTCTGCTGTTATAGTGCTAGACAATTTACTTTGCAATAAAATTATTTTCTTACAGTAAAATTAATATAATGCATCTGAAATGACACGTATACTGATTAATTGCCCTGCAACTATTTAATGTAAGAAAGGACAAAAAAATGCATTGTAGTGAATAATTTCAGCCTTAATGAGACAAGTAAAGGCACTGCTGATGAGGAAATCTATTTGATATTATTTCTACTAGCTCCTCATGCCATGGAACCTGGGCACAATCCCTATTGCACTGACACATCCCAACAGGTCAAGGATGGAGGCATGCTCTCTTTCTTGTAGGTCAAGGAATTTGACTGGTGGCATCTAAGAGGAGGGCCTTCTCAGCTGCTGCCTCCGCCCTTTGGATCATCTTACCCCCAGAGTTGTGGTAAGTTCTCACTCTTCTGGTTTTATGGAAGAGTGTTAAGACTTGACTTTGTCAATTAGCAGCTCTAAGAACCCTGGGGATGGCTGTGGCTTGATGATACTTCCACTGCCTTGTTAACTTCTTAGCCTTCTGAATTTTTAACTTGGTTTTTCTTTTCCTTTAAGATTTAACTTGTTCTTAATTCTGTTTTTCAACTTGGCTTTTATTTATGTGTTTGTATGGTTTTCATCATGGTGTTGTAAACCACCCAAAATCACTTAGGTGAGATGGACAGTGAAGAAACTAATGAATTAATCACAGTTCTTTGAATGGTTATTTGGGAAGCAACTGTGTCTGGACCCTCAATCTGAAATTAATTATTTTATTTATTTTTATTTTATTTATTTATTTATTTTGTCAAGCAATTATAAGATAACAGGTATAAGTATAAACATAGTTGTGGATACATGAAATGGATACATATAAGAAAAATAAAAGAAATAAAAATGAAAAAGAAACAATAGGACAGGGACAGTAATCCTCACTGCGCTACTTAACAGTGGTGGAATTCAAAAAATTTTACTACCAGTTCTGTGGGCATCGTTTGGTGAGCGTGGCAGAGGAAGGATACTGTAAAATCTCCAGTCAGAGGTGGTATTTCCCAGTTCTCCAAACTACTCAAAATTTCCACTACCGGTTCTCCAGAACTGCTCAGAACCTGCTGAATACCACCTCTGCAGTACTAGAGATGATATTTAAGCAACCGCTAAAACTAGAGAGAGTCATCATGAGACAATTAACAGCCTTAGACAGTATTTGTCAGCCCTTTGAGAAAAGCCACATCAGGAAACAGCTACCATTAGAAAAACTGGCATAAACTCTCACTTAATATTTCAGGATATAATAAATGTTGAAAGCCTAACAAAGATTCACTGCCATACATCCAGGGGTGGGCTTCAAAAATTTAAAAAAGGGTTCTCTGCCCGGTTGCTGGGTGGGTGTGGCCATAGTGGGTGTGGCTTAATCAGCCTCTTGCACCACGGCAGGGGGGGGTTACCCTCCCTGGGCTCTAGAGACTTTGCTCGAGCCTCCAGGAGGGTGAAAATGGCCTCCCTGGGCTCCGAAGGCTCTCTGGAAGCTGGAAATGGGCCCATTTCCGGCCTTCCCAAACTTTTGGGAGGCCCATTTTTTGCCCTCCCTGAGCCTCCGCGTGTGCCCTGCACCTACCTGCATCCCAAACTGGCCATGTGGGGACTCTGGGAGGGGCAGGGTGGGATGGATGGGGTCAGCCAGGAGTGGGATTTGGGGGTTTTCTGAACTGTACAGAATCTTAGTTAGAGGATCTCCCAAACCCCTGCAAACTGGTAGTAGCCCACCCCCTGCATACATCCCATGCTAAATAATCAAGTCAGGGCAATTTTACATTTCTTTCTCATTCCTTCCTACCTTTCTGGTTGTAACTGGTATTAACAGACTGATCACCGAACACTTTCTTCAATTCTAACTATGAACTTCTCTACAAAAAAAGTACAGATAGTTCTCAACTTACAAGCACAATTGAACCCAAAATTTCCATTGCAAAATAGTTGTTAAGTGGATTTTGCCCCATTTTAATATTCTTGCCACAACTGTTAAATGAATCACTGCAGTTGTTAAATGAGTAGCATGGTTGTGAAGTGAATCTGGCTTTGCTTGTGAGGAGATCACAAAAGGTGATAACATGACCCTGGGACATTGCAACCGGCATCAGTACATGCCAGTTGCCAAGCTTCTGAATTTTGATCATGTGGCCATAAGGATACTGCAACAGTCATTAAGTGTGGAAAAGCAATCATAAATTACTTCTTTCAGAGCTGTTGTAAATCGAATGGTCACTAAATGAACAGCTGTAAGTTGAGGACTACTTGAAATGAATTTTTTGAATAGCAAAACACTTTATGAGGTTGGAATTCTCACAAAAATTCTCCAAAGAATGCCAAAAATATTGTTCTCATGTAAAATATAATGGCATCTCATGTTGTTAGACTGAAATCTTACAAGATTTGACTATGTCATGATGTTTCAATCACAACATTTAAAAAAAAATTGGGAAGAAGCACTTCAAAAGATAATTGATCCCTGAAGAAGACATAGCTTTTGTTATCCTTTCTAGATGCTTACTTTTATAAAAATGAAAACAAAAATGAAAGGTGATGCTTTGGCTTGCAAGACAGATAGTAGACCATTTTTTACTCAATATTGCTTCTCAAAGCTTGGAATCTAAAGCCAGAAATCAAAAAAAGACTGCATCTCACAGTTGTTTCAGCAGAAACAAGAAGGGCATCCAAACTATTTAGACAACAGTGTTGGTCTCACAACTGCAAACCCCATCATTTTGAATGTGTGTGTGACACTGATATACACACAAAAAGGGCAGGACTTGGATTGTGGTGCTCCATCTGCCATCTTGCTATGGACATAACTTATAACGATGACTGATGGTCAACAGTTATTGTAATAATTATTATTTTCACTTATTTTGTGGGAGAAAAAGAGATTAGGGTAATTTACTTGAACACGATTAACATAATTTTGTTAGCGAATAATTCCTATTAAGCAAAAGATTAAAGTGTCGCAACATTACTCATGTGGCAAAACTATTAAAGTTTCATAACACAAGAGGGCAGTATTGGAGAAAGAGTTAAATGGGATTCTTGGTGCATAGGCTTTAATTCCTCAAGTACAAGGCAACTAACTGAAGTGAGGAAAATGCAAGTTATACAAAGACCGCAGTGGTGGGTTTGTACAAATCCTGTTTATTTAGATGTGCAAAAAGTATGAATGAATTTCAGTGGGTCATTTGGCAAAATCATAGAGCTGGAAGGGCCATTTAAGCCATCAAATGCAATTTATTGCTCTGCAGGGGAATCCCAATTAAGCATCAGTAACAGGTGTAACCTCTGTCTGTTCATTATGTCATCAAAGGGACCCACTATCTCCAGGCATCATTAGATCCACCATAAAACTGCTCTCACTGTTGAGGAATCTTTTTTTTTCTCTTGAAACATGGCCTTGAATCCATGTTTCATGGCCTGTACTGTAATCTTCTCTTTTGAAAGCTAAACCTGACCTACTCCTTCAATTCCTTTTTAGTCCCCTTGTTAGAATTTCGCCGGCTATGCTGTCTTTTATGTGACTGTTGTCTAGGCAGCATCTCTTCATCCCATCTCCCAGGGTTTTCCCCACATGCCATTACACAAGCTGAGGTTGAACCCAAACATAAACAAGAATTGTTCTTTATCCAGAGATCATTCTGGATGAGAAGGCACTTATGCTGAAGAAGCAGATTCACAACTTCAGTATCCTTGTGAATTCATACTTACCGCTAAATTAACATTGAACTGCAAACATTGAACTGCAAACCAGGGCATACAAAACCTTCGCCAGACCAATTCTCAAATACAGCTCATTTTCCTGGAATCCACACTATATAATGGACATTAATACAATTGAGTGAGTCCAGAGGTCTTTCACGAGAAGAGTACTCCACTCCTCAGCTCACAATAGAATACCTTATGACACCAGGCTTGAAATATTGAACCTAGACAACTTAGAACTACGTCGCCTACAGTCTGACCTAAGCTTACTACACAAAATTGTTTGCTACAACATCCTACCTGTCAATGACTACTTCAGCTTCAACTGCAATAATACACGGGCAAACAATAGATACAAACTCAAAGTAAACTGCTCCAAACTCAATTGTAGAAAATACAACTGCAGCAACAGAGTGGTCAATGCCTGGAACTCACTACCTGACTCTGTTGTTACATCCTCAAACCCCCACAACTTTAACCTTAAACTACCATGGACCTCACTCCATTCCTAAGAGGTCTGTAAGGGGGGGGTGTATAAGTGCACCAGCGTACACTTATTTACTGTCCCTGTTCTTCTGTTCCTGTTTATTTATTTGTACTCATTTATTATGCGTATACCTATACCAGAGGTGGTATTCAGCAGGTTCTGACCAGTTCTGGAGAACTGGTAGCGGAAATTTTGAGTAGTTCAGAGAGCCGGCAAATACCACCTCTGACTGGAGATTTTATAGTATCCTTCCCCTGCCATGCCCACCAAGCCACGCCCACAGAACTGGTAGTAAAATAATTTGAATTCCACCACTGACCTATACCTATTTATACTTATATGTTTATATGTTATGTTCATACTTATACTTGTTTTCTCATACATGCTTGACAAACAAATAAAATAAAGAAATAAAATAGAGAAATACATTGCAAATAAAAGTCATATCTGTGGAAAGTTTGCCCATCTTCCACTGATGTTCCAGTTGCAGCCCTAATTGAAATCAGAGATCTGGTGAGGGTAACCACCTTCTCACCATCCTTAGTATCTACTGCAATTCACTCCACATTGGATTTCTTCTGAAAACTATTCAAGATGCAAGTAGTGCTACATTGTGATTTCCTATATGCTGACGGATGAAAGTCACTATTCCAGAGTTATGCTTAGTTATTCTGCTAGTTGCTGGAAGTCTGTGGGATACAATACAAAGTACTGTTTTTGACCTGTAAAACCATAAATGTAAAAACCATAAAACAATAAATAAATTGGCCGATGTGCTTGCAGGATTGGCTTTTCTTGGTAGAAATGATTCATCTAGCCTGCTTGAGTTGACTTCTAGGTATTGACTGATTCACTTGGTACAGATATGAATTGTACAGATTCCAGTTCACATGTCATGAAGTTGTTAGGTAAAGAAAGACTTGGCTTTTCTGCTATGACATTCTCTCTTTGGAGAACAGATCATTGGCAAATCTGGTTTCTTTTCATAATCGGTTTATTCTAAAAGACTTTTGGGAATGGATGATAGCTGGTGCTATCTTATGATGTCAAATGGCTAAAATGATAGCTATTGTTAATTTTACTTTTTTACAGAAATGCTTCTAATCTGTATTGTTTTTGGGTTTGTATTGTTGTAAGCTACTAAGAGTCTTTCTGATTCTGGTGGCATAAATAAGTGTCAAAATGAAACCCAAATAGATGGACCTTACTTCAGTTTTGATGACAAATTAGATTCCTTTATTAACAGGAGGGGTAGAATAGTTTTCACAGTGCTTACAGCTTTGTTCTTTACTACCATTGTGTTTGACTCTACATCTATCTAATATACTCTATGGCTTACATTCTCTGATAAGGTTGTGGGTTTCCAACATTTCATTTGCAGACCAGAGTCATGTCTTCTACTATTACACTGTCATCCTTGTAACTGGAGATGTCAAAAGCTGGAGGAAAATCATGTGATTTATCACTAAGAGTTTGAGAACTGACTTGGGAGGCATACATTGCATTATTGTAAACCTCGCCCCCTCCAATGTTCTATAAATACCAGAGTGACTTATATTGAAATATGATAAAAAAGCTAACCAATTCATACCAAGAACTTTCCATTAAAAAAGGAAAAGAACTAAAAAAAAAATTAACTTGACCAGTTTCCTAACTGTCTTATTCATTGTCGTCAATCTATTGGTTGACAGCACAGAGGATAATTACAGTAGACCTTTTTTTTACATCACCATGATTTTCATAGTAGAGTTTGGTTTTTAATGTTTAAGGCTATATCCTTTAGGGCATTAACTCATTTGAAAGATTATTGGGATGAATAATTAAACATGCATAACATATACTGTATATTAGTTTTTAACAGATCTTTAGTGAGGTATGTGTTAAATAGACCAATTTCTTTCAAACCGCTTTCCTGTTTTTCAAAGTAGCCCTAGATACTGCAATTATGGGTGTCTGTTTTATGATATTCATTTTAGGCAAAAGAGCTCAGCAGAAGTATGGCTACCATAAACTTTACATGTCTAACTTTCATTTCCAAGTAGTTTCAGCTTAAAGTGGGCCATCTTGGGGGTGGGGAGGAAAGAATGAGGGAGTCATTTCCTTTTTTGAAGTGTGTTGAACTCTTTCTTTAAATGGTCATCAGGGTTAGGAATAGGTGATAAACAAGTATAGTAAAAATACAGAAACAAATTAATAACAACATTTAGTAATAAATGTCCCACAAGAACTTTAGTAGGCTATAAAAGATCAGTAGGCAACACAATGAGTGACAAATCAATTTATATAATGGAGTATATACCTATATACATACATATATAAAATTATATAAAAGATAGAATCAGAAACCTACAACAGCAATCTAATCTGGATCTTATAAATAATCTGGGCCTTGTTTCTTACTCCTTTGTTGCATCTTATTTATTTATTTTTTATTTTATTTGAAACATTTATGTAGCCACTCATACTTTGAACTTTTATTAAAGCATCCCCTGAAAAGGTACAAACTATGCAATAGTGCAATAAAACAAAATAATGACATATAGTTTATGTAGCAACCATATCTTCAAATATAGCCTGGTCAGAGACAATGGTTGACCTTAAGGTTCTAGTGTGAAGGACATCCATAGAGAGTAGAATGTAGTGTTGGTGTAAACATCTGCCACCTCAAGAGGTACATCAGACTTTTCATTACGTATTGAATATGTGTGTTCAAAAAGCAGATGGAGCTAGGATCCATTGCAAAGAGAAAGGATGGAGAACCTCATGGGTTAAAATAGGAACTTGAAGTTCCTGCAAAGTTTGAAGCTCCTATTTGTGTTTTGAAACCCACCCCCACCCCCAGTCCGAACAAAATAAAACAAAGCAAGTTTTGTAAAAAGCCACAAACAAAATAAGGCCCGTAAAGTTGGTCCTCTACTACTCTGGGAAGTCTGAAAAATAAAGGCAGATTATGCATACCTGAGCTAGGCTAACCCAATTTTTCCTAAAAGCAAATCAAATCTCATTGCTGAGTTATTTGTTACCCAAGAGAGATACCATCCTGGCTTTGGTGTTTCTTGCCTCCTGCCACCTCTGTCCTAGAGATATGAATGAGATAGTAGAAAACTCAACATCTGATTGTTACAGATAATCATATCTGTTGATGAACTTAAGCAGCATGGCTCTTAATTGCAAAGGTTTTGTATAGAAGAGCAAAAGAAAGAAATGCCCCCCCTCCCGACCTCTCCTCATTAAAAAAATGATTTATCCATAGGACTGTAACTTTGGAACTTTGTTTATCATACATTTCAGAATGACATTAAGTATAGAGTTACCATGGAAACTGTACATATGGTAGGATGACAATGAATTAGCTTTGGGTTTTTTTGGGGGGGTTAATATTCTGATCCTGTGCATATTCTTCAGGAGAAAAGCAGGAGTTACTCCAAACAAACAGCATTAATGATTGCAACTATAATTTTTCCATTTCTATTAAGAAGAAAGCATTTTTAACTGCAGTCAACATATTAACACAATAATTTGTTTAAGTACACATCTGTGTGCATGCACACACATGTATACATATCCATACATGTATATATGCGTAAACATCATGTGTAAGAGTTGGGGGATTGCCTAAGGCTGTCATTTGTCCTACTCAACTTGCCTCCATTCACAGCTAGAACATGATCCCTCAGAACTTTGCCACCAAGGGTACAGCACTGAATCCCTGTCATAACAGAAAGAAAATTTGGAAGTCAAGTAGAAAAGCTAATCAGCTGATTGAGTGATTGATTGAAAATATCTAAAGAGCCTTTGCAGCTCCAGCAACAACATAAATCAGTATAACATAATACATTCCAGATCCAGTATGAAGGGAATGGATAAAATACTGTATAGATACCATATCTGGGCTGCAAAAATCCAGAGAGCCAATAGAAAGCAGCAAAAAGGTTAAAAAATTAAACCTACTGCTCCCATCAAGTGGTTCCTTGGATTTGGGCATCCTAGATATGATAACACTAAGTAAATAGGCCAACACTAAACTTTGTTTAAGAGAGTGTGCCTGATATCAAAAAGTTAAGCTGAATAAGTTTTGATAGGAAATTCTAAGACATAAGTGAATAGTCAAGAAAACATCCCAGAAAGTGGCAGGGACATGCAGTTGTGGCAGTCCCAGTTCTCATCACTAGGCAAATCCAATGTGGTTGCAGCATTCCGCAGACATGTGATTGCCATTTGAGACCTCCTGCTGGCTTCCCCAGTAACTTTGCTTGTCAGAAGCTGGTAGTCAAGGTTGCAAATAGCTATCTTGTGACTGCAGGATGTTGCAACATCGCAAGTGCAAGCCAGCTGCCAAGCATTGAATCACTATTTTGTGACTGCAGAAATATTGTGACAGCCGCAAGGATCTGTCATAGTCCTCCTTGTTCAATGCTGCTGTAACTTCAAACCATCACTGAACAAGTGCTTGTTCAATGAGGACTACTTGAAATGCCTACACTGTAATGTTCTATATACTGTAATGTTCCATATTCCATATACATACACACACATATACATACATATATTAACATGAAGCACAATGTGTCTTACTCTCCTCATCATCTGAGAACATCTAGGCTTCTGAACCCTGAAATATTGAATCAGGCTAAACAATTCATGCAGCATTCTTTGCAGGGATATAAAACTGTAAAACTGTTTTGTCAAGAACAGGATAATGGGAGTAAGAGCTATTTTGTCTGAAAAATAAGAGCAATCTGAACATAGACAAAAACTGTTCTCCCGAGCTTCATTAAAAACCTACATATACCTCTAAAACAGTACCAATTATGATGCCATTAATATTTCCCTTACACAATAGAAAATAAGACCTTATGCAGATGCTCCTCTCCACTGCAAGGGAATCATAGAAACATTGCTCACATCAGCAGTCATGAAGTAGGAACATTTCCAAAAGACAATGATGCGAGAGGTGTAATTATCACAAACACCATGTGGAGTTCTTTGCATTTTCTTCTTGATTTTCCTAATATGAGTCTGTGCGAGGTTAGCTTCCCACAACTAGTTATTCTCTTGTCAATTTAGGATGTGAACAATGGCTTTGTCCTCCATTAGTTCTTTTTTCTGCGTCCAAGATTGTCTTATAGACTCTCCACTGATACACAGTTATCACAACATCCCTGAGCTAATTCCTTTCGATCCATGAATCCTATCATTAAGAAGGAGGAAATCAAGAGTTGGTGCTTGAACACAATACAACTTTATAGAAAGGAGGAGGAGGATTGAAGTCACATATACTGCATTCCTAACCAACTTGCATCCTCTTAACATTACAGAAATAAATAGTAAAATAAACAAAAAAAATATGGATGTAAAAGTGAAGTCTGTCTGTGTGCAGGAATTTGCCAGGGAATGGGGGGGGGGGGGGGGGGCGGGATTGGCCAGTACCTACAAATATAACAAACATAATTATACTGATATAATTATACTTGCAAAATTCAAAATGACTCCTTCTAGCCTGGTATCTCAAGTATTTTGAATTCTTACATTTTTGAGGAGTTCTTAAATTCCCCATCAAGCATTAGAGTTGCATTCACAAAACATCAAGAGAATGTTATCTTGAATTTTCAATATTTTTCTACATTCCCTCATCCATTGTTTCCCCTAGCCAACAGTATTGTAAGATGGACTGAATTGAGAGACATTGATTGGCTCCAAAAAAAACCCACACAAAGCAACTGAAATTTATAATATAGATCTAAGAGATATCTCCCAACCTCATTTTTATCTTTTTTTAAAAAATCATTAAGGTTTGTTCACATTTGTAATATTTCGGCTGGTTACAAAACAATACATATTTTGAAAGATTGACTAGAACATGTAATCCTTTAATTCTTCTGCAAGCCACACACAATGGTGTGGCTTGCAGTGATACACAAGTAGTCTTGGTTTAGCGATTGCAATTGAAAATGGCAACTTGGTGATACACAAGTAGTCTTGGTTTAGCGATTGCAATTGAAAATGGCAACTTGGTTGTTAAGCAAAGAGGTCACTAAGTGGGGGAAAAAAACCACATGACTGCATCTGAACTTATAATTTTATTTCAACTTTCCTTTGTTTCCGGTGTCAGAAAGATATGACTTCAAACTGCTGGGAGCCCAAATGGCAGAAAGATTTCCTGGAACTCAACTCACAAGAGGTCAGGTAAAGGGATAAATCTTGTAGTCCTTTTTCCTCATCCCCCACCCTATGAAATGCTCAGCCCACCCCTGGGATAATTAGCAAGAAGAGAATTGATATTTATATTCTTTGGAGAGGGAGGGATTACAAGACAGTAAGCAGTCACACAATAGGGAATACATACTGAAAAGAATGTGCTAGAGCTGACTGTTTGCCTTAGGAGGCAAACAAAAGTCTTTAATGTGAAACTGATTAGGTCTTGTCAATTTCAGGCAACAGCTGTGAAGGCTAATTAAGGTCACAGAATTGAGCTTGTTAACTTGCAGTTAGCACATTTTAAGGAAGAGCTGTGCTAAGGAGAAAAGCAGTTCAGGAGGAGACAGCTTGTTTAGGCAATGGTCCTGTTTTGCAAGGGAGGGGGCAAAAAGAAAATGGGTCAAACACAGGACCACATGTACTAACTGACTGTAATGGTGAACATGTGACAAAAGGGGGTCTATGACAACTCACTGCAGCCAACTTGTTGCAGCCAACTCGCTGTGGCCAACTCGCCATAGAACAACTCATCATGGCCAACTCGCCATGGGACAACTCACTGCGGGACAAGAGTTAAACTACTATTGAAGAAATAGTGGAATAGAATCACTAAAGAAAGAATGCCAAATGAGGGATAAATTGAAATGTGAATGACAAAAATTAAAATAATTTCAAAAACAATGAAATTGAATTATTGAATTGTCCTGCAGCAACTTATCCCATGGTGAGTCCTGTGGCCATGGTGAATTGCCCCACAGTGAGTTGGCCATGGTGAATTGTCTGTGGCAAGTTGACCGTGGCCAATTGGTTGCAGCGAGTTGTCCAATTCCAGACCGAGAGACAGTGATGCTGCAAAGGTCATAAGGTCATTGAAAGCAAAATTACTTTTCCATCACCATCATAACTGAATGGTTGCTCAACAAGGTAATTGTTAAATGAGGACCACCTGTATTGGTTAAGCAGCTGGACTAGGACTGAGGAGACCCAACTTCAGCATAGAAGGGTATGCTGTCTTAGACCAACAATCCCTTTTATCACCCTGTTGTGGTGATAAAAAAAGAAAAACGATTCTCTAGTTAGCTGCCTTGAGCTATAGAGAATAGATGAGACTGACATCTAAGAAAATAAATGAAAAATGAAATGAAATAAGAGAAATTGCCTTTTTAATAGTAGTGGGATTTAACCAAAAAGAATTCCAACAATATGATACTGTGAAAAATTAACATCATTGCTGTTCAGGCGAATGGTAACTGGCCTTCCTTTTAGCCAGTTGACGAATATATTCTTGGAAGTTCTTGTAGCATGACATTTCGACTAATGATCAAAATTTGAATTAATGAACTGTCAGGAAAGATTGAATGTAAAATTCAAAACACAAGATGAAAGGGAAATGAAGTGATCCATGGAATTTATTGTTGTTGAAATTAGACTGTGGCTTCACAACATAGTAGACTGATATATCTTGTTAGCATATATTAATGAAATATGGGGACCTCAAACCATATGGTTTACCCAAGTGTATGTCTTTAAAATTTGTTGGTCAGAAAAGGTTCTATTAGACACCTGTTTTCTTGACATCCTAAATTAAAATTATTTCCTTCCTACAATAACTCCCTTTTTATGACCCTGTAATCCCTTCATTTGGGGTAAAGTTGGGGAAAAACTGAATGGAGCTGAGCGTTTACTGGCCAGATGCCCTTCCTGACGGCTACATGGAGTTCACAGCAGATATTTTCTCTTTGCACCCTGAGTGGGAAACATCTGATGCTACTCAGAATTAAACTATCAACCTTCCAAATGGGAGGCAAGCACTTTCACTGCTAGTCCACAATGCCACTCCTACTCTTCCTACAATGAGGAAAACAAATAGGACTAGATAATTATTAATATCTATTATTAACAATTATTAATTTATCATTTGCTTATTTGGAGGCTGAGCTCTTTTTTCTCTAATACTTGTTTGGTTTAGATGTTTATAGCTCGCAATTACTCAGTTCTTTTGATTGCATCCTAGACAAACTGCAATTTTGATGTTGGAAAAGATGAAAGTGTTTTGCCTAGTTTTGTATTTCTTTTTTTAATAAAGGGATTTATTTTATCTTGTTTGATTTGAGACTTGTGGCCACTTGCCCATTGAAGGACTTCTAGGTTTAGAAGGCAATTGAAATAATGAGCACAGTTGAGAAGTAGATGCCTTTTGTCCTGCACCAGTTTTCTTAATAGAAAAGGAGTAGCATAGTTTCATTCATAACTTTGAGAGGGTTGAGCAACTGAGACCAATTCATTTTCCAAGTCAGCTTGCCATATAATAGGAAGGCAATGGAAGACTTCCTTAGTGTGGGTAGGATGAAAGTGTAATACTCCATAAAAGGCCTCTCTGTGGATTTGCTGTTTATTTTTCTTCAGAAAGCTCTTTTATACTTCATCTAAAGAAGTCCATGGTTTCCATGTGAAACAGACAATAATATTATTGAGGAATGAACAATGAGCTGGACAAAAGTTGAGATGGTGGCCACAAATGGCAAATTATATGCATCCTTTACTATTGCCACTGCATATTTCAGTTTAACGGGGAAGAGTTTATTCAGTGAACTGTAAAGAAACTCTAGTAGAAGGAATTGTTCCAAATTATCCTTGTTGTCCTTGCTTAACAACCACTTGTTTGGTGACCATTCCAAGTTACAACAGACTGCTCCCAAAGTTACTTATGACCTGGCTCCAGAGTTCCAATGGTGTCACCCAGTCTTCATGGTCACATGACAGGAGCTTGGCAACCAGATCATTTTTATAGCCGGTTATAGTATTCTGCAGTCACAGGACTGCAATTTATGATGTCTTTGCCAATTTCTGCCCTTAAAAGGGTTTCTGACAAAAACCACCCATAGGAATGAATTGACTCATTGTATGACTGCTTTGTTTGCTTTAGGACTACCAGATTCACTTTACAAGATTGTAGAATCGGGTCGGTTGTGTGGGTGCCTTGACTAATGACTGCTATGACTTATGACATAAATTCTAGGCTCCATTATTGTTGTAAGTTATCTCCTTAGTTAGATACTATTTGTTTCCAGGAACTGTGGATGCTGTGCTTTTTTTTTTTTTTTCCAAAAGGCAATTGGATTTTGTTTTTCCTTGAAGATATTTTGTTTCTCATCGAAGAAGCTTCTTCAGTTGTGACTGAATGGTGGAGGATGGAAAGATTTATATTCCTTGCAGTCATATGGTCATTAGTGCTCTTTCTGACAGTTGTTGAGAACACTTAGAAGTTTATCTATGCCCTCAAAGTACCATTCAAGGAATATAAATCCTTGCATCTTCAACCATTCAGTCAGAATTGAAGAAGCTTCTTGGATAAGAAGTGAAATGTCTTCAAGCAAAACAAATAAAATCCAGTTGCCTTTTGAAAAAGCACTTTTGGACAACTATGAACTGAATGACTGAGAATGTCCATAGACATTTAGATAAGGGGAAGCTGTATTAGTCAAAGTAGCTTGGAATTTTGGAATTGTATTCTCTAACACACCAGGAGAACAATAGTTGGAGGAACATTTATCGAGTAGTATGTTTCATTAAAAGAGCCAGTTTGGTGTAGTGGTTAAAGGTACCAAGCTAGAAACCAGGAAGTTACTAGTTCTAGTCCCTCTCTTAGACATGAAACACAGCTGACTGTCTTTGGGTCAGTACTAGGAAGAAGACAATGGCAAACCACTTCCAAAAAGTGTTGTCAAGAAAACTGCAGGGACTAGTCCAGGCTATCTCCAAGAATTAAGACTAACACAAAGGACAGCCTCTCACCCAAAAGTCTAATTAAAGTGGTGCTTACTTTGGAGGAAACAATTATGGCATAGAACAGAGAGTCTCTTTGAATTATTTTCACTTAATGGGTAACTCGGAAGGCTGTCAGAGTTAGATAATATTTCAATGTGTGTTCAGTGACTCAAATGGAAGTACTTAACCTTCAGTGCTTAGACATATAAATACTTGTCACTATAACCGAAGGCAAGAGCTGCAAAAATGTGTAAGCTATGCTGACAAACATTCCCATTGTCTGCTTTATGATGTATATTTATCTTCCCTTCTGAGGAATGGTGGGCTTAACAGCATGTTGGGCTTGAGCATTAGCATAAAACAAGGCTGTGCAATTGGTCAAACAGTTACAGCAATCTGCAAATAGATGCAGAGAATGTATGCACAAAGATGGGGTGTCAAACTGGCAGTCCATGGGACAGATGTGTCACATGCAGTCCATGTCCACCTCAGTTCTGCAAAGTGGAAAAACGTTATGAAACGACATGTGACGGCAACACGATGTGGCAAGTTTCACACCCATGGTATAGATCCTAGCCTGATGGCTAAGTATTTAAAAATACTCTTTCTGAAGGCCATTGCATATACCTTTATGCACAAATTACATTGTTTGGGGCCTTCAGAGCATTTTCAGAACTAGCATTTGATTAAAGAAATCTTTTTCAAGTAATCATGCTTAATTTGCTTTCAAGGCACTATTGGCAGTATGAAACACCCTAAAGAGTCACCAATTGTAATTGCCTGATAGGAAGATTAGATTTTTCTCCAAGTAATTATCTCTGGATTGAGGAAATCCTCTTACATTTGTTAAAAAGAAGATACTGATGTGCAGAAATGCAAAGGGCTACCAAAGAATATGGATGGTTTTGAAAACTAAGCAAACATCACAGAGCCAAAATCGGTAGCCATTGTTGGAAGTTCTTCTTTTTTTGAGGATGCTTAAAAGCAGAACATCTCTAGGCCATTTCCACAGTTTGTTCTTTCTCTTTTATTTCCTTCTTCTCAGTGAAGCTTCTTTTTCACAAAGCTTTATCCTGACTTCCCCATTCCTCCTTGTTTGTTGCTCTTAAGAAAGATGGAGGAAGCTCTGCCATTCCATATTAATAATAATATGACAGTGGTTTTCCATTGCCATCTTCAGAATGTTTTTTCAATGTTTCGCTAGTCTGTGATCTGGGATATTTTTGTGATTACACTTCCATGCTATCACAGTGTTCAGTCTTGCTTAACTTTTTCAAAATTAAGCAAAGTTGACCAGCTGTTACCATTAATCTCTCTGCATTATTTGCATATTTGTAGTTATGGATAAATAAGGACGCAGTGGCTCAGTGGCTAAGCTGATGAGCTTGTTGATCAGAAAGATCGGCAGTTAGGTGGTTTGAATCCCTAGCACCGCATAACAGAGTGAGCTCCATTACTTGTCCCAGCTTCTGCCAACCTAGCAGTTCGAAAACATGTAAAAATGCAAGTAGAAAAATAGGGACCACTTTGGTGGGAAGGTAACAGCATTCCGTGTGCCTTCAGCATTTAGTCATGTCGGCCATATGACCATGGAGATGTCTTCGGACAGCGTTAGCTTTCTGGCTTTGTAACGGAGATGAGCACCGCCCCCTAGAGCCGGAAACCACCAGCATGTATGTGCAAGGGGAACCTTTACCTTTAGTTATGGATAACCCTGCATATATAATCATGCAAACGTGCATGATTCATATACAAAAGTGTTTCTTATGTTTGCAGAATTTAAATATTGTGAATTAAATCATACTATGAATTAAATCAGAACTATCTAAATCATGCTTTATATGCCAGGATCTGAATCGCAGACAATTCTTTTTTTTTCAAAAGCAGGCTAAAAACAGAAAATCCCTATTCTCTTACTTTATGATGATGATGCATAATTGATGCAATAAAATTGATGCATAATAGATGCAATAAAAACTGAGGAATTGTTTTCATTGCAAAGGCTAAAGTTCAAAACGTATCCCCTGAATAATAGAATACCCATAGGCCACCCATTTTCATTTCCCTTACTGTGGTGAGATGTGGTACATTGCAAATTAAATTACAAACTGTTTTTCATTTGTGCATGTAAATGATCATATAATTATTTTAACCTAATCTAAGTCCTATGTCATTTTTTGGGTAATATGTTAAATAGCATTTTTATGTTTTTTTGATATTCTACCTTGTATGTATATAAAGCAGTGGTGGGATTCAAATTTTTTTACTACTGGTTCTGTGGGCGTGGCTTGGTGGGTGTGGCAGAGGAAGGATACTGTAAATCTCCAGTCAGAGGTGGTATTTGCCGGTTTTCCGAACTACTCAAAAATTCCACTACCGGTTCTCCAGAACTGGTCAGGACCTGCTGAATACCACCTCTGATATAAAGAGAATACTGTTCTATGTCAAACAAAGCAAAGCAAAGCAAAGCAAAACAAAACAACAAAACATTTCTTAGGAAATCCAACTTTGCCCTCGTACTCTAAAAGTGTAAGAAGAATAACAAAAAATAATCCCACAAATAATTCGTGTTAGGCTACCTTGAATTCGTGATGCAATAGAAAGGAAGAAACCCAAACACATTTCATATTGAAGTTCTCTGAGCTTATATCCGGGTGGCAGACATTTTATTTCCCCACTAGATAATACTGGAGTTGAGTGCTGGAGTTGGGATGAAATGAGCACTGTTGGTTAGCTATTCTCTCTCCTACCTGCTATCTTATCTATTTTGCATATATTTGAGAGCAAATATTTTTGATGGATTATATGTTTGTTTTTATTGTGACTGCCGAAATCCAGATGTGGTTTGGTTACTAGGCTGATATGAAGATAGTATATTGGAGATTAGTAGTTGTTGGAGATTATAGATTGCTGGGTGATGAGAGGATGTTGTTGGGTGCTGAACTAAGAAGCTAATGTTGAATCCTTATTTATGTCTTTCAATACATCTATAGATATGAATAGAATTCTGTACTCCTGTTAATCACTGCTTGGACTGAGTGCCATACATGAATTGTCTTGCAGTTTTCAATCTGGCCCGTTTTACTTTTTCCACTGTTTCCCAGTTAAGCAATACTTGAGGGCTGTCTGTGCAGAGGGACATTAGTACAGTGCAAATAATCCCAAAATACAAGTCTTCATAAATACACAAAAGTAATCTAGGGATACTAAACAGGGAGAAGATACAGTTTAACAACTGTCAGAGATTAGCACTGCTGCAAACAGATGGGCCTGAAATTTAGCCAAATCCACAACTGTAGAGAGGCCAGCTATGCCAGCAATTATTTGCATTGTCACTAGTGAGCAAGACTTGAGTTGGATGATCGCTGGGCCATCCCCGTAATTCTTATTCAGCTGCAAGCAACTAAAAAGGAGCAATAATTCTGAAACCTGTCTGTGTAAGTGATGTTCATATAAACACCATTAGAATGAACTGTGCACATTCAGTTATGATTGTCATGAATACTTTTCTATGCAAGAACAGGTAGTTCAAATGCCACTGAATATAATTACTCTTATCTTTGGTACTGGATTTCAAACAGCCTGAACTACGGGCAGGATTGCAGCCGTATTGTATTCCCCCTCCTTCATTATAACTGGTTGAGCAAAAAGGTTATATTTTGCTCCAAGTCACATAACCTGTTAAGCTCATTATCTGCTAACAAATTTGCAGTCCTCTTCCCATCTCCAGTAAAGGCTCTCAACCTCATTACCACAGGGCAATGTCAGGAAACATCACATCAAACCATTTAAGAAATGCTACTGGTGTCTGTTTTAATTTGTACAAAAGGGATGATTGTACTTTATATTTTCATATTAAAAAATAATAATGCACCACAGATAAATTTACACATTGAGAAACTAATATGCCTAATTTGGGTATTTGGTGGTGCAGAAAAAAATAATGCCATTAATTGAATACTGTATTTTTTTTTTAAATTAATCTCTAAGAAACAAATGATGATACACAAAGCAGCCCAGGAAAACAAATAATTCCAATTGTTTTTGGAAGTCATACATGAAATCACAGCATTATTGGCAAAGCTCTATTGCAGGAATAATGAAGGCTTTGCAAAAGATGAAAGCAAAAAGCAGTGCAATTAGCATTTGCTTTTGCTAAGGTCTGATAATTGCATTCTTTATCATGAATAATATTTTAGTCAAAGGAATATTTACCGAAAATAAATATAATCAATCAGCATTTTAGTTCTATGTGCACCAAGGTAAGACAACAAAAAATACAGCATTACCTATTACACTGGGAACCTCTGTTATTTTTCATAATGGTACAACGACCAAGAAAAATGATACTGGGTAAACTCAAGCCATCATCTCTCTTCCAATAGCTGCCAGCAAATACACATGTCATTATTGATGAACAACAGTGAACTATCCATAGACATGGAACTGAATGTTTAACTGACTTCCTAGCTATTAACTCTTGCCTGAAAGAACTATGTTTCAAGTATATATTTGAGAGCAAGGACAATTAGATTTTTTTAAAAGGTTACCACTGTCAATCCATGTCATGATTTCCATCATATATAAAGTCATGACACTGAGCAGCACCGGGTAACCTCTTTAAAACCTTTCTTCCAATGTTCAAGGACTTCAAGAGGCAAGGTCAGCAATGTAATGAAATTACCTCAGAGGGTATAAAGGTGTGTATTGGGGAGGGGCAGTGATGGCAGGGGAGGTTGGCTTTGTCTACCACATTTGTTCTGAAAAGTATCTGCTTTGGCACAACATTTAGTAGCTATCATGAGCTGCATCATATAGAACCTCCCACAGAATTAGTCTTCTTAATTGGAGGTCTTTAATTTGGTATCTGGAAATAGAAGTGCAGCAACTGTATAATATATCATATATTTTATATTTACTAGCAGTTAGTGCAGTTAGTGGAGGAGGAATGAATCAGTGGTATGACAAGCTTTGTAATATCCATTCTTGGACTGAAGCTAAAAAGCCCTTTATACATGTACATTTTCACATTGGGAAAATTAAGTATTGGCTCAGCCATAATCAATTAGGCGCTAGGAACACTCAGGTGTGAAAAATGTTGCAGTAATGAGATGTGAAAGTGCTAACTGCAAGAATGCTAACTAGGACAAGGAGGAACTGACAATTAGCAATAGAAACCCAAGGCTTTAATAGACCAGCTAGAGAGGAATGAAGCTACTTTTGATATACTTTCTCTGACTCTTTGTTCTAACTTAAGAATGGCACTGCATCCATTTGCTATTCCACTTTAAAGCCATGCACATTAACTTGATAACCTGATCAATGAATCACAATCAAATTAACTCTATAAATAGGGTTGGATAACCTGCCCTATTTAGACTTGCTTTTGCCTCCAGCACCAACTAATAACCCAATTTATGTTTCATTGATGATGCACTGGCCTCGAGTTTAAAGAAATTCAAACAGTTCTTTTGGCTTTTGTATGCTGCTTTCATGTATATATGGAAACACCTGTATCTGTCCAGTTAGAGTAGTGTTTTTCAAACTTGGCCTCTTTAAGATATACAGACTTTAATTACCATGTGATGGATGGGGAATTCTGGAAGTTGATGTGCATACATCTAAAAATGGACAAGTTTGAAAAACATTGATTTAGACCATGCTCCATTTTTAATTTTTCACATGTAAAGTTTATTTCTTACTGGTTCTTTTTTGTCACTTTCCTTAGTATGAAATCAGTATGCATTTTTGGCAGTGATTCCTCAAACTAATTTTATGCACTTTATATGTGTGGTATAAAATATGTTCCAGGTCATCTGCCTTAATTGGCTTTTAATTAGTTTTTGTCTGTTCATTGTATTTTTATGTTCTTGTTCACCACTCAAAGCATATTAGTTAAGATGGGTGATCATCTATTTCTTAAATAAACACTGTAAATAAAATAGAACATGCCAATTATGTAAATTTGTATGATTTAATGATGGATCTAGCCAGCCATTCTAGTCAGCCATCTCTGACTAGAGCAGCACAGAAATTACAGTATCAACTTGAAACTCCAAGTCAGTTAAAATACAAATAACTCAAGAAAAGGAAGCATTTATGCTGTGCAAACAAAAGATGTTGGAAACTGCTCTAGCAATACTTATAAGTACAGTTAAGTACTAAGTGGGCTACATAAATACACATCCATTACTCTAAGTACAGGTCTCCTAATAAAAATATTGAAGACCTCAAAGAATCAAGACTTAATCTTATATAATTTTCCTGCATATTTGAGGATAACCATTTTTCTATTCTATCATAAGCAGCATTGACCTATGAGCCAAGATCAATCAAGCAAAACATTTTTATTAAATTTATTGCTAACCTTCCATTGGAGTATTACCATCTGGTCGATTTGCAAAGACCACATCCACGTATTCCAGCTGCAGTCTCTGGAGAGAGGCTTTTAATCCTAGAAATGAAACAGGAGATCATTAGAGCCAAACACATGACAAGAAATTTAATAGCTCAGAAGCATCATCCATCTAAGTCTTCCCCAAAGATAGAGCGGGAAATAGGTAAAATTATATTGTCTATTAAAAAGAACCAAAACAAGAGAAGAATGTCTCTCTTTTTGCATGGCTTTATTCTGTCTGTTTATTACAAGGAAAACTGGATTGAAGAATGCAAGCATTTGCCAGTCAACCCCTTAAAGTACATCCTCAAGAGGCAAGGTTTAGAAATACATCCTGTTTTTTAAATTACACTAGCTAACAGGAAGCTCTGTTTTTTTTAACATATTGGAACTCTTCAATAAGTTGCCAGATTTTATTCTGTAGCAGGAGTGTCAAACTCGTGTACCACGTATCATGACTTTCCCTTCCTTTGCTACACCGGGGGAGGGTGTGGCCAGTGTGTGAAACATCTGGCCTGGGGACCGCGAGTTTGACACCCCTGTTCTATAGGGTTCAAACCCTCAACTGGAAATTGAATTCATGGATCTTTACTCTTTGTATGACTATATACAGTGCATTAACTTTAGCAGCTATCCAGGTGCTGGCACTCAACAGTTGCAGTAAAGAACATCTAATCAAGTTCATGCCGCAGTGATGTGGCATAGTCTTGGTTTAGGATTTATTTATTTGCATATCCCCAATCCCCAAAGTATCTTTCCACACAGTTAGAAGAAATTTCAATTTTCTCCAAATTGAATACCCAAAATAGAAGAATAAATTAGAATTACATATTAATTACAATGATTTCATAATAAACATATAACTTCAATGTGGTGCATCAAAAGAAAATAGGTATCAAGATAGGATCTTCAAACTACCTTCTTCAAACTGGCTAGAATTGGGAATGATGGGAACTGCAGCCTAACCATCTAGACCTGATTGGCATTATCTTTCTTTTCTTATGATGATAGTAAGACACAAAGAAGTGTCTTGGATACTCCTCTTAATATATGGAAAGTTTAATCTTAGCATGTGAGAAAGCAGTTCCTGATTATCTCATGTGAGTGCCACAGATTTATTTGGCTGGTTTACGTGCTCAGTTTATATACTGCATTTTCTCCAGAAGCTCAAGAAGGCTTACATGGAAATATTCTTTCTTTATAGTAGGTGTGGCTGAGTTAGATATTGGTTCAAAATTATCTGACGAAGTTCCATAGCTAATGGTGAACTTAAACCTGAATCCAACAATGTAATCACTACACTACATAGGATCTCTAGAACGGTTTACTACTTTGCATAGAAAAAGAAATGTGCTACAGCGCAGTTTTAGAAAATGTGGAGGCAGAGGCAACTCAAAACTTTCTGAATTCCAGGGGAAAAGTGCATCTTCAAAACTGCTTTAAACTTTCATTTAAATTTATTTCTTAGCCCTGGACCTTCATTTGGATTACTGTACAAAAATAATGTTACTGATTGTTGTAGCATTTCACTAAGTATAAAATATAAAGCATTATTATATACAGAATATGAATGGTGTGGTCTTGTTTTGTTTAGTTGCCCACAAACTAACCCGAATCCTTGAAGCGGGCAGCCTATAAACACTTGTATAAATAAATAAGCACATTACCTTCAATAATGTGTTTCCTTGAAAGTCCTCTTTCTGTTTCAGCTCTGCAAAAAATGTACACATTATTTTCATATGTTTGATTAGTATGGAAAGCTATTTGTTTAAAACAATACCAAATATTTTACTAATAATAAAGCCCTTGCATAAAGTATACTACCATACATATTGACAAGCAACTGTGGCATATGGTTTTTAGTGGCCTGTCTGACTGTTGTTCTGCTGCTGTGAGTCATTAAATGAAACTGGAGAAAGAGAAAACAGCTCAGTTTTGCCCCTTGAGGGGCAACTGTGCTGACACAATGGCTGATGAACTGATCAGGCTGTTGTGAGGAGTTACAGAGATAGCAATGCCATTGATCTAGCCTGGCATATAGGCATTGGGGACTAGAGCCCTGGGAAGACAGCCACTTCCTTGGTTGATAAGAGGTATGCTACTGGTTTGACCAAAACTGGAAAGAAAGAAGGGAGGAGAGAAGAATAGGAAAAAAAGAAAGAGGGAGTATTAGGTATGTTTTTGCCCCCTTATTTCTAAAAATAATAAAGGCAGGAATGCCTATGAGGTTCTTAGTCATCTGGGTCATGGCTGCTCCAAAATGTTTTCAAAAAGGCAACAGGACTTTTTTAAAATTTTGCTTGAAGATGTTTCACTTTTCATCCAAGAAACTTCTTCAGTTTCTGAAGAAGCTTCTTGGATAAGAAGTGAAATGTTTTCAAGAATTTTTTTTAAGTCCTGTTGTCTTTTTGAAAGTATTTTTGGGCCAACAAAGATAGGAAATGGATGGATGGATGAATGAATAGAAAAACTGGAAAGTAAAGTTATATGAGTGTGCAGTGCAGTTGTCATTTTCTGGTCAGAAAAGGAGAATAAAGATCTACAGCTGACTTCCCTGGAAGAAGGGAAATGAAGACCCAGAGAGCAGACATCTTTATGCCAGTCCCAAGATGGGAAAGAGGAATTTCTCAGTCATTGGCAAAACCTTGATCCTGGCGGAAGGACTGAACAGAAGAAGAATCTGAGAGAGGTTCTTCCAATAGAAGAGAACCAAAAGTTTTCTCTTCCGTAAACAGAGAAGCAGCAGGCATTCAGCTGAGCAGATCCAGGAGCAAGTTCATGCCATGCTGAGCACATTACAATTAAGTCCAGCCTGTTCCTTTCTTTTCAACATGCCCAGAAACAGAGGAAAGAGATGGAGAGAAAAGGACAGAAAGCAGGAGAGCTAGCGGGGGAGGGGGAATGATAGTCTGCGGGTGAAAATGTGATACCAGAGGAACACTAGGACTGAGTTGTATATACCTGTTGTAAATGCTTGTTGTAAGTAGTTTAACTATAAATAATAAAACATAAAAATCTCCACTATCTTGTTTTTCTGTGTCAAATGCCACCCATGCATAGCAAAATACACCTCCATTTCAAAAGAAACCTGTCACAATTTCACTTCTCAATAAAACATTATTGTGCCATCTTTCTTCTTATTTCAAAGAATAATCAATTTGGTTTTGACCTTCAACTATTACTTGTCAGCAACTAATAGTATCTGGTGAGTACTTGGCTCAGAAGCTACTTAGGGTTGCACAAGGTTTATATTTAATCCATAGATTACAAGGTTTAGGCTAAAATTGGGAAGTTTGGGGAAAAAACCACATCCTGGCAAGCTGCATCCATATTATTCTCAAGAGAACTACATGAACATATTCATGGAGTTTCCTGGAGTCAAGCTGGATTTGAAGGAGACTTTTATCTATATATTTTTAAAACATAAGATAAGCTGAAATTTAATAGGTATCAAAGTTAGCCAGATGCCCTATTAAAGTTAATCAGTAGGCATAGAAACGGATCTTTGAGATGAATGATTCATTCAAAATTCTTTGGAAAAGAACAATTCACTATGGATTTTAGAGGTTTTTAAAAAGTCAGACAATTTAAACTTCCATTTCATTTGGAATATATAGCAAAGACATCTAAAACAAACCCCTCAAATTATTAACATTCTAGTAACAAACAGATGCTTATTTACATTAATATATAGTGTGACATTAATTTAAGATATTTTTTGATTCAAGAAACAATAACATTTGCAAATTATAAGGCTTTCAAATACAATCAAATCCCATCGAACTCTGTAAAAAAGTTCTGTGTAGCCATCATTTGTAATCATTTTCTACTTTGGCATTGACCCAATAAAAGAAATGAAAATAAGGCCTTGTCACCCAGAAAGTTGGTAATCTAGGATTGTAGACAAGGTGTCAGAAAGTTAAAGCCAAGGTTGGTGCCTTTATTTATTCAAAAAAGAAAAGAAAAAGATTATAGTATCTTAACTGCTCTCTGAAGATAGTACAGTAAGAACAGATAACAAAACAAACAAACAAACAAAACTGAAGTGGATCAATTCCTATTTTGTCTCTGAATCTTCTTCAACAAGAGGACATACATTCCAACAGCAGATTATAAATGGAAGGATGAAAGAGCCAGATTTAATACTGAGATTAAAAAAAACATATTTTACACCTCTAAAACCATATGAATTGCTATCAGATCTGGTGTAGTGCCAGTTGACTAGGGAAGGCAAATGCTGTTTTAATGTTCAGAAAGAGGAAAAAGGATACTATTGACTGTCAGTTTAACATATAACTGAGAAGATTGTACACTGACATCTGGGAAAGTTCTCAAGCATTTCATAAAATTAAACATCTTGCAAACAACATAAGATAATGGTTAGACACTGTTATGAAATTGAAAAGAACATATCCGAACCTAACAGACAATCTCATTTTTTTATTAGTTAACTTCCTTAGTAGATTAAGGGGTTGCTTTAGGTGTAATATAGTTTGATTTCAGCAAAGCATTTGACAAAATAGCCAATCATAAGATGAGCAAATTAAATAACATGACCTAAATAGCATTCCAATTAAGTGGATTCAAAATAGTAACTCATTTATTCTCATTAAACTGCAGAGACAAATGGAGGAAGGGAAGATTACAAGGATTAGTTCTAGATCCTCTCTTATATTTTTAATAATGATTTGAAGAGATGAAATAGATACCAAATTCATAGGTAAGACAAAAATTGCACAAGGTACCTCGTATAAAATTAATAAAATAAAAGTAAAATAAATATTAATAGGTTAAAGCAAATTTTCTTGAATCTTGTGTTTCTACTATCCCCTCACATGATAAACAAAATGATGTGATTTTCCCATGAGTATAATGAATTATTGTATTTCATTGTGGTTACGGTCAGACAGGAAATAAATATGTCACTTAATAATTATTTTTAATTTACACAACACGGAAGTTCTCAAATATGATGTCAACTCTAAAATGAAGCTGGCTGAAGCCATTTTTGTCCTACCTCACAGTTGTCACACAGCCTCCTGGGAAGGGAGGGGGAAGTAGATAGCCCAGCATACAGTCAAAATAAAAATATTTCCTGTGGGAACCAAGGTCATCGTAACAGATGGCTGGTGAAGGAGGAGAGGAGCCTGCCAACTATATTCATTGGATAATGTGACTGATGACACTGGGGAGGGGGAAGTTTTATTCTTTTAATTAGGTGAAAACCACGGGAACTTTCAGAGTTGGTTTTCACCGGCTGCGCTGATATGATGTATCCAATAAACATTTACTTTGTGGAATCTACCTGCCTCGGAATTCTGCTTTCAATTGGTACATTACTCGAAACGCTGACAATAGGAAGCAAAAATAAAGGCCAAAGTTGAAGTGTTTAAACTGCTCATGCATAGAATTGATTTGGAAAAAAATGGGAATTAGATGTTACAAAGACAAACCCTGCTATCTGCCAAATACAGCTCAGATCATCTTTTGATATTCGGAGTATATCCTATTAATAGCAGCAGATAATAGGAGCATAATCATAAGTGTATGTACCTGACAGATGAACTCTCCTTTCCATATTTCCTTGAATTAGCTTGGAAAGCAAGGACATGTGTGATGCCACACTCTTTAAGTGGCTCATCAGCACACTGTTTATCTCACAATGAATGTAACAGTGTGTCCTAAAGAGATTTTCTTAATGAAAAGCAAACAAAAAACAAAAAACACTACAAACAAGAAAAGAATAGTATAGAATACATGAATAAAAACTTGGTCATAGGACTTGTGAAAAAGGTCTAGGAACAGTAACTGACTGCACACTGAATATGAATCAATATTGTGGTATGGCTGTAAAAAGGGTAAATGCTATTTTATGCTGTTGATTTAATATCAACAGATCCAAAGCATGAAAATTAATAGTTCTACTTAATTCTGTGTTGATAGGACGCGATGGCTCAGTGGCTAAAACACTGAGCTTGTCAATCAGAAAGGTCAGCAGTTCGGAAGTTTGAATCCCTAGCATCACGTAACGGAGTGAGCTCCCATTACTTGTCCCAGCTTCTGCCAACCTAGCAGTTCGAAAGCATGTAAAAATGCAGGTAAAAAAATAGGGACCACTTTGGTGAGAAGGTAATAGCGTTCTGTGCACCTTCAGCATTTAGTCATGCCGGGCACAGGACCATGGAGACGTCTTCTGACAGTGCCGGCTCTTCAGCTTTGTAACAGAGATGAGCTCCGGCCCCTAGAGCCAGAAACGACTAACATGTATGTGTGAGGGGAACCTTTATCTTTACCTGATTCTGTGTTGATCCAGCTACTGTGTTTCAGAAAAACTGAAATAGGAGCAAAAAATAATCAGGGGCTGGAAAGTTTTTTTGATGAAATATTAAAACGGCTGGACATGTTAACTTTTAGAAGGGAGAACTACAGACAATAAGTCATTCTTCAAACACCTCAAGGACTATCACAGAGAAAGTCAGGGACTGGCTTAATTATTTCAGAATGCAGAATGTGGAGTAACAGATTCAAGGTCCAGGAAGGAGATTTTAGTTGACTGATGGGAAAAAGTCCTAATAAGTGCCACAGAAAGTAGAACCAAGACAGGACATGAGACAGCCATTTGTCTTGGATGCTTTAATTTCAGGGGATATGAAGCCAAGATGGTGGGCATCACAGGGGATCTTACACACACAGGACATACACAAAACAGGCAGAGCTTCTATCACAGGGTGGTAGCTGCTTTGTCTGTTGTGATTGCACACTGCAGAATTGATAAAACTCAAATGACTCCATTCAAGTTCTGGGATCCTGATCTTCTTTCTCCTAAGTAGAGTTTAGAGCAACAATATTGCTCTTAGTACATTTTAATTATTTTTCATGTGTTGAAGAAGTGTGACAGGGATATCATCCTTGTCTAAAATCCCTGACTACAAATTCTGACATCATGCAATAAAAATGGGTGTAGGGCAGGATTCAAATCTAAAGGTAAAAAAAAAAAAAGATTTCCAGGGTTGGTAATTTTCAGCTGATATTGGGACATTTTGCTCTTTTTTTGTTTCATCTTTTTTATTTGCCATGTTGTGTAATTGCATTGCTCATTAAAACACTGAGAAATGAAATCTTTTAAAAATGTTTGACATCTTGATGGAAAAAATGAAGGCCAAAATAAAAAGAACAGATGGAGGAAAGATCCTAGTCATTCAGGAAGCTAACTGGGTCTTGTGGATAATAAAATGCTCCTGAATACTTGTGTCTGAGTATATGTGTATTTGTGTGCATGTACACAGTGCAAAAGAGACAATCCATTTAGAAAGTTTCTACATATGAAGAGTACATATTGGAGTTGGGGCTTGTTTGGGATCCGAGGGGAATCCTCTCACTTCTTCCTACTTCCTGCAGCTCAAGACCTCATAGAAGAAGTTAAGGGTGAGGAAAGCTACATGTTCTGTCTGCTCTTCTTTCTTCTATCCAAAAAGAAACAATGCTGCTGAAAAAAAGAGAAAAGTTTGAAGCAGCTCCAGCCCAAAATGAAAAGAAGGAACAGCATCTCCATTTCCTCCACTCTCTTCTGTTCCCAACCTGCATCTGGCTAAACAAAAATGATTATTCTGTCTGGAGCTTAGGGTGGAATCCACAATTTTTTTCCTCTTTCATGGGAGGAATGGGTGCTGAGGAAGAGGAGAATAAGCATAACAAATGGGAGATGGGTTTCTTCTGAAATATATCTTAATGAATGTCAAAGGGTTCAAATAAACTTTGAGAGCAGCTATTTGAGGAGGCATTGGGAGGAAAAAAGCACATTGATTGATCTCATTCCTGAGATGAACCTCAGCATCTAACTCTTTTCACACATACCCTAGCTAGGGGCATATATATTTGATATATAGTTCAGCTAACTAGGCTGAAGATTTTCTTCTGATGAAGCAACTGTCTATATAGCAGCTGCCAATATAGCTTTGAGCAGAACTGACACGCCAATCATCTTTGAAATCTTTCTTTTCAACTCTCCAATTTACTCTTGAAGTGGTATTGCTGGCAATTCCACTTCAACAATGAGGGAAGGTTCTGAAACCTCCAATCTGAAGAAATCGAGTCATCATGAAATCAAAATCACAGGCAATCCAGATGGAACATAGAGAAGAAAAACAATGAAACTGAGGAACAGAATTAATATAATGCCGGTTATAAATATTTAACTACATAAATCTGTTTCATGGTGTTCAGTTTCACCCGGTGATGAAAGTTTCATGGATAATTTGAGGGACTCTTTCAATTTGTTCACTGGGGTCCCAGTTTAGTAGAGTAACACATAATGAAGAATATCTGTAGCTAAATACTTAAAGAACAACAACATAAGTAAAATTATTTAGAAGATTTTGTGACTTAACAGAAACCCTGTGTTTTTCTAACTTTCTGTACTCATACAGGAGAAAAGATGAAAATAAGTTCTCTACATTTTTCCTGTGGAAAACAAGCTAAAGGGAAGAACTTAGGAGGCATTTTCTAGTCAGAGAAAAAAAGGAAGGAAGGAAGGAGGGAGGGAGGGAGGGAGGAAGGAACTAAGATGAAATTCCTTGCTTGATTTCTCTACTCCTAATGTCTCTACTGCTCAATAGGATAAAAGATGCAAAGAATCAATGTTTCTGCATTGCATGCCTAATAAGCAAATCAGTGGTGGGATTAAATTTTTTTACTACCTGTCTATGGGTATAGCTTGGTGGGCATGGCAGGGGAAGGATATTGCAAAATCCCCATTCCCTCCCCACTCAAGGGGAAGGTTGCTACAACATCCCCATTCCCTCCCCAGCCAAGTAACCTGCTTTTCAGCTCTGTTCTCCTGTGCAAGGCAACATAAGAAGACCCAGCTGATCAGTTGGGACTCAAGAGGCAGAGAATAGGTGGGGGCAGGGCTAGTCGAAGGTGGTATTTGCCGGTTCTCTGAATTACTCAAAATTTCCACTACCGGTTCTCCAGATCTGGTCAGAACCTGCTGAATACCACCTCTGAAGCAAACCAATTCTTTAACTCATCAAATTCTCCCAGAAATTCTATTCTGATCTCCCCAATAGACTCCATATTCAATCCAAGCTCAACCCTTTGCATTTCTAAAAAGCATGCCTTTTTTGTTGCAGTATCTGCCTTTTGGAATCCATCAAACCACCCACCACCCATCCTAAAATTAGATTGGCCCTGATCCTGCCAGCTTTCTGGAAAGCTTTGAAGGTTGGGATTGGATTGATCGCTGCAGCCCATCAGATTCTTTGCAGAAGATTGTCTTCTTGCTGTAGTTGTCCTAACAGGTATTTAATTTGCATTATGGCTTTAAGTGATGTTAACTCAAGTTACTGTATGGAGATGGATGGTCATATAAATTGAATTAATAATAAAAATAACTTGATTAAACCAAAACCTGATAAACTCATAAAAGTCATACAGTACTGAAGCTCTCAGTTGTCTATAGCTCATGGTGTCTTTCCAACAAAATAGGCATTCTTTTAGGATGCACTGTTTAGTTTTTGACTACATGAAATATTTTTTAAAAGCAAAAGCTATTCAACTTTGAATAATTTAATCTCTAAATTCTAAAGCTGATTTTGGCACTATGAAGATAACTTTAACCAATGAAAACTGGATGTCAGTTCTATGAGAGAGGAAAAAATTCTTTCCTGTTTCATCTATCCCTATGTAAGGGAAGAAAGAGGGCAAGTGAGAAAATGAGTGTACATGAGAGCAAGCTGGGCTCAATTCTAATGAAAGAAAATGGTCTTGATTTGGTCTTGCTGCAGGAAATGATTTGAGCTTATGCCCATGGGTGAACCAGATATTTTTAACTCTCTTACATTTAATAAAATGCTTTCATTTCTGCAAAAGTTATTATTCACATCTATCCTGTTCCCAACTGATAATAAGTATTACATGGATAAGAATTCTGTTCCCCAAAGATCTTAAAGTTGAAATTATGCAACTAAGAAACAGCAGAGGAAGACATGTGATTATCATTTAATGTCCAGAATGTCTAAGATAATACATAAAAAAGAAGATACTGTACTTGCAAAATGCTGCCTGTTTCTTATAAGTCTGCGTCACTTTAGCTAGTGTTTTTTTAACAGTCTCTCAAGTTGCTTTCAGCATTGACACTGACATTTTATTGGTGCCACTTTAGACACTCCTGGGATACTGGGAAGAAGCTGGGAAACAAGAATCACTTGGTTTCATAAAAAAATATATTTATCGCTAGTAGAGTAATAGAATCTCAAACGCCTACCAAAGTCAATCTGCCACACATCTGCTACCTAGTGTGATTTAAGGCAGAGTAACTCTGAATCTACTATTCATGCTTTTCCCTTTCACAGGACTCAAGAATTTGTTCTGTAATGGTCTGGTTTCTCCCTGTAATTTCTGCTGTATTTCCAAGGACTTATTAGGCCATCCTCCCACTGCTTCATCTCAGATTCATTCTTCTGCTCCATCATGAAATACATGGAAAGAGATGACACCCCTTCCAGTCTATATAGATGACCAGCCCTCTCCCTTTCCCTTCCAATGCCATTCCCCACAGCCATTTTGAAGCTGCCAGGGCTTGAAGAAGCTAGTAGAAGAAGAGGTGGGAGAGATAATCCTGTTAAACTGCAGCATCTATTGGCACATCTGAAAAGCAGGTGGTAGGTCATGTAGTGAAGTAAGAGAGATCATGCTCCATCACACAGCTCTTCAGTATCAGTCAACTGATTTTTCAGGCTACTTTGAAACATGGCTTTAATGTTCTTTTGAGACATTAAACTCCTGTTCAGACTCCTTCTGAAGACAGATTTACTGCTCTTCCAGAAGAATGTGCTTGAAAGTAGCCCAATGAACAAATGGCAAGGGACCTGGAACATATTATTATATGTGGTGGATATGCGTAGAAGCTAAAAGATATTGAACAAAAATACATATGTGGTTGGAAAAGATGATACAGCAACATGTTGATTTAAAACCTAAAATATTTCTGTTGGGGATTATACCTGAAAATTATAGTAAAGAGAATGTATATTTAATTATTCATGTACTAACTGCAGCTAGAATTGTATTTGCACAAAATTAGAAAACTGAAGAGATTCCGACTGAAGAGAGTGTGATTAGAAAAATATTAAACTGTGCAGAAACGAATAGGTTAACACTAGCAATTCAAGAGAAGGAATAAACTGAATATTATATGATATAGGATTTATTTTATCAATGGTTGGAAAACAAATGTGGAAGTTAGAAATTAAAGAAGACTAGCATAAAATAGTAAACATGTGGAAAGAATTAAAAATGTTAAGATGGGGAATGTTATAAGAATTAGATATATGGTGCAGATTAGTATTAAGTAAGAACAGAGTATTAAAGTTAAGCAATAATAATAATAATAAATATTTATTTATATACCGCTCCTCTCCCGAAGGACTCAGAGCAGTGCACAGCCTTACAATTAAAACAATAAATATGTGAAAAGTTAAAACTAAATTAAACTAAAGGCCCTGGATGAAAACAATTAAAACCCCTCCCTAAAACCCTAAAATTTAATATAAAAATTAAAACACCCAAATTTAAAATCAGCCCAAGCCGGCCTGGTCAAAAAGCCAGGTTTTCAAGGCACACCTGAAGGTCCCCAGGTCCGTGGCTATACGTAACTCCGGAGGCAACCTATTCCAGAGGGCAGACGCCCCCACAGAGAAGGCCCTATTCCAGCCGGCACATAGATGCCGACAAGACCCTCAGGAGACCCTCCCTGTGGGAGCACACCGGATGGTGAGAGGAAAATGGCAGAATGCGGTCTTGTAAATATCCTGGTCCGATGCCATGGAGCGCTTTAAAAGTTAACACTAAATTCTTAAAGCGCACCCGAGAGGCCACTGGCAACCAATGCAGCTCGCACAGGAGGGGCGTCACATGAGAGAACCTTGACGCCCCCATAACCACCCACGCGGCTGCATTCTGTACCAGTTGAAGCCTCCGAATGCTCCCATTCGGGAGCCCCATGTAGAGGGTGTTACAGTAGTCCAGTCGGGAGGTGACCAGGGCATGAGTGACCGTGCATAAGACATCCCGATCCAGAAAGGGCTGCATCTGGCGGATCAGGAGAACCTGATGAAACACCCCCCTGTAGACGGCCATAATGTGGTCTTCCAAAGACAGCCGTACATCCAGGAGGACACCCAGTTTGCAAGCCCTCTATGAAGGGGGCAAAATCTCACCCCCAATAGCCAGCGATGGAACTACCTGACTATATCAGGACGCCGGAAACCACAGCCACTCAGTCTTGGAAGGGTTGAGTCGGAGCCTGTCCCCGCCCATCCAGTTCCGCACGGCCTCCAGACAACGGGACATGACCTCCATGGCATCCTTGGGGTGGAGATGTACAGCTGAATATCATCAGCGTACAGATGATACCTCATCCCAAAGCCACGGATGAGCTTCACATAAATGTTGAACAGGAGAGGAGAGAGGATCGACCCCTGAGGCACCCCACAATCGAGGGGCCTAGAGGTGGATCTCTCCCCCCCGCCAACACAAATTGCAGACGGTCGGAGAGGAAGGAGGTGAACCACCGCAACACAGTGCCCCCAACCCCCCCAACCACCGCAATAGGATACTATGGTTGATAGTATCAAAAGCCGCTGATATGTCTAATAAGACCAGGACAGAGGAATAACCCCTGTCACGGGCCCTCCAGAGATCATCAACCAACGCGACTAATGCCGTTTCAGTAGTATGTCTGGGCCTGAAGCCCGATTGGAAGGGATCCAGGTACGTATCTTCATCCAGGTACTGGGGAAGCTGACCTGCCACCACACTCTCAATAACCTTCACCACGAAGGGAAGGTTGGAGACAGGACGATAGTTGTTCAAGAGAGTTGAGTCCAGGGAGGGCTTCTTAAGGAGGGGTCGCACCACTGCCGTTTTCAAGGCAGTGGGCAGCGAGCCCTCCATCAAAGAGGCGTCACCTCTCTGGTGGTAGAGACCAGCCAGGTGGGGCAAGGGTCCAGTAAACATGTGGTGGCATTCAGCCGCCCCAGCAACCTGTCTATACCCTCGGCGGTCACAGGGTTGAACTCGTCCCAGAAAACCGTCTCAAGACTTGCTGCGGTCACCTCCCCCGGGACCTCCCAGCTAGAGTCCAACCCGGCCCGAATCTGAGCGATTTTATCTTGCAGAAATCGTGAAAACTCCTCCGCCCTTCTCTGCAATGAATATGTATAAACTATAATGGTTATTGCACAAGAGATTTATACCCAGATGACACATTGTTCAAATTAAAAATGGAGTCTTTGTATAAATAAAATAAAAAATTATATATACATATATTTTAAAAAAGAACAAATGGTAAGGGTTTGGAACAGGTGCTTATTGCAGTAGGAGAGCTTCTTCCTAATTCCTGTTAGGACCATTCCCCAGTGAATCTGTCAGATGTGAAGGCTAATTTTAACCACTGGTTTGGGGTTCTTCTGAAAGATCATACAACAACTGACAGGCAAGTGAGATTTTTTACTAACATTTAGTTTTAGACTTCAGTCAGAGGTCCACTGAAGCAAGGGAAAGGGAACGGCCCTTGCTCACTTCATACTTCTATGCTACTGCTAATCTAAAGATCAAGTTGGAGACTTGGTGAGTTCATGAAACATTCACACTTTCGTACAGCCCCAAAAAGAATAAGCCTGAAGGACAATGTGCAGAGAGTAAGGGCAAGGGAGGATGCTTGCATCAGCCTAAAGCTTCAAAAGTAACTTTGAATAATAGATGAGTAAAGTAGTAAAGTTTCCATGGCTTGTTGCTTGTTTAAGGGTTAAAAAGACTATCTTGGGTGGCGAGCAACCAAAAATAATATATTAAGTTGCCTCAGATAGGCACAGGATGAGATAAAAGCAACCGTATGTGAACAAAAGGATGTTAGGACAATAGGACATATTTAGCTATGGTTAGGTACAAATGGGGAAATACTCCATGTTTCATTGTGATATTTCTGTGTTCAAGAGAAGTATCCTTTTTGTCAGTATTTCAACATTTCTGGGACTCTGGACAGAGTCAGGTTTATGGTTTGAATTTAAAACTGCACACTGTGTGCTAAATATACAATTCAGTGCCATGTTTGATTCACATATTTCAATCTTCAAATGAAATATTACATTGCTAAATATGTTGCATTTGTGTTACCTTTTGAAAATAGACATGATACCAGATTGTGAAATTTAAATTTCAAAGTTTTAGTTTTAAGTCATACTTGATACCAGAAACAAGAAACTGGAGAAAGCATGGCATCTCTCTAATTACTTGAGCACATCCAATAACCAACATCTGACATCTTCTCCAAACACATTAACTGAGAAAATAACCAGTTTTAAAATCAAAAGATATACCTGTTTGTTTGGGGTTTTTTTGGGGGGGGAGGGGGGGGAGGAGAAGAAGCTAAATTAGTGCCTTCACCAACCAATATGTAATAAGTTGTACCATGTCATGTTGATATTTAGGATATAAGCATGTATTATATAAATACACACACAAAGCTAGAAAACTTCATTATTTCCATAGCAAAGGAAACCATAGTATTCAATACTTACTTTCCACCCCAGTAGAGTTTTGTTGTAATGACCAGACTTGATCTCCTAAACAAACAAAGCAAATTAAATTTCAATTTTGTTCAAAACAGATTCCTTAAGAAATACCAATGTCGTCCATGTTTTTCCAAATGCAGTCTCACCTCCTACATTGCCAATTTAAGCTATGTCTCTAAACAGAAAGTCATCTGAAAGACTTAGTGCAATTGCTAACATTATGACCTCTACATGTTAAAGATGTAGAGTTGTGATTGAATGCTCAGTCTAATTCTTTTCTTAAGAAAACATCCATAGGATGAGAAATTTGCGAAACAGAGATAGCTTATCATCATGACAAATATCTAAAATACATGCTGAAGCAGCCACGGAATGTTCCCATTTATCATTGACAATGAATTTGTGTAGCACTTGGCAATGCCCCTGGAACCTCAGAATAAAACAACACTGTAGTAATATAATGGTACAATATAATATACATAATTGTTTCCTTTTTTAATTGCTCTATTTTTTTTCTTTTTATGTTCAATGTTATTTAAAAGTAGTGCTATTAGTGATAGCAGGAAGTAGTAAGAAACAGCAGCAGCTGTAGCTAAAATTTCGTATGATTCGCTCATGAGATCTCTCAAGATCTTGGAAGTAAAACCATCTGAACCTCAGAAAATATAGTAATTCAGCCATTTGCTTGTATCAGGCACCTGAAAACGTTTTTTATCTATATTATGTACTTTGGCTTTCTTTCCTTCAAAAAGAGAGTGAGAAATTTCTTCCATTCTTCATCATTTCCCTGAATTGTCATATGACTGACTATTCAGACTGTGATCTCTCTAAAAAGTACACAACATGTTGGACTTTTTAAAGTTTAAAAAAGTGAAAGAGATTAAATGAATTCCATTCCCATCTTTCTTTCAATCTGGCAAGTGTTTCTACTCTGCACAAATTGGCAGCAGAGAGAAACAGATTTTTGATGGCCTGTATCTCCCCACCTGTATAGACAAGCACTATGGGGAGGATATATGTTGGCACTGCATTTTCAAACAGTTGAACCACAATGAAGTCAATGGGCTTTAAAAAGGTAAAACTGAAGGGTACCATTCTTTTACATTCTGCTTGCACAAAGGGGAAGCAAATTCTGACAGGTACCTACATCAATGTCCCTCAGGAAAAGGGAGAGAATCGGTTTAGCCCTTAAACATACTGCAAAGGCAAAGACTGAAAAAATTGTAACATTACTGTAGATAAAGTCATAAAACATTATCATGTGACTACATTGCTGTTTATTTTTCTAGAACGCCCAGACCCATGCTTTAAATCAGGACAATCTCAATGAAATTTGGATGTATAAACCTAAACAGAAACTTGGAAAAGCTAAGTGGAACATATCTTTTATAGTTATTTAAAGATATCTTCAAAACTTTGCCTAGCTCCATAAGAGCAAGCTATTGGAAGTATTCCAGCTTCTTAAGCAAACCATCAATAGAGCAGTTGGTAGAAGTTGGTCTCTATGGTCTCCTACAGAAATAGGAAGCTACAGAATTAGCTGGGTAATAAGCTTGGATGTGAGATCAGGTCTGAAAAGCCTTAGAAGCACAAGCTGGCAGAACTCTCTGAGTCTGAATTATTCTCCATTCTACAGTTAACACAAATAGCATATAAACAACAAAACATCCTACCTCCAGCCTTTCTTTTTGATAATGTTTCCCAAAATAATTTCAGCCCTATAAAAATAAAATTACAGATCATAAATATTTTCAAAATTCATTTGTCAAGCTATCTATGTCATCCATATTTTTCATTATTCACAATATTTGAACAGGTGCCACTTCTTTTGGGGGAGCTGTATTGGTTGCCAATTTATTTCCAGGTGCAATTAAAGAAATTTATTTCCAGATGCAATTAAAGCCCTACATGTCTTGGGGTGAGGCTGTTTGAAGGACCACTTCTCCCTAGTTACCTCTATCCGAGTAGGACGTGACGCCCATCTATTAAAAAAATACACTTGGTGAGATCAAGAAAATGGGTACTCTCTATAGTGGCTCCCTCCTTGTGGAAGATCATTCCCCCAGAGATAAAATTGACACCACCCCCACCTTGTTACTTTTCTGAAAGACCCTCTAAATATAGTTCTGTTGCAGACCTTGGGTTGATACCAAGCTGATCAAGTAACTTGTTTGATTGGATTTGTCACTACTATGGGAGGAGGGGTGGGTTTTTAATTTTGGCTTTTTATTGCCATATATTGCCCATAGTCACATTGTGTGAGTTTGGAACCTATATAAATTTGTTTAATAAATATAAATAAACATACAGTAAATGCATATTTAATAATTTGTCACTTCATACAAAGAAAGTTTGAACCGATAATCCCTTCCCACACTTTTTCAAAAATCTAATTAATAATTTTGGTTTTGGAACTGGGCAGAAATGAAATAAACACTTAGTTGTACATGCAATACAGAAGTGTTTCATCAATTATAACTTCCTTGTTCTGTTAAGTTCACCAAGATATTTTGTTATGGTTTGATGTTTTTCAGTTTGGAGATTTGGAAGGAACAGAACATTTGATTGCTGACTTGTATAAAAGGAGAAATGAAGAGGCTGCAAGAAAGGAGAAATGATTGATACACATCTCAGCTTATGGCAGAGAAGCAATATAAATATTAAGATCTATGGGAACCAATGTTTTATTTTCTCTCTATTTAACTGAATCATTTTGCCCAAATGTTGCAGCAGAGTTTGTGTCCATGGAGAGCAAAATGTCACAATTTTACTCAGAAAGTAATCACCAAATCATCTGGCCACAAAGGCAAACCAGTCCGTGGTGCCTTGAATCATAACTGCAGAGTATGGGATATTTTCTGTTGTGCTCAAAATGTCTTGTGAAATGTCAGCAGTTTCCCCACCAGAAATTAGACTTCCAATATTCTTTTACCTCCATTTTAAAGTTCAAAGTTTTTTGTTTTTGGCTTTAATGGAGATGTTGAGACCAGAGATTAAAATCTAGAGGAACCCAGGTTTAGAGTCAGTATTATATACTTGCTGCATTTGAAATCCCTAAATAAATTCAGAACGCACAGAGAATTGTAGAGGTAAGATGTACGGAGATCCTGACAACTGAGATAAATTCAGATGAACAGAACAAGAAATATATTAAATGGACAGGCTATGTCTCTGTGTATACGTTTTGTCTGTGTGTATGTAAAGAAACGGATGAAAATGGGGTAGGCATATGGACAGAATTCCCCAAGGCCACTGAGCTATTGCAGAAAACTCCTTTCCTTTATGATGATGTCAACCAAGAGAAAAGCTGTACATGAGTTTGGCCTGGTTGAGATTCTTTCTTTCTGTTTCCTGGATTCTGCCTGCTACCATAGTCCAGCTTTGGCAGTCATCTGTGTGCAGGCCTGGAGGGAATTTACAAAGAAATGACTATTTTTTGAGATATTTTGTGAAACAATTTGGCTCAGGCAGTTTCCACTACCGTATTAGCAGAAAGGAATTACTGTAATCCTACTAAATTGGATGAGGTGAATCTCCTATCCCTCTCATATAAATGAAACAAATCCCTGGTTTTCCTGTCAGAAGAACAGCTATAAGAGTACATATACATAAATTTATATACACAACTGTATGTGAAATAGAAGCATGTTCAAAAATGAACAATGAAAGTCACAGCACAGAGTTTGGGTTTAATTAGTGTAAGGAATAATATATAGGACATGATTTAAGGCAGATCCCCATCAACCTAGTACTTTTCAGATGGTTTGGATTTCAGCTCACATAATCCTTAGCTAGTATAACTAGATATTATGGCAGTTTTATAAGACTAGGGAGATGACCATGTGCCATTTTTAGATTGCCTGGAATTACTTATTAAATGGAACTGGCAGGTTGAGAAGGATAAGTTGAGGGTGAAATTCTGGACTACATTGACCTGCTACTGAAGCTGGTAGGATTTCTCCTGTAATATTTGCTATGATGCAAAATTCAACCGTATCACATGAAATAGAGACAAGAAGTCATCACTAATTTTAACAAACACATTTCTTCTAGCTGACATTATTTCTCTCTTTTTAGTCCAAGAACATAGGAAACTGTCTTATACTAAACACAGGTAGTCCTCAATTTACAACCATTTATTTAGCAGCTGTTCAAAATTACAATGGCATGGAGAAAAGTGACTTACAACCACTTATGACTATCACAATATCCCCCAGTCATGTGATCAAAATTTGGATGCTTGGCCACTGGCATGTATTCACATCAGTTGCAGCATCCCAAGGTCAGTCGCCATTTGTGACCTTCCCAACTGGCTTCTAATAAGCAAAGCCAATGAGAAAAGCCAAATTTGTGTAACAACAGCTTTGGTTAGCAATGGAAATGGAAATTATGGTTCCAACTGTGGTCATAAGTTGAGGGCTACCTATAATTCTATTCATTCATCCATCTAACCCAATATGACTGATACTGGTAAACAGCAGATCCCCATGTTTTCAAACAGGTGTTTTCCAAGTCCTACATAGAGAGGTCTGGATTAAATGTGGGATTAAAAAAATTAATTAAAGTTCAGCCACTGATCTATATGGTGCCTATTTACAAAGCCATAATATTCAATTAAGAAATAAGATCTACCTATGATGGAAGAATAAAAATAAAATAAAAAGAATAAAAATCAGAACACCAAATACAAGTTGGGCGGAAATGATCTCGTAGACAACCCTCACTCTGTCAAGGACCTAGGAGTACTTATCTCAAACTATCTAAGCCCCAGAGCTCACTGTAACAGCATTGCCAAAAAGGCATTAAGAGTTGTTAACCTTATTTTGCGAAGCTTCTTCTCCAGTAACATTGACTTGCTAACTAGGGCATACAAAACCTTTGCCAGACCAATTCTTGAATACAGCTTGTCTGCCTGGAACCCACTTAAAATGCTGTTTCATTTTAATGTATATTAAAATGCTGTTTCATTTTAATGTATATTAAAATGCTGTTTTATTTTGATGTATATTAAAATGCTGTTTCATTTTAATGTATATCAAACATTAACATGATTGAACAGGTTCAGAGGTATTTCTCGAGAAGAGTTCTCCACTCCTCTACTCACAAAAGTATTCCCTATTCCTCCAGGCTTGAAATTTTGGGCTTGGACAATCTGGAACTGTGCTGCCTATGGTCCGATCTAAGCATAGTTCACAAAATTGTCTGCTATAATACTTTGCCCATCAATGACTTCTTCAGCTTCAATCACAATAATACACGGGCAAACAACCGATACAAACTCAAGGTAAACCGCGTTGCAAACTCGATTGCAGAAAATACGACTTCAGCAACAGAGTGGTCAACACCTGGAATGTTCTACCCAACTGTTGTTACAGCCTCAAACCCTCACAGCTTCAATCTCAAACTGTCTACCATGGACCTCATCCCATTCCTAAGTGGTCCTTAAAGGGGGTGTGCATAAGCGCACCAGCATGCCTACTGTTCCTCTTTTACTGTCCCCATTTATCTGTATTTACTTCCCTCGTTCTTGTTTATGTTTATACTTATACTTGTTATCTTCTACATGTTTGACAAACAAACAAATAAATAAAAATAAATAAAATAAATGGAAGAATAGAAGCATAGATACGTACTTTCCAGCTGCATATACCTCTGCTGTGTCAAAGAGATTCACGCCACTTTCATATGCAATGGTCATTAGATGTTCAGCCACCTTTGGGAAATAGAGACATTAAATTAATCTTAGAAATATAAAACTCTCTGTCCTCAATCTTGCAAATTTTGTAGGAATGACTCATTATAAAATAGTTTCAGAGTTTAATGCCAAACCTAGCTTAATTTTTAAATCATGGACGATGGACCAAATTTAGGATGCAGGAAAGTAGATTGCCATTATTTCTTACCAACACTCACATTTTTGAAACTGGAATCTTTGTTTACACCAATTCCAAGTAGTTAAGTACATTAGTTTCCTAACTCAAGCTTGAAACTGCTTGCAGTCATCTTCAACACTTAGGCTTTATGTGATATCCAGTGTACATTGCAATGAACAGTAATAGTAATAGTTAACAATTAACTATTTATCAAATCAGCTTTCTTATGATACACAGAACTTTTCAATTGTGAAAATGTATGCTACAATATGTTCATTAGCATGATAGAAATCATTAAAATCAAAATGAGTTGATTTAACCTACGTACTATAAATGGGTATAACATAACTTAAAGCAGTATTGATATAAATTATAGGGGTCATCAGAAGTAGGAAACCAATGTGTTCTATAATGTGATAGTGATTGATCATGTATCTAAGAATAGTCATGGTTGAGAGTCAGGATACCCTAATTCGCATTTCATTCTCTCAATAGCTTTGATATCATGGCTTCAGAGATGTGTACAATGCACAGAACAGCTAATTTTAGATGGCCCATGTCGGGATCAAAAAAAAATGTACACTATATTTTATCTGGAAATGACCCAGCAATATTGGTCTAAACTTGGGTATGGCAGGTTTCAAGAGCTGGGCAGCAGGAAAGCAAGCAAAGCCACTGGAAAGGAAGACTCTGCGAAGATAAGGGAGGAGTGAGCCAGATAGTCTGTGCTTGAATTCAAGGATGGTAATTAAGAGGAATAAGGGACGCGGTGATTCAGTGGCTAAGATGTTGACCTTGTCGATCAGAAAGGTCAGCAGTTCAAAACCCTAGCACTGCATAACCGAGTGAGCCCCTGTTACTTGTCCAGCTTCTACCAACCTAGCAGTTCGAAAGCATGTAAAAATGTAAGTAGAAAAATAGGGACCACTTTGGTGGGAAGGTAACAGCGTTCCGTGCACCTTTGGCATTTAGTCATGCCTGCCACATGACCATAAAGACGTCTTCGGATAGCACTGGCTCTTTGGCTTTGTAACGGAGATGAGCACTGCCCCCTAGAGCTGGAAACTACTAGCAAATATCTGTGAGTGGAACCTTTACCTTTACCTTAGTTAAGAGGAGGTAATGGAAAGGCTGTATGTAGGCCATTAAGAAGACAAGGAGCAAGGGGAGATATACCAGTTAACTAGCCATGTAAGATACCTCTAGATTTTTAGTTGACCAAAACCCAGATCAAACCTGCTCATTTTTAAAGCATATTCTTGCTATGAGTTCCATGCTACTGTCTTTGGAGACCAAATGTGTCAAATTTGAACTAGGCTGCAATATTACCATAGATGAAATAGTATATATTCAATTAAGAGAAATAAGGTTTTTGTTGTTATGATCATGTTTTGCCGTATTTCAGTTTATTCAGACTTCTGTTACATGGCTTTCAATTTTAATGAAAATGTTAAAGTTATGTATTTATTTCTAAATTACTCAAGTTTGGTTTTCTAGGTTGTCATTAAATGACACATCACTCACCTCATCCGAAACTTGCCCTCCAAAAGTCACCCAAGTCCCTAGAGAGAAAAGAAGATTTATTAACATTTAGGACATTATTTTCATAAATCAAAATATATGATAATTAAGAAATTGTTCTTTATAGGATCTCCTAATGTTTGATCTATTGAGGATCCATTATCTTATGAGAAAGTATTTCAATGATATTGAATTTTAACCATTGTACTAGCTGACCAGCTCCTGCTCCCTAAATAGCTTCAACTAACGTAGGGATTCCTTTCTTTTGAACAGAAGACGAATGAAAATGCCTTGGGATTATGTGGATGTTTCCATACCAGTAGCATGGATAGCTCCGGGATCAAAGCCAGATTTGATAAGCCTCATCTGTGTTTGGGAGCTGAGTTAATTTATTTCTAATTATTCTTTGGTTTCTTATAAACAGTAGTAAATTTGGCATTTTTCTTTGATGTGCTCCAATTTGGCCTTCACTGTAAATGGTTCTTTTCCAAGAAGAACTCTTGTCACAATCTGGTTTATGAACTCAAACAAATTATTACTCTTCCTTTTTCCCCAATTCCCCAATTCATTCCTGCAACTTTTCTTTCTTTGTATATATTGGAACAGATTTTTTTTCCCCTTTCCCAATCCATCGATTAATTAAGGAGATAGTATTTCCTTACTCATCAGAGACACCATGGAATGTGAACAGAAACGTCCAAATGCCATTTTATTTGGTCTCGAAGATACCAATGAATCAGATGACATTACCAAAGTTCGTGATATCATAAGCAACACAAATACAACAAACATCTCTCCTGAGGATATCATTGAAATAACCAGAGATGGCCCTGAGTTCAAATACAATGATGGCTCTGTGGCCCCAAGATTTTGTACAGTTGTATGCAAAAATGAGTCCAGCAAACGCATATTCATTCATACAATAAATACCATTGCAAAAACCAATCCCAATCACAAAAAACTTCGCTCAAGACCAGACTATCCATACTGCAAAGAATCCGCTCCATGAACTCCACGCTGAACTCAAAAACCGTCTAGACAATGGAGAAAAGGACCTATACATTGACTACAGAGCTGATTGCATCAAAAGAAAGTCACACAACCCACAACTCCACATCCAACCCCACCCCATCCAATCCATCATCACTCAAAACTAGGCATGCACGCCCCAAACTACCTCTATCCCAACTACAACTGGTCTTAAATGCAAGCTACTCAATGCAAGAAGCCTTGTAATAAAATACCTGAATTTCTCCTCTTACTAAGTACGGCTAAATTCAACATCATATTTGTCTGTGAAACATGGCTCAACGCATCTCTCCCTGACTCCATTACCACAGTAAGAGACTATCATGTTTACCAATCAGATCGTGAAATCCATAGAGGAGGTGGTGTTGCTATCTTCTATAAAAAGTCCCTACATCTAAAAAGCATCCAAGTTACCCAGGAGCTTGCTATTCCTGAGACCATCATCTGTGAACTGTCCTTAAATATCACATTTCAGTTCTTACTATGTTACAGAGCCCCTGATTATGACATCGAACATGCAAACAAGCTAAATACACTACTAACATGGGCAGCATCCTGCCCACACACTTTCATCTTTCTTGATGACTTCAATCTACCTCATATTAACTGGACCCTTAACGAATGTACAACTCTTTTACACACATGCAATCTTCTACAATGCAGTAACAAATCTGGGACTAGAACAACTAGTAACCAACAACACTAGACTTAACAACTGCCTTGATCTCATCTTCTACAATAGTTTGAATTCAATTTACGGAATAAAATTAAAGAACTCTTTTCCAATAGTGACCACAACATGATTGACTTTTGTCTCAACATACGTCCACACAAAAATCATCAAAATGATGGAATCCCCAATTATAACTTCAAAAAAGGCAACTATGATCTTATAAACAATGATTTCTCATCCCTTGATTGGCAATTTCTATTCTCTGGATGCAATACTATAGAAGACCATTACAATATATTTTTACTTGAAGTCAAAAGAGTCATCAAACTACATATACCATTAACAACTCCCAAAACCAGAAAAAAACAAATTACCCAAAACAATAAGGAAGCTTCAATCCAAAAAGAAATCACTTTGGCAGAAAAACAAATCTGATCATGTTGCCAACTTCAAAAGCCGATACAAAAATTTATGCCACCAGATAAAAACTGAATGCACCAATTATCCCATTAAACAAGAAGAAAACCTTCTACGCACAAATTCCACCCGTGCTTTCTACAATTTTATAAACAACAAACTAAAAGACTCAAGGTCCATCCCACCCCTGAAAGGATCTAATGGTAAAGACTGCAATGACGACACTATTAAAGCCAACCTCTTTAACACATTCTTTGGCTCAGTATTTGTAAACAGCAATGGATCGTGCCCAGTATTTCCTAGTCGAACCACAGACAACTACAATGATCTAATACATATCCATTTTAAGAAGACAATGTTGAAAAAGCACTACGCAATCTAAAACCATCTCTATCTATTGGACTGGATGGAATATGTGCCTACTTCTTTAAAAAGCTATCCACTGCCATAGCAGGACCTCTAAGCATAATCTTTGAAAAATCTTTCAGGACCAGCTCCTTGCCAAAACTATGGTCACAAGCCACAGTCATCCCCATCTTCAAAAAGGGAGACCCCAGCCTAGTTGAAAATTACAGACCAATTTCTTTATGCTGAGTCATCTGTAAAGTCATGGAATCAATTATTAACCAATCCATCATCCCTCATTTAGAAATAAACAACCTACTCTCTAATAAACAATTTGGTTTTAGGAAAAAACTATCATGTAATCTGTAACTCTTACATTGCAAAAACATATGGACTACACAACTCGATCAAGGCAAAGCAATAGATGCAATCTACATAGACTTCTGCAAAGCCTTTGATTCAGTGGTACATGACAAACTACTCCTAAAACTAAAGTCTTATGGTATCTCTGGACACTTGCATAACTGGATAGAAGCATTCCTGTCAAATAGACAACAAATGGTCAAAATTGGGAGACTCCTATCAAATTGTCTACCTGTCAACAGTGGTGTCCCCCAAGGCAGTGTTCTAGGACCAACTCTTTTCATACTCTACATAAATGACCTCTGTGATCATATCAAGAGCAACTGCATTCTCTTCGCTGATGATGTAAAGCTATTCAACACCACAGAAAATACCGCTACCCTTCAAAAAGACCTTGACTATGTATCAGAATGGTCAAACAAATGGCAACTTCAGATCTCAACAAATAAATGCTCTGTCCTACATATTGGCAAAAAAAATCAGAAAATAAAATACAGGCTGAATAGTCAAGACCTTGTTGATGACCCAAACTCTGTAAAGGATCTTGGAGTACTCATCTCAAATGACCTAAGTGCTAGAGCCCACTGTAACTACATAGCCAAAAAGACGCTAAGAGTTGTTAACCTAATCTTACGTAGCTTTTTCTCTGGTAATATTACACTAATAACTAGAGCATACAAAACATTTGCTAGACCAATATTCGAATACAGCTCATCAGTCTGGAACCCACATTACGTATCTGATATTAACACAGTTGAGAAAGTCCAGAAATATTTTACAAGAAGAGTTCTTCACTCCTCTACTTGTTGCAGAATACCTTATGCTACCAGACTTGAAATTCTAGACCTAGAAAACCTTGAACTATGCTGCCTTCAGTCCGATCTAAGTATAGTATATTTAAAATCATACATTGCAATGTCCTACCTGTCAATGAATACTTCAGCTTCAACCATAACAACACAAGAGCAAACAATAGATACAAACTCAAGGTCAATTGCACCAAACTTGATTGCAGGAAATACGACTTCAGCAACAGAGTGGTCAATGTCTGGAATACTCTACCTGACTCTGTGGTTTCTTCCCCAAACCCCAAAAATTTTAGCCTTAGACAGTCTACTATTGACCTCACCCCTTTCCTAAGAGGTCTGTAGGGGGCGTGCATAAGCGCACCAACTTGCCTACCGTCCCTGTCCTATTGTTTCTTTTATATTTTATTTTTCTTATATGTATCCATGTATTCATAACTATGTTTTACTTATATCTATTATCTTGTAAGCAATTGACAAATAAAATAAATAAATAAAAATAAATCAATAAATCTGCTTTGGCATCCTAAACCAATCCCTGCTCACAGGACATGCTGATAATGAATCTTCAGAACTTGTAAGAAGTTTGTAATGCAACAGCAGAAAGGTGGCCATGAAGCTTTTGGACATTTCAGTTTTACATTTTTGTAGTTGATCTTGCCTTAAGCCAACTGTTTTCTAAGCAAACCACAAGAAAAGTGAACAGAAATAAAAACACTGAAAACATGTATCGCTATGTTTGTGCTAAAAAAACCCATGCTACTTTCTTGTGTGTTATTCTAAAGTCAGTAATAATTCAGGAACTAGAATCTGATTATATGTGACATTCTTTGTATCTTTGCCATTAGATTCAAATTTGTATCATATTTCTCTTCATTTTACAATAGATAAATAAGGAATATAATCTATTTGCAACAAATTCCATGGAAAAATTGAATTCTACAAAAGCAAGCCGTTTCCACAAAAGTGTTCATTTTTAAAATTAATAAACAAGTAAACACATCTATCTTTCTCAAAGTGAAAAGCTAGCACAAGAAAAACAAGCCTCTTCATCAGAATGAACTAAAAATATCCACATGCTTAAAGTATAGATCAATTTTTATATTGAATTATTATACTTATAAACCAAGCATACGAATACAGCAAAATATCTAATACATTTACTATATAATTATAGCTTTGCTTAACATGGTTCTAAAGAACACATGTTTATGGTTTCTACAATTCAGGTTTGTGTAACCTGGAAGATAGAAACACATACACACATTACTTGTTCATTCCCACAGGTAAATTCTTCTGAATTGTCTTAGAGGTGCTTTTTCAAAAGGCAATTGGGCCTTCTTTGTTTTTTTCTTGATGAAATTTCACCTGTCATCCATTCTTCAGTACTGATGCTTCTTAGATGAGAAGCAAAACATCTTCAAGAGAAAACCAAGAAAGTCCAGTTACCTTTTGAAAAAGAATCTTTGGGGCAACCATGACCTGGATGACTGAGAAACTCCATAGACTTCTGAATTGTGTTATTGCAAGAAGGGCTGACCAATTCTTTGATTATTTCTTTCACAATAACTTTCCCTGTTCTAAGCAATATATATATTGCTTAGATATATATATCTAAGCAATATATATGTGTGTGTGTGTGTGTGTAAGGTTTTTAAGCTGATAATTTTAAATAATAAATAAGGGAGACTAGTATAGATCTATTTCGAGCTAGTTAGCTCTCTTCAGCTAGCCATACCCTTACTGGGATTCGAACCAGGGAAGTATTACATATGAGGCAGTTGTAATTGCCACTACACCATCTGGCTCTCTCCTTATCAGCAGAGGCAGGGGAATAAGTATATACTTTGTGTTACAACACCCTGTTAAGCCCAAATTAAGGGAGAAAGCATACTGCTTTCTTTTCTGTCTTTCGGCTCATCACCAGAGACCATACCGACAGAAAGCTATTTGTTTCGTTGTCTTTTCTTTACATGTGTGTAAGCTTTTTTTTTAAGCTAGACTTTCTCCCTTAATTGGGGCTTAACAGGGTGTTGTAACACAAAGTATATACTTATTCCCCTGCCTCTGCTGATAAGGAGAGAGCCAGATGGTGTAGTGGCAATTACAACTGCCTCATATGTAATACTTCCCTGGTTCGAATCCCAGTAAGGGTATGGCTAGCTGAAGAGAGCTAACTAGCTCGAAATAGATCTATACTAGTCTCCCTTATTTATTATTTAAAATTATCAGCTTAAAAAAAAAACCTTACACACACACACACACACACACACACACACACACACACACATATATTCAGTATCTGCCATTGAGAGCAAAATAATAAAATAAAATCCCTTCCCTTGTTTAATATTCAGCCATAACAAATTATTAGACCTTGCTGATCAGTAAAAACTGAAATAGCCTTTGTTTCTGTTCTCACTGGCAAATTTTACAGATTGTGATATGGAAAGCAGAGTGCTGAAGTGTGAAAAATTGAATTAAAACATCACCCTTTGCACATTGTTACCTAGTTACCATGTCACTTTGATTCAGTCACAGTTACAAGGCAACCTCAAAGATGCCAAATTCAGTGTATGCATGCTCTAATATATGTGTGTTAGGGCTTGAACTGAGGGAATCATGAGAGAAAATTTATAAAGAACTATCGCTTGAGAGTACTATAATGAGTAACCTAATATCATTTTCCTGGCCCAGAAGACTCTCAAAATTCTGCATTACAGGTACGGTGGAACGTCGGGTCGTGAATACTCCTGTTCGCAAACAAGTCGGGTGGCGAACAAAAAATCCACCCGATTTTTGAATCGGATCACAATTCAAAATTTGGGTGGTGAACAAAATTGACGCATAAGGATTCCCTTTCCGCACCTATTTCCCCTTTGGTGCCATTTTTTTTGACTGAGCGCAGTGCTTTCGGACACAACCAAATCAGGTTGTGACCAGAACCAATTACGGTCATGACCTGAGGCTCCACTGTAGTTCTCGGCTTACAACCACAACTGAGTCCAAAGTTTTTGTTGCTAAGTGAGACAGTTGATAAGTGAATTTTGTTCCATGTTATGACCTTTCTTGTTATTAAGTGAATAACTGCAGCACTTAAGATATAACACTGTTGTTAAGTGGCTTCCTCATTGATTTAGCTTGTCAGAAGGTCACATGAGGTGATCACATAACTCTGGGACACTGTCATAAATATGAACCAATTGCCAAGCCTTTGAATTTCAATCATGCGACCATGGAGATGCTGCAACAGTCACAAGTTTCAAAAATGGTCATATGTCATATTTTTCCATGCCATTTCCACTTTAAACAGTCACTAAAAAAATGTTGTTAAGTCAAGGACTACCTGTAGTCCATTGGTCCCAAAATGTATTTCTATACCAATTTTATAAAATATATTAATAAACCAATATATGATCAGGATAGGATTATGGAGATAATTAATGGAGTTGAATAAAAATAGTGTGATAAATAAATTAACATCTCCTTCTTCTGTGGTTCTGTGGTCAACTTATTTTCCAATGCACCAGAGGACAGGGCAAGAAACAATGGATGGAAACTCTTCAAGGAAAGAAGCAATCTGGAATTAAGGAGAAGCTTCCTAACAGTGAGGACAATTAACCAGTGGAACAGTTTGCCTTCAGAGGTTGTGGTGCTTCATCACTGGAGGTTTTTAAGAAGTGACTGGACAGCCACCTGTCTGAAATGGTATAGGATCTCCTGCTTGAGGAGAGGATCGGGCTAGAATACCTCCAAGGCCCCTCCAAGGTCCAACTCTACTCTGATTAATTGGTTTTTGTGGAACAGTATAATATTATGTATCAACTAAAATTCTGAAAGATTTCTATCATGTCTGTAAACTTTTAATTTGAAGTGTTGTTTCAAAGCTTAACCACAAGGAGACAAAGTAATTATGATTCTACTTATGTTTCCCACAAGATTTGTTTTTGCATTTGAAATGAACATATGAATTTTTTACATTTATTTCTTCTGGTGACTGTGGCACCTCCAGATAAATTGGGACTGTGTTTGAGAAAAAATTCAGACTATGGTCATACTGGTTACCTGAGGTTGGCTGAAGAAAAGAACACCAAAGATGGACAAATGGAAATGTTTTGTCCAGTATTGGATATTCTCAGCTATAGTTAATTCTGACCCATATTCACATTCATTTATGGATATGTAAATTTCTATGGATTATTGTGCACAAAGTCATTTGGGGAAACATTGCATTCAATTTATGCTAATATACACCTTTTTGGGGGCAAATTCATTTCCCTAATAGTTTTCCAGAACATTCTTATGCATATTTTGATGTGTAAAATTTATTACAGAATGTAAAAAGTACAAAACCTGAAGCTAATTACATTCTAACATACATACAAATTCAGCAAGCAAAATAGCATGGCACATTAGGGTGAATTAAAGAAATTCTGTGCTTATTTTCCAAAAGAAAATGAAAAAACTGGAGAGGTAGAGTGATTGACAGCAAATGTAAAAAAATTACAACACAGGAATGAAGTAATGCTAATAATGGTAGTTAACATATTCACAATGCATATTTTTCCAGCTCTAAAATATACTTTCACAAATTCCTTAATTCTCTATGAAAGCTTTTACAATTCTTCTTTAAAGACAACTTTTTTCAATCATTTTTATTATGTTTATTTCTATAATAACATATTAGCAAAGGAAAGAGATAAATCTTAAACCAATTCAAAAGCAATTTAAGAAAAATGGTTATATGAACAAGACTTTAAAGTATTTAAGTATGCTTTTGTCCATAAGTTAGAACATGAAAATCCAGAGCATAAAAAATGAGCATACTAGTTCATTGCTTCGACTAGCTATTATAAAAGGGACTCTCAAGACAAAATCTATCAATAATGCAGTATTTTTGAAACAATATCAAAGATGATTTTGAAACAATAGTATAGCCACAATGAATAACTTGCTTCAAAATCATTATCACTGTATACAAATGGATAGCTGGGAGATTTAATTTAACTTACTTGATTTTGGCATCACCCGACTCCAAATGATTCAGACAGTTTTTTGGGTCTATCTTTATGATAGGCTGGCCTTAATTTGTAATGGCATAAATGAAACTTAATATTTATAGCCTGCGAGCGAGTAAACTAAAGATATACTGCATAACATAATAAAACCCTGGGGAGATAGCAACCTCTGGGGCACATAGCTTAATGAGTTGTACATTGTAATTAAAATTAATTTTTGGGTCGTTATGTGCATTGTTTTTAATGTCAGCCATGCAAAATGTTCTCTCCTCAGACAAGCATCTGCACTCTGCACAGATGTATGTATGATGCAAATGTTTATTATAAAATATAACATATTGCACACAGGAATGGGCTGCTGGGGTTCGCAGGGGTTCAGGAGAGCCCCTAGCTAAGATTCTGTGCAGTTCAGAGAATCCCCAAATCCCATGCCTGGCTGGCCCCTCCCACCCCACCCCAACCTTCCCAGGAGTTCCCATGTGGCCTGTTTTGGATGCAGGTAAGTGCAGGGTGTGCATGGAGGCTCAGGGAGGGCAAAAAACAGGCCTCTTGGAAGTTTATTCATGGGCCCATTTCCAGCTTCCAGAGAACTCTGGAGCCCAGGGAGGCCATTTTCGCCCTCCCAAAGGCTCAAGGAAAGCCTGTGGAGCCCGGGGAGGGCAAAAAGCCCACCCTGCCGTGGTGCAGGAGGCTGACTAGGCCACACCCACCATGGCCACGCCTACCCAGGCAGAGAACCCTTTGCTAAAATTTTTGAAGCCCACCCGATTACACACACACATACACACACACACACAAGAGTTTAATAATTGTAACCTGCTAGTAAAATGTCACCAAAATTGTAGGATCGGGTCACCTTACAAGGCATAATATTCAATTGTTTTGGAATTGTAAGCTGCCCAGTCATTGCTTGAGATGGGTGGCTATAGAAATTGAATAGATAAATAAACAGGTCTCTCTTCTAGACTTTTCTATTTTCGGAGACTAAGAAATCCTGCCCTGTGAATCTCCAAAAAAGGTACAATGCAGACTGGAAAGGAATAGACAAGAGGAAGTTTGAATTGAATCCCATCCAGTTCCGTTCCATGCCTCTGATCCAGAGGAATCTTGAAGCAATTAGGATGGATGGATGGATGGATGGATGGATGGATGGATGGATGGATGGATGGATAATTGAAATGTTGGTTGATGGCACAGCTTTGGATATGGGGATTATTCCATCACTGAATTGCTATTTCCCACTAGGACTGCACTGTAATATGTCTTCCTTACAGATTTGTTAATCTGGATCACAATGACTACATATAAATAATTTTCTAACAAAATATACATTTTAAAATACACGTATTCCTGAAATACTCATGTTATAGGTCTAAAATAAAAGTCATGCATTTTTTGTAAATTGCAAAATCCAAATAAATGAGGAATAAATGTAAATGTATAAATGTATTCAAAGATTCAGGGATCAGATTAGTTTATTCTGACACATTCAATTCTCAAACATCCTAATCTAATTGCAAATCCAATATTTGTTCCCAAAAGCTGAATGACATTTTCAAAAAAGAAAGCAAAAGAAAGAAATGTAACCAAAACCCTATGTTCAACCATGTAGACACAATCTATTCCCCTCTTCCTTGTGACTTAAGCATTTTGCAAGATTTCAGCAGTGTCCCAAAGGTGCTTTTTTCAAGAGGCAACTGGATTTTCTTTGTTCTTCCTTGAATATGTTTAGCTTCTTATTCAAGAAGCTTCTTTAGTTTTGACTGGATAGTGGAGAATGGAAGGATTTATATTTCCTTCAGTCATTAGTACTCTCTCTGAGAGTCATTGAGGTACTTGTGGCCTCCAAGTGGCCTCAACGACTCTTAGAAAGAGTACAAGAAATATGAATTCTTCCATTCTCCATCAGAAGAGCTGAACTGAAGAAGCACCTTGGATGAAAAGCAAAACATCTTCAAGGAAAAACAAAGAAAGTCCAGTTGCCTCTTGAAAAAAGCACTTTTGGGATAACCATGATCTGGCTGACTGAGAATCTCCCTAGATTTCAGCAGAAACCATAACACTGATTCAAAATGTTGGGTATGATGGCAGTTCTATTTAAAAAAAAGACTACACACTTCATTCCCTCCTCATGTTCTGCATATTCTTATAGTCTAACTTCTCAAAGTGCATGACTCAGAATCTGGGGGTGGGCAACAATGTACTGAGCTAGTTTGGAATCATTAATGGATTAAGCATTGCTTCCTTAGAGCAGCAGTCCCCAAATATCAAGTGTTTTGAAGCTTGCTGTTAAATATGTTGTTAATGAAACATTTTAGACTTTGATACCTCTATAAACATTCAATGCTTCCAATTGATTACCAGCTGAAAGGAATGAAAAAGCCAATTAAATTTCTCACTCAGAGCTGTCAGAGGAAGATCATATGTACGTTTCTCCTTGGCGAGCCACTTTTGCAGTATTTCCAAAGGGATTCTTAGCATTCAAGACCATCCAGGCAAGTATTTATAATAACTTTGTGGCAAGTAGCCATTTATTTTATTTCCAAAATTAGGGTTATACAAACTAAATGCCTATTTTAGGCTATGTGAATGAAATGAATTTTATAAAAACAAACATGAAAAGATAGAGTAACAATACCTATCCAGGTGGAATTTTTGTTAAGGCAGAAAAAATTACAAATAATGATTTCCTACATCAGGGGTGTCAAACTCGTGGCATCACATTGTCATCACGTGACGTATCGTGACTTTTTCCCCTTTTGCTAAAATGGGGGAGGGCGTGGCTAGCCCATGATGCATCCAGCCTGCAGGCTGCAGGCTTGAAACCCCTGTCCTATATAATGAACCATTGCTGATACCATGTTAATAACTCAATATTTCAAACATACTGAAAAAGATAACAAACTGCAAATAAATAAATTTACTAAGCTTTAATGGTTATGCATAGAAGACCAAGATTCCCAATGAAACATCTCCAAAATCTTCAGCTAATAATTCTAGATTTTCAGAACTGACATGAAATATCAGCTTCAGTCCTATTTTAAATATTTCCAACAAAGACAAAAAAATTAAGATTTGTCATCAAAAACCTTGTAAAACAGCATTTACCAAACTAAATTTCTCCTCACATATTGGACTTCAACTCCAAGAATTGCCAGGTAGCACAATCCTTGGTAATGTTGATTAGGACTTCTAGTAAGGAATTTGAAATGTAACAAAGCATATAAAAATTAAAAATAGTAAAAATATACAAATCATATAAGTCATGTCCATAGGTAGCAGAGTAATTCCATCATGAAAGATCATCTATCAAGAAACCAATATATACTGTATATATAATCCATGGGCTGCAGTAAATTTTATTTAAATGATTGAAACTGGGGAAGATTTAGAAAGGTTGGGTGGAAATATTTTGGATGCTAAAAATCTGGGTGCCTAGAGTAATAATTAGCCAAAGGCAGAAGAGGGGAATTAGCAATGTAGATATTGAAGGGATGAATGGCTTTCAGCTTTTTAAAAACAATTCTCAACAGTAAAGGAACCAGCAGTTAGGCAATACAATACAAAGATTAGCTTGGTAGAATAATAAAAACCTTAGAAAAGGTATTCACTAGTGTGTCTATACCTACAAATATCAAAATGATGCAGGCAATGGTTTTCCTTGTGACATTTTAATGTGTAATAGTTTCTCTGGAACAGTAAGTAGAACACAGAAAAATCTGTATGCCTGTGAAAGAAAAGCATTTGTGTTGATGAAGAAGAGTGAAAATCATCTAAGACATTTTTGTGTTAAAGAGCTGTTACGCTTAGCAAGTTTTCCTACCATTTGGTCCAGTGAAATCAAGTGCATGCACCATTGGCTAGCTAGCTTATTCCCAAATACCAAAACAGAATAATTCATTTAATTTACTACAATCTAAAGTCCACCCACTTATAATAAAGAGGTCAAAGAATGATTATTAGGTATTTGCACCACTTGTTACTGAGATGCGGCCATTTAGCTGCAAAGATAGGGAGCTCTTCACAATGTTGCCAAAAACAAAAAAATTGCTAGGCTGGGCCAGGAAGGGACAACAATAGTAACAGTGGTTTATTACAGATTTGGTGAGCATATACGGTATCTAATTTTACTATTTTAATTTTATTTATTTAACAAATGTAAAGAACTCTGGACAGCAAACAAAAGAAAAACAGTACAATTATAAAAATCCATTAAAATAGAAAAAACCCAACCCAAATTAAAGCCCCAACAAAATTGTGCATCCTTAGATAACACAGCTCCATCAGTATTCTGCCTCAGTGACTGGTGGAAAAGCCACTGCTTCCTGAGGGCCAATCAGATCAGGATCATCTATATCACTAGGGCAGGTTTTTACATTTGCCGCGGGTGAAGTCTTGGCTTTATAAGTCTTAATTTTTGCAAATTTCCATCTCTGTAAGTTATTAAACTATGTTTTTCTATTTGTTAACTGAGTAATGATCTTCCCCCTCTCTCTCTGTCAAGGCCATCTTCTCTTCTCTCTAGTACATGCCATTCCAGGTTTAACTCAAAGTTCCTATCTTAATGAAAGTCAATCAGTTTTAAGCAATATTGCTATGGACAACTTCTGCCTTAATTTAATAACTAAGTAATAAAGAGAAAAGTTTCATTACACTGGTTCCCACGCTATTTTCTACATGGGTATTCAGAATTAAACAACAGGAATTATACTTAACACCAACAGGAATTATTCTTAACACCAAGATAGATATTGTTTTTAAAACCAGACTGCCCCATGCATTAGGAGACTTATATGTGTATATATTAATCAATATTTCAGTTTTAGAGCTTTTGGAAATAAACTGTACTCTAAGGGACATATTTAGGAAGTCACATTAACATGTAGGAATTTTTCCTTAAGCAAAATTCAGATAAAATGGGCCAAGATTTAGATGGTAAGTACCTGAGGTTTCTGTGTTAGGAATTAAGAATTTCTTCTTTAATTTATAAGTCAGCAATAAGAATATATGTTCACAGTAAGAATAGTGACTACCACTTATTCTGAGTTGACTTAATAGCTAGAAAGTCATTTACAAATAATTTATGAACAAACAAGTTCCAATAATAATTTAGTGGACTGACTCACTCTGGTTGAAACTACGTGATAAATTTCCTCAAGATAAATCTGATTTCAGGCTCTATAAAGCTTTGGGAACTGTCAGATTTGATTATTACATTTTGCTGTCATCTATGGATTCCACAGCACTGAAGTGCTTATGTCTCATAGCAACACAGTAAGATGCGCAAACTGTGCCAGATTCTTCATCACCAGAGAAGGTTTGAATAAACAGTTCCACATTTTAGAAGTAAGAGTTTCAAAGTGGTCTTTAATTTAAATGCAGTAAGTAAACATTACAGATATATTTCTGATTAGAACTTGCATAGATCTTTATCTTGGAAGTATGTAAAAGATGAAAAATGATAAAAACGCTCTCAAGTGAAGCTCAAACTACTAGTGACAATTTAGGGTGTGGCCTGGTCATGTGACTGGGTAAGCGTGGTTTGAATGCAAATATTATAAATATTTATGTAAATATTGATTTTTTTTAATAAAGAAAGAGCAACTTTTACCCAAAAGCAGGCAAAGCAGGCAGGCAGATTGAGTTGCTCACAGAATCACAGATTCATTCAGAAATCTATCTATCTGCAATTGGCTACCTGAGTCTATCACTTAAAATTTGCTTGCAAGCAAACTCATAAAATTTGCTAGTTAGTAAATTCACAAAATTAACTCACAACACATCATGTATGTAAATATTGAATGCTTTATACAAAAAGAGTAACTTTTACCCAAAAGCAGGCAAAGCAAGCAGGCAGATTGAATTGCTCACAGAATCACAGATTTACTTAGAGATCTATCTATCTGCAATCGGCTACCTGAGTCTGCACTGAAAAGCTTCAGTCCTAAGGTCTGGCTCTGCTTTTAGATTAGCTAGAAAGCAAGAAATTCAAGGATTTCCTGCTTTCTAGCTAATCTAAATCTCCCGGCAGAGCAGAACAGCTGGTTGTCGTGGAAAAAAAGGAAAAATAACAACTTACCAAACCAGGCAAGTTGGATGGCTCGCATGCCAGGTAAGGACTGAGTGGGTGGAGAGGGGAGGGGCAAGCCAGTAGAGTGATTTACCAATTCTCCGAACTGCGGACAATCATAACACGCATGCATGCAGTGTTTGCAAGAAATCATCAGCTATGTTGCCTGGACAGCTGACAAGAGATGCGCGCGTTTGCGCAGCATTTGAAAATCCTCTTGTTTCCTGCTTTTTCAACTTCAGCTGTGCAGTGCAAAGCAGCTGAGGAAGGAAAAGCAGGTAATAAAGGGCAGACTAGCGCCCAGGCAGGCGTGTGGGCCAAACACCAAACTTGTTTGGTGTCAGCTGCTCTTCGCAGCTACAGGTTCTATAGAATCGGGCCAAACAAGTAGTATCCCACCCCTGGATTGAAGAGTTTTCATTGTGTCTTCAGACTGCTAGCTGCTCTTCATGAATATACTTTACTAGTCCTCTGATTTTGTGTCCTACATCATCACTGGTATAGTCTTTAGATTATGGTATATGTTGCAGATGCCTCCTTCTTGGGCTACTGGATATTTTGATTTACTAAGATATTTGAAGGTTTTAGTTGTTGTTACAGCTGTGGGGAGTAAAGACATGTTTGTCCTACATTGATAACACTGCTACAATGTGAAATTTAATTTTAAAACTATTTTCTCGGTATGTTACTTTGAACTGATCAAAGAATAAACCACAGCCTAGCATTTCCAATATTTATAATAATTATAAATTAATGATGTCAACTGCATATAAAGAATTTTTTTTATAAAATATTCTATAGATGGCATTTTCCACCCTCAAGGTTGGCAAAGATGTTTAAGGATAAGTCTGTTGAATGTTGGAAGTGCCATCAAATATCTGATTTGTATTATCATATATGGTGGACATGCCCAAAACCAAAAATATATTGGGCAAAAAATATATACATGGTTGAAAAAAAATGGAAAAGCAACATATTGATTTAAAGCCAGAAATATTTTTGTTGGGCATATTAGCAGATAAGTATAACAAGAGAAATACATATTTGATTTTTACATGTATTGGCTGCAGCCAGAATTATATTTGCACAACAATGGAAAAGTGAAGAGACCCCTACAAATGAAAATGTGATTTAAAAATACTAGAATGTGCAGAAATTGATAGATTAACAGTTACAGTTAAGCAAAAGGATGAAACTGAATACTTTTTGACTTGGGACTTATTTTATCAACAATTAGGTGACAAAAACAGAAATTAGAAACATGGAACTATAAGAAAAGGAATAATGAAAGAAGGGAGGCTTGTTAAAATGGATAAGTAAATATCAGTATTATTATTATGATCATTATCATAGAATGAATAGCAATGTAATGAATATTGTTGTAAACAACTTGATGATTATTTCCTAAAACTATTTGTACCCAGACAACACACTGTTTAACCAATAATGGAATTTTTATACATTATAAAATAAAAAGAATATGCAAAAAAACTTATAATGTGAAATTTAATTTTAAAACTATTTTCTTGGTATGTTACTTTGAACTGATCAAAGAATAAACTACATCCTAGCACTTCCAATATTTATTGGGAATAAAACTTTTAGAATGTCTAGTTAAGTATAGTCAAGCCACGCACCAGGAAAGACTGGAATAGGCCTTGAATGTTCTCTTAATCTGTCTTCCTCTCCAAATCATTTATGACTTGTTTTCTTACAAGTAAGTTTTGAATCTATAGGTAATATGATTACTTTTCAAATTATTCTTATTTTCATTTGTGAGAAAGTACATCTATTTAGAATTTCTTAACATTATGATAATTAGGGGGCAAATCATATATTCAATGCATTATAATATTGCATGGCAAGTAGAAAAGAACCAGTTAAATCTGGAAATAGATGAAGATGATGGTTCAAAAAACAAACAAGGATATATACCTCTTAGGAACATCCCCCTTTAAGAAACAATTTCTGTCTATAGAACAGTTTTGTAGAAGTATGAATCTGACTTCATGTCAGATAAAGCATTCTGCATGCACCCAAATCAAATTAAATATTGAACATACAGTATATGTGTCTGACTTTTTGTTATCTATTCAGGCACTCCTTGAAACACATTTATCAATTCAATTTATTTTGCCTTTTTACTTGAAGAGCATTCATGTGATGAATTAGTGCCTACCTTTTCCAAAATCAATGTACAGTAAGTGGCTCAGGAATAATGAAAATTATAGTCCAACCCATGGAGAAACCAGCAGGTTGTATCTAAGCAATAAATGGTCAAACTGCCTAGCTTCCAACATAAGAAAATGGGTGAAATCTTTTCATTGGAGACAATAAAAGTATAATAAACAGTTAAAAACTGATCTTACTACTGTGACACCAAGAAACACAAACACAGTGAACATGTCTATAGTATAATACTGTCATAAGTCTTTGATTGTCTAACAGGGAAATGCAATACGACTATGATTTTATACACAAATAGTTGTCACAGTATTTTATTTAGTTACTTATCTGGCATTAACATCAACAATGTTATGCAAATTAAATCAGTATCTCCAACAAATATACACACAGACACTCTGAAACATAACATACTCACCCAGTCCCAAACAAGAAACTCTTAATCCAGATTTCCCAAGGTTTCTAGAATTAAAATAAGAATATAATTAGCATCAAACAGCAAATCAATCCAGCAAAAACCTGTTATCTCAACTCGTTACCTACCATATTTCAATTATACACAAATGATAATCTGTGCTAATCATGTGTATCCAAATATAGAGCTCTTTGCCTTACCTATTCTGAAAAGTTTCTTAATGCACACATCCAGATGTACAAGCAACAACAGATGAGGAGGATGAGGGGTGGAGGGCAACACGATATATAGACTTATCATACCTCATTCTCTGAAAAGGTGGCTCACATTCATTCTGGCAAGGAAGTATCTTTCATATATTACTTACTTATGAAATATATTTGTTGCCTATTAACAGTTTTCTCTGAGCAACTTATAAGCAAATGAAAATACAATCAACACTTCATGTGAGGCTAAAGTATGGATTGTATTGGAGTCATGGTATGTTTGTTTGGAGCCATGGTGGTGCAGTGGTTAGAATGCAGTATTGCAGGCTAACTCACTGTTCGCTGCCATGAGTTCGATTCCTTCAATCCTGACAAGCTCAAGGTTGACTCATCTTTGCATCCTTCCCAAGGCTGGTAAAATGAGGACCCAGATTGTTGGGAGCAAAATGCTGACTTTGTAAATTACTTAGAGAGGACTGTAAAGCACTATAAAGTGGTAATAAGTCTAAATGCTATTGCTACTATTTAAACTGTATTAACAAATTGTATGAACCCTGTTAATGCAGTTTATAAACCATGGTTTATGGTTTACTATCTATATAAATTATGTATTAAAGGCAAGCTTAGTCAGCCTATATGACAGTTGAGGGGAACTGAAGCATCTGCCAGCAATTTGGATGGAAAGTAGGTAGGTTTTGGGCAGTGGTGGGATTCAATTTTTTTTACTACCAATTCTATGGCCGTGGTTTGGTGGGCATGGCAGGGGAAGGATACTGTAAAATCTCCAGTTAGAGGTGGTATTTGCCGGTTCTCTAAACTACTCAAAATTTCTGCTACTGGTTCTCCAGAACTGGTCAGGACCTGCTGAATACCACCTCTGGTTTTTGGGATGCTGTGATTTAGTTTGCTTTTTAAAAAAAAGCTTTTCGCTGAAACTAATCAGAAGGAATCAATTACAGTTGCTCTGGGTCTTTTTATTCTAAGATTTTGTTGAAGGAACAAATTCAGGGGAAAAAGAATATTTAATTTTGGTCCTACTTCAAGCACTACAGTAAGGAAGCCTTAACCTGAAGGCTAAATTCCCACACTGTAATAGAGTAATATATAGTCCTTGGACTGATTACACATTAATATATAATCATAATTCTAACAAACAAGGAAACCTTCCAATTTAACATCTCAAAAATCAAATAGAATATAAATCATTTCCAAAACTCTTTCCCAAAGACCTAGGACGGTGATTAAACTTCTCTTCTCCCTGACTGTGTCTCTTGAAAAAGCACTCTTGGGGTGTCCACTCCCTGATTTGAGACTATTTTATATCAAGAGTCCAATCAAACTTTTCAATAGCCCCTCACTGCACCTCTACTGACTGAGCATCCAAAATAGAGGCCCTAAGAAGACTTGGTCCAGGTTAGCTATATTTGGAAAGAGTTTTGAGACAACCTGGTCTTAAAACATCCAGTGATATAAAGGTAATATAACTGGAACTCATAAGGTAGGAACTAGTTGGGGCTGCATGTAGTTTCCTTGCTTGCCAGACCTCAAATATGCATTTGCAGGAGGTAGAGAAGTTTTTTGTCACATGATTGTCCAGTCAAATTACTATAATGCTCTCAGATTTCCGGAAAACCTTAGGTCTTTTCAAATGTGAGGGCAGAAATTGACAAGCTGTGCACCAATGCTGAGAAAACAAAAATAATTCCTTCCACCTACCCAGCAACCTCAACATTAATTTAGTGGAGTGTCTGAGAAAGAGGAAATCCATGAAAAGTGGAACAGATGCTTCAGACAGCATTATTTCGGAGGGGGTGGGGATATTAAAAAGTCTAGCAGAAATTCATATTAGATTTTTTTTCTTCTTCCTGCGTGTGAAACAACTGTGTCTCTTTTTTTGTAGAACATAAGAAACTGTTTTATGTTGTCTGTGCAGAATACTTCAGGCTATGCATGGGAATATTCTTTTTCTTTCAAATCTCTTGTGCACTGTAGTATTAATTTGGAACTCTCTGCCCCAACTCTTATTTAATGGAAGCTTTGGGACAGTAATGAGTTATCGGTAGAAGACCAACAACATCTTATGAACTACTGGGAGCATTACACTGTCTTTTGCATAGTTTCTGTTTTTAATCAAGCAGCTCTTTTCCATAATCCAAACAGCTTTATAATTATCTCCTTCCCTATTGAAAATCTGCATTTTTTAAATTTTAAGTTAAAAGTATTGTTATACTTTTTTTTAAAAAAAGTATCTTTTTAAAAAAAGTTTAATTTTGGTTATATCCTGTGAGTTCCTCAATCTACCAAGAAAGTGCTAAAAACTCCAGCTGAATGAAGGCTGTGTTATAATAATATTTCTTTCTTTTGTCCCCTCTGCATTTTTTAATCACCAGAAAGACAGCAGAGAGAGAGACAGCTCTCACACAAGCACTGGAATTAGGGGAGAATGGTTCCTTTGAAAACAGGTGATGGCATTGATGAAGCAAGCTACTACCCCGAAGCTGGAGTTTTGCTGGATGAAAAGACCCAAAGACCCAAATATATCCTGTCTTCTGTTTTACAACATCAGGTGGGTCTACTACATGGCTTTATAAAATTTTGAAGGGCAAAAATGATAAGCTGCCAGATAGTCATGAGAGCCAATTAAGGCACCAGGTTAGAAACCAGGAGACTGTGAGTTCTAATCCTATCTTAGTCATGAAAGCCAGCTGAGTGACTGAGTGACTGGGCTGGTCATTTTCTTGCAGCCCAACCCATGAGGAAATAGGAAGAGGAAGGATTATTAGGTATGTTCACTGGATTTAATTATTAATAAAAATAATAAAGATGGGATTAAAAATGTTTATATATGTGTGTGTGTATACAGTATATACCTTCTCTCTCTCTCTCTCTCTCTCTCTCTCACACACACACACACACACACACACACACACACACAATCTATTCTCCCAATTATCTGAAAGGCAGGAATTTGGCCGGTCTAAGATCAATGTATGCAAAAGATAATGAATGTCCCTTCATTCGGCTTGATTTTTCCTGTATTGTTCTTCCTTTACTGAGTACTGTAGAAGAGAAGATCTTCAAGGAAAGTAATTAGCTGCTGTGGAATGGATCCAGTGCCACTAATCTGCAGATCCATTTCACTCATCAGAACAGGATCCTTTTATTTATACTGGTTATTAACTGAAAATATACTGCGTTTAAGGTAAAGGTTGCTCCCAATGACTCTGAGCATTAGTAAACAATATTAAAAGGAATAAAACAATATAATGGCAAACAAGAGCAAGCAATATAAGACAGCAAAACAGGGAAGAGTAAAAGCAATTCTGCACCACTTAAAAGGACCTTCATTCATCTTCCCCAAAGACCTGAACAAAGAACCATGTCTTCAAGCCCTTTGCAAGACCAGCAGCGTGGGGGACAGTCAGATCTCATGGAGGGATCTCATTCCGTCCTCCAGAGAGATGGAGATAGAGTGGAAAGCATGTCAGAACTGTAAGGAAGTAAACTATAAGGAAGTAAACTTAATGTTTACCTTCTTGCTTGGAGTGGTCAGGATTAGAACTACAGGGCAAAAAGAGATTAAAAGGGAAGGTCCTGATCCTGTCAGTCTGGAGCTGCTGCCGATCATTATAGGCAATATGCTCATGGATCAGTGATCTGACATAGTAAATCAGAGGTCTCCAAACTTGCCAATTTTAAGACTTGTGGACTTCAACTCCCAGAATCCCAGCATAGCTGGCTGGACAATTCTGGAAGTTGAAGTCCACAAGTATTAAAGTTGCCAAGTTTGGAGACCCCTGTAGTAAACAGTGATTTCATTATTTTTTTATATCCATTTTAGCCCACATTGTGACTCTAAAATAGGTGTGTAATGTGGTTCAATGGCATATTCACTATTTTGATGAAATTCTACAGATTATTTTTGAATGTACTGAGTATGATGTCAAGCAATACTAAACTGACCTTTAATAAATCCACATATCTTAAAGTTCCTAAGGTTGAGAAACACTGCTTTAAACAATTACTTCTTGCTATTTATGTATAAATATGCACATGAGCAATCCCCACTCCAAATAACCTCAGTTAGTTTTGGTAACCTGACAGTCTCAAGAAGTGAAAACTGAGAGTGCTATCTATTTTCTCCTGAACTGCCAGAAAAATAAGTATTGTCCTCATCATCAATCTTTAGTGTGCCTCAGCAATGACACAATAGACTGGTACTATCCTTATTGATTTTATGTGGAATAGTTTGAGAATAGTATTTCCTGTTCCTTTTCCCTCACTTTTTAGTGGGAAAAACAACCTCCAAGTGATTTTTGTAACATTTGATGGGATAGAACATGGAAACTCCATGAGTAATTCTGAAGATTTAGCCCTCACTCAAGTTAATTAAGTGAACACAGGCTTGTTAGTCTCTTGGAAAACTGCTATTCCACTATCATTTTTTTTTAAATTTAAAAACCCTTCATATACCATTAACCTCTCCCTCTCCCTCCTCCCCCTCTCCCTCCTCCTCCTTCTCCTGCATCCTTCTGACCCTAATCCAAGGGAGTGGCAGCGAATGGCAATAAGTAGTAGTCTACGAGTAGACAAAAGATAGTTCAAACTGCAATACCCTCTCCCCAAATAATGCTAATATGCAAAAAATATTTTCATCAGGAAATGCAAAACTCTTGGGAAACACCCATTTGGGTTTTTATTAACCCCAAACTGCAACAGCTTATATTGACCAATGGCAGTTATGCTGGAGTGAAAGTCAATCAAATTGGGAATTTACGTCCCAAATGAGTACCAAGCATAGTTTCTCATAAAGGACATATGGATAGACCAATGAACTATTGTTATGAAAATTGGTGTTTGATGGGGATTGGAATGGAGTGATTTCCCCACAAATAGACTTCAGAGAAAAATATTAAAATTACACAGCATAAATTACCAAAAGTTATTTTTTTTAAGTGGATCGGCAATATAGAGCTTGTTGACAAGAAAGTATACATATTTTTCTGAAAGACATAGATCCTTTTCAGGAATAGATATATTTGGATTTTGAGGAATTTGGCTATAAAAGTTTATAAAGTTGAGATATTAGCAAATACTTTTCCAGATCATAATCCAGTAAATTGGTTTATAAAAGAACACTTTGGGATGAAAGATAAATGAAATGCTGTTACAGAAAGAACTAATAGTGGAGGATTGTAAAAGATTTAAAAAAAAAAAAATAATTTAGATAAAGGTAATGATGCAAGAATGGTTTGGGATGCCAGTAAAGCTTTCATTAGAGGTTTTGACACAACATAATAGTGAGTTCAGAACAAATAAGAGAAAATAGAAGCTATTTTGGTTGAGATAAAAAGAAAAGAAGAATAAATGATATTTCCGAAGAAGATAAATGTTTCTTAACAAATTAAGCTTCTCCAGTGATAATTATCTATCTTATTAACAATAAAAGAAATAGAAGCAAATGAATTAGGCAAAGCAAAGAAATGAGTTTGCAAACAACCCAGGGAAATGGTTGGAAAAAAAGAAAAAGAAAATGATATTAAAATTACAAGAGGAAGATATGGTATTAACAGATAATGTGATTATGCAGAAAGCATCCCCTAAATATTACTCAAAATTATACAAAGGACAATGATTAGTGAGTAATTTCGTTAAAGAATCCAGACGTGCCTTGAAACTCAGAAAATCGCTAGCCAATATTTGGAAAGTTGTAGGCTGGGGAGGTTTGGCCTAAAGCATTGTCTTTCATGAACTTTTTTTAAAAATAAATTTTAGCAACCCTCCAACTATATAAATGGTGAAGATGTACCAAAACTCCATCTACGTTCTGCTCTTGATAACTGCAAAGAATTCTGAACATATTGAATCATCATCATCATTTAGCCATTGTCTATCTACTGCATTGTCTATCTTCTGCATGTTTCCAACCAATATAGTCCTAAGCTGTCTTTTGCCAATTGAGCCTGCAATACTTGCTGATGTCATTGATCCAACTTGTTTTAGGTCTCTTTCATGGATGATTCTTATCAAGTTAGATCCCTTTTATGACTGCCTTGGTCCACCTGCAATCAGTTCTTCCTGCTATGTAATCAGCCCATTTCCATTTCAATTCTTTTATTCTCTGGATGTTATCGTATACTTGAGTTTGTTCTCTAATCCATTTGCAAGTCTTGTCTTGTAATGCAGAGCATGCATCTTTCTCTAGCTCTTTGTGCCTCTCTTAGCTTTTGTATTGATTGTGAGGTTAGTGTACATGTTTCATCGGCAAATGTAAGAGCAGGTAGCCCACACTGATTGAAAACTTCTCTCTTCAATCATGGGGGGAGGTTGTTCTTGAAAATTATGCTTAGCTTGCCAAATGCCTGCCAACCACATTTAACACGGTGTTCAATTTCTTTTATTGTATCACCTTCCACTGAGATCCGGTGGCCAAGGAATATGTAATGGTTGATCCGGTGGCCAAGGAATATGTAATGGTTGATCTGGTGGCCAAGGAATATGTAATGGTTGATCCGGTGGCCAAGGAATATGTAATGGTCTACTATGTCTAGTTTTTCTCTAAATTTATTTTTTTTATTTCTTTGGTAAATTTATTAAACATAACCTGGCTCTTTTTCAAGTTTATTTTTAAGCCAGATGTTTCTCCTGCTTTATGCAGCTCTTGTAGTTGTCTTTGTAGCTCTTCTGGGTCTTGTGAGAAGAGAACAACATCATCTGCACATCTTAAGTGGTTTAAACAGGTGCCATTGATTTTTATTCCATCTTGAATCAACATATTGAATATAGAGAGAAAAATAACAAAATATAAAAACCTGAAAATAGAAGTAAAACAACTATGGTAAAAGAAAGCAAAGATATTGTAGTACTAATAGTGATAGGTCTCTTGGATGCAATCCCAAAACACCTGGAGCACCACTTGAACACCACTGTCATTGACAAAATCACCATCAATCATCTGAAAAATGTAGTTTACTTGGAACAGCTTATATCCTGCGGTGATACCTTTAACAACATGAAATAACAACTTCTGCCTATTGGAAAAAATACCAAACTCAGTCTGAACAACTGGCTGACTGTGTGACCAACTGTGCAATAATACCTTCTTGAAATGGTAACAAGTATCTTCTACGCAGTTTCACAGTAGAATCAGACAACATACCATCAGGTAACAAAGATTAATTTTTACACCTTAAATGTGGAAGGATTTTTAAATTTGACACCTTAAGCTTGCATTAAAAAAAAAATCACCAAAAGCCAAATGGAATGCTCTCACAATTCACTGAAATTCCTTCGAAGATCAGATAAGTTTCATCTTCTTTGAAACAAAATTACATAACCTGAGCATTGACATGGAAAATGTTCTGTCTTGGGTTAACACAAAAATAATTTGGTGGTAGACATAAAAAGGACAAGATCAATTGGAAATGGTTTCTTGTTTAATCTGTGTTTGAGACAATAGCGGTTAACAGCTTGACTTGTTCATTTCTGCCCATTATGCAGACCGTTAAAGACTCTGATAATGAGAAGGGAGTTGATGGGAATCTTTTGGCATACTTTGGCATGCATCTGAGTTCTTAATAGAACAGGAGCTGATACCACATTAGCAGATGGCATCCTTTTCTGTATTTTTAAAGCAGAGCTTTTTCCAGCAGACTGTTAATTACATCAACAATCTAAATGCATTAACACTTGTTTATTATGTGACTGTCACACTTTTGAAATGGAAAAAACAGGCATAGCATTGTAGAAGCTGATAAATATCCTTGTTTAGAGTTCTTTGTCGCTGCAGCACCTCTCTCCCTCTCCTCTCCTCTCTCTCTTCTCACTCTCCCTCCCTTCCTTGATAATTTATAGCCATATTGACAATGACCAATTAGAGTTTGAATATGTTTTGGCTTCATCCATTAATGCCTTTGTGCTTCCACACATTTCTGCTTTGTGCTTCCAACAGATGGATAAGTGAGAGGGTGAAACACCTGAATTTTGCCTTTCTGCTTAGCCTCATGAGGGACAAATCTTGCTTAAATTTGGTGCTGCAGGAGAGATTCCTTCACTTCAGTTGAATATATTCATTGGGTACAGTTCTCAAGGACTAGCCGTGGCATTTCATATCAAAAGGGTTCTAGGTTAACCTGATGTTTTAGCTACATCAAGGAATTCTTTACAGTCCTAGTTGCTTTGAACTGCATGACCTTGATTATTGCAGTCATTTACTTTCAAGGTTTTTCAAGCTATTATGGTTCTGTTGCAGTACTGTTGCAGTACTGAGACAAGGGAAGATTAATCCTTACTGGAAACAAGAGGCATGCTGAAAAGATGCTTGGATCACAGCCATTGTTCTGGACAGCTACACAAAGGATATTAATCGTCAGCTAAAGCTGAGCCATTTCAAATCTTTGATTTGGATCTTTAAACCTGTTCTCAAAGTAGATGCAATTTAAGCACAACCACTGAAAAATAATGTTTTCACCATCAGATTCCATTTAAAAAAAAGTCTTCATATATCTTTATTGGATTATCTTAAAAACAAATTCAAATAAAATTTACAAGTATTTTTATATATCTTCTACTACCACATACATTTTAAAATGATTTCTGACTAACAATGTACACACATACACGGAGAGTAAATATACATGTACATACTGTGTGTGTGTGTGTACACATACACTGCACATTTATGATTACTAAAATGTGGTTTTATGCAGACTTCCTTCTAATTCATAATATATTTAATTGGAAAATTCCATTGCAAAATGATTTTTAAGGGAAACTGCATTTAGGATTATCCAGGTAGCAAGTATAAAACTATTCTGTGTCCATGTGTGAGGATATTTCCTGCAGTCCAAAGATGTCTTGATTTTTATTTTATTTTTTAGCAATTTGACAGCTATAGCTAAGAAAAACTGGAGAATATTTTACCAGTTGGCATAAACATTGTTCAACTTTTTTTTGCTTAATAGGAATCTGTCTAACATTGTAACTGTTTAACCTGTTTGCTTACAAATAATCTGAATGTGTTGCTGCGACATGAAAATGATAGCTCGAAATAGCTTTTTTTAAAGTGTGTAATTTTGCAGTTCCTTCTTGAATTCTTACATGCTAAAACGAGTAAAAAGTATTAACTGGAGCCAACAGGAAGGAGAAGTTTATTATGTCATGAAAAATGTACATGCTGTACCTTTCCCTAAGCTTTACCTCTACATCTATTAAATTTCATTTTTCAAAATTGTAGCCAGGATCCTCAAAGCCTTCTGAGATCTTAATGTGTCAATGAGCCAAAACTAATACAACATCAGATATTATGATTATTCCAAGTAAACCAATACTGCCTGTAATTTGTGGGTCCTTCTGGATTCACAACTTCTGCTCAAGGAACAGGTGGCCATAGTGGTTACGAGTGTCTTTGCTCAACTTCATCTTGTGAACTAGTTATGCCCTTTCCTGGACTGAAAAGCTTTCAGTCACTAATAGCACGATCACCCCCTGTACGGACTATTGCAGAGCAATGTATATGGAGCTACCCTTGAGGAGATTCTGGAAGCTGCAACAGGGGCAGAATGTAGTGGCATGAGCCATGGGTCTTGAGCATCCATAAGGTTTCACATATAGCACCTCTCAGGGGTAGGCTTCAAAAAATTTAGCAACCAGTTATCTGCCTAGTTGCTGGGTGGGCGTGGCCATGGTGGCAGGGCCTAGTCAGCCTCTGCACCACCCTGGCATGGGAGGGAAAACAGGCTGCAGAAAACCCATTTTCACCCTCCCAGGCTCCAGAGGCTTTCCTTGAGCCTCCAGGAGGGCAAAAACGGCCTTCTTGGGCTCCAGAGGCTCTCTGGAGGCCAGAAACGGATCCATTTCTGGCCTTCCAGAACTTCCAGGATGCCTGGGAGGGGAAGGGCAGGGTAGGGGCAGGGTGGGAGCCAGTCAGGGGTGGGATTTGCTGGTTCACCAAATGGACCATAAAATTAATCGGCTCACTTGAATCGGTGTGAACTGGTATCATCCCACCTCCGGCACCTCTGCTACACAAGTTGCATTGTATGCCCATTTGCTTTGGGGGTCCAGTTCAAGGTGTTGGTTATCACCTTTAAATCGTTCATTGACCCAAGGAAATATCTTCTCCCGATTATATTATCCGATCCGACCTGATCAGGCAGGCCGGCAGGATATGTTGCAGATCCAGTCAGTTAAAAATTTTACCTGGTGGAAGCCAAGAAGAGAACCTTATCTGCTTTTGCCCACACCCTTTGGAACACCTTATACCCACAGGTATTCAAGATGGACAGTGATTAATATGTATGTATATCTATGGGTATAAACACATATTTATAATATGTATTGATAATAATATTTATATCAGAAAGTGTCAAGACCTGGCTCTGCCAATTGGCATGGGGGGGTGTCAAAGACTGTTAGGCAACCTTGGGGATGATTGGTGCCATGAAGGTGTTCTCTCCACTTTTTTAGCTTTTTAACTTTAATACTGTAACCCCAATCTTTTAACTCCTTTTCTTTGTTTTTATTTATGCCTTTATATGTTGTGACATGTTTTTAATTTAAATTGCCCAGAGTCACTTAGGTGAGATTGGCAGTATAAAAATATGATGAATGAATGAATGAATGAATGAACAAATAAATAAATAAATGTGAATTTAGATTTTTGGATTCACACATTCTCACAGAACTGTTTTAGTCTGTCTGATATCTTTAAAGCGTTGCACTATGTTGTATACTTATAGTTGTAAATAACCAAATCCAGAAATATCCAGAAATAACTAGAAAAGGATTTGGCAGGGGACCCTTTTGAACAAATAGAGATAGAGATAGAGAAGTGTGAATTACAGAAACCATTTCCAAATCAATTATGGAGAAACGTAATTCTAAACTAACGAAGAAAATGTTCACAATTTGTGGAGAATTTTATATCAAGCCTCTAAACAAAGTTTGCAAACAAGCTCTGAAAATTCTTGCTTATTATTCAACACCACAGTAATGCTTCCAGAATATTTCCTTTAAGAATTTTGTTTCACCTTTTTAAATCCCTGAAAGGAAAACAAAAACAAAACATTGATCTTGATAATCACTCAGCACACCAGCACATTTGGATGATTATGCATTGTTAATAGACATTCAATCTTATTGTAGCTCTAAAACAAGTATGTTGCAAAACATTCTGCAAAAAAAATACCATCTGCAGGTGAAAAACATTTAGCTTCACCTTGGCAATGCTAGAAAAAACTCATTTACATTCATTTATGTGTTATGGCAGAAACTACGTTTCAAAACACTATGCTACTATGCATTAAAAATTAAGCAATTTACAGCACACTCATTTTTTAATGTAATGAAAACAGTCAGTAAATAATCTAACTCCTTGAACTGCTAGTCACCAGAATGAAGCTGTCAACTCAAAAATATTTCTCTGGTCTTTTAGAGTTGACAGCAGAAAGGGAGTGGGGGGAGGGGGGTAATGCATTGCTTAAATGCTTTCATAGATAATGACTAGGTGGCTGAAACTTCTGGCACGCAAGATTATTACTGGAGAGCATGATTGATGACTCTTGGCTATGGATGTGTCCCATTGGAGAATATACTTCCAGGGGGGGGGGAAGACCAGGGTCAAGGGTGAAATGAATGATGTGTCTCAGAGTCGTCTGAGCATGTTCACTCCTAATAAATCTTGTTTTTTTTAACTCTGAGAGATGCGGCTAGAGACTCATGATTTGAATGGGGGTGGATGCCGGAGCCTTGACAGGTGCATTATAATTTAGCATCATAAAAGAAGGGAAGGTTGGAACAAAAATAACCAGGATGAATAGAATTAAAAAGTAAATATTGTATCAGTAATATGAATGTTAATGGTCTAGTAATATTTTTGTATGTATAGCAAATGTAATGCCAAAACGGTTGCACTGTGTTGTATACTTATAGTTGTAAATAACAAAAAATATATAAACATGAAAAAATGTGGATGAACTGTTGAAAATTTACATTGACGTATTAAGTGAAAGAACGCTGTTTATAAAATGTTGTATGATTGATACTTAATTCCTGATAAATTGCTAAAGATATATAAAGATGTTCAAAATTCTGTTGGAAATGAAAAGAAAGTACTTTTTATCAACTTTGGGGACTTGTGACAAAGCAGAGATGCTGGGCCCAGATCCATGTTATAATGCAGAGGATTCTTAAAAATAAAGTAAAATTGAAACTTGTGGGGGAATGATCTTAGTTCAGACAAGGGGCGACTGATCAAGAATTTATACTTACCCAGGATGCTCTTTTATGCCCTTTTGGAAGCAAACTCTGGACCAAATATGTTGGTACAGTTGCAAACCCATGTCTTAAAACATTCACTGAGCAAATAGGGATTCAGTTAAGGCAATGTTTCTCAAACTTGGCAACTTGAAGATGTGTACACTTCAACTTCCAGCAAGGCTGGCTGGGGAATTCTGGAAGTTGAAGTTGGCACATCTTTAAGCTGCCGAAGTTGAAAAACACTGGGTTTGCTGTTTTGTGTGTGTGTGTCAGAAGCACTTTTCCAGGTTGAAATGATTAACAATGATATCATCATTGCCCAGGAGATGTCCAGTTGGGGGCTCCTTTCATGACCCCATTAATTGCCCATCAAAGTGGTACCTATTTATCTACTCACGTTTGCACGCTTTTGAACCGCTAGATGGGCAAGAGCTGGAGTGAATGATGGGAGCTCACCCCATCACACAGCAGCACTCGGGTATCAAATGCAGGCTTGCTGACTGTCAGTGCAGCATTCTAACCACATGAGCTGCCATGCTCTCTCACTCTGAGTTAATGCATGATGACCAAATAATTTTTATAGTGTCAAAAAACTTAAATATTAAATATTTGGGGTGGCCTTTTTTATTCAAAACAATATAAGCAGGTCTTTAAAATTATAAAATTGGAAAAACCACTACTAAAAAGTATACATGGGATCGTGTTGTCATAAACACATGCATATGTATACATAATCATGAAATACAGATAATCTCTCTACTCTGTCATTTATTTCATTACACATGGTCATTATCAATACTGAGCTATATAAGGAAAGTGAGGCATTTAATATTAAAAATAAGATACCAATTAACTTCAGGGAGGTTAATCACTTTTAGAAGACTATAGTGAGGAAGATTTGGTTACAGTTGGAAAAGGAACAATAGAGTAATGAAATGGTCTTTATAATTTATTTATTAAAAGCATTTAAAACCACACGTTGTTAAAATTTCATGGACATGTACAACAATGATTAAAACTGACAATAAATATAAAAAGAGGGGAAAGAAGTAATTAATTCCCTGGGGTAGTAGGAAGTTCCATATTTTTCTCTGTCTGCAGATAATTAACAAGATAAAGCTTATTTCCAATGGGGAAAAAGCACTCACTCATGCAGGAGAAGGAAACTAGCAATCAGCATTTGGAAAGATTTTATTAGTGCTAGCAAAGGGAACATATAATCACAACCATCCTTCTCAGAATCCCCATGTATCCATAGTGTAATGAGATGAACAAGTTTCTAATTCTTCCCAATAATTAATGCTAAATATGTATTACTTATGGAGATAATGTTCATAGCATAGGTAAAGGTAAAGGTTCCCCTCACATATATGTGCTAGTCATTTCCGGCTCTAGGGGGTGCTGCTCGTCTCTGTTACAAAGCCAAAGAGCCAGCGCTGTCCGAAGACATCTCCGTGGTCATGTGGCAGGCATGACTAAATGCTGAAGGCGAACGGAAAGCTGTTACCTTCCCACCAAAGTGGTCGCTATTTTTCTACTTGCATTTTTACATGCTTTCGAACTGCTAGGTTGGCAGAAATTGGAACAAGTAATTGGAACTCACTCCGTAACGCAGTACTAGGGATTCGAATCACCGAACTGCTGACCTTTCTGATCAACAAGCTCAACGACTTAGCCACTGAGCCACCGTGTCCCCTATTCATAGCATATTATATTATTCATAGCATAGTAGATACTATAGTAGTAGATCCAATCACACTTTGACATCTCTTCCTGTATTCATGGTATATTTTAAAGACCACCATACAACAGTAAAACAATCAGAATATGAAAGAAGCCAAAGAACTGATTTTTGTAGTAAAGCAGTTGGGTTGATTTAAAATCAGCCAAATATGTATATATGTTTGTATGTATGTATTACTATACAGAGATAAAGAATGCAAATTACTTGGTTAACTATTTGCGATTGGTCCTTGTCAATAACATCCTTCAGATCATTCAGAGAGAGAAAGAAAACAAATGTTTTATCAAATGTAAGTACATTTAGGGAATGCTCCAAGATCAGTAATCCTATAGTATTGCTTGAATTTTCTATTTGTCCATTAATGATGAAAATTCTGTGCAGACTGGATTGAAAGGAAAGTCTGTTGTACCTGTCCAGGATTATGTAGACTGGTGGCAATGGTTGTCCCATTCGAAATTACTCTTTATACTACTGCCTCAAAAGTTACTAATATTAGACTACATACAGATAATCCTGGTATTGTTCCCTGATCCTAAATCAGCACAACTGCTCTATCTGAGATTGAAAAATGCTGACTTTGAGAGGCCCACAAAAGGAAGACAGTTGTAACAGCCATTGAGCTAGTCTGACTCTCTTCCACTGTAAGCAGAAAAGGGAAGAGAAAAAAGGCATTATATGTGGAATTATAAATACAATTATTTTCCTTTTGAGTGTTTTTTGCAATATACAGTAAACTCTGGGGGAATGACAGATAATAGTGACATAAAAATAAATAAATGACATATTTATTAAAATCATAATAAGTATTTATAAAGTTACACATACACATATCAATCAACCAAAGCAATTTTATGCTATTTTATGTCCCCTTCTTTAATTGATGCATTTCTTCTTTTACTGGCAGAGAAGAAGTGGTGAATAAATTTTGGTAAGTTCAATAACTGGCAGAAATTTTGGAACCTGACCCAGCATTTTTGCAGTATAAAGTTAATATATTCACTGGAAGACATATTTTCAGGTCTCAAATCCCTGCCCAGATATGTCTTTCCATCACCTAGACGGCACCATTTGGGTTTCTGCCCAGGCTGAGTGAAGGAAACTCTTCTTTCTTTCCCAATGCATAAGACATAAGCTATAAGGAAGTCTATCAGCAAGTGCTATTTTTTAATTTTGGAAACAAAACCAATGACATTTCTGCAGATGTATAGTAGAATGAAGGAACAGTTTTCTTTCCTTTTATCATTGTAACATGGTAAAATAAGGGAGAAAACAACAACGAAGACAGGGTCTGGATTAGTGTAAAACAAAGGAGTATAGAAATAGGCTGAGAAAAGTAGTTACTGTATGTAAACAGCTGGGAATCAAAAATAAAGAACAGATGCTAGTAAAGAGGAACCAATCTTAGAAAGCAAAGACAGATATTGCTTGATTGGCCCACCCAAGAGTTCCCCAATGAATAGATGGGAAGGGCAAGAAGCAGAGGGAATGTCCAATCAGGATCTTTTGCGGTCACAATATGGACCAAATGCCAGCCTGGCTCCACCACCAATCCACTGCAATCCAAACTTGAATTTTGAACGCTGCCTTTAGAAACAGGCAGGAGCAGCACAAGAGACCAATAACTTAAGCTAAATTGTGGTTTTGTCATGAGACTTAGGGCCATTGATAATATAAGCTGTTAAAATATATCACTGTGAATATGGATACAGCTTTTCTGGGCAAAATGTTCTATCATTTATTGCATCTCTAAGAATAACCTAATACACACTGCACTTGTAATTTTTCCTCTAAGCTCATAAAGATATTTTACCACCAATCTGCAGCATAAAATATTGCCGAACGAATTTGTTCTTTGGTATCACAACTGTAAAATAGATGGGACTGGTAGTAAAAATTGCTTTTTTGGACATGATTTTTTTTTAAAAATCCTGTTTATGACTAACATACAAGTATGTCTGAATTCATTCTAACATACAAGTATGTCTGGATTCTTTCCATCCATGAAAACATGCATATATCAACTAATGTACCAATATGCAATATGTGTAGTACAATACCCTGCAACAGGGCATGTATTTATTGCAGAAAGGTTTTGATTCTTTTGGGAAAAACCTCAAGGAAATCATATTTATAAGGTGCTTATTAAACACAAGAATGTTTGATTCTAACTTAGAACTTATTATGGCTGTTCCCCTTTTTCTAAATAAGCAAAAATGAGAGAAGAACTGGAGATATCAAAGAATAATGCAACACAAGGCACAAAGCCCACTCCAAGAAAGATAATAGTACAAAGATGGTATGTTCAGAGTCAGATGTATCCTCTCAATGCATCCCACATCTTTATGAGAAAAATTAGGCTAAGGAAGAATGACTGACACAAGTCATTCAATGAATCTAAGGTCAACTTCCAAGTCCCAAATCTGGACTTTCATCTATTAACATTACCCATAAAGATGAGGAGGTCCAACTATTTTCCAAAGCACCAGAAGACAAGACAAAAAACAATATATGAAGACTAATCAAGGACAGAAGCAACTTAGAATTAAAGAGAAATTTCCTAACGGTGAGAACAATCAACCAGTGGAATAGCTTGTCATCAGAGGTTGCAGATGCCCCAACACTGAAGGCTTTCCAGAAGAGACTGACAGTCTGAAATGGTATAAAGTCTCCTGCTTGAGTAGAGGGTTGGACTGTTATTCTATGTTCTAAATAAGAACCAGTTCAAACTAGACCCAGATATACACATTCAGACCTAGATATACAGGTATAAAGTTATATACCTAGAGAAATCTGTTTAGTTAAAATTACTTTGATACTACAGTAGAAGCAAACAAAAAACAACAACAACGCCCCAGCCAAAAGTCTATGTGCATTGTATTAATGATTGATAAAATGGTTATGGCAACTGTAACTGAAAAACACATAAATATCTTTCACTCTCCTTGGCAATAAAATATAAATACAGTCAGTTAAATATCAATTGCTGCCTCTTCAAAGCATTCAAAACCAGCTGCTTGAGATATGTATTCCATTCGCTTATTTGTCCCTTGTGTCTCTGGTGCAAATACAGTTTGATTTCACAAGATTCAAAAGTCAAACTTGCCTCTGCCTTACCAAAAGGCATAGACACACGAAAGTGTTGAAATGGTCAAGGGTAACAGTCCAAGAGCAGGACTGAGTACAAAATCCCTCCAGTGTATCTAAATGAGGTTAATAAATGGAAAGATTAGCTAACCAAAAAAAATAAACCACGCAGTGAGAATGACACACTGTCATGGCATGATTCTCCAAGAAACTAATCAAATGTGATAAAATTCATTCAAGAAAGAAACTTCCCTCTGGGGTCAAGTGTGAGGATTTGTTAGAAAGATGTGAAAATGGGATAATTATTCATAGGCAGAAAGACCTTATTCCTCTCAGTTTATTTCAAAGTCCTGCACATCTCAAAGGGATTTATGGAGATACTTTTCTTAAAACTTACTATTTCAATCAGAGAAACAGAGCACTTTTCATCTCAGTATGTTGTTCTTCCACTTATGTTCTTACAATGTATTAGAGTAACTCAGTCTCTCTTGTGTTCTGGAGTTATAAATAAATATGAAGGGGCCAAAGTATGTATTTTTGTGCTTTTAAAAATGCACGAGTCACTAGGAATAAGGCTGCATATAAAAAGTAAGAATAATAAAGAAACAACAATAGTGAGGTGTGCTTAAATATCTGCAAGAAATATCATTTGCTTGCAAGCAAGAACTAGTAGGACCGCAAATTAGACAAAAGTGTTAGAAAATGAAAAACCTACAGTACTCTGGGATTTTAAAATTCAAACAGACAAGACCTGCCACATAACACCCCTGACTTAGCAATTGTTGATAACAAAGATAAAAATGACTGGACAGTGGACAATACAGTATGTGGAGACACCAAAACAAAAGAGAAAGAAATTTAGAAAATCACAAAATACAAAAGTCTGCAAATAGAAGTAGAATGACTGTGGCAAAAGAAAGCAAAGATAGTAACGATAGAGATAGGTGCCTGGGGTACAATCCCAAAACATTGACAAAAGCACCTTCAGTCAATTGCAAAAGGCAGCTTTGCTTGGAATGGTTTACATCTTGAGATGGTACCTTTAATACTATCAAAGAACATCTTCCTATCCCAGATCCTTGGGAAAGACTTGATAGATGGATAAAAATGCCAAATCCAGTCTAAACATCTGGTTGTGTGAGGAACCATAATAATAAATCCACTCTAAACAACTGGCTAAGTGGGTGACCAACCATAATAATAGCAGTGCATGGAAGTGGAATGCATTTTTCAAACACTAAAGGGTTCCTGAGGACAGTTAAAAAAAACAGCAATAATGTTGTATCTCTATAATGCTTTCACCCAAAACAAATTAATCTAACAGAATTTACTTCATAGTGAATGATCAAAAGATTGCAGTCTAAGAGGCATTTACTGAATACTTTAGAGCAGTGATGGCTAAACTTTTTGTCATCGTGTGCCGAAAGTGTGTGTGCGCGTGCACGTGCATGGCTGCACCCATAATGCAATGCACATACAATCCCCCGTACTCCCCTGCCCCCTGCACATGCACACATGACTCCCCCACGCTCCCCCTCCCCCTGCACGTCTGTGTGACCCCCCCCATGCTCCCGCACTCCCCTGCATATGCGCACACATCTCCCGCATGCACTCCACCCCCCGCGCATGCACGGCAGATATCTGAAAATGAGCTGGCTGGCGGGAGGTGCACACACATGCGCAGTAGAATTGAGCTGGGGTGACGGCTCATATGCCGGCAGAAATGGCTCTATGTGCCACTTCCAGCACGTGTGCTATAGGTTCGCTATCACAGCTTTAGAGGGTCTCTTTGCGATACTGGCAATTTGTCAAAACTAACTTGACAAAGTACTCAGGATGATACCTCTATATCAGCCTTCCTGAATTTGTGATTCTTTAGATATGTTGGATTACTGTTTCCATGGTTCTCAATCACTATGACCATGACAGTAGCTGTGAAACACATTTGGAGAATCTCCAACTAAAGAAAACTGCCCTGTGTAACCCCATATCACAGAGTAAACTAAGGATGAACATCATTTTGATGGCTGGAGTTGACACTTAACTTTATGGAGAGCCACAGTACAGTAGGTACAACCATAATTCAAGATGGGAGGAACAGGAGCTGCATTACACACATATATTGGCCAAGGTTTTCCACTTTGAAGAGAGCTATACATTTCTTTGTTGTTGTTTTAATAATACTAATGACAATGGGGTGAGCTCCCATTCTTTACCCCATCTAATATTTCTAAAGCATACAAATGTAAGTAGATTAATAGGTACAACTTCGGTGGCAAGGTAACAGCATTCCATGAGCCTCAACAAATAGTAATGCTGGCCACATGGACAATGCTGGCTCCTTGGCCAAGAAACAGATATAAGCACTAGGCCCTAGAGTTGGGCACAACTAGGCAGAAAAAGCTTTACCTTTGATCCTCTTTTAGGACATTCATTATCATTTTTTTGTGTTTCCTGGCTCAAAATAAGAAGGTCCTATTTTTCTCAGTTCCAAATAGATTCCTAAGGAACCAGATGGTGCTCACCCAGAAAGACTGTATGGAAGAAGGAATGGCACTGCAGAAAAACAGTTTCCAACCATTTACATGAATATTATACATACCAACATGTGAAAAAAATGGGGAAACTGGGCAATGGGAATATATAGATAAACACGGCAGAGAGATAAAGATAAGAGAGCTACATCTCCAGCTATGTATTTCAAGCCTGTAACTCAAAGTATTTAATCAATTAATCAATCTATCATTCATTCAATTTATATAGACTCAGCCAAGTGACTCTGGGCAGCTTAAAATTCTAAAATTGATTTTTTTTAAAAAATAAAACATAAAAGTCCTGAAACCATAAACAAAGCTTAAAATTTCATCATGTTTGGTGTTGTTACTGGGAAGGAATACCAAGATGATAGCAATTTACAAATACAGTATCTTAAAAACTGTCATACAGCTATTCTTTTTTGAAATCGAGAGCAGGACACTGGCCAACAATTGAAATTTAAAGGCCAAAAAAGAAGAAGAGAGATTCAGGATGAATATTATGGAATATTTACTCAGGTAAGGCAACCCTCTTCCCCAGAAGTTTACAAATGGGTATTGAATCTCAAATACTGGGAATGGTTTTATAAATTTTCCTGCACTGAGCAGCGGATTGCAGTAGATGACCTCCAAATGATCTTCCAATCCATATATTCTATGATTCTATGGTATATAATAAGATGCAGGGTGGTTTCAGATACATCTTGATGCATTCTCCATTTATTTTTATTTCAGCACATGACATATGCTTTGGCAGACAACTGCGCCTGTGTGTTGCTGCTTGAGTCATTCATTTTGTTGATAAAGATGTTAAATGGATTAATTAACATTCTCACCAAACAACAACAACTGCATCTCAGGAAAAATGCCCAGCTCATTAATAATTGTGATTTATCTTGGTGTCATTCTGCCTGGTATGCTACAATACGAGCAGTGCTTTAGCATATTGTTGTTTAGGAAGTAGTACAAAAGTCTTTCACATCCTGAGCTAAAGGATCAGGAAAACCTGTTTTCCTCTGATCAAAAGCTGTTGATGAAGATTCTGCTTCTTATTGCTAATATTTTTGCTTCTATGGGTTCTTTCTTAAAGGTTTTGGAGTCGTAGGTTAGTTATTTTTGACAAACGTTAATGTTCCTCTGCAAATTTGAATAAAACTAGATTTGTAGAAAGGTGATGGATTCTAAAATTATCTAGCCCTTTTTACATGATAAACTATACTGCACTTGTTTAACTAAATCAACACTCAATAAAAGTGCATATTGTAGAGGAAATATGTTATTTTAAAAGGTGCCTTTATGGAAAACAATTCATTAAACCAAAAATCCAGGAATATTTTGTTTTAAATACACGGGGGCATGACAGTGTCAGCTTTCTAGCTGTATCAGAAGTCTCTGGAAACTATGGAAACAATATGTCCTTGATAATTAGATGTAGCTACATATGCTGGCAGATGTCCCCCTGCAACGCATGGAAAGCATGCAAATTACACTACAAATGCATTGTAAATCAGAAAAAGTGCCTGGTGTTTATTTGTGGCTGATCTGAATTATTCCCTCTTTATAGTTGTAATCATCATGTCCAGCAATAGGGTGGTCCATTCAAGTTACTTAATTATTTTTAATTCAGTTTAAGATAATTTTCTTCAGTCTATCTGTATGCAGATGACTTGAACCTTAGGATGATGAACTAGAAGAGTAAGGAATAATGGGTGCAATCATAACAGAGTAGTTCCTCTGGAAATAGTTTACAAATAAAATGAGAAGATAAAATGGACCATTCATAATCCTGTTAAAATACATATAGCAACCCAGTGTATTGTTGGCGATTGTATAATTATTCTATAATGTATACATTGTTCTTGAACCTCAGAAGTCATGGCAACATCAACTCAATTTTACTTGAAGTTCCCAAGTCAAAGCAGAGAGCAACTGAGGACAGCCAAATCATTTTGGGGGGTGGGATGAGACTCAAAATCTCACAAACCACGTTCTTGCTCTCTGGCAGTAAAAATAAAATAATCACAAACTGTCTAATTAACAATGTGCTATCCCTGATTGGTGATGAAATCTATTACTTGAGGCTATTACTTAAGTCTAATTAATGGAGAAGTTGGTTGAGTTCTATCATGTAACTAATTTAAAGACCAATGAGAGATGTGAATTCAAGCTTAATTGGAAAAGAAAATCATCTTTTTTTGCAATCAATTTAAAATATGCCTCAGAAGTTACTATGTGTGCAATGAATATATAAAAAGAATCATAAGAGAAGGCTACAAGTAGATCACTGAACACAATAGCATCTCCTTTTCCAATTGGTATCAATGGACACTCCATGTTTAGGATAATTCCCTTTTATAGTAACTATTCACATCCTCTAATGAGTCTACCAGCCATGAATTTGTTGCTTCTCAAAGTCATTCATGTTGCTGCGGTTTAAAGCTCATGCACACAAACATACACATGCATGAATTAGAGCATACCAGTGATCTCTGTCCACTGGTTGTTTTTTTTAAGTGATGTGATGTTTCCTGAAAGAGCAGAATCAATACATTTGAACCATTTTGAGCATAGTGGAATGAATGTAGATCACTCTCCAATGTGAAAAAAATGTCAGAGTAATAGTGTGGTGTTGTTTTTTAAAGGATATTAACACATATTCTTGCACCTTCTCCAAAAACAGGAGACAAAATGCTGCCTCCCCATTCTAGGGTATTATGGACAATTTGACATAGTGCTAGGGGCTGATAGCTACTCCTTACATGAGAAACTCAAAGATGTAGTGAGTCTGGTATATTTGTTAAGGTATTTTAGTCCACCCTCATTCACAGAAGCTCACTGGGTGAACTGGCTATTCCTCTCTCAACCTACCTTGTTCTGGGGGATAATAGGAGGAGGAAGAAACACTTTGTATGCCACTTTGAACTCCTTAATTAAAGACAGAGTATATATTTAATTAATTAATGCATACATGTGAACATCTGCCAGCCCTGAGGATGGGAATGAACTTGGAAAACTGACAGCTCATATTGATGTAACTGCAGCCAGGCAAAAATAGATGGGGACTTTTAAGAGAACAAGTAAAAATGTTTTTGTGTTTGTGTATATGTGGAGCATTGTCACTGATGAACAGTTGAGCCATCTAGAACCACTAGGCAAGCACTGAAACTTCACAACAAATAATATTTTTGTAAAGGTAAAAGTAGATGAAAAAAAATGCCTTCCACAGAGCATTCATCCAGTTTTCAAATGTAGATAAGGGCATATCTGGTACAGAATTTAAGATAGTAAGTCTAGATTGGGAAGACTATTGTTACAGTTTGGTCTAGACCAGTGGTCACGAACCAGTGGGCCTGGGACCACTGGTGGTCCATGAGAACATTTTGGTGGTCCACAGAGAAATGTCACCCCCAAAGCACACCCCCAAAGCAATTAATCCAGGCTGGTCTGCTGCTTCTGCTTTTTCTGCAGAGACTCTGGGAAAATTCCCAAAAAAAAGTCTGCAGGAAAATTCCTCACCCCGTTTTCCTACCGATCGATCATTCTTTATTTAGGATCACAGGATACTATCTCCAGCTCCATTCTCAGGGAGGGAGAGAGGGAGGGAGGGAGAGAAGGAGAATGATAGAGAGTGAGAGTGAGAGAAAGAGAGTGAGTGAGTGAGAGAGAGAGACTTTTGGCTTCATGTGAGGAAAGCAGCAGAAGTAGCAGAAGTCTTTATTTCTCTCCCCCAAAGTTTGCCAGAAATGAGTCTTTGTGAGACTTGTCACACTGGGGCAGCCTCTAGGAGCAGGATGCCTTGCTGGATCCCAAAGACTTATTTCTAGAGGAGTTTGGGAAAGAGAAAGAAAGACTTCTGCTGCTTTCCTTGTGTGTAGCCAAAAGCAGAAGCAGCAGAGACCTGGGAAAATCCCAAAAAAAGTCTGCAGGAAAATCCCCCACCCTGTTTTCCTACCAATCGATTGCTCTTGATTTAGGATCACAGGATACTCTCTCTCTCTCTCTCACCCTAGAACGGAGCTGAAAAGCAGGTTAGTGAAGGAATGTGGCTGCCTTGGAGGGGTATGTGTATGTGAGGGACCTCTGTGTGTGAGATAGAGAGAGAGAAAGGGGGGAAAGGAAGGGGAGAAAGGGAGAGAGAGAGAACATCACTGCCAGCCATCCGAGATTAGATTGGATCTCTCTCTTTCTCTTTCCCCCAGTGGAGCTTCAGTGCTTGGCCAGCGGGGAGCCAGGCGAGACCCGTCCCTTGCTATTTTTGGTCGCAAAAGAAGTAGCCCGGGGGTCAGGCAAGACGTGTGGGAAAAAAAGTAGCACACCCCTCGAAAAGACGACCTAGCCATTTTTTCAGGGGTCAAAACAAAACAAGGCCCTGCCTTATTTTCTAAGAAACACGGTAGAAGGTAATACCAACAGCAGGGGAGGGAAATCTGACGATGGTGGGAAAGTTGGTCCCATATTCCAGAACTGCAGTAGTCACAGGACTGGCCCTTTGGTCATCCCGTCTTGTGACTACTTCTACTTTGGAATATGGAACTGACTTTCCCACCAATGTCAGCAAGCCACCGTCAGTTAAAATTCATTTAGTGGTCTGCGGGATTTAAAATTATGAGTTTGTTGGTCCCTGAGCTCCAAAAGGTTGTTGACCCCTGGTCTAGACTCTAGTGGTTAAGGCAACAAGCTAGAAACCAGGAGACCATGAGTTCTGGTCCCACTTTAGCCCTGAATCCAGTTGAGTGACCTTGGGCCAGTCCGTCTCTCTCATCCCCATCCACTTCACAAGTTTGTTGTTCCTGAGTAAAAATAGAAGGAGAAAGGTATGTTGGATCTATTTTGTTGCCTTGCGTTATTTGAAACAATAATAAAGTTGTGATATAAATAACATAGTTCAAGTCTCCATCTGATCATAGACCTTGTTTGGTAACTTGGCCATATTCTTTACTGTCATACCAAGCTAGCAGACACAAAGAATCAGGACCATACATTGGATTACAGTTCAGAAGATTTATTACTCATGCCTATACAAAGAATCTATTTAACTAAAGTTCAATACTAAATTGGCCCTAGTCAGTAGAATTCAAGAGGGATTTGACTATACACTGATGACATACTTAATTCTGCCTCTCAACTTGCCTGCTCTTCTCCTACACTATCTCATTTGGTTCTTGCTGTGTTACACTATTTTGAGCATTTTAAGATATAAGTACAATGAATATGCAAATCAAGGCAAAAGTTAAGGTATTTATTTATTTATTTATTTAAATTTTTATACCACCCCCTCTCCCAAAAAGGGACTCGGGACGGTGTACAGCCTACTAAAAAACTAACAATATGTACAATTAAAAACAAATTAAATAACATTGATCCGGCCGAAAATCCCATCAGATATAAAATTATCAAAATTTAAAATTCAAGGTAATTAAAAATTAAAAAATTTAAAACCGAATTAATTTAAAACCCCACAAATCGTTTACTGGGCCAGGCCGGCCTGTTGGAAAAACAGGGTCTTTACTGCGCGCCATAAGGTCTGGATGTTGGTAATGGCCCGTATCTCCGGGGGCAGATCATTCCACAGAGAAGGCCCGCACTCTCGGGGTCGCCAGCCGGCAACGATCAGGCGGCGGAACCCCGAGGAGGGCAACCCTGTGGGAGCGTACTGGGCGGCGGGAGGCTGTTGATGGCAGCAGGCGGTCCCGTAAGGTAAACATTTTTCCTGTCCACTTATGATCGCCTTTAGTGGGAAGTGCTCATCTCTGTTTCTTAGCTGAGGGAACCAGGATCATCGAAAGACATTTCTCTGGCCATGTGCCCAGAAGACCATACCCCAAGGCACACAGAATGCTGTTATCAAAGTGGCATCTATTTATCTACTAACATTTGCATGCTTTTAAATTGCTAGACGGGCAGGAGCTGGAACAAGCAACAGGAGCTCCGCCCATTGTGCAATGCTCAAGTCTCGAACCTGGGCTGTGAGCTTTCTAGCTGACACGTTCAGCATCTTTAACAATTGAGCCATTATGCCACCGGTACAAATGAAGCCGCCCCAATATAGTATCCTTAAATTATATTTCCTTACAAATACATAGTAAAATTTGGAAAGGCTTATCTAGCTTAAATTAAAATTGCAGGCTATTGTGCTATCTAGCCAAGCATCATCAGGCCACAGAGTACTCTGATTTAGACACGGTGGAAAAGAGAGCAGCTGGATCATTGTATCTTTAATTGTTAAAGAGGGCAACCTTATAATTAAGCCTATTGATATAACAAATACTACTCCACAAATGCTAACCCACCACAAGTGACATTACTGAAGGAATATGAAAAAAATAAGAGCAGGTAAATTCTGCTAGTGTACCAACACATCTCTGACAGAAAGGTAGAACATAACTGTTACTTATTGTAGGCTATCTGCAGAGGTGGTATTCAACAGGTTCTGACCAGTTCTGGAGAACCAGTAGCGGATATTTTGAGTAGTTCAGAGAACTGGCAAATACCACCTCTGACTGGCCTCACCCCCATCTATTCTCTGCCTCCTGAGCCCCAGCTGATCGGCTGGGTCTTCTTTGGTTGCCCTGCACAAGAGAATGGAGCTGGAAAGCAGGTTAGTGGGATTGGAAGGGAATGGAGATTTTTGCAGTATCTCTCCCTGGAGTCGGGTGGGAATGGAGATTTTAAGTATCCTTCCCCTGCCATGCCCACCAAGCCACACCCATAGAACTTGTAGTAAAAAAATTTGAATCCCACCACTGGCTATCTGGCAATAGCTAATATGTCCCTGGTTGGAGATCCAGATTTTTCATGGGTCTTGTTATAAGTAAATTTGGATGTTATACTTGAGAAACTACAGAACCAGACTGTAGCCATTTTGTGTTCGTAGAATGACCTTTTTAAAAGAACAGAAAAGTTGAGAAATATGTTTTTGTACAATAAACATGTGGTATTGCGAAATTGTCCTTGGAAGAGGTTCTAGAATGTGTAGAGGTCGACTTGACATTATATAGTCATATTAATCAAAAGTATAATCCTCTGATAATTGCATAACCGGATATCTGGAGATAAATCCGGGAAAAGGATGTTGGTACCAATCCAAATGTCAAGTAAGAAGAGGTCATTGGAAATACCCATAACTTTCCTATGAGAATCTATGTATCTTTGTAACTGAAAAACAACATGTGATCTGTACTTGTTTATATCATTATATTTGGGTATAAATATATGGTCTGTCTGGTAATCGGGGTTCTCCTTTGTCTCATACTATCTTTGGTATGGGTTAAAGGGTGCCAGTACTGCAGTATCTTCAATAAAGCCAGTTACGTGTTTCAGTATGTCAAGTCTGTTCTAATTATTTCTGCTCATCCGCATGACAAGTTTTGGCGAGCCAGCCAGGAGACAGGACAAGGGCTCTGGAGGTGGTTCTTCTGGGCTGCAAAATGGGACCCCCTGCTGCTGTTCTGCGGGGTCTTGTGCTTTGGACGAGCCTCCGTCCGGGGCCTTGCTCCTGGTGACCTGCGTTTGGTTGACTGATTGCTGGGACCTTGCTGGCTTCCAGAGGCCGCGGGTGAGTTGTGGTGCACCGGGGAGTCAGGTGAGCTCTATCTGTGTTTTTTTTATATATATAGATATGTTTTAGAGCCTTGGGCTGCAAGGTTTTTTCTTTAACACAGTCTAACATTTTTGTTCCTCCCTTTTGAAACGTTTCATATATGCATTTTTTCTTCTTCTCTAAATGAAGGCTTGTTTGGCTTGTGTGTTTTTTTACTTTGTGTCTGGAGTGTGTATCTGTGCAGAGGGGTCTGTCTGTGCTGTTACATTGTTTATTCCCCCTTTCTCTGTCTCATTTCCTGTGAATAGGGGGGTGGAAATGGGGAATTTATTTTCCTGGTTAAAGAAACCAGCTGTTGCTAGTGAAGTTCCTTCCATTCCTATGTCATCTCCTCTTGGGGAGTTAATAAATCAGTGGAATGAGGCATGGTTAATTCAGTATACTAAGCTTTTGGATAAGATACGGTTAATTGAGCTGTGTACAGCCTGCTGGCCGGATCATATCTTGAAACGTCCGAATTATAGGTGGTCGAGGTTTGGTGAGTCTAATGTATATTGGATTAATGCTTTAAAGGATGTCTTGACTAAAAAGAGGTTGATTTCTCAATTGCCTTATGTTGTGCCTTGGTATCATGTACAATATACTGATCCATTTCCTCCTCTTGGGAAAACTTCTAAGAGACTTTTGTATACAAAGGAAAGTGATAAATGGGATCCTTTGGATTATGCTGGTCCTGTACGTCCTCCTCCTTATAATGTAGCTAACTCTGTGCAAGATGTGGGAGAAAAGAGGGGGGGAAGTTCCTCCGCAGTTTCTCAGTATAGAGAGTTAAAGCAGGAGTTGGATTCATTAGCAGTTGCTGGACCTTCTAGTGGAGCTATAACTAGATCCAGAGCGAGAAAGGAACAACAGATGTTATATCCATTACGTGAAATGCCTAATGGAGTTACAGCTGAGGGAGTTCCTATAACAACATTTGTAAATGTCCCGCTTACGTCTTCAGATTTGAGGAATTATAAGTTGTCTATGCCATCTATTCAGGTTGATCCAATATCATTATCAGAGAGTTTAGATTTATTCTTGGGTCCTAATATTTATACTTATGTGGAATTACAGCATATCTTAGGATATTTTTTTTTCTCCTGAGGAGCAAGGGCAGATTAGACGAGCTGGCATAGTATACTGGAATAAGACACAGGAAGGTGTAGTAAATGCGGTAGATGGTGAAGATAAGTTTCCTTTGGCAGATCCTGGTTGGGATAGTCAGGTTCCAGAGGATAGAGTACAGATGGTGGATATGAAGAAACTTATTGTGCAGGGTGTGAAGACTGCTGTACCTCAGGGTAGAAATCTAGCTAGAGCATTTGAGGTAGGTCAGTTAAAGGATGAGTCTCCGGCTGAATTCTTGACTAAAATCAAGGATAGTTTAAATAAGTATTCTGGTCTTGCCCCTGAAACACCAGAATATCAGGCTTTAATGAAATTGCAGTTTGTTACTAAAGCCTGGGGTGATGTTCAGAGGAAATTGCAGAAGATAGAGAGATGGGCTGAATCAGACATAGCTACTTTGTTGCAAGAGGCCACCAAGGTGTTTATGGGTCGCGATCTTGCAAAGTCTCGTCAGAAATATTCCAAAGTAGAAGTAGAAATCAGAAAGACTTAGAGCTCTGGAAGAAATGTTATTTATGCCATTCATTGAATTAAGAGGTACTCTAATGAAGTTGATGTTTTTGTATGACAGTTGGTTAGTGCAAAATGTTCATTTAACTGGAAAAGTAGATGTACAGTTAGATGTTTTGAAGTACCAAGAATTCTACAGAGAAGTGTAAGATACTGAAAGGAACAGAGCCTAATGTGAAAAGTGAAAATGTTGTTCTGTAATTAATGAGAGTAGCTTTGAATAGTTTTTCTTTTTGTGTGAAAGGAAAGACTACAGTTACAGACATCATGTCTATTTGTTTTATAAAAGTTCCAGTGTCAGAAGAATTTTTATGGTAGAGTTTATCCTGATGATATTTTGTATATTTGTAAAAGGTTTGGATTTCCTGTGAGGCCAACAAATGAACTAATCAGGAAAGCTGATAATTTTTCAGCTTATGATTGTATTAAGTATAAACGTGCAGATGACAAAACGATTTATACTTATTTACCTACTGAAGAAGTTTTTTTTATTGAATGGAGGTTGAAGACATAGGTGGAATGACACATGTGTTGTATTTACTTAGAGGTTGGTTAATGTTTTGTAGAGCATATGTATATGCATTGATACCAATTAATACAATGAGTGTGCAATTGGTCGTTTAATGACTGTTATGGTAACTGCCCATACTAGGGGTGAACATGTGAAGAAATATAGAGGACAATGTTAGTGTTTAGTGATACTTCTTTTACAGACTGTAACGATATGTAAGTTGTGTTTCTGCTGTTGTAAGATTAAGAAACCTGAGGAAAAATGCAAGATATATAGTCAACAGAAAGTTAGGCTTATGTTGAAAGAGTGATGATCATTCTCATTCTCAAGTATAAAGGGTAATAAAAAGAAAGGGAGGAGTTGTTATAAGTAAATTTGGATGTTATACTTGAGAAACTACAGAACCAGACTGTAGCCATTTTGTGTTCGTAGAATGACTTTTTAAAAGAACAGAAAAGTTGAGAAATATGTTTTTGTACAATAAACATGTGGTATTGCGAAATTGTCCTTGGAAGAGGTTCTAGAATGTGTAGAGGTCGACTTGACATTATATAGTCATATTAATCAAAAGTATAATCCTCTGATAATTGCATAACCGGATATCTGGAGATAAATCCGGGAAAAGGATGTTGGTACCAATCCAAATGTCAAGTAAGAAGAGGTCATTGGAAATACCCATAACTTTCCTATGAGAATCTATGTATCTTTGTAACTGAAAAACAACATGTGATCTGTACTTGTTTATATCATTATATTTGGGTATAAATATATGGTCTGTCTGGTAATCGGGGTTCTCCTTTGTCTCATACTATCTTTGGTATGGGTTAAAGGGTGCCGGTACTGCAGTATCTTCAATAAAGCCAGTTACGTGTTTCAGTATTTCAAGTCTGTTCTAATTATTTCTGCTCATCCGCATGACAGGTCTGATGAACTGTTATATTAGGGTAAAGATAAAATAAATTTCTCACTTGGATATCCTATGGACACTACTGGGCACTAGTCAGCTATCTACAGTGAAAGCCACCAACAGTTCTGACTGAACTGCTGAACTTCAAAGAAGCAGCATAGTAAATTGATCTGTCATGGTCCCCCCGTTTCTTTATTGCTTTTCCTACCACCACTTTCTCGCTTTGTTGCACCAGAGCCCTTTTTAGTTGGGTCTTTTTATTAGGAGAAGGACTGATATGTGCAATGTCAATTTCCCTGGTCATGCTGCTTTTTCATCAGTGCCGTGTCATTGATTGTAAGTCTCTTGGTCCTGATGTTCACTGAAGAAGCAAGAAAAGACAAGATATTTATTGTATCTGGGGGCAAACTACTATATCAAGAACATATTAATCACTAAAATGAATTGAATGCCCAACTAAATCACTCCATCTATCTGCCTGTCTATCTATCCATCCATTTATCCACTACAAAATGTCTTCTCGTATGATTTCTTGTTGCTTTTATTAACTACCTTGCTGCCTCCAATCTATTCATTTATTTTTATCTCTCACTCACAAAACTGTATTTTGCATTCTCATATTTGGGGAATAATGACAACAAAGATGTATGAACAAAACCAGGATATTTGCTCTGCTGCCACAATGCAATACAATTAGTATAATTCTAAGAGCACTAGACAGTTATTTCCTAAGGCAACTTGCTTCTATTCTACCCACAATATTAAACACGGGTGGTAGTTTAATGAAATGATGACCCCTGAAGCTCATCAAGAAATTCCCAGTAGTATTTCAGGGCTAAATTAAATAATCTCTTCTTTGATACATTCAATTGGTCTAATCAGTCATATAAGAAGACAGGAAGAGATAAAAAGGTGTTTAGCAGAATTGTACAATATACTTCAGTTACTGAAGTCACGAGCCTACTGAAATACTTTCTTTCACTTGGTTTCTATATTTTATTCTTGTAACATTGTTCTTCAGTCTTCAGTTGCAAGTAAATTGTATTTGAATTTGAATTTGATGATTTCATTTAGAAATACAACTTCTCAATATCTGTAGAGAATGGTAAACCTGTAAAGGCTTGAAACTCAAATCTTTGCTCCCAGAAATCTTCTGTTCTTCAGACCTTCTCCTATTTTTGGATAGCAACTTGGAAATTTCTGCTCTCACCACTTATATTCTAGGGTCTATTTCACCCGATATCTACCTCCTAACTGAAGTGTGTGAGGGATAGAGCTCTCACAATCTGCAATGTATTTCTGGTCATTAAAAAGTTCAAAATATCAACACTGAAACAATTCAAATGACACTTTTGGCTATGTACAGGGATGTTGAGAACTCTGCCTTTGGAGATATCGCACTTTGACAATAGATGAATAAAATCAGGGTCCTTATAATACAGTCTTTTCAGCAGTTTCAAGAAGATTCCACACCAATTTGCATATTCAGATGACCCTGGGGGCACAGATAAACCTCCAAATGGCCTCAATGTTTCTCAGAAAGAGTGCTAACAACCAGATGACTGCAAAGAATATAAATCCTTCCATTGTCCACCATTCAGTCAGAACTGAAGAAGTTTCTTGGATGAAAAATGAAACATCTTCAAGGAAAAATAAAGAAAGTCCGGTTGCCTTTTGACCTTTGGACATTCAAAGAATAAGTGCAGCCTTTGAACTGCAAAAGGTTGTTCAACCATGCATTTGTTCAATATAGTCTTATTTTCCTTCAGGAGGTCTAGAAAGAAACTTTCCCAGTCCTAATTGCAAATGCTGAAGATTAATTTTACATATTCTTTATATATAAAACTTATAGTCATACCCATGTTTTTCATTGTATTCTCTCTATTTTGTGTGTGCAAAAAGCTCCTCAAAATATTTTTAATAGGCCAATTTTTCAGCTGCTAAAAGTGTGAGTCAGTACATTACACAACACTTTCTTTCACACATAAGCATACATGCTTTTACAAAAGGAACAGAGAAAAGACATGAAAACAATCCCACAATGAATTTAAATTAAGTTTCCTGTTGTTACTGCCGCTCAGCATAAGAAAGCACAATTAATATCCCGAAGTAACACATGTCTTTTTCCTTAGGAAATAGTGCTTGTGCGATGCTATACAATTGTTCTGAAAAGGTTAATTAAAACGTTTTATCATACATCTGATGTTAAAAAGCACTTACCCTGTGCTTTCTTTTAGCTGTGTTGTTTTAATTGAATGCATTTACAATGCAAAGTGAAATCCAAAGTATTTTAAAGAAAACAACACTGAGAAAACATTTTTATATGAGACTATAGAACCTTCAAATTGCCCTGCGATAGATAGATAGATAGATAGATAGATAGATAGATAGATAGATAGATAGATAGATAGATAGATAGATAGATAGATAGATAGATAGATAGATACTGTAGATAGACAGACAGATTATCATATACTCTATGTTTGGTTTGTGTTGTAATGCAAACTTATCTGGCCAATACATAAGCTAAAATCAATTTATTCCTAAAGATCTTCCATTTTTTCACCAATAGATATTTAATGAAAAATTCCTTGCAAAGTATAAATATCAACAAGAGAATAATCAGAGAAGCCATCGAAATAGAGAAACACACCCATAACATGAAAAAACAGGACGATGCCTCCCACCTACCAGACATTTGGAACCTAGCCCTTATCAACAAACGAGTCCCAGCCACGAAAACCAACACTGGACCCAAAACAACACATGACGCCACCACCAATCTCCCTCACCAGACTCAAACCCAAACCCACCCCATAGATGAAAGGCAACCACCATCCAGAAACCAGTCCACGGCTGCATCACCAGCTGCCACACACCCCGACCCCCAAACCAAGCAAACTGACACATGCCATGAACACAGCGCCAGGCCTCAAACTCGGAGCCAAACCAAAACCTGGAATGTGACATCACAGCTACCCGCTCAAGATATCACATCACAGAACTCAGGAGGCTAGCACCACAAAACCTCAAGATGTTGCAACACAGCCAACGACCCAGGAGATTACAATACAAGACCCAGGAGGTCACAACATTAGAACTCAGAAGGTCATCACACAGCCCATTACCCAAGTCGTTACAACACAGGAGGCTGATAGACACACAGCCAATACCTCAGCCACACATGTTCTTAAGAAAAAGCCACCCAATCTGCAAACTTCAACTCCATCAACCAATCAAGAAATGACAACACAGCCAACCTCCCCACCAGTATATATAGGGAGACAGCAGCTCAGATCACGCTTTGCTCACACAAAGCCGAAAGCACCAGCCTGAAGATGGCGAGTGAGATCTCGTCGAAACGTTGCCCAGATAGCCTCAATCTTACATGGGAAAAGACCCAAACACACCAAGACCTGCATACCTGTACCCGTGAAAATCTACAAAAATATTATATATGTATGTATGTATGTATGTATGTATGTATGTATATGCAAAATGGGAGAAATGGGAACAAAAGCATATTTGCAAAAATTAGAAATTGAATAAAGTGAAAGGCTAAAAGAGAATAAGCTAGATTGATGTTCTCAATTTGCAGAGATCTCTTCAGCTCCATCTAATCCAGCTCCCAGGTACCATTCCAGATAGCAATTAATAATTACAAACAGACTTCCCCCCCAAATCTAGCCATCATGGCTTCATGGCTGCAAATGGGTTTATCAACTGATCATATGTGAAAATTTTAACGTCTGGAAACCTTGACTCAGAAACAAGTTTAAACTTTATATTATTCAGTTGGCCTGATGTTCTTCATCCACCAAATGAGAGACAATCCTGTTGCATGGGAGGGGGTCATATAGATACTTCCCAACCTTGTGAATTACTCATTTATATGGAGCTGTGGTGTACTATAAGTACAGGTAGTCCTCGACTTATGACCACAACTGAGCCCAAATTTTCTGTTGTTAAGTGAGATATTTGTTCAGTGAATTTTGCCCCATTTTATGGCCTTTCTTGACACAGTTGTTAAGAGAATCTGATTTCCCATTGACTTTGCTTGTCTGACGGTCACAAAAGGTGATTGTCAGGGCTCTGACAACCCCCCCCATTCAAATCTTGAGTCTCTAGCCACATCTTTCAGAGTTAAAAAAGAAATCATTTATTAAAAGTGAACAATGTCGGTGTTACCTGGGTGCAGCCAACTCTGAAACACATCATTCATCTCACCCTTGACCCTGGTCTTTCCCCACCCCCGGATGCATATTCTCCAATGGGACACATCCATAGCCAAGAGTCATCAATCATGCTGTCCAGTAATAATCTTGCATGCCAGAATCAATTATCTATAAAATATCTAAGGTATGCATTGCAACGGTCATAAATATGAGTCAGATGCCAAGTATCTGAATTTTGATCACATGACCATGGGGATGTAAGAGTGTTTTAAGAGTGAAAAATGGTCATGTCACATTTTTCAGTGCCGTTGTAACTTTGAATGAGCACTAAACAAACTGTTGTAAGTCAAGAAATGCCTGTACTATTCTAAGAGCTTGCTCTTGATGAAAATACCAAAGAGTCATATGGCACCTTAAAGCCTGATACATTTATATTGGCAGAAATTCATAGAAAGTAGCCAACTTAATCAGAAGGTAGTTGAAGAGGCACCAAGGTCTCCACTACTTTTGAGATTATTGGGAAGCATATTGATCTGAGCAATAAATGCTACTAGCTGATCAATGCTGCTGCTTTTTGCTTGAAATGTCTGTATCCCTAATGCATTCATAATCATTCCTGCATACTGATGAATTTAATGTACAATTCATCAATAAAGATTAATGTACTTTGTATTATTAAGCAAATGTATTACATGTAAGGGGGAGGGATACTGTGAAATACTGTGAAATAAAAAATATGCTACTAATAATAAAGCATTCCTCCCCAAGCCAGCAGCATGTTAACTCATCTATCAACCTGCAATTACTTAAAGACCTCAGAAATGGCATCCTCTGCTATCTGCAGAAGACAAACGGTCACAACACTTTTCAACATGGTTGTTCTTATTTAAGTTATGGATTACACGTTTGGACAAAGTGCTGACAAGGGTGAAATGGTTGAATAAATGTCACAGGATACTGAGAGAGATTCTCTTCTTAAAGCAGATTATATGACACAATTCTCAATTACATTCAGGTAAATGAGGCTAATGGAATTCTATTTGCATTATGCCACCTATAGCAGTTTGGACAGAAAAGAGAAGTCAGGCACAATTCAGGTGTAATGTTGAGTTAGATAAGTACCTTTTCACATTCTGAGGATCTTAATAGTCTGCACAAAGGATGGCAAGAATCATATGGAACATCTACCTTTGTCTGCAGAAGGTTTTTACTTAGAGTGACAGACTATAGGTTAGACTTTTGCCCAAAAGTTTGGAAATTATCAAGGTGACTTCTTTATTCTTTTTTCTATCTGTGGAAAAGGTATCTTTATTCAGATCAGCCTCTAAACAGGTATTTTAATGTTTTTAAAGTAATGAGGTTTTTTTATTAACAATCTTTTAAAAAGATTATATAAATTAGATGTTAAGCTGTGAAGGTATAAAACTTTTTTCAAAGGCTTTAAAAGTGTCATTTTTTAAAAAGGGAACGTTGGACAGAAAATTAAACTCAGAAGATGCAGCTACTTTAATGCATTTAGGAGCTTCATTTGTAACCAACATTTTTTGAGAAGCCCTCTCTATGAAAACTTCAGACAGCTCTATTGTATATTGTATGGCAGAAACACAGGGTTAAGAAGCGGTGGCAATTATTCATTTTTAATTAATTCTAAAATATTTGAATCAGTAAAACAACTTGTGAATTACTGAAGTTTAAATTTAGAACTGTAACCAGGTAACAGCAATGCACTGAAATCTGTTGTCTATATAGTATAGTTATTTTAAGGAAATGATGAGGTCTGAATACATTAAGATAGGTGGCACAGTAGACTTGTGATCTAGAGGTACTTATCATTGACACTGACTATAAATTCCCCTTATTAATAAGGTATGAAACTCATAAGTAATACAGTCTTCTTACTCTTTCATAGATGCAACCATTTCAGATAGACATGAGGAAAAGCATACTTTGAAGTAGGATACACGAAAAGAGGTATTTATGCCTGAATCTAAAAGTATAAAAGTGTCCGACTGATAGAAAACATATTTTGATGGTTTTCTGTCAATCTCCATAATCTCCAATTAAGATAAATGCTCTACCTGCTTGTATCAATAAGGCACAGTTAAGCATTTTCTATTCTGTACCTGTCAAAACTATTTTCATTCTATTTTAAGAATTATAATTTTAAAAACTTTTAAAATGTGTTTTTTTCCTTATCTATATTTTTTTTCTTATCCATCGTGTTATTTGACTGAAGTCTAGTATCATTTTTGATATCTGGAAGCAATCATGGGTGCTTTTAAAGCTAAAGCATGGGTAAAAATATTTCAAATAAATGAATAAGCCAATAGTGGAGGGTTTTAACTTGGAGTCAAGATAAGTTATTTTCCTCTTTCATTATTACCATTTGGAAGGGATTTATTGTATTGCCTTAGCAGCTAGCATACTTCAGCAGGACTGGGAAATTTGGCTAGAGTGGAGAAGTACTGTAAAAATAAAAAGTAAAATCTCAGAACAATGGCAAACCACTTCTGTAACACTATCAATAAAACAGAATAGATCCAGTCACCCTGAATTAAATTTGACCTGAGGGTATCTATCATTTGTTGTCTTAAATGCAATAACTGCAGCTGTATTCTGCTGGCTCAGGAAGGCTGGTGCTCATTTTTCATTGGTGAATTAGATGTTAGTGGACATGGAGACGAGAGAGATCTTCTTACAGTAATTTCATTATAGACAAGCAGTAACTGGCCTGCACTACCCAAAAAGAGTAAAAAATAAATGGTGAAGACCTATGCCAGTTGCTGTGCTGGTCCATAACCATCATAAAGATTTTATTTGATTTATGCCAGTCATACCTGAGTCATCATGCTCAGCTGTTGACTTTTGACCAATTGTTCCTTTCTCAGTTGAACTTTCCTCAACTGAAGAAATCAAATGGGAGAGAACCACACACACTATGACTTTAATCTCAAAAGAAAGTTTGAATTTATAGTAGCAACATATGCAATGACTAGCAATAAGGTCAAATGTCTGAGAGGCTGTCCAGAAGCAGATATGACTTGAATCTGTTTTAAGATACTGGTTGAACTATAATCATTGGACAATGCTAAGGAAGAAAGAGTAATGTAATACAAAAGGAAACATTAGCACAAATAAATATATAAATAAAAATCCCCTTATAGTAAGGCAGTACCATGGTAACTGGAATGAAGTTAACTCAAGCAACTCATGAAGAAAGGTTGGTAATAACTCTGTTTCTATGGCAACATCTAGGAAATGTTCACCTTTTTGTTGAAAAATTCAATTAATATTTCGGTTATCAAGTATTTCAGCAAAAAGTTTCTCAAAATGAAATGTATAAATTTCCTAAAGACAAATGAGTAATGTAATTGCAGGAATTTGGTTATATCTGTTTTGTTCACAAGTCATTGTTTGCTAGTTTTTCAGAGGCAGCTAAAAATAGTTTAAAGGGTGCTAAGATGTTGTGAAGATTAAAGTATTTGAGGCTCTGATATAACAAACCAGAATTTAAATACCTGCTTAACCATGAAAAACATTCCTGAATATTTATGAGTTATTTAAATTAAAACTGGAAAAATACTTTCACTGGATATCTGTGAAGATGAAATAAGATATATATGGAAGAAACAACAGGTAATCTTCATCTAGTGATAGTCTGTAGTAAAAAAAGTAACTTTGCAACCAAAGTGTAAAAAAAGTAACTTTGCAACCAATGCCCACATTTGCAACATTCACAGCATCTCTTTCTTCTCCAGTTATGTATTCTCTTTTACCATCAATTAGAACCCCTTCTCACACGCACAGCAGAGAGATTGCCTAAACTAGCTATATCTTCTGAAGCTGCTTTTCTCCACTGCAGAATCTGGACTCTTAAAAAAGTGGTAAGGGCAAGTTAACAAGCTGAGCTTTGAATTAATTAGGGGTCTTACAGCTGCTGCCTGAAATTGACAAGACTCTTGTCAAACTCATGGCACCACATTGCTATCATGTGACGTTTCATGATGTTTTTTCTCTTCAGGGAGCTGGGATGGGTGTGGCCTGTGCATGAGCCAAACAGCATTGGTCGTGTTGGTTGATGATCTCTGGAGGGCCCGTGACAGGGGTTATTCCTCTGTCCTGGTCCTATTAGACCTATCAGCGGCTTTTGATACTATCAACCATAGTATCCTATTGCGGTGGTTGGGGGGGTTGGGGGTTGGAGGCACCGTGTTGCGGTGGTTCGCCTCCTTCCTCTCCGACCGTCTGCAATTTATGTTGGCAGGGGGGAGAAATCCACCTCTAGGCCCCTCGATTGTGGGGTGCCTCAGGGGTTGGTCCTCTCTCCTCTCCTGTTCAACATTTATGTGAAGCCGCTGGGGGGAGATCATCCGTGGCTTTGGGGTGAGGTGTCATCTGTACGCTGATGATACTCAGCTGTACATCTCCACCCCAAGCCACCCCAATGATGCCATGGAGGTCATGTCCCATTATCTGGAGGCCGTGCAGAACTGGATGGGCGGGAACAGGCTCCGACTCAACCCTTCCAAGACTGAGTGGCTGTGGTTTCCGGCATCCCGATATAGCCAGGTAGTTCCATCGCTGGCTATTGGGGGTGAGATTTTGCCCCCTTCAGAGGGGGCTCGCAATCTGGGTGTCCTCCTGGATGTATGGCTGTCTTTGGAAGACCACATTATGGCCGTCTCCAGGGGGGCGTTTCATCAGGTTCGCCTGATTCGCCAGATGCGGCCCTTTCTGGATCAGGATGCCTTACGCACATTCACTCATGCCCTGGTCACCTCCCGACTGGACTACTGTAACGCCCTCTACATGGGGCTCCCAAGTGGGAGCATCCGGAGGCTTCAACTGGTACAGAATGCAGCCGCGTGGGTGGTTATGGGGGCGTCAAGGTTCTCTCATGTGACGCCCCTCCTGCGTGAGCTGCATTGGTTGCCAGTGGCCTCTCGGGTGCGTTTTATAAGATTTTAGTGTTAACTTTTAAAGCGCTCCATGGCATTGGACCAGGATATTTACAAGACCGCATTCTGCCATTTTCCTCTCACCGTCCGGTGCGCTCCCACAGGGAGGGTCTCCTGCGGGTCCTGTCAGCATCTATGTGACGGCTGGTGACCCCGAGGAATAGGGCCTTTTCTGTCGGAGCGTCTGCCCTCTGGAATGGGTTGCCTCCAGAATTACATATAGCCATGGACCTGGGGACCTTCAGGCGTGCCTTGAAAACCTGGCTCTTTGACCAGGCCAGCTTGGGCTGATTTCAGATTTGGGTGTTTTAATTTTTATATTAAATTTTAGGGTTTTAGGGAAGGGTTTTAATTGTTTTCAGCCAGGGCCTTTAGCTTAATTTAGTTTTAACTTTTCACATATTTATTGTTTTAATTGTATGGCTGTGCACCGCTCCGAGTCCTTCAGGAGAGGAGCGGTATATAAATAAATATTTATGATGATTATGATTATGATTATGATTATTGTTGTTGTTGTTGTTGTTGTTATGAGGCCTACAGCCTGTGGGCTGCCAATTTGACACCCCTGAGATTCAGTTTCACACTAAAGGCTTTTGTTTGCCTCCTGAACCACTTGTGGTTTGCAACTGCCAGCGCATTAGGCAAACAGATGGTGCCGTTGCATTAGCATGTTGTTTCAGCATGAGTTGCACATTGTATTGCCCTACCTACTCTCTTGTAATCCTTTCTCTCCAATGAGAATTTCAATTTCTCTTCTTGCTAATTATTCAGGGCCTGGGTGAGTATTCCAAAGGATGAGGGGGTAGAGAAAAAGGGGTTGATTGTCCTATCAATCTTCCTTGTGAGTTGAGTTCTGGAAGGCCCATCTGATTATTTGGTGCATATCCTTCTGATGTTGAAAGAAAGTTGAAGTAAAATCATAAGCACAGTTTTAGTCATATGTTTTTCACTTAGCAAACATTTTGCTTAAAGACCAAGTCACTAGTCCCAATTGTGATCACTAAATAAGGACTACCTATATGTATACCATCTTGAACAAATAAACATTGCAAATAAAACTATTTTAACCAGTTTTATTCCACAGGGTTGTTAGATAAGTCAAAGTTATGAATTCTATCAAGGAAAAGTAGTATTCCCATAAATATTTTCTTATAGCTAATTAGTCATAATGTGATTTTTTTGTTTTGTTTTAAAGTAAACCTGAATAATCAAAGCATCTGGTTGAAGTACATATATAAACAGAAATACCATGAGGCAAGCATTACATTTTCAGAGCGATTCACAACATCTGTTTACCATAACAAACTTTACATTTTACTTAATTTTTCAGAATTAGCATTAGTCATCATACATGCATCCTAATGCCCAAAGGCACACCTGACAGAAGATTCCCAATGCTACAAATAATGGATGCAAACTCTACTTTTGATACACAGAACACATTTCTGAAAATACTCAAGTGTATCCCTATGTAGTCTAGCTCAGAGTTCCAAAGCTAAGATTTCCCATGTGAGAATTGCTGTGTTTGTTGAACCACAAAAACTCTAGCCTGTATAAATACCACAGAGGGTTGCCTGGGAGCACAGTTTGTCTCAGGGTAACAAAGGCTCATACCTCAGAGCAAAGAGAGAAGTAAGCCTACGCAGGTACCATAAAGCAGGGAAAATTATGTAGGAGCTATAAGCAAATTCAGAATCCGTTTCTGACACATTTGATTTTCAGAGACAGACAAAATGAGGCAAGAGTTAAACAAAAACAAGAGTGGTAGCATTAATGCATTAATGATATTTGAATGGTCAATCTTGCTTATGCATAATTCTGCTACATCTAACCAACCTGGTCAAACACAACAGGAGATGAGAATTATAAGTCACAGATGTCCTTGTAGTGTCATATAATAGAGCAAAGTTTCTATCGCTTGAAAAAATATCATCCTTGTATTAAGAGTCAAAAATAAAACTTAAATTCCACCTGTACAAGCCATTCCGCTACAACTTTAGCTCATTACATTTTCATTGTACCCTCTGTTGTCTTTTTGGCATGATTTCTTTGATCTACACCGGGGCCTTTCCATAGGAGCAAGCTGCTATCAATCCCCAGGACTCAAAAAAAAAAAAAGCTTGTTTCATTGGGAGGCACATTTCAGACAATACATGGCTGTTGGTATTTCTTCATATTCTCTATAGTAGGGAAGAGCAATGTTTTGGCAAGAGGGCTGCAGGTTTTTATTATTTCAACATCTGCAATAGAAAGTATGGTGATGTAATGACGTTATTGGAGAGCATAGGGGCAAGTGGCTTAGCATTCCAATGTTTATTCTTTTCACCTGGCAAAATTTGCTGAGGAAATGAACGAATCAGTGCATATTTATTCCACACAAAAGACAGCAGGAACCTTTGAGACTTTCAAATATTGAGATTTTCCCACAATCTTCTGCCATTAGGTAGAAATGCTGTCTAGCACTGATGGGAACTGAAATCCAAAATTGAGATAGCCTATTCCTTTGCTAGCTCAGTTTATTCCTTTCCATTTCTGAACCAGTCTGTACTACATTAAAGATAGAGGAGAGGAATGTGTGTTTATATTCGGGACATTTTCTTTAATAGATGTGTTTTGATGTACATCTAGTCTAAAGAAAAGAGGAATTAGGGGTGACATGATAGCAGTATTCCAGTATTTGAGGGACTGCCATAAAGAAGAGGGGATCAAATTATTATCCAAAGCACCAGAGGGCAGGACATTTTTTGAGGTAAGAACTATATTGTTAATCTAGGACAACATGGATTTTCACTGGTCATTTTTTTAAGATTTTGTTTTTATTTTTGATAATTACACTAATTCCATCTTTCATTCATACAGTGTGTCGACTAAGTACATATATCTTATGCTAACAATCATAATTAATATTTCTTAACCAATATAACTTTAATCACATTTAATCTGTAAGTCGTAAATCATTTCCTTTTATATTTGTTGTCTTTATAACCATCTTAACTACGTTCTTTATATATTTATCTATACAATTTTAACTCATTTTATTTTCTAACCATTGATAAAATAAATCCCATATCATATAATATTCAGTTTCTTCTTTTTCTTTAATTTTCAGTGTTAATGTATTCATCTCTGTACATTCAAATATTTTCTCAATCATTTTCCCTCTGCTGGTATTTTATCATTTTTACAATTCTGTGCAAATACAATTCTAGCTTCTGTTAATATGTGTATAATTAGATATGTTTCTTCTTTGCTATAACCTTCAGGTACCATCCCTAATAGAATATTCCCAGTTTCAAATCTATATGTTTCTTTATTATTTTTCCCAACCATGATTTTCACTGTTTTGATCAATGTGTTAAATCAGTGGTTCTCAAACTTTTCTTCACGTACCCCTTTTAAATACCTTAAATACCTTTTGTAGCCATGGACTATGGCCATGGACCCCAAGATTTAACTCAAGAATTAAATCATAACATTTCCTCAAGCCTTTGTGGACCCCTATGACATCATTGTGGCTCCCCCAAGGGTCCGCAGACCACAGATTGAGAACCACTGTATTAATAAACATATATTAGATTGGTTGGCAAAAATATGGACCCAACAAACTTCAGCTTTCTGGAAAAAGAGAAAAAGGAAGCATTACAGCCATGCTATTGTATATTAGCTGTGCATCCTGTAAGCATGATGCAGAAAGAAGAGGTGACTTAATTTTCTCTTGTTAATCTGACCTTAGTGACAGTCACAGAATTCAACTAATGCCCTTACAAGTACAGGATAAAACTTGTGAAAGAAAAGATAAACACATTTTAATGGTCGTTTTAAAACAAAACCCACCACAACAACATATGCCGTTGGTTACAAAAAGCCATAAGGAATTCATGAGCATAGTATTTCCAACCATCTGTTCAGTTAATGTTCTCTTTCTTTCAACAAAGAAAAAAAAATAAATGAAAACACTACAGTAGCAAGAAACATTTTTTTTAAAAAAAATAGCATGTTTGTATATTTTATTATGGGTGAATAATTGAGATAGGAATAGTTTTGCTCAATAATTCACAAAATATACTTATCCCTTATTTTCAGAACCTTGAAGTAGGATTTAGTTATCACAATAGTTAACACTGTACTGAATTAATCTCTTTCCTGAGTTAGCATAATTAGGATTACTATTTCTAGGCTGCCAATGTTCAGACAAAAATCTCTTTGCTATCATCTCCCAGGTTTCAGGAATTCTGTGTTCCTCACATTGTAGACCTAGCACAATACATTAAACCACAAATTAAGGTAGGCAGGATTTCCACAATACAATAACACTCTAGCCCTCAAACATACCAACAAAATTATATTAATCCTAACTCAGCATTTGAAAAAGACCAGATGTCTTTTAAAGATTTTTTTTAAATTTCCCTTTTATTATTTTTTATAAATAACTCAAGGCAGCAAACCTATTTAATGCTTCTTCCTCCACCTATTTTGCCCACAGTAACAACCTGTGAGGTGAATTGGGCTGAGAGAAAGTGACTGGCTCAAAATTAGCCATCTGACTTTTTAAAATGGCCTGGGTAAATTTAGGGAATTAACTCAATGCTGTCTGTTATTCTTTTGATATCAAAGCTTTTCAAATCTGCACATTGGGATATCTATGGTTGGTGTGCAAATGGTTCAAATTTCATCCTTGGCGTTATTCAGGGAAAATACATCCTGGAATTCTGTACAGTAGCTGCTGATTAGAACTGATAAGATGGAACAACATTAGAATAGAATAGCAGGGGTAGAAAGGACCTTGGAGATCTTCTAGTCCAGCCCACTGCTTGAGCAGATGATTTTACACCATTCCAGACAAATGGTTGTGCAATCTTTTCTTAAAAACCTCTAATGATGGAATACCCATAAGTTCTGGATGCAAGCCACCCCATTGATTAATTCTTCTCATTGTCAGGAAATTTCTCTTTAATTCTAGGTTCAATCTCTCTTTGATAATCTTCCATCCATTACTTCTTGTCCTGCCCTTAGATGGCCAAATAAGTTGATCTTCTCTTCTCTGTGACAGTATTGGAGGACTGCTATCATGTTACCCTTAGTTTTTCTCTTCCGTGGACTAGGCATATCTAGTTCCCACAACCACTCATTATATTATTTAACTTTCAGACCCCTTATCATCTTTGTTGATCTTCTCTGCACTCTAGAAAGAGTCTTAGCATCTTGTTTGTATCATAGTGTCCAGAAGTGGATGCAATACTCCAAGTGTTGTCTTACCAATGCAGTATAAAGTGGTAATATAACTTCTTACTATCTCTCTGTTGATGCAGCCTAAGACTTCATTGGCTTTTATAGAATAGAATAGAATAGAATAGAATAGAATAGAATAGAATAGAATACTTTATTGGCCAAGTGTGATTGGACACACAAGGAATTTGTCTTGGTGTAAATACTCTCAGTATACATAAAGAAGGAACATTCGTTAAGAATCAAGAATCATGGCTGGGCCATGAAGGAGGTGTCCCCCAGTGGAAATGTGCCCAGCTGGGTTTTGGCCGAGGACCCAGGGGAGGGGTGGGGGGTTGTGGTGATTATTAAGGAAGATCTTTGTCCTAGGAATCTACTATTCCTCAGACGACCGGATGTGAATCCCTTTTTGTGAAATGTGGTTCCGGGGTTCAGATGGGCCTATTGATCACATACCTGGCTCCCTGCTATGTGACATTGGCCCTGCCTGAGCTCCTCGAGGTCATAGCCGGCTTGGCGGTTGAGACCCCCAGGCTTATGGTCATGGGGGATTTCAACCTACCCTCAGCTGGGAATAGCCCAGGAGTTCTTGGCTTCCATGACAGCCTTGGGCCTGACCCAGTTAATTAGGGACCCCACTCACATTGGGAGTCACATCTTGGATTTGGTTTTTGTCTCTGGACGGTGGCAAGATGATCTAGGTGTAGGGGATGTTGTTGTTGAGCCCCTGTCATGGTCTGATCATTTGCTCCTTAGGCTGGACTTCCATGCCACACCCCCTAATCGCAGGGAGGCGGGGCCAATACGATGGTTCCGCTCCAGGCACCTGATGGACCCAGATAGGTTCCTGACGGAGCTTGGGCCATTTCCCGGCATTCGTACACACGACCCGGTTGAGGACCTGGTTGCCACCTGGGATAGGATGGCGGCTGGTGCCCTTGATCAGGTCGTGCCCTCGCGGCTCTGATCCAATGCCGATCCCAATTAGCTCCTTGGTTTTCTGAGGAGCTGAGGGAGATGAAGCGCCGGAAAAGACGCCTAGAGAGTGGTTGGAGGACCACCCGCTCTGGATCTGACCGAACACTACTGCGGTCCCATATTAGGACCTATTTAGTGGTGAAAAGGATGACAAAGCGTTCTCATTTCTCCACCCTTATTGCATCCACGGGGAATTGCCCAGCCGCCCTCTTTAGGGTGACCTGCTCCCTCTTAGAGGTGGGAATGCGGGATGAGCCTCTACAGGGGCGGGCTGAGGATTTTTCTAATTTTCTGCAGGACAAAATCACTCAGATCCGGGATGGGTTGGACTCTGACTGGGAAACTCTGGATGGGGGGGCGGGGGCGGAGTTCGGTGAGGTTATCTGGGGAGAGTTTGATCCTGTGACCCTCGAGGACGCGGAAAGGATGCTGGGTGGGCTCAATGCCACCACATGTTTACTGGATCCGTGTCCCTCCTGGCTGGTATTGGCCGCCCGGGAGGTGACATGTGGTTGGTTCCAGGGCATTATCAATGCTTCCATGAGTGGGGAGTCTCTGCCTCCCACCTTGAAAGAGGTGGTGGTGAGACCCCTCCTCAAGAAACCATCCCTGGACCCGACCTTATTATCTAATTATCGTCCGGTCTCCAACCTTTGCTTTATGGCGAAGGCTGTTGAGAGTGGCACAACAGCTCCCCCAGCACCTGGATGAAGCTGTCTACTTGGATCCACACCAATCAGCCTTCAGGCCTGGGTACAGCACGGAAAAGGCATTGGTCGCATTAGTGGATGATCTCTGGAGGTCCCGTGACAGGAGGCATTTCTCTGTCCTGGTCCTATTAGATCTCTCGGCAGCTTTTGATACTGTGGACCACAATATCTTATTGCGGCAGCTGGGGAGGTTGGGAGTAGGAGGCACTGTATTACGGTGGTTTTCCTCCTTCCCCTCTGACCGTTCGCTATTTGTATTGACAGGAGGGCAGAAATCGACTCCAAGGCCCCTGATTTGTGGGGTAGCTCAGGGGTCGGTGATCTCACCCCTCCTGTTCAACATTTATGTGAAGCCGCTGGGTGAGATCATCTGTGATTTTGGGGTAGAATTCCACCAGTACTCTGATGACACTCAGCTATACGTTTCTACCCCAGGCCACCCTGACGAAGCTGTGGAAGTGATGACCTGGTGCCTGAAGGCTGTGTGGGGTTGGATAGGACGGAACAGGCTTCAGCTCAACCCAGCCAAAAGCGAGTGGCTGTGCTTTCTGGCGCCCCGATACAGCCAGCTAACTCCATCGCTGGCCATGGGGGGGGAAACTCTGGCCCCCACGGAGAGGGCGCACAATTTGCGTGTCCTCCTGGATGTACGGCTGTCGTTGGAAGACCATATGGCAGCCGTTGCCAGGGGGGCTTTTTATCAGGTCCGCAGGATCTACCAATTGTGGCCCTTTCTGGATCGGGATGCACTTCGCACGGTCACATCCGCCCTCGTCATCTCCCGCCTAGATTATGCCAATGCTCTCTACATGAGGCTCCCCTTGAAGAGCACCCGGAGGCTCCAGTTGGTGCAAAATGCGGCTGCGCGGGTGGTTTTGGGGGCTTCTCAGAGCGCCCATGTTACACCACTTTTACGTGAACTACATTGGCTCCCGGTGGCCTTCCAGGTGCGATTCAAGGTGTTGGTGATCATCTTTAAAGCGCTCCTGGCTTGGGACCTGGGTACTTACAGGACCGCCTTCTGCCACCATCGGCCTCCTGTCGACCAGTGCGCTCCCATAGGCCGGGCCTCCTCGGGGTGCCGCCGGCTGGACGGCTGGCGACCGTGAGGGTCTGGGCCTTCTCTTTGGGAGCACCCTCCCTCTGGAACGAATTGCCCCCGGAGATGAGGACTGTCCCTGACCTACTGACCTTCCGGTGCACACTAAAAACTCACCTATTCCATCAAACCAGTCTGGCCTAGAGTTATGTGAAGGGTTTTTAAATCTGATTTTAAATGGTTTTAGTTCTAATCTTTTAATCTTTTGATAATTTTTAATTTTTTGGCCAATCTATTTAATTCTTTAAATATTCATTGTAATCATTGTATTCATTGTAATCATTGTATGTATATGTATATTTTAATTGGCTGTACACCGCCCCGAGTCCCTCTGGGAGAGGGGGCGGTATAGAACTTTAAATAAACATAAACATAACGTACAACACTTAATGATAGTCATAGGTACAATCAACATCAAATCATACTAGGAAACAGTCAATATAAATCGTGAGGATACAAGCAACAAAATTACAGTCACAAGTGGGAGGGGATGGGTGATAAGGAGTGATGAGAAGATTAACAGTAATAGTAGTGTAAACTTTGTAAACAGTTGAACAGTGTTGAGGGAATTATTTGTTTAGCAGAGTGATGGCTTTTGGGAAAAAACTGTTCTTGTGTCTAGTTGTTCTGGTGTGCAGTGCTCTATAGCATCGTTTTGAGGGAAGGAGTTGAAACAGTTTATATCCGGGATGTGAGGGGTCTGTAAATATTTTCACAGCCCTCTTTTTGACTCGTGCAGTATACAGGTCCTCGATTGAAGGCAGGTGGGTGGTAATTGTTTTTTCTGCAGTCCTAATTATCCTCTGAAGTCTGTGTCTGTCCTGTTGGGTTGCAGAACCAAACCAGACAGTTATAGAGATGATAGACTCAATAATTCCTCTGTAGAACTGGATCAGCAGCTCCTTGGGCACTTTGAGCTTTCTGAGTTGGTGCAGAAAGAACATTCTTTGTTGTGCTTTTTTGATGACATTTTTGATGTTAGGTGTCCATTTTAGGTCATGTGATATAGTAGAACCTAGAAATCTGAAGGTCTCTACTGTTGATACTGTGTTGTCTAGTATTGTAAGAGGTGGTAGTATGGGAGGGTTTCTTCTAAAGTCTACCACAATTTCGACGGTTTTGAGTGTGTTCAGTTCCAGATTGTTCCGGTTACACCACAAGGCAAGTTGTATAACCTCCTGTCTGTATGCAGATTCATCATTATCTCAAATGAGACCAATCATTGTTGTGTCATCAGCAAACTTCAGTATTTTAACAGATGGATCATTTGAGATGCAGTCATTGGTATATAGGGAGAAGTGGAGATAGCACACAGCCTTGGGGGCCCCCTGTGCTGATTGTACAGATATCGGATGTGATTTCGCCTAGCTTCACCTGCTGCTTCCTGTTTGTTAGGAAGCTTATGATCCACTTACAAGTGTGTTCAGGTACCGCTAGTTGGTTTAGTTTACTTAGAAGAGTGTCTGGAATGATGGTATTGATTGCTGAACTGAAGTCTACAAAGAGGACCCTTGCATAGGTATTTGGAGATTCAAGGTGTTGTAGGATGTAGTGCAGAGTCATGTTAACAGCATCATCTGTCGATCTATTTCCTTGGTATGCAAACTGCATGGGATCTAACAGTGGATCTGTGATGGTTTTCAGGTGGGACAGCACAAACCTTTCAAAGATTTTCATAACTACAAATGTTAGAGCAACTGGTCTGTAATCATTCAGTTCCTTGATGGAGGACTTCTTTGGCACTGGGATGATGGTAGTATGTTTGAAGCAGGAAGAAACATAGCACATCTCTAGTGCTCTATTGAAGATTCGGGTGAAGATGGAGGCCAATTGCTCAGCACAGATTTTTAAGCAAGAAGGAGTTATCTTGTCTGGCCCTGGTGCTTTTCCTGGCTTTTGTCTGTGTAATAGATCTTGCACTTCTTTTTCTGTGATCACCAGAGGTTGTGAGCCCAATGGATTGGGGTCAATTGTAGGAGGCTTGGCTATTGTTGGTGTGTTTGAGATGTGTGTTGTGGAGAAAGGTGGCTGTAGTTTCTTTTCAAACCTGCAGTAGAACACATTCAGGTCATCTGCTAGTTGTTGATTTCCTTCTGCCTGAAGCTAGTGATGTTTTTAAGAGTTTTCCACATGTTTTTCACATCTTTTCTCGCAGCTGCAGCACAAACAGGCCCATACTTAAGTAGTTATCCACCAGAACACCTAGATCAGGGGTTGGCAACTTTAAACACTCAAAGAGCCACAAAGTCCTAACCGGAAGACTCCTCTTCAATTCTGGAGCCGACTGGAAGTCCAGTTCCTCCACCAAAGAGTCTCCTCCTAGCGCAGCGTTCTTTTTCCTTTTACTGACTAGCAACAGGGAGTTGCCACAGAGGGATAAAAGAGCTTCTTGTGGCTGCAGAACCACAGGTTGCCAACCCCTGATCTAGATCCCTCTCACAATCACTATTGTTGAGTCAGATACTTGTGCTTTTGGTTTTTCTTGCCTAAGTGTAAAATCTTACATCAGGACTGAATTGAATTTTGTTGGACAGGCCTAGCTTTCAGGTCTGTCAAGATCCTTTTGTAGCTTGACTCTATCTTCTAAAATGTATTTCTCCCCAGCTTGGTATGCTCTGCAAAGGACTAATATCCTTTTCTCAAAGAATTCTGCAGTTTGGATTTCTTTGTATGGGGAGAAAGATTTTTAAAAGCAAATTCCTAACATGTCCCTAAATTATAATCCCCAGAGTTCATTGTGAGTCTTTAATTAGTAATTTCTGTAATGTATATTTAAATGAAAGACAGCATTTCCACATAATCATCTTAGAAGATATCTGGCAGCGCAAGGCTTGCAAAAACAACAACAACAACAACACACAAACACACACACACCAAATCTTCCACTATTTCTTTGTGACCCTCCTCTGTCATACAGTTCCTCTCGCTTCCATTAAGTTTTGAAAGAACTATTAATTTTCAAATGAAATATTAAGATTAATGCACAGGGTGAAACAAGTATCCACTGAAGATAATTAAAGGAGCAAATGGACTTCTGTTGCAGTTACAAGCTAGGCAGTTGTGTTTGACAGTCGGTTTGAAAGCACGTTTTAAACTTCCTGCCACCCAATTAGCCAATTCATGTCAGGAACAGTCAAAATATCTGATTATGTTCAACCAGCAGAAGATATAAAAGACATAAAGACATAAAAGCTTTCTTTCAATATACAAAAAGCTGTCATATAGAAGATGGAACAGTCTTGTCCTCCGGATGGCACGGCAGAAAATATCTCCATTGAAGAAAGACATTACGTATCTGATATTAACACTGTTGAGAAAGTCCAGAAATATGTCACAAGAAGAGTTCTCCACTCCTCTACTCGTTGCAGAATACTTATGCTACCAGACTTGAAATTCTAGACCTAGAAAGCCTAGAACTATGCTGCCTTCGGTCCAATCTAAGTATAGTATATAAAATCATATATTGCAATGTCCTATCTGTCAATGAATACTTCAGCTTCAACCATAACAATACAAGAGCACACAATAGATACAAACTCAATGTTAACCACACCAAACTTGATTGCAGGAAATATGACTTTAGCAATAGAGTGGTCTGGAACACTCTACCTGACTATTTGGTTTCTTCCACAAACCCCAAAAACTTTAGCCTTAGACTGTCTACTATTGACCTCACCCCTTTCCTAAGAGGTCTGTAGGGGGCATGCATAAGCGCACCAACGTGCCTACCGTCCCTGTCCTACTGCTTCTTTATTTTTCTTATATGTATCCATTTCATGTATTCATAACTATGTTTATTCTTATACCTATTATCTTATAAGCGATTGACAAATCAAATTAAATTAAATTAAATTAAAAAAAATTAAATTAAATTAAATTACTCTCATGCCAACCTTACTTAATCCTAACTCTGATCCTATTGAGGACTGAAAGAGATTGCCTGGGGAAAGGGGCATAGCTTCCCTGTTACTATTGCAATCATTCTGCAAATTCTATGTTGGATGCAGAGTTGATTAGTTGATCTCCAAGGTAACTTCCAGTGTGATGAAGACAATATTTTACTAGTCCCTTGGGTCTTACAAATTTTGATTTAATTGCATGGAGAATGGTTTTTTGGAACATAAGGCCTTCTCTTAGCTTAGCCTACTGTCAGTATTTCAAATTATGCTTCAGTATGTTTATGGAAATCAATTGAAGATAAGATTATAGTTAAAAGACGAAGAGGGAGGGAGCAGGGGGATGAGGTGGGATTGCTTCTTAATTTATCAACCACATCCATTGTGATCTTCCCCCATTGTTGGGATGGTAGGAACAGAGAAATTATATTTTTAAGTGATTTAACCCAGTCGGTGATTCCTCAATCTAATATGTGGGTCAGTACACAATTTTAATATTAATTTTTATACATTGTTTTATTTATCAATTATATTGCATTGTAAACCACTCAGAGCCCCTCTTTGAGAAAAATGGGTGATTTAGAAATATGATATATAAATAAATGTGATTACTGTGGAATTTGATGTCATTAGATGGGATGACGATTACCTGTGTGAACCTTTTAATAGGTAGATTGCACAAATTCCTAATTACCAGATTATCTGCAGCAGCTAATCTTTATGAATATTATTTGCTTCTTGGACCCCAACAGCTTCCTTTATACATCAGGTGCTACTTGAGAGCAGAAGTAGAAAGATGTTGTCTTCTCTACTTAATGGTTAATAGAATCTTGAACACATAGTCTATGACCAACTATTGTGTTACAAAATGCTGGACAAAGAAAGTGGTTTACTTGAGCCTTAAAGAGGATTTGTGGGCTTGATTGCTGTTGTTGTTGCTTTCATCCCTTTTGTTATTTTCCAATCTTTCAATTTGTTCAAAAGTTGACAATGTGCCTCATAAACACTTTGGTGGGGTGGGGAAAGAAAGGAAGAAAGCATATTGTATTTGGAAAAAGAAGCTACAGTGTTGTTCTACTACATATACTTTACAAAAGCAAGAATTATATATCAATTGTATTTCAAATATAAACCCTAACATTACTACATGAAGTGAAAAGATACACAATCAAAATTATCTCGATAAATCTAAACTCTGAATGTTTAGAAAACATTTTTTTCAGAAACGACTGCTAGTCTATGCACTACTTCTCAGCTTTGAAAAAACAACTGCCATAATAATTCTTTTCAACATATTCCAGTAAATGGGACATGGCTATACAAAAGTTTTAGGAATGATGGGAAAAAGGAATGTGAAAATAAAGCACTGCACTATGCATCTGAATGGCTTAATCAGGGTTAAGATGAGTCCCTCGCCTCAAGTAATAAATGGATCGTTAAAATTCACAACTTGTGATCCCATTATTTGTTCTGCAACAAATGCATGTTCCTTGCCAGGTTCAAAAATAACATATGCATATTAACTGAGGCTGGGTTACGAGTGAAAAACAAGTGTGTTGAAAACAGAATTGAAAATATTACTAGCTTTTTTTCATTCTAGACATTATCTTGAAATGGCACAAATGGGAAGAACGAAAGTCGAAAAAACTGACTATTGGCTACTTGATTTAATAAAAAACAATATAGGATTCTGAAGCTAATGAACATCCTTACTTCCTAACAATACTATATGTGAATATGAACATCATTTCTCTGCTTTTACAATTTTGTAGCAGGAGGACAAGCCTATATGTAACAGATAGGATCCACACTTCTATCTGCAGGCAAAACCAAATCAGAGAAACCAATTAGATATTATGTTGTATTAATTAAACTAAGAGGAGTTAATGTATTATAATATCTATGTCTTTCTTTTACTTAAAAATCTCATAGATCAGTAAGAAACTTCTGAATGGGCTCAGATCCAATCCAGGATTTTTGGCTACTGAATGTCTGCATAGCAGACTATCTTGCCTCTGAAGATGCCAGCCACAGTTGCTAGCAGAATGTTGGGCAATCTGTTGTCTACGCCACGGTTACTAAACTTTGAAGTCCAACAATATTCAACAGATACTAGCCGTAAAAGCTTATAACAGTATATTTGTATTCTGCACTAATGTATCTGTGTATCATACAATTCTATTTTGTGACTTTTGAATTGCCTTAAGGACTGCCCAATATAGAGTGAAATACAACACAACAAAACACTTCCTGTAAATTTCTTTTTGGAATCATGAATAGGAACAACTTCACTACCCTATCTTCATGAAAAGGGGGAAAAAACCTTGTAAATTTAAAAATTATATTAAATGCAAAATGGTTTTGTTTTACTTTATTTTCCCCATTAGTATCATCTATAAGGAGAGTACAGTAGATTTAACAATGACTACACTATAAAAACTAAATTAAAATGTAAGACCTGCTGACATAACATGATGGATAATCAATGTCTAATTAAGACTTTAATGATACTAGACAGCAGAGAGACATAAATGGTGGTCTCAGAAATGGTATGTAACTTCACTCCCATACCTCTGTGGATATTTATTGTCCACTGACTTACCAAAAGAACAATGGTGAAGATGCCATCTAGCTCTTTACAGGAAATTATCTTAGGTCAGCCATAGATGGTGTTTTTGGTTAGTTGGTTAGTTAGTTAGTTAGTTAGTTAGTTAGTTAGTTAGTTAGTTAGTTAATTAGTTAGACAGAGAGAGAGAGAAAGAGAGACAGACAAATCTTTAGCCTATTGGTTTGATTTAATTCTACCTTTTAGTTCTATTCCCATAACTTATTAGTTTTTTCTTCTGTTAGGACTATATTTTTGTTTTTATCTGCTTGTTTTAATCTTATTAATATTTGGTGATTTACTGTATTAAGAATATTTAAATTGTATTTATTTTACATATTCTCTTCAAAATGTCATTTTTGTCAGCAAAAACATAGACATTAACATTATCAACAAATACCATTGGGACAATCTGTGTTTTTACAATTATAGGATCATTGTGATTGTTTAAATAAATTACTAAACCAAGGAACGAGTTAACTAATGGCACTGTCAAGTGAGAAACATTGAGCAAATAAGGAAGAATATGTGGTAAGTATTTTGTCCTCTCTTTTTTGATGCACCTTAAAGAAATATTGAACTTCAATTAATTATCATTTTCCATATGTTATTAAACCTGAAGCAAACCAAAATCTCAAACTGAATTTGGCCTACAGCTTAAGATCCTTACTTGTTCTGAATCTGATAATCATGATTTTTTTTAAAAAAGTGAAGATGTCAAATAAATCTCAAAGTTTGAACTAGAAGCTTTGACATAGCACGATATGAATCACAAAAACAGAAGAGAAGGGAATATTTCTACAGAGAAAAAATAATATATATTTCTGCCTAATAAATTAAAATCAATTCACAGGGTTTTATTGTAGTTCTCTTGTTATTGCCATCAAATATTGACCCAAAATTTATCAGATGTCATTGTCAATCAGATATTGACGGCTAGCAAAAAAACTCTACTGGATATCAAAATTGCTACTACAAATTGCTGATTATTTATACATACCAAGCTAATTAAGTAAATATTCTCAAACTACATTTTATAAGAATAATTAGATAAAGAGTATAAAGTCAAATCAAGTCTGACTCATAATGACTAATAACAGACATATAGTTTCCCTGGCAATGCTGTGAAGATGATTTGTCATGCCCCTGTCTGAATCCAGTCTGAATCCAAGGAGGAAGACGAACAGCTGACAGAGAGTGGGAGTGTAGCTCCGTTGGCTATGGAGGAAACTGGGGAAGGGCAAAGTCTGGCTGGGCAGAGCAGGAGAGAGCACCTTAAAAAAAGGGAAAGGAAGTTCAGAGGAAAACCCAGGCCCATTACCTCTTCATCCTAGGGCACACAGGAAGGAGCGGAGAAGAGAGCAACATGGGTTGCATGGCTTATGGGAGAGGAAAAGGCCCTGATTCCCTTCATTAGTCACACCTGGGAAGAGAGTTTAAAAGAGATGCAAACTGAGTCTGCTGGGAACAAACATGAGTTTATCTTGTGTTGACTTTGGTTATCTGCGTTCCTGGCATTCTCCCAAATGGGTTGAATTACTGCCATTCCTTCACGTCTGGAATTCCTTCTCTTGCCCTGCCGGACTAATTATCTCATCATGCCTTGATTAGACTTATAGTTGCAGTTTTTGTTGACCACATTTTGGACTTGATTCTCTGTAGCCAAAGGCTGTTTCTGGGAGAGTTTTTCTCCAGCCCAGAAGGTAAACAAGACATTGGGGGCGAAATTGGAGCTAATAAAGGGACTCCTACTGATTATCTGACTGTGTTGCCTTTGTGCCATGCCCTGGATCATCACATGATTTGTTACTGGCTTCTTCTGGATGTTTTTTGATATCCCATCCTAACCATTAGCAATAGAAATAGCAACAGCAATAGAACTTAGACTTACTGCTTACTTAGCACTTATTGCTTCATTGTTTTTAAGTCCTATCTAAGTAGTTTACAGAGTCAGCATACTGCCCCTAACAATCTGGGTCCTCATTTTACCAACGCTGGAAGGATGAAAGACTGAGTCAACCTTGAGCTGGTCAGGATCGAACTCCAGGCTGTGAGCAGAGTTAGCCTGCAATACTGCATTCTAACCACTGTACCACAACAACTCCTAGTCTTAAATCTGAAATTTCCTGGTTACCCCATCATAAATCTACTTTGCTTTTTGAGATAAAGTGAATGCTGTCTCTGCTTGAGCTTTCTATGATGTATACATATCAATTTTTGATTCAAAAGGTACTTGAAAGGTACTGAAAGTATTGGGATGATACAAATATAAAGTGGATTAATATGGAATAACCTGGGAGGCAAAGAGAGACAGGCTTTTGTGAATAGCAACATTCTTTTCTTTTAGAATACCCACAACATGCTTTTAACATACCAAATATCCATCAGCAAAAGTAATTGGGGATTCCTAAAATCAACAAATTAATACAGATATTTAAAACGGATCCTGGATATACAAGTTTAGAAATTAATATTGTAAATTATTTTTATATGTAATTTTGTTTAATTTAGTTTACTTTATTGTCATTGCATCTCGTACAATGAAATTAAATACCATCTTCAGTATACATTATGACTATGAAAATAAAAACAAACACATATCCTTCACATGCTATACATTCAATTGAAAACCTCTGACATTGCATTAATATTGCACTATACAGTAGAATTCAATAGAGTTACTGCCCTGGGATAGAAGCTGTTTTTCAGCCTATTTGTCCTTGTTTTTATTATTCTGTACCATTTGCCAGATGGTAATAGTTCAAAAAAAAGGGTGCCCAGGATGAGATCGATCTTTGAGAATGTTTTGAACTTTCTTAAGGCAGCGGGAGCCATAAAGCTAACAGATAATCAGAGTTGGAAGGGACCTTGTAGGTCATCTAATCCAACCCCCCGCCCAAGCGGGAGATCCTACACCATTTCTGACAAATGGCAATGCAATCTCTTCTTGAAAGTCTCAAGTGATGGCGCTCCCACAACTTCCGAGGGCAAGGTGTTCCATTAGTTGACTGTTCTCACTGTCAGAAAGTTTCTCCTTATTTCCAGGATAAATCTCTCTTTGTTCAGTTTGCATCCATTATTCCTTGTCTGGCCTACAGGTGCTTTAGAAAATAGCTTGACCCCTTCCTCCCTGTGGCAGCCCCTCAAATATTGGAAGACCGCTATCATGTCTCCCCTGGTCCTTCTCTTTACTAGACTAGCCAAGCCCAATTCCTGCAACCGTTCATTGTATGTTTTAGCCTCCAGTCCCCAAAGCTCTTCCAAAGAGGGGAGAGGGCAACCAATGATCTTCTGGGCAATGACATTAACCCTCTGGAGTGCTGTCCTATCTGCCACTGTGCAATTGGCAAACCATACACAGGTGCAGTAAGTTAAGATACTCTCTATGGTGCAGTGGTAGAAGGTCACCAGCAGTTTTTCATTCATTTGTTGTTTTCTAAGAAGTCTCAGGTAGTATAATCTCTGCTGGGCCCTTTTGACCAGTGCTGCAATGTGAGCACCCCAGGTCAGGTCCTCTTTTATGGTAACACCCAAAAACTTAAAACTGACCACTTGCTCCACTCGGTCTCCATTGATAAGCAAGAGCTGGGTGTCTGATCTGTTTCTCCTATAGTCCACTATAAGCCACTTGGTCTTATTGGTAAATCAGAATACATATGAATTCAAATAGTGATGTTATTTCAGGAATTCCCATATTACCTAAGAACATAGAATAAACAGCATTTACTGTACCACATCAAATATCATTATAATGTCCCCCTGTAGAGGAAGTAAGGCTACCATGTAGAGAACATGACTTTGAGTAAGTCAGAATCAGTAGTAGCTGAAGCTGGAATGATGAACTGCTCTGCAATATATTATGCTGGTATGAGATTAATGTCCTGGATCATAAAAAATGCTTTATGCAGTGCATAGACAAGTAAAAATAGCCTTGAGTCTTGGTAGATTTAGGGAAAATTCTTTCCAGAAATGTTCATATTAAATTGAGACTGTCAAGGTCTTATCCCAGTTCCTGGAGGCTGTGCGGGCCTAGATTGAAAGAAACTAACTCAACTCACTGCTATCAAGATCAAATTGTTGTAGATGTTGAGGCTACATAGACTTGGGGATTGTCCACCTTTACTCTTCAAAGGGGTTGCACTCTGAGGGTTCTGTCTCCTGCTCAAACATCAGGTGACAACTAGGGCCAAGAAGGCTTTTGCACAGCTCTGTGTGGTGCACCAGTTGAGTCTTCTATTTGATCAAGAGACCTCTTGAACAGATATCCAATGTCTTTGTCACCTTATGGCTCAATTTTTGCCTATATGTAGTGGAATGTAGCCTGGATTCCCAGGAGGGAAGAACAGCATTCTAGAGGGCAAAGAGGCAGTGGAGCTTGGAAAGGATGGTCAGCAGAAAGAGGACTAAAATGGCTCTCCCTAAGAGTTCCCAGGGTATATACGATAGCATATAGTTATGTAGACAGTTGCTTTATTCTGGCAAGGTTCTGTCTATAGGTGAGAACAATAAAGGAAACTACTCAAACGTAACTCCATGTACCATTCTTGATTCTTGGGACCCAACATTATATGAGGCATTTTAGACTAGATGAAGTCTTGAAGCTGCCATTGATCCAGAACACAGCAACATTGTCAAGCATTACCAAGTAGCATTACCAATCACGAGCATGCCATTTTATGCCAACATTACAGGTAGTCCTTGACTTACAACAGTTCATTTAGTGACTGTTCAAAGTTACAATGGCACTGAAAAAAGTGATTTATAACCCCTTTTTCACACTTGTGACCTTGTAGCATCCCCATGATCATGTGATCAATATTCAGATGCTTTGCAATTGACTCATATTGTGGACTTTCTGTAGACAGTTGCGATGTCCCAAGGTCATGTGAACACCTTTTGCAACCTTTAGACAAGCAAAATCAATGGGGAAACCAGATTCACTTAACAACCATCAACCATTACTAACTTATCAACTGTGATGATTCACTTTACAACTGTAGCAAGGAAAGTCATAAAAGGGGACAAAAATTACTTAACTGTCTCTCATGTTGGGTTTAGTTGTAGTCATAAGTCAAGGGCTTCCTGTATACCTCTCTTTTGTGAGTGCACTGTTTGCCAGTATGCTTCTGGGTGTGATTCACAGTATTGGTTGTAATCTAAATAGCTCTGCTATAGAGCCAGGTTATTTGTGGGATTGCCTATCTCCCATGGTATCTGCTTGAATGGTGAGAGCTGACAGAAGGAATACACTTCAGGTCCTCTTGGTCAATCAGGATTCAAGTGATATATCTTCTCAGTGCTGGCACCTGCCCTCTGATCCCTGATGAGATCCAGATAGCTCCCATACTGATGGTGTTCTAGAACAGCGGTCGCCAACTGGTGGGCCCACTGGTGGGCTGTGAGAAAATTTTGGTGGGCCATAGAGAAATCTCACCCCAGGGCACCCCCCCCCCCCAAGCAATTAATCCAGGCTGTTCAGAAACACAAGGCTGCTCTGCCCACATGGCCCACGGAACCCTCCCCACCCACTCACTCCTTACCCGGAAAACTTGTCTGCTAAGTTGCTATTTTTCCCTTTTCTGACCATCATCTGTTCTGCTGCGCAGGGAGATTTAGATTAGCTAGGAAGCAGGAAATGGTTGGATTTCTTGCTTTCTAGCTAAACACAGCCTAACCTCTCTTAGGACTGAAGGTTTGTTTGCAAGCAAATTCAGTGCAGACTCATGGCAAGCAAATTTGAGAGACTGAGCTAGCTGATGGTAGATAGATAGATCACTGAATGATTCTGTGAGCAACTCAATCTGCCTGCTTTGCCTGATTTTGGATAAAAGTTGCTTTTTTAAAATAAAAAAATCAATATTTACATACATGGTGTGTTGTGAGTTAATTTTGTGAGTTTGCTAGCTAGCAAATTTTATGTGACAGGCTGAGCTAGCCAATGGCAGATAGATAGATTTCTGAATGAATCTCTGATTCTGTGAGCAACTCAATCTGTCTGCCTGCTTTGCCTGATTTTGGGTAAAAGTTGCTCTTTTTTTATAAAAAATTCAATATTTATATAAATATTTATAATATTTACATACAAGCCATGCCCAGCCAGTCACATGACCACCAAGCCACACCCACAAATTAGGCCATACCCACAGAACCAGTTAGTGGTCCCTGAGACCTAAAATTATGAGTTTGGTGGTCCCTGAGGTCCAAAAGGTTGGCAACCCCTATTCTAGAAGGTGTTGAAATCTGGATGTTCTTTTAAGCTTTGAGTTAGAGTGAATGAAGCTGCTTTTTGGATATGTTTGTGTATATATTGCATGTACTTTTTAGAGTTGATAGTTATGTATAGAAATGCAGCATACTACGGGATATCGCAAAATTGTGTTACAGTATTTTGGCTAAAACTGAAAGCAAAAATTAATGTGTTTAAAAATGTCCCCAACATTCATTTTATGTAACTTTACAAAAACATTCAAATTTGAAAAACCGAGCTTGGCAGATTCCCAAAAATTAAAAGCTGACAGAAGCAGAATCTAATACAGTCACAAAAGGGAAGCTGAAGTTGATAGATTTCCAATGCTTTTTGCAGAAAGCAGTTAAGACAATTAAAACCTGATTCAGACTCTCAAGATGTGTGGTAAATAAATAGGCTGTTAAGGGGCTTTCAAGTGTTTTTCTTCTTTTTTGGTTTCTGAATGTTGGGGCAATAAAGATACTAACAGGGATTCATCATCTGACTCTGATGGTGACAGGACTATGCCCACAGGCTGGAATGGAACCAATTTCCCCCCACATTACAACTGGAACTTCAAGATAGCAAGCATATATTGAATATAGAAAGATATATATTAGTGATATATTCCATTTCCTCCCTATGAAATACTCTTAATTCTTTCCCAATGATGTAGGATCTTTCCCTAACATGCTGCTACCTACACATTATTGAATTGACATAAAATTGTATTTTTTAATATTAAAATTATACCATCATAACATTTATTTTTTCCTTTTCTCGCTCCTATCCTAATCTGCGGCTTCTCTTCTGGCTTACCATGAAGGATGGTGCCCTAATTCTGGATAGGTAAAGCACATGAAATAAACCAATTGATTAAACCCAGGGATTTTGCTGCTTCCCTCCTTTCTGAAATTTATGAGCTTATGAGAAAACAATCCGCCAATCACAACAATGGTATAAGTAACAGATGGTTTTGACAAATGGTTAGATCTGTGGGTTTAGACATCTGTCAAAACTCATTCCCAGTTTTGCCTATAGAAATCTGCAGTTGAATAACTGATAAGCCAGATGGTACCAAGCCATTATCAAAGAGAACTACACCCACACAGCTACTTAGTTTTGAATGACCTAAGCCCTCCCATTTTACAGATGTTCCCTTAGCGGTTTTATCAAGACAGCCTAACTCTTTCAAATTTGGCATTTCCTGATGCCTCTCAAATAGCTTAATGAAGTGACAAGTTTGAAAGAACTGGACTTTTTTATTTCCCCAAAATTGAATGACCTTGGAGGAGAATGCCCAAGGACTAGAGAGGAAGGGGCACTCACATCAGCCTGAAGTGATCAGTATGTTTTAAACTAATCTCCCACCCTGAAGTCAGTTGAGTCAGCCACCACCAGCATTTATAGTGAATCATGGTAGATTGTCCGTTAGACATAGTAGATTGTCCATTCTGCTGGTTGCTGGCAGCTTTATCATAGTATAGCAAACTATAACTTAAACCTATCTCATACTTCAGCCAAGTAAGGGATGAATCAACAACATGGGAAAGTGGTAAAAGAAAGATATTCCTGAGGAGTGTTTATGGTATAATAAAATTCAAAATGGGGAAAATTCTATCTAATTTTATCATTGTCATTGATAAGGGAGCATGTTACATGTCTAATTTACATTGTTACTATTTCAAATATATATTTTTTAAAGTTTCTCCCATAAATGTCGTGTCACTCACTCCTGAACTTCTTTAAAGCATCTGAGTGGCAGTTGTTGGAAAATGCTTCAATCATAAAAGTACAATCCTTGGGCCCAGATATGCCAGTGGGAGTCATATGCACAACAAATTAATCATCATTTGGAGACAAAATGGACATATCTGTGCAAAGGTGGGAAGTTCCATGCCATCAGTTTTGTCCCATCCTAAGAATACCAAGAAAAGTTTTATTTATTCTTTTTTGGACCTACTTCAAAATTCATAATGAATTGAGAGCCAAGTTAGATTGGAGCAAGGTCAACTAATCCATTATGAACTTTTCCACAGTAGCTAAATGAAAAGTCATAAGAATTCCAGCACCAGCAATCTCACATTCAGAGCTAAGTTGCTCTAATTTTGGAAATATCATAAGACATGAAGACTAATAAACATTGGAAATATTTCATCACAGACAACCAACCCGTTCTTCAATTTTCAACTTTTATCATAACAACAAAAGATCTCTATAAACCAGACAAAGTCTGTCAACGTCTGTGACAGCGTGCTGTTCAAAATTGCCACAACATGCATAGGGGGAGTGGGGGTGCATGGGGGCACAGATGGGTGTCGGGTGATGGGACTCATGCTGGGAGAATCACCAGAAAGGCAAACCAGCTGTGGTCAGTTCAGAAGCCATCCAGGCCTGAAGAATACTTGCTGGAGCTAGGCCAAAAGAGTACTTGCTGGAGCCATCTGAGAGCAACCGGGAACAGGAGGGTGGGGTGAGCTGAGTCTCTATAGCCAGCTGGCTAGCAGAAACCAGTAATGCTGGCTAGAAACCCTTTTACTTGTATTGTTCACCAGGTGCCAAGCTGAGACTCCAGTAGAGACCTGTTCTGTTCACCTCTTCTTTTGCTGGCTTGGTTTGGAACAGTGACAGAGTCAAAGTATCAAAACTACTCTTTGTAAAGAGCTATACATGATCAAATGTTCCCAGGAAAAATTATAAGTGAGACATGAGGGCAATATGGTAATTCTCCTCCATTGGTACTATCCAGTTTTTACAGATTTCCATTAATTTATCTAGTTCCATTTTGATCTACAAAAAATGCTGAAAATAAATTTTGCTGTTAGAATAGAATGAGAACCAGTAGTAAAAGCAAAATAACTTTTCCATACAACATAAGTTATGCTGTAGTAGAGGAAATGGTGTTTGCAAAAATGAAGTGTCAGAGAAGTAAGAAATGGCATTAGTATTTTAGCACACATTTAAAATTCGCTGGATATGATGCCTGAGTGATGCTTCTGTCTCCACTACCTGCATTCACTGAACATTTTGCTTTGAATATTTCAGCAGCAAGTGACAGGGCACACCTATCTAAAAATGTCACTGCTTTAAGTTTAAGATAAGAGTCTATGTGTTTTCCGCACTTCACTAAACAAATAGGATTTCCTAAATAGGAAGGATTTCCTACGAGGCAAATATTGTCAAATAGATTAGTTACTCAAGCTGCATGGACTGTTAAATGCCCCATCCTGTCTACAATAGAAATTCTAATAATCAAATACACAACTTCTCATATTATCTTCCAAGGATTCTGACTTTTGGTATGACTTTTGGTCTATACTGGGCTTCAGAGAAAACCTTGAATGAACATAGGATGGCACTGGGAAAGAGTTATGTATAAAAGATTTGTCAGATCATTAGATTTTTAGTGGTGATGTCTGATTAGTTTAGTTGCTAGGGCAACTGTATTTTCTATTTTTGTACTGGTTCTACAGCTGACAGCAACAACATACAACTATTACGACTTACTAGTCAGTTCCTTTTCAAGCTACTGATCCACATGGACTTTTCTGCATGTTCAGAAATACAAAAATTGTTCAGAATGTCTTTGGGTTAACCCCTGTGGGTTTTTTTATGCCTCATTTGTTAACATTCATAAAGTGAAGATTATCTGTAATGCAAACATAACACAAAGATATGAAACATATATATGCATACAATTAATACAGATACAATGAAACTGTTAAATATTTGCACCATTGCTTTGACAGAAATTTCAACATTACTGTGTAATTTATATATAGCATTAACCACTGACTTGAAATAAATTCAAGGAAATTAAGATTTTGTGCGTGTTGCAAATATTGTGACTGTAGCCAATAAATCAATGGAGGCATATTAGCAAGCTGTAGGAAAGAGCAGAAAACACCCTCATTGACCTACATTGCTGGCTTCTAAAGCAGAAGCACCACCAAAGTTTGCAAATTTTAAAAATGTGACTTATGAAACGGAACACAGAAATGTGGCCCATGTAATTCCCACTTGACAGAACACTACATGTGAAAGATAATAAGGTTGATGAACACCAGAAAGTAATGATATGTCAACTAGTTGCAGCATCTTCTGGTGTAACTTTGTTTCATTCTAATATACTTTATAGCTGTAATGCTTGTAATTCTTTGAACTAGACATATATTTTCAAGGAATCATGTGGCAGCTGCAGACCCCCCAAAAAGATGTGGTTGCTTTAAATGATTTGAATGGAGCTGCTACCATACTTACTCCAACATTATCCAAAGCATTTTTTTCTGAATGGTTTCCAAAATGCTACACAGCTCTACTAATATATATAAGTTGGATGAAGGAATATGTGAAATTCAAGGACCTATACTTTCACTCAGAAGTATGAATACATGTACATATACACTATACTAAATATACTGAGATATACTTGAAATTTCCAGTGGTAAACTCTTAAGACACTTCTGCAGTCAATGTATATGGAGATTCTCAGTCCTCCAGGTTATGGTTGTCCCAAAGGGTCAACCCTTTTCAAAAGGCTACTGGATTTTCTTTGTTTTTCTTTGAAGATGTTTCACTTCTCATCCAAGAATCTTCTTCAGAACCAAAGAAGCTTCTTGGATGAGAAGCAAAATGTCTTCAAGGAAAAATGAAGTCGAGTTGCCTTTTGAAAAAGCATCTTTGGGTGTAGTCAATGTAGTACCATTAATATGAAATCAAAACTTAATTATTGGTATAAAAAAATTAAACAGGCCTCTTGGGCATTAAACAGTGACTAATCTTCTAGAAATAGCCAAGAATATGACATTTCATGGAAATTATCTTTCTTTGTTTGAATTAATAATTAAAAAACTATAATTAGAACTTGGAGGATTTGCCAACAGATATCTATTATTTGTTGAAAGAAGTTCATTGTATTTGTTCAGTTGAAGGGATACTGTGACAGCCTACAGTGAGCCCTGATGTTCTGAAGGGTGTTCAGGGTTTGTGTTGGTTCACTGATAAGGAGAACCTGAAAGTGATTCAGTAGTTAATTTCTCATAGGAAGATGTTCTGCCGGAGAAGGAATGATTGAGCTGGCATCAGAAGTAGAATCTTAAATTACAACAGGAAACCTAGGAAGAACAACAAGGAGTGGAGGCAGACATGGAATAGAAGAAATATAGTATCTGGAAACTAAAATGAAATCTAGGCAGCAATGACCGTTATAGATTGGTGAGTGTAAGAAAGAGTGGAGATGGCTAATAATCCTATATTTAACTTGATAGTGCTATACTACCAAAGCTTTGTCTATGGAGATTTTCAATCATCCAAGTCATGACTGTCCCAAAGATATTTTTCAAAAGGCAACTGGAGTTTCTTGATTTTTTTCCCCTTCAAAATGTTTCACTTCTCATTCAAGAAGCTTCTTCAATTCTGGGAAGCATTTTCAAAGGGAAAAAAACGAAGGAAGTCCAGTGCCTTTTGAAAAAAAGCATTTTTGGGATGATCAAAGCTTTATTTTGTTTCTAGGATGTTATGTCAAGGTGAGTGTGAACGCTTCTGAATTAAAGATGGACATAATTAGAAAAATGTGCCAGACAAAGAGAGAAAGAATACAGCTCAGGGGCTTCTTGGCTTGTCATAGCTCTGGGGCTGCAGGGAGCCTGAGCTTCAGTGTGAAGCCCAGATCCAGTCTATCACAACAGGGTGGCACAAAGGGATTTCTTGGCATGTTGTAGCTCTAGACTGCAACATCTCCTGAACCTCAACACAGTACAAAGCCTTTGCAGCACAAAGCCCAGCTCTGGCTCAGCACAAAAGTACTATGGGGTTGCAAGAGCCCTTGTGCCCCAGTACGATGCCTTTCATAGCATGAAATCCAGCCCATGCACAGCACAGCACAGCACAGTGCAGAGGGATTTATAACTGCCATCTTTCCTAGGTTTCGCAAGGAAACTGGCATGTACAATCTGGAGTAAAACCCTAATGCATCTAGCAGCTGCCTCATGAATGTCCAGATTGGACAGGTTTGGTCATGAGCAGGAAAAAGAAGATGGCAAAGATGAGCTGGGGTGGGTGAGCACAGGGTCCTTGTAATGCAGGGAAGCCAAAGGAGCATAGAGATGGGAAGAGAAACAAGTGTCGGAATTAGAAGTCATAAATGCACTAAAGTCGTAAGTGCAAGCAAGCTGCCAAGCACCTAAATGATGATCATGGCCTTGGGGATGCTATAATAGCCATAACTTCAGGGAATGCTTATAAGTCCCTTCTTTTACTGACATTAAAAGACTCAAATTCCAAAACAGTTGCTGAATAAATGGTCATAAGTTGCTGAATAAATTGTTTTAAGTTGAAGACTACATATAAAATACACATTTATTGATATGGGTGTTATGAAATAGTGAAGGATGAACACTAGCAAGGGTGATAAGAGATTGGGCCAGAGATACTCAGTTTAAGTTTCTATTCAGCAACAAATTATTCACTCATACAGTTATTGCCCTGAGAATAAATAAAGACAGTCCTGAAGTACATTACTCAGAATTTTCTTTAAACACAAGCTACACAAATTTTAATATTTTAATACAGTGTATGCTATGTGTGTGTGCATACATTTTTTTGCATTTTTTTTTTGCATTTTGTTAACTGCCTTTGCAGAGCAGAAAGCAGAGGAAAAATCAATAGATAAAGGAAAAATCAATCAAATCTAGGTACTTCCTTTTTTCTTTTGATAGTGCTCCTAATTTATAATATTTTAAGGTATTTCTGGTATTTCAATTTAAAGACAGGTTCCTACAGAGGTGTTTTGAAAAGGAGCTTATGCAGTCAGAAATGAATACTCCAGAATCCGATGATGCCCATTTCCAAACTTCTGGTGTTTTTAATGTCCTTGTAACCCAAAGTTACCTGAATTTTTATCAATTTCTACTCACTCATATAAGGAAAGAAGACAAGAATTAAGATAAAATTGTTGCAGGACACAAGAATGAGAGGAGGCTTTGGACTACCCAATTGGGAATTATTTTATCAAGCAGTAATATTGATGCTGATGAAAGAATAGATTGTATTGAAAAATGTTAGACTGTTAATATTGGAAGGTCATGATTTGCAATTGGGGTGGCATACATTTTTATGGTATAGTAAAAGTAAGGCACATGGGTATTTTCAGAGACATTATATCAGGGACTCTCTATTAACAGTATGGGGGAAAATAAGAGAGTGTTATATGAAAATACCAGTCTTGTTATCAACAATAGAGGCATTTCATATCCATATGTTTTTAAAATAGAACATATTAGGAAATTTTAAATGAAAAGGGTGAACTCAAAACAAAGCAAGAATTAGATGAACAAGGGATAAATATAGATTGGTATTCGTATTTGCAAATACATTCAAGATACAAAAAATATAGTAAGATGGATTTTATAAAGATTTGAGTGAACTAGATAAAATCTTAATAGGCATTGAAGAGGGGATGATAAAAAAATTATATGGTTATTTATTGGGAGTGAAATTAGAAGAAGAGCAAGTTAAAGAAATAATGATTGCATGGGGGGAAATTTTGGATATGGGATAAATTTGGATAAATGGCAGAAACTGTGGACAAGAAATTATAAATTAACAATGTCAGTGGCTTATAAAGATCATTTGTATAAGATGTTTTACAAGTGGTACTTACCCCCAGCAAGAATAGCGAAGATGTTTAAAGACAAATTGGTGAAATTTGGGAACTGTCAACAGATACCTGGATTATATTACCATAAGTGGTGGACATGCATTGAAGCTAAAAGATATTGGACTAGAATACACATGTGGTTGGAAAAAATGATAAAATAACACATAGATTTAAAACCAGGGATATTTTTATTGGGAATTATGCCTGAAGGTTGTAATAGAGAGATAATATATTTAATTATTAATGTATTAACAGCAGCCAGAATTGTATTTGCACAAAATTGTATACATCATTAGCCATTATAAATAAACTGAAGAAAAAGTTCTCTTTACCAAATATCTAGAATCCCAGGAACTTTTAAACTGGTCCATTCCACTTCCTGAACCAGAAAAAAAATAATAAATTGAGTCCTAAGATTACTATTTTATTCTATTTTTGTAAACACTGACACTAATGGGACAACATATTTGCTAAAGTGGAGGCACAAGCAGATGTGCTAATTCAGCAAAAATATATTGGGCGTATAGCAAAAAATACCCTTGCTTATGTAATTAAATTAATACAATTTCTACTTATCTAAGCACTTTTTAAAATTATGTTACACTGCTGGAACCATGAGTCTAGTTTTCAAAAAATTAATAAATAAAAGAAATACAGTACAGAATTAAACTGGAGATTAATTAGCCTGGGGTTGTAATTTTTGGCTATTTATAATCATGCACTTGTTTCAGCTTTCAGTGTAACCATGAATTACTAATATAAGGATGGTCATTTATCAAGTGGTAATCAGTTGGAGTGTATACATAAAGACATATGAAACTGAAAAGAATATTATGATAGAGTCTTACAATATTAATGCTTTAGTTGCCAGCATTTTTTGTTCGAGATTTTATTGTAATAAACATGAATAATTTCTTAGAATAAGAGTTAGGATGTAAGAATTTAATATTGATTATATGAGGATTCTAAACTAGCAACATGTAGCCTTTGAAGCAAGCCTCAACCAACGAGTTCCTAGACTTCCAAGACTATGGAAGAAGTCACAGGGGAAATGTGAGTGTCTATGATCGTCCAGATAAGTACATCTTCAAATGACCTTTATCATCATGACCTATGGTGAAGGATGTAGAGCAGAGGTCTCCAAACTTGGCAACTTTTAAGACTTGTGGACTTCAACTCCCAGAATTCTTTGCTGGCTGGAGAATTCTGGAAGTTGAAATCCACAAGTCTTAAAGTTGCCAAGTTTGAGGACCCCTGATGTAGAGAGTTAAATTTCAAAAATGTCTTAGAGGCAACAAGTCTACCAAACGTAATACAGGATATCAAGATTTCGCAAGTATGAAAAAGAGTATAAAACAATAATGTGATATGGCACAGGCACTGAGATTTGGAGGAAAAAAGCTAGAAATTATTAGCTCCAGAAATGGAAGACTGATAAAACAGATGAGCTGCATGATTTAGCTGTATATTTATATTATAGGACAGTCAGAAAAGGAATTACTTTTAAAAGGAGTATCTAAAAGGCTCTAGGAGGTAGCATTGAGATTTGAAAAGTTTTCTTTCAGGAGAAAATGAACTCCTGATGTTCCTGTGTCATTGTAACAAACTGGACCAGCTTTTGCATTATTTATTTATTTTACATGAATGATCTTAAAGATGCATAAATAAATGAACAGCAGCTTTATCAACTGAAATATGAGTCAAAATAAAGTTATGGAGGCCCTCAACACAAATGTAACCAGATAAACACAGCCCTTTTCCAAACAGGGAATGCTGTCACTGCCTTCTTCAAAGATGTTTTCAACTTCTCAGTTTAGCCTACAACCCCTACTATTTTGGGGTGATCCAACCTCAAATGAGGCTCAACTATTCTTAGCTTCCAAAAGGTAAGTACTTCAATCTGTAAAGTGGAGAAATCAGTACTCATCTCAACCAGAAATGTTTGTGTGTTCCAAGAAGAAAAGGTAAAGGTCTTAGTGAGAAACCATAGTTCTCAAAGGCCAGCTTTCAGTTCCAAACCAGAATCTATGGGTCAGGTTCTCTCGTCTTCATCTTGCTTACTCATCACAATTTTTAATTCTTCTATTATCTTTTATCTACAATTGTCCTGCTATGAATTCTTTCCTGCAGATTTACATCTGACGTTCCTTTAAACATCTCAGCCTAAACTGATCTAGGTTGGATGAAAAAATGTTCTCAAAAGGCAATTATGCTTCCTGGAAGAGATGTCAAATTGTAATGAAAGACTTTTTGCACCATATTGTATTTCTTCAACCCTTCCCCACCTACCCCCAACAAGAAAGAAGATCATGGTATCAATGTTGTGATATTCAGATATTTGAAGATGCAATCCTGACCTACTAAATCTCTTTGCAAACTAATGAAACAAATGAGTTTGGAAAGTGGGTGCTGTAATGCTGCATTTGCACATTGTTGTTGCAGCATGTTTATTTCTGCCAGCCAAGATGGATCAGAACCAAATTTCTCTGACATCATGTCTTGCAGGATGAAATGCTTCAACTTCTGCATTGCTGGGTTTGTTCTACTGCATTATAATGCACTTTCTATTGTATTATTCTTTTATAGAAAGACACTCAAATGTTTGCCTGAGGATATGAGAACTAAAACTAACCATTGAGCCTAGGACTCAATAACCCTCTCTATTGATAATTTGGCCTCCTACTTCTGTATGATGAATGAGGTGGTCTAAATTGGAGTTCTACCAGTGGTGGGATTCAAATAATTTAACAACCGGTTCTCTGCCCTAATGATTTTTTCCAACAACTAGTTCACCAAACTGCTCAGAAAGTTAAGAACTGGTTCTCCTGAACTGGTGCGAACTGGCTAAATCCCACCACTGAGTTCTATTGCACACATTGAAAAAGAGAATTCCAGCTCATATAAAGAATTTTACTAATGATCAAATGTGGAGAGAATGAACAGTTTTACAAACTTGCATTCAACATAACAATGCTGAAGCTACAGGAAAGAGAGTAGATACCCCTAAATGTTCAAAGAGGCAACTTGCATATCTTGCCCATATTTTTATCTTTCACTATTTTCCTAGCTGCAGAAAGCCAAAAAGCAAACAAAGCAAAAGAAATATAAACAGGACTAGTGTCTCAGAATATTAGCACCTTGGAGAGTTCCCTACAGATTGTCCAAGGCAGACAAAAATTCCATAGAAGAAACTTTTGTTTCTAAATCAGACTTTACAGTATTTAATCCAGTCAAAACAAGACTGCAAGGGCCTGATATCTTTAATGTTACTTGCTGCTGATTCTGACTTTCTGAAGCTCAGATTAATGGATGGATATTGAGATCTAAAACCCTCAGGCTACATCCTCAGGTTGGAAGACATGTTGAGGGCTTCCCTAATTTAGGGTGACTTGGATTCTTATGAATCTTCTTCAGAACCTTACTGGGCATACTATCCTTAGGATACAATATAAATTTTGAAGAAGTAAAATTCCATCCATTTAATGCTTAATTTAGACATATTGCTTTTGATCACTTATTATACCTTATTTTCATCCATGTCCAGACAATTCAGCCTAAATAAAGGTTAGTTTCCAGTTCAAAGATTCAAAGTAAAACAAGAATATTAAGTTAAGGCAAAAAAAGTGTTTCCCAATTGAGTTGGTCTGCTTAATAGAGATTAAAATATATAAAAATATATATTAAAAACTTTCTTTTTTGCAAACAAGAATTTCTACAGTATTAAAGCACTAAGTATATTTAGTGGAAACAATCAATACAATTTTGTCCTATTCTAATAGCAGCCAAAACATTAAATGGTTAGTAGTTAGTGATGTCATTTTTCAAATTATGAAATGAAAATAGAAATACAAATAGCACTTAGACTTATATACTGTGTCATATTCCAGCCTCTCTAAGTGGTTTACAGAGTCAGCATATCACCTCCCAACTATCTGGGTCCTCATTTTACCAACCTTGGAAAGATGGAAGGATGAATCAATCTTAAGCCGGTGAGAATCAAACTACTGGCAGTTGGCAGAGTTAGCCTGTAATATTGCATTCTAACCACTGCACCACCACTGCTCAAATCCACTGACAAGCTGAAGAAACAGTGGACCAACTAGTTAGCTGCTGCAAGAAGATTGTACATACTGATTATAATGGCATGGCAACAATAGCAGCAATGGTACATTGGAAGATCTGCAAGAAATACTGTTTGCCTATAAGCAAGAACTAGTGAGTTGACAAAACAGACAAAGTAATAGTAAATGAAAACCGAAAGAGGTTGGGAATTTTAGAACTCAGGCAGAAAAGCACTTGCCAAACAATATGTCAGACTTAACAGCTGTTGATAAAAAAGAAAAAAGTCTGGATAGTAGCCACTGCAGTACCTGGAGACAACAGAAGAGAATGGACTGGAGTAGATAACAAAATACAAAGACTTGCGAACAGAAACAGAATCACTGTGGGAAAAGAAGATAATAACAATAGTAATAGGTATCTTGGATACAATCCCAAAACATTTGAAGCATCACGCGGACACCATTGGCACTGACAAAATCACCAACACTCCATTGCAAAACAGCTTACATCTTGTGACTACACTTTTAACACTATCAAACCACATTGTCTATTCCAGATCCTTGGGAAAGACTTGATAGGTTGATTAAAATGCCTGATCCAGTCTAAACATCTGGCTGACTGTTCAATCAACCCTAATAAATGCTCCAGAAACTGCTAATATACTTGCAATTTCATTGGGAATGGCTTAGTATATAACTGCATGTTGCTTTGAACTGGTTCCCTGCTTGTGATTATATAATTAACTTATTTGAGAGATGAAGATAATCCACTGAAAACCTTTCAGTTCAGGATATTCAAAGCACTGAGTAGCAAGATGTAAATTGCACCTGCAGAGTGATGGGTGACATCAGAGTCAGAATTATAATTTGAAAGTTCATAGATTTCAAACAAAAAGATTTGTTGACTCATTTACTAAAGTCTATCTAATAATCTCCTTTTAACAGCAACAGCCATATGGAAGGTGATTTTAGTGAGCAGTGAAATGAGATTTTCCTATATTCAACTGGACTATCAGGGGCAAGCATTTAATATGGATAAGTAATGAACTCCAGACAGATGCTTGCAATCAGTTCAAACAAAACTCACAAAGAGTTCACAGCTGATGATTGGCTTTATGGATATAATGAAGGAGGTTCAGATTCACAAAAATCACCTGTCATAATTGGACCTTTAAATGTAACTCAAATTCACTGCTATACTAAGATGAGCTACAGCAAAAAAAAAAAATTATACTAGTGAGTGCTCCCTAATCAATATTTTAATCACTCTATGCTATCATGTCTCTCCTCTTCCTACAGAGAAATGCTAAAACATATAGTGAACGGTTGCTGGAATGGGATATGTCTAATTTAATGAAAAGAGGGACTAGAGGGTGATACGATAGTGGTGTTCCAATATCTTAGGGGCTGCCACACAGGGGAGTCAAGCTATTTTCCAAAGCAACAGAGGGCAGGACAAGTAGCAAAGGATGGAAACTATAAAGAAGGTGGAAAGCAACTTAGAACTAAGGAGAAATTTCCTGACAATTAGAACAATAAATCAGTGGGACAATTTGCCCCCAGAAATTGTAAATTTATTTATTTATCTATCAAGTTTATATACCGCCCCCTCTCCCAAAAAAGGACTCGGGGCGGTGAATAGCCATGATAAAAAACATACAATCAGCAAAGTTAAAATAAATTTGAAAGTTATTAAATAAATGGCTGAATTAAAAACTACGAAGCCAATAAAACCCAATAAAAATTTAAAAATTAAGTTAAAAATTTAAAACCCTTCTCATAACATTAGGCCAAACCGGCCTGCTGGAAAAGGTGGGTCTTTAGTGCGCATCGGAAGGCTCGCAGGTCAGCAATGGCTCGCATCTCCGTAGGTAGTTCATTCCAAAGGGAGGGTGCTCCCACAGAGAAGGCCCGGACCCTCGGGGTCGCCAGCCAATATCGTCCAGCTGACATGCTCCAACACTGGAAGTTTTTAAGAAGAGATTGGACAACCATTTGTCTGAAATGGTATAGGTTTTCCTGCCTAAGCAGGGAGTTGGACTAGAAGACCTCCAAGTCCCTTCCAACTCTGTTGTTCTATTCTATTCCAATTCCAATTCCATTCTTCCTTTATTTTTTTTCTTTTAATAATATTTTGGGTGTTTGCAAGCTTTTGGATTTCAAATTTTTACCACCTTCTGCATAATCTGTGCTTTTTTATTACATAGATAATTTATATCTAAAAGATATACATTTTAAGTAAGACATTTTCATCCTCTTTTTTGTAATACAATTCAAATACAATTCAAATATTTTTTGGCAAAATGTTAGTGGTTACTCTAGTTTAGAACTCTTAAGATGTGGGGATCTAACCTTTGGGGGAACCATGGATCTTCAAAACTGCACCCATCTCATCTGTATTTCATGTAGTCTGGCCAGGTGGGTTTTAAATAAAGCAAGCTATTTCAGTTATTGCCAGATGCTCTGATGCACAAACAAGGAAGGGAAATAAATAAATATATCCACAACCTATATACTCATAAAAATAAGAAGCCCGAGCAGGAAAATATCTGCTCTAAAACTTCAGAAAGAAACATATCATAATGGTATCTACTTAAGTCAAATGGAGACATCAGAAATTAAGATCCAGAACTCCATTTGCTGTAGATTTCTTTTGTAGTTCACAGTATAAATAGCATCTGGACATTATTGAGAGCTGTGGTAGTACAGAGGTTAGAGTGCAGTACTGCAGACTACTTCTGCTGACTGCTGATTGCCAGCAGTGCAGTTCAGGTCCCACCAGCTCAAGGATGACTCAGCCTTCCATCCTTCTGAGGTACGTAAAATGAGGACCCAGATTGTTGGAGGCAATATGCTGACTCTATAAACCACTTAGAGAGGGCTGAAGCAGCATATAAGTTTAAGTGCTATTGCTATTGTTATTAGGCAGGGATCCTCAAACCACGACCCACAAGCCAGATACAGCCCGCCAAACCCATTAATCCACCCATGCCCTGCCCTGCCTACATTGCCCCACCTACCTGCAGGCCGCCACCCACCTTCTGGAGGCCAAGGCCAAAAATGGGATGCGCAGAGGCCTCAGGAGATAAAAAATGGGCCCCATTTTGGCCTCCCTGGCCGAGAGAGAGAGGGGGGGAGTGGGAGAGGGAGGGAAAGAAAATCACACACAAACACAAACAGAAGTCCCTCACACATACACACAGGCAGCCACATCCCTTCACTAACCTGCTTTCCACTTCCAGAAGCATAACAAAGTTTAATTTGTATGTATTGTTTAATGGACTGCTAAATTGGCCACATCCACCCAGTCACATGACCACCTAGCCATGTCCACCCAGTCACATGACTGAGCCACACACCCCAACAGTCTGAGAGACCATGAATTTGTCCAATTTAAAAAGTTTGAGGACCCCTGCTATTAGGTAAAATTGAAGAGTTAGGTATACTTGGTTTGAAGAGGAGAAAGAGGAATTCAAAAAAGAATTTGGCTTGGCATCAAGAACCACTTGATGCCATTACTAAGTCACCAACAGTGAAATACATTGACTTTGAAGATGTAGGAGTTTGTTCTTGCTTCTGTTTTAAGAAACTTAATAGTGATCTAACTAAGATGCTGAAACAAATTAATTGTATATTAGTGGAAGAAAATCATTTCCTTCTATGGTATGATGATAATTTAAAAACTCAATATCTGCCTTTTTTTTCCAATTTGCCAAAAGAAATAGTGATGTGTAATGTCTTCAGATAAAATGTGACTTATTCATATGAAGGAGCCTTCAAGTTTTATCTCAGATGGACAGTCATATTTTCAAAGTAATCATGAGGAAAATCATCATATATAGTGAATTGCAAGCATATCTGTATATACACTTTTCATTAAATGACACGCGTTGCATTCACTACATTTCAACAGTACTCCTTGGAGGAAAAAGTTTCACATTCCTGCATTTTGTATTCTGCAAATTTCAGAATTATGGGTGTGTTGTTTTTTTTTTAAATGTTCATTGCTAGTGTAGATTAATGAATCAATTAGTTTTACTTTATCGGGTGTGAATTTTTTACCTGACTTCAAATTATTTCCCTTGTTAATGAAGAAATATATTTGTTTTGATATGCTTTAAAAAAGCCAAACTAATGGAATGCTATGCTTTCCTAGAATATTTTTTCTCTAATTATTCTAAGACAGCAAATAGATGACTGTTATATCTTAGAAATTTGGATTTTGATTGGACAATGTCAGTTCTCCTCAGAGGTGGTATTCAGCAGGTTCTGACCAGTTCTGGAGAACCAATAGCGGAAATTTTGAGTAATACGGAGAAGCAGCAAATACACCTCTGACTCGAGATTTTACAGTATCCTTTCCCTGCCATGCCCTCCAAGCCACAACCACAAAACCGGTAGTAAAAAAATTTGAATCCCAACACTGGTTCTCATTCAGATTTTCAGACTTTCTAATTGTATTTGTATTTGCATGTGGCATTATGGATCTCAGTGTATTAGGCTTTTAAAAACTCAGTAGACATGAATAAGTAGCGCCTTTCAGCAAGATCAGATAACCTTAGATCTTGTACAAAGTGATTTTCATTTTTTTAAAGAATTAATAACAGGCTCACATATAGAAGACAATATTAAATGATTATTTCCTCCTATTTTCTCTTTTCATTTCTGTTGATATAGACATAAATTGATAAATTAATCTGTATTTATGTTTGGAAGAAAAATAATGTTAAGTTGTACATTCAGACATAGACTCTTTTTTGTTGTTTACTGCAGGCAATAAAAGGATCTGGAAAGAAACAAATTATGACATTTTGATCAACTGAATATTGGAATGTATAATGTATGTATATATCATAAGATATTCATATCTGAAATGTAGTTTGAAAAATTTATATTTGCTCTCCTACTTCATCTCTCAAGTAATTATTGTTCTTTTTTACCTATCACATGGCAATAGAATGATTAGATTAGCAATCTTAACAAATAAAAGCTAGCTCATTTGTATTTTTATATGTTGACTCATAAATCTTTCCTATCATGTCAGTACTAATCTCCATTTTAAGAAAACAAATGTGGCACAATATTTCAGTATGCATTCTTCAGCTCCTCTGTTCTAAATGTACTTAATCACACAGTCACATTTTTAAAATATATTTTGACACTGATCAGTTGTTGTTTTTTGTTCCTGAGCATCTTATGGAGAACAGAAAAAAAAATAGCTACAGAAACAGAAACGAACATAGCTACATCTAATATGTACAGAGCACTAAAACTGTGGACCAGAACAGTGCCAATAGAAATATTCCTCAAGTATTCAGAGCTCTGAGCTTGGTTGTTTTCCTGCAGAGGATTCATTAAGCAAACTAAGTAACATTTTTAGAGCTCCAAATCAGCTTCCTTTTGTCCAACCAGTACTATATTCAAATTCAAAGATGCTGATTTCAAGGAATCTGAGTAGGTCTCTATGCAGAGAGGCAATTTAAAAAAAAACCACTGTTACTTAACAGCTCTCAAATGATTCATCAAAATTAGGAGATGGAACGAAGTAAATTTTCCCAATGTTCTAATAAAAAGCTTTGAACTAATCCACATATATTGGTGGAGACATTCAGCTACAAATCTAAATGCTCCAATTCACATCTTTGCCTACACAATGAACTAACAAACTATCTTAGACAAACCATTCAATCTCAACCTCATAGAGTTTTGATTTTTTGTGTGTGGAAAAAAAATCATAACTGTGCATGTGACACATTTTTACTTTTGAATGAGGCAACATTGGTTGATATGGCTAGAAAATAGAAGAGCTATAATTTAAACTAATGATAAAAGAAAGTATAAAATAAGCACCTATTTTAAAAAAAAATACTCAATATCAAATTTTGATGAAATCAAATTTTGTGACAGTTACCCAGTCTGGTGGTACATAATGCAAATATTACTTAACTTAAATCTTACTGATACGGAACCTGCACTGTGAATTTAAAAAAAAAAACATGAACTTGATGACTGAGAACTATGAGATTAAAAAAGTATATCTAAAAATGCATATATTTTTAGAAGAACTGTGATTTATAAAGTGCTTTTTCCAAAATTATTCCAAACTACCTTTATTTTAAGGTAAACACGGGGTACCTTGATTCAAGCATTATGGTTGTAAATATTACAGCAAGAAGAAAGAAGCTTTTTCTGTGATGATTGTTACTGTGTTAGTCATTGTCACCAAAGAATCACCCACCAGGATTCCTATTAGGTCACTTAAACAAAAAGAATCTTTGCACCATTTCTGAATCAGTGCTGCACCTATATGATCACCCTACACTGGAACTCCTGCTGAGGCAATTTATTTCTTGTTTCACAGAATGTGTGGGTTGATCTGTTTTCCACTCACATCGGTTCACTTCCAGGGATCAACACAGCTTCTCCATTTTTCCAAAGTGGACTAGTCACTCATAGTGCTATTATTTCACAGCTCTTTAAAATGTAACAAAGTGATAACTCTGATATTTCTGAGACAAACTGCATTAGACAAATGTACACAGCATGAAATAAAAAGATGAATGGTGATTCAAAACTGCTCTTTTTCAGCACTTCTCAATATTGGAAGGTTATTGTAAGTTGCAGTATACTGCAATGTTTTTTATTACTTTAAAGTAGTAAATTGTACAAATTATAATTGCATTTGTTTAAAAGGTTTCAATAGCCACTAGAAAAGGACGATGAAGAGACACATTATCACTCTCATGATAGTATAATTGAATTCTTAAATTACATTTTGTTTTATATTATCCATTTGTGTAGTGGTTTAAGAACCAGAAGGTTTTATGACTTTCTATATATTGCTACATTTACTAATCATTTATTCAGGGTACTTTTGTCCTTTTTCCTTTATTTTCTCCTTCAAGTCAAACATTTTCTAGTATCTTTAGGTACTAACACAGCACCTGAATGCATTCCAACTGTTTCAAGGGTAAATTGGAAAATATCATAAGGTTCCAACAAGATACTCACTGAATGATGGCATTATATCTTTTATATTTGATTTTCATCTGGCTGCAAGAGCAACTGATATTTTTTCCTCTCCATTGTTGGCTTAAGAGATCTCATTATCAAAGATATTATCCTACTTTGCCACACCCACAATCCATGTTCGTAATATCAGTGAAGCTTTTTAATGACATAGTGCTTAGAATGTAGTATTGCAGACAAACTCTGTCCACAGCCAGACATTCGATCCTGTCCAGCTCAAGATTGACCCAGCCTGCCATCCTTCCAAGCTGAATAAAATGAGGACCCAGATTGTTGGGGGAAATATGCTGATCTCCTGACATCTATCAGCTCACTCCACTCAAAGAAAGGGCTATTCTTAATATTCTAGTTATTTCTGGTGTAACAGAATTTGTCACTACCAATAAACCGAGGTAACAATATTATGATTTTTTTTCCTCATAGAAGGATTCAGAACAGAATGACCTCACTAAACATGGAGGAATTTATAAAATGAGCCATGAATGGATATGCTGATAGAACAATACTGTAAAGAAATAGTTTATTAAAAGGAGATTAATTGAAGAAGGAGAGAATATATTGCACTAATTTGGTTTTCTTTTTAGTAAAGTAGAAAAATTCAATTTTCCCCAATCTCTGACACACATTTTATAACAAATATTTTTTTCAAAAAATTGCAGCACTTGGTAAAATGGCATTTGAGCATACAAATTATTTTGGGGCCACAAATTAAATGAACCATAACATGAATACAGGTAGGGTACAAATATTTTCACTAAGCCTGTCAGACTGCTATCATCTCACACAGAATAAAATTCAAGACTCCTGCAGGTTTAATGCTACTTTAAACAAGGCGAGAAAATGCAGCACTGAAGTTTGATTATTCTGTGAAGCCAAGAAGTGTATATACCTGGTAAGGCAGAATGCCTGTGAACTGTTTCCCCACTCAATATTTATCAATGCTATGAGGCATCCTGCTACTATAGGTGCCTACTATAGGTGCCTATGTTATCTGCAGTACAACCTAGAAGCGACTGCAGCATTTTTGATGTTCAGGTGTGAGGCCCAGATCTCATGAAAATTCATATACTGTAAGAAATGGGCTGAGTAGTTTCGCAATAATCCGTATTATTGTGGAATGCAGTTGCATGCTGATTGGTTTCTTTAGAGGCCCCTAAATATATCCACATCACAATGAATTGAATATATTTCAATACAACTCAGCTGCCTCTGATAATCGGGAACACTTTGAATGGTTGCTCATTAGGTGGAGGAAGTACATTAATACATTTAATTTTATATAGTATATATAGTAAATGTATATGCATATATAAAATTTTCCAAGCATTTCTATCACTGGTGCAGGGTTTGGATTTTTCTATCACTGGTGCAGTTGATTATCAACTAATTGTTGACCCATTGGTTGAGACAGGACCAGTTATCTGACCATTTGTCACTTAAAGCTGACATTGTGGGCTGAGACAGAGTGACTGGCCCAACGTCACGCAGCTGACTTTAATATCTAAGGCAGGACTAGAATTCAGTCTCTGGGTTTCTAGTCTGGAGCCTTAACCACTAGACCCATGGTGAACCTATGGCACACATGCCGGAAGTGACATGCAGAGCCATTATTGTTGGTACGCGAGCCCTCGGCCAGAGCAGGTCTACTGCACGTGCATGCACAACGCCCGCCCAACTGATTGTCGGGTATCTGGTGTGCATGCGCATGGGGCATGGCGCACATGGTAGATGTGCATGCAGGTGCAGAAATGTACAGTGCACAGGGTCACGCATGCATGTGTAGAGGCATGTGGTATGCGGGTCACACATGCATGCACAGAGGGCATGGGGGGGCCCACACGCATTGCCTTCTGGGTGATGGCACACAATCCATGCATGTGCAAGAGCGCGCGCAGTTATCAGCACAGAAGCCCCAAAAGATTAGCCACCACTGCACTAGACCAAACTGGCTCTCAGCTTGCAGTAAGTTGATATTTTTAAAAACAACATGTGAACCTAATCTTTTTCTTCTGTTTCAGTTACATTAAATTGCTTTCCAACTCAGACTTCTAAATCATATAAAGATAAAATGCACCTAGAAATCTGCTTAGGAGGAATAAAAGTTTATGACAGATAATCTTAAATAGAAAAAAAATATCTTCTACTAAATCTAGTAGTGCTTTGAATTCATTGTAGTGTAAACTGCATTAAAACTAGAAGTAATATTTTTCTCTTGTTTATCTATGATGTGGTGCAAAACTCTGCTATTAATTATCCTCTTCTCCCTGTCATTGCATCTCCTATTTGGTCAACCTTTGTATTGTAGGAAGTTAGCCCTTCCCTTTCCTAGAAAATTGAAATATCCTAGGAAACATTAAAAAGGCAGAATATTTCCTCTAAAAAGAGTAGAAACTCAGAAGCAGAAACTAACCCCAGAAGTAGAAACTCACCCCCACCTTTGTTAATGGATGGGCCATTAAGGCCTGGGCCAGAATACTTTACATAACAAAGATCTCCAGGTAAAGCTATAGCAATTGCCAAAAGCACTTTTAAGGGCATAATCATCCAGCAAGGCTCAACCAAGCCTGGAACTCAGGACAGCCTATAGAGTTGCCCCTCATGGGAGTCTGATAACCAATCAGAATACAAGCTCAAATTCAAATCCCAACAGAGGGTATAAAACCCATGCAATCTCAGCACCTCAGTCCTTTTTTTTTTTTAATCTCTTCCTTCAGCTTGAAGCATGTGATCATCCTTCCTTTTCACTCTGGAGCTTAATATCAGGACCACAGGCCATGTGGTCCTGATATTAAACCTTCCAAACAGCCTCCATGTTTCCAGTGTCTTTTTCCCCACTTGGAACTGAACACAGGATATTTCTTTCAACAGCATTATACAATAATTTCTCATGTGTGGCCTTTATATAAAAATACTGACAGAGCTGTTCCTTTCAGGAAGGAAGCTGTTCCTTTTAGGTTTAGTAGTTCAAAAGATGCCTACCAGACGTAGGAGGCAAAATAGTATAAAAAAATATGTAAGAGTGAAATAATGAAGCAAAAAAATCCCATTCTGCTGAAAAGTGTTGTCTAAAGTCTTATATATATATTTAGGATTTTTTTTCTTTTGTAGGAACCAAAATATACTTTTTATCATAACATTCTAATGACACTTAATTTTCAAGACAATAATGCAACGAAAGGCTTTGGAAAAGCAGAGATCTTTGGTATTATAAGACAGCTTTTAGCCCTAAAACTGGTTATCTAATAATTTTACTTATCAAAAGGTACATGTTTATCATGATTCTATAATATATATAACTAAGTCTTTTCCACCTGGAAGTTCATATATTCTCCAACCCCTACCTAGGTCTTAATCTTTTTACAATTATATATTTTCGAGCTATTCTTCAGAAAGGTTAGAGAAATTTTTAAATATAAAATCAAGATTCTTAGGATAACAAATGCCAAACTTCAATTAGAGCAATTACTAAATGCAAAATTAATTTATATCCCAAATTCTTTATAAAGATTTGAAAGATCTGTTTCTTTTCTTCTCAAAACTCTATATTCTGCATAAATCAAGAATAAGCAATTAGATAAAGATCCATAGTGATCATAAACTTTCATTTCATTCATTAATTCTAGGAACAAAGCAAGAGCAGATAAGATAATAAGTATGGTCTATATAACAAAGTCTGTTTGATAATCTTAGTATGATACTTTTTATCGTGACTTTCCAAGCAGTCATCTACAGTCTATACTGATTTCATGAATGCTTGAAACTTTGTTCAATCTGGTTTCCTCCAGATGTCTTCATTAACATTCCAAGATGGGGAATCAAACCAAAGTTGATAGTTGATCTATAAAATTTAAACTGAAGAAATATCCAGCATGGGTAAGGATATATCTAATATATTTTCCTGATATGCATATGGACGTTTCATAAATATGGATGTTAGAACTTAGAATCACCAACTGAACCTAATTGTGGGAAAGTCTAAGGAGATACTTCTTTATTCAATGAATAAGCTTTGAAATTCACTGCCATTGAATATAATGCCACCAATTTATATGATTTTAAAATGGGGCTAGAGACAATTGGACTGTCAATCACTACTAATCTTGAATACTGTATATCTCGAATAACTAGAACTAATGGACATCAACACGGAAAATGATTCTCTTTGGATTGTGATTGAAGTTTCCAGATTCCTGATTGGTCACTATGTGATATCAAATGTTGAACTAGATAAGGATGCATTTTGATCCAGCAAAACTCTTTTGTTCTTGCAAATGTTGCATAATTCAGATGATTTTGTCCTTCTACATCTCATAGCATTTATTTGATCAAAGGGTATTCTTACTAATTTTATGAGTGGTACATAGACATCCTTCATACATTTCTAAGGCTAGCTAAAGAATCCTGAACAATGAGATTTATAATGGACATTCTTGTTATTTAAGCATTAGCAAACCAATTTAAAAGGTGATGGTTAAAAATTAATGAGAACTGAAAATGTTAATAGTTTAACATTTAGTTAAATTATTTACATTTAGTAAACTATTTACATTTAGTAAATAGTTAATGCCAGGATATTCAAAGTATGAAAGGAAGATATTATTGTATAATATCACATAATCAGCAATAACTCACTGGAGATTTATTTAAAAACCTTTTTATCGTATTTCCAAAACTTGAAACAACATAGTGTAGTACAACTTACAAGAAAATGATAGATGGTTTTTAGAACACTCTGTAAAGACTTGGTTCTGCCAGCAGGCCTGGGAAACCCAGAGCGGAATGGAGCCCATTAAATGGCTCATGTAATCTGCGGTCGCTCGGGGTGGAGGTGGGGTGATTTTACTATATTAATTTGATTTTACAAGTTTTATTGTTTTAAATTGTGGTTTTATATGCTGTAAGCCGCCTTGAGTTGCCATGGTGAATAGGTGGCCATACAAATCTAAGAAATAAATAAATAAAATTAGCTACAAGGTATCTTTGGAAAATGGTCTGTCTCTTAAAGGAGAAGAAAGTTAGAACCTCTCACAAGTCTAGAGGTAGTGATATTCCCGCTCTTAAAAAAAAACTGTACTATTTCAAGTTGACTGTTACAAAAAAAAAGGAGTTGGGTCCAGGTCAAGGATGTAAATGGAGGGCCATCATCAGATGAATTGTAGAACTCTAAGACGTTGACTGATGAATCAGATCACTGACTCACTTATTTCAACATTATCAAAAGTGACTTTCAATCATTTTCAAGGATTTTAATTTGACATTTTTCAAGCCCTACCTAGAAATGGCAAGGTATATATCTCAAACCTTCTGCATAATAGACAGCATGAACTTTACAACTGAGAATATTTTGGGTTAGAGAGAAACAAAATATCTCTCTTCTCACAGATGGACTATTGGTGATTCAGTTTGGTCTAGCAGTTTAGAAACTAGGAGACCCTAAATTCTAGTTCAATGAGAGTCAGTTGCCTGACCTTGAACCTATTACTCTCTTTCAGCCCAACCCACCTCACAGGGTTGTAGTTGTGGGGAAAATAGGAGGAGAAAAGTATGTTGAATATGTTCGCCACCTTGTGTTACTTATAAAAATAATACAGGAGGGATATAAACAAATTGGACACAGATGGGATAACTTTTTGCTGCCTTCTATCCTACATAACATCCTAACTCTACTAGCAACATAAAATATATAGGCAAACCTAAGTGAAGTGATCTGGAAAAGATGAATGACCCTTTATATATAGTGCCACCAAAATTCGTGACCTCTCTAAAAATAATAACCGATTCATCAAATCTTTTGATTCTTTTGATTTGGTTTAACTTATGTCTTAGATTTATTTCCTGCTTTTCCCCAAAAGGAATCCCTAAGATGAGATCCATGTCATACCCTCTAATGTTCCCCATAACAGCCTGATCATGTGGGATGGAATGAAAGAGTGTGACTGCATGAAAATCTGCTAGGGACCTTCCACAGCTGAAGGTGGATTTGAACTGGGGCTTTTCCTGCTCTAATCCAGCACTGTTAACTTCTTCCATTGTAAATTGTGCTTTTCATTGGAAATGCATGCATTAAATTGTAAGAACAAGAAAGCTTTTGCTGTCTTGATCAGCTTGATCAACTAAGCCTAGAGGTGCAATACTTTGCATATTCTTCTGTTTGTAAGGCTCAAAGTACAGAGAATCTATTCTGGACAAGCCTGTGTTAAGAAACACTAACTTTCTTTACTCAGTGGAATTTAAACGTGTTTAGAGCTTACTTTCAATACCATTCACAATGTTACTGCAGTAAATTCAGCAGGTGATCTGATGACTAAGCAACCACTCTGCTTATGATAGGTGTGGGACTAAGTGCTTTGTCCTCTTATATTCAACAACTAACCATTCAAATGCCAAATAAACGACTTCTCAAAGGAGTTATTCGGACTACACAGCTAAATAAATACAGCTATTAAATACAGCTATTCATTTTATCAAGTTAAAAAAATACTGTTTTAAAATCAGGATAAAATATAGTGAATCTCAGAATTCAGTCAGCAATCATCTTCACTGCCTTCTCTTTGCCTTCTTTTGTGAAAAATAAGACTTCTGCAGGTAAACACATTACTTTACTGTATTATGCAATCCACTTCACATTTCACTCAAAGCAAATCCTTCTCTGTTGTAGATAGGAAGCTAATTATGAGCCCCTCAGTGGTAATTAGAATGCAAAAGGGAAATGAATGGCATATAAAGTTAATAAATAAATACACAAAAAGAACATCCGAATTTAACAGATATTGCTTTTCTGAACAACCCAGCGGGTGCCTCTAGAGCCAAACTTTCTCCTGAGCAGATCCTCAAGAGTGATTCAGTAATCCAAATTCCCTAATTACAAATGGAACGCCATCAAATCTCTCTTCGCTAGAATACTTACTGTGAAATTACAAAAACTTATCTGGGGCTGCAAAGACCAAAATCCCACTTAATGAGAGGCAGCCAGCATCAAAACCAAAATTACCACAAATTTGGAACCCAGTGCTCAAAATTTCTAAAGGATTCAAACTTTTTTAGGTCATTTCTAAAAAAAATGTTTCTAGGGTTTGTTTCATGTTTTGGGAAAAAGGAACTTTTATATGTCCATAACTTTGTATGTCAATAACCATCTTTGAGGTGCACAGGATGGGGGGGAGAAATACCCCGAGATGTGACCCAAAAGGACTGCCATACCTGTATTTCATGCCTGTCAGCTTTGCAGTGGATTCTTTTAAGGAAATGTGATGCTGGGGGGTAAAGGTTCCCAAACTACGAGCGATAATCGCCACTGTCCGGAATTTTGCTCTGGCTGCATTGACCGCATTTGGAGCGGTGGTGGTCTGTTTGCTGATCAGCCTGTCTTCCCCATTCCGGTTCTTGAGGTTATGTTCCGTGCACGCTATGGAGACTTGCATGGTTCTCTGGCGAAGCTTTTCTTTTCAAATTGGGAAGAAGAAAAACTTCGCCTGCTTGAGAGGCTAGGACTGCAGGAGCCAAAAATCTCCGTCCCCGGCGCAGTTCAACGAGGCCTCCCGAGACGTGCGCCAACAAAAGTGAATTAGAGTGCAGCAACAACCTAGGAGCGCGGAACTTGCCAAAGGGGGGGGGGGGGGTGTGAAAACGGCAGAGAATGAGCTTTACAATCGCTTTTCCCTCTTCCTTTTCCTTCGCGAAGCTTTCTTTCTTTTTTTCTGTTCTCCCTCCACCCTCTGTTTACACAGAAAAACCTTCCATTTGGTCCACCGCTTCGGAAAAAAAGCTCACGCCTGCATCTTTCCAGGGAAGATAAAGCAGGGGCATCTAATCTTCTTGCCTTAACGCAGAGGGCTCAAATCAGCGCAGGCACGCCGCAAGATGAATCGCGAAGCCCCGCTGGACCACGAAAGCGTGTCCATGCAGAACTCAAGAGGAGTCTTGACACCGCTTAAGCCCGCCCCGCTCCCACGAACGTCCCTCTTAGCCTCCGTCGGCATCTGCGAAAGGCCACGCCTCCTCCGGATCCCCCCTCGTTCCCCCGAGGGGCAGGATTCAACGAAGCCGGCTTTCTGCACCCACCGGAGGCTCCGATGCGGTTCCGTCGCGGGACGTTGCAGCGCGCGCCCTTTTTAAGGAAGCGTACAGGAAAGTGCGCGAGGGCGGCGGGTTTTTCCTCCCTTTGTGCGCGGCAGACACTTGGAGAGGCTCTTTGCGGGGCTGCCGACCCCGCGAAAACGGAGCCCCCACCCCCGCACAACACACGCAGGGGCAGAACAAATGGACGCGAAAGCGCGCTAACCTCGGGGGGGGGGGTGCGCGCGCGCGCGTTTGTGCGCGTGTTGTGGGAGGGGGAGAAAGAAAGAATTTATCCGGCTGCGCGCTGACGAATTAACTCGTTCATCTCTCGCGCAGGACAGGCTGAGGTGCTAGAAACCTGCGCGCGTTATGAGGCGCGCCGGGATTAAGCATCCCGTTCGCGCAAAGATGTTGTTGCGACCAAGACCGAGACCTCTTTCACACAAAAATAGGTTTTTGAGAGAAGTCTGGCTAATCCCGAAAGTTGACACAAAGCGGCCCGGCGGGGACTCGACTGATAGTCGAAATGCACGAAATCTCGTGGCGGCCTGTCGCTCGGAGTTCAGCTCGTGGCAAACTTCGCCAATTACACGAAAAGCAAAATAACTCTTAAGCCCGAACACTCCCGTGGAAACGGACTGCCCTGAAGCATCTCGTGGGTCGCCAGGTAGCTAAACGAAGGTAGCGCCACCCACTTTCTTTTCAGCCCCAGTAATAGTGGGTTAATAGTGGGCATTTGACTCCAACGATGAGCGAGAGTTTGGGAGGGGGAGTTTGAGCTCCCTCTTGGAGAATTAGTTGTGTGTCCGCAGTGCGCTGGCGACATTTCTTTAAACCAGTATTTCCAATTCTCGAGGTTGGCCAGAAAACTAACCCACATCGGCTGCATTTGTGCAACACAGAATAGAGTTCTTTATTGGCCAGGTGTGATTGGACACACAAGGAATTTGTCTTGGTGCAAATGCTCTCAGTGTACATAAAAGAAAAGATACATTCGTCAAGAGTCAAGAATCATAAGATACAACACTTAATAATAGTCATGGGGTACAATAAGCAATCAAATCATATTAGGAAACAATCAATATAAATCGTAAGGATACAAGCAACAAAGTTACAGTCATATAGTCACAAGTGGGAGGGATGGGTGATAAGGAGTCATGAGAAGATTAACAGTAATAGTAGTGCAGACTTTGTAATAGTTAAACAGTGTTGAGGGAATTATTTGTTTAGCAGAGTGATGGTGTTTGGGGAAAAACTGTCCTTATGTCTAGTTGTTCTGGTGTGTAGTGCTCTATAGCGTCATTTTGAGGGAAGGAATTGAAACATGTCCAGGATGTGAGAGATCTGTAAATATTTTCACAGCCCTCTGTTTGACTGGTGCAGTATATAGGTCCTTGATTGAAGGTAGGTGGGTAGTAATTGTTTTTTCTGCAGTCCTAATTATCCTCTGAAGTCTGTGTCTGTCCTGTTGGGTTTCAGAACCAAACCAGACAGTTATAGAGGTGCAGATGACAGGCTCAATAATCCCTCTATAGAACATTGGGCTAAAATATGCCTGCCCAAATTGTCTGTGGCTAAACAGACATTCTTGCCCACATGACTAGGAGATGTGAACAAAGGTGAAACTGCAGATCTTCAGAAATATGTCCAAGCAGTTTATGGATCTCATTTAGCTGGAGCATCCCAAGAGCTATTCCTATGGACGATCTCAGTGTGGGCCAAGAGCCAAACAATCTCAAAAAGAGGACCATGGTAATTTATTTTGCTCAAGTGGCAAAAGAATCAATTGAAGCCCTGATAGGTTTCACTATTGCAGTAGTTTGGGTTCTAGGCAGGAAAAGGGCAAGATGAAGAAAAAAGGAATGAACGAGGAAAATAAAATCTGAAAGGATACTTTGCTGAAGAAATCCTGCACCAGACTGCTCCAGGGAGATTCTTAAGAAATACCTGGTAGGAAGGAAGATGGAAGGGCCATGTTCCAAAAGAATTTAACAGTTTGATGTAGTGATTAAAATATTGCTCTAGAACCTGAGAGGTTGTACATTCTTGTCAACCTTAGGCATGAAAGCTAGCGGTTTTGAGCCAGTCACTCTTTCTAGCCCAACCCATCTCACAAAGTTGTTGTGGGAGGAGGAAGAAGATAGATGGAAGAAGTTTTGGATATGTTTGCCACTTAGAGTTATTTATAAAAATAATAAAAATTGGATCTAAATAAATAAAAGTCCTAACCATGCCCATGTTATAGGACATCTGTTTTTTGGACTTTGGTACAACACTCTACACAAAACCACTGCTGCCATTGAAACTACATCAAAGCCACATGGTATTGATGGGGAAGTTTGTGGCCTATAGGTCGTATGTGTGTACCTCTGGGTTAAATGAACCCTTAGTCTGACAGTATAAATCAAATGTCTAGGTTTAGAAGGATCTATGGCTTCAGGGAGATACATTTTCATTTGCAGACAATCCCAACTTTACTTCAAGGCATCTCCAATTAAAAAACAGGCAGTTTGGCAAGGTGACAATAAACTTGAGGGGCAAATAATTTACCTGGAATAAAACAGTCTTGGGCTGCCAGTGTAAAAGTAAGTTTTGATGAGGAAGTTGGATGTAAATACCCATGAATCCTTGGTAAATATTAAGGATTGTTTAATATTTTTTCTTCAGCAAATATTCTTAATTTTCTTTTTTTTTCTGCCCCATTTATGAACTTGAAGTGATTCATCACTAATAAATGTTTGCAACTTTAGCTAAAATCTGTATTGAAGTAAAATCTCTTTCATGTCCTCCTAATTCTTGATGATTTCCCACAAAGGTTTGTATAATTTCATTGGTAGCAAATTGGAAGTGATTAGCATCACATACTTTGGGGGCACCATTTCCCACTTTCTAATCTAGCCTACAATTCTGGTTCTCTTGGAAGGATTATTAGTTGTTTGACAAAAAATACAGTTCTTTAAATGATAAATAGGATAAGAAAAAAAATAAACCAATAAAAATGCAATAGTTAATAATATCTACAAGCAGACTGAAGAACTTTTCTAAAGAAACCTCCCAACCCTATTAAAATTATCAGATTACAAAAATGAGCTAAAACAGCTCAGTATTTTTTTAAAAAAAAGATCAAATTTTTGCTTAAGATTTAAAACAATTTTAGTCTGCCGACAAAAGAATATTATGGCCGTGTGAGATAATGTTGGAAAAAAAGCTTACTGTAGTGATTAAAGTTCTAGTTCTGCCTCAGGTGCAAAGCCGGTGAGGTGATCTTGGACCAGTCATTTCTTCTCAAGTCTGAGAAAAAAAATGTTGAAACCTTCTGAAAATATTGCCATTTTATTCATTTGTTCAGGCAGTCACTGGCAATAAATACAGATCAGTGATGGGATTCAAAAAAATTTACTACTGGTTCTGTAGGCATGGCTTGGTGGGCATGGTATGGCTTGGTGGGCGTGGCAGGGGAAGGATATTGCAAAATCTCCTTTCCCTCCCCACCCCACTAACCTGTTTTCCAGCTCCGTTCTCCTGTACAGGGCAACAAAAGAAGACCCAGATGATCAGCTGGGACTTGGGAGGCAGAGAATCAATGAGGGCGGGGCCAATCAGAGGTGGTATTTGCTGGTTCTCCGAACTACTCAAAATTTCCACTACCGGTTCTCCAGAGCTGGTCAGAACCTGTTGAATACCACCTCTGATACAGATCCATAGACATTAAATATGTACACAAATTGGCATTGTGTAATCCCTCTTCAGCTTGGTTCAGTATATAATTACTTACTTTACATATTTTGATTTGGTATATAGTTATATCTAAAGTGCGGTTCAAAGCTATTGTTTAAATCTGCTCCTTCATTTTATTCTCAGCAGATGGCAGCACATAGCTGATTTTATCTGGATAAAGAAAATAAGGAGAATTGGATCCAGTTACTGTTTGGATGAGAGATACAAATCTCTAGAAATGCAAAGTATAAAGTACTCTGTAAGGCCGAAAAGATTGTAAAACCATTTGCATTTTATTGCCAAAAACTTATAGATACATCCACAAAGTCAGTAGAAGTCGAATTCAACTTACAAGAGAATTTTATTTTGACTTTACCATTGTCTTAACAACCAGTCTAATGAAGTATCCTTAAGATTCCAAATGTCCATTACAGGTAATCCTCAACTTACAACAGTTCACTTAGTGACTGTTCAAATTTACAACAGCATTGAAAAAAGTGATTATGACCATTTTTCACACTTATGACCATTGCAGGGGTCATGTGACCATCTTTTGCAACCTTGTGATAAGCAAAGTGAATGAGGAAGCCAGATTCACTTAACAACCGAGTTATTAACTTATCAACTGCAGTGATTTACTTAAAACTGACAAGAAAGCTCATAAAGTGGGGCAAAATTCACTTAACAATCGTATCACTTAGCAACAAAAATTTTGACCTCAGTTGTGGTCTTAAGTCAAGGACTATCTGTAGTGATTTTTGTGATTTTTTTATTGAAAATTTTTTATAGTTTCCTATTTAATAAACATGTTGCCTGATCACAGATTTTTTGCATTTCCAGAGAGATTCAAGTATGTATATGCACAGTTGTGTATGCATGTTGTATAGCTGCATGTTTTCTAATGAATGCATACCTAAGAAAGCTTATGCTTGTCCATGGAGGAATGACTATTCATGCTTTCAAAGAAGAGGTTCTATCAGAAGTGAAATAGGCAAAAACAAAAGCAGGAGGAAGATATTCTTGATTGGTGGAATCTGGTAGGATCCTTCACAACTAACACATTTTATTAAAAGGGATAAGTTTTCATGAGCTGCAGATCAGTTTATCAGGTGCTTCTGATGTAGCCTTGCACACCATGACAATATGTGCATCAGCAAATGTGCAAATGTTGTCAGAATATTTCAAAATTGCATCATAAATAGCTTTGAGGACGAAGATCTGTTATAATTCTGAATGATTGCTAAGTGACCAGTCATAAGTCAAGAACTACATGTACCTCAAGAAGCCACCATTCAACCCAGCACTCTTAATATCTATCAGTTTCCTTTCTTCTATAAGGTTATAGAGACTAGTTAAATTACAACTACAAACTAATTATCTAGTCCTTTTCCTGGAAACTTCCATATAATAATAATAAAATTTATATCTGTACTCTCAAGCCAAACTGGAAGTCTTGACGCAGTAATTAAAAAAATATGGGGAAGTGAATTGGTGCAATGACACATACTAAAACCCAGAAGCGTTCTAGAACAATTAACATTTCACCATTCTTGACAAAGTGTCATTATCTGTAAAGGAACAAGCATACAATGGAGGGTTCTCCTGGAACAGCAGCTTTCAACCAGTTTCAACTAGTCTACCAATTGCTATCTTTCCTGGCTCAGAAGGGACCAAAAACAATAATTCATGCCCATACAATTCGGTAGGGATTACTCTTGAAGATGATGCAAAAGCTACAGTTACAGAATGCAGCTGCCCACCTACTGACTGGTACAAAAGAATTTAATACAATCTATTTTGTGAGAACTGCTTCTAGGTGTATTGGATGCTTGTAGGCCTTGGGGCCCAATTCAAACTTGAACAAACTTAGATCTTCTTGGTTCTAGTCCAATCCCATAACTATTAAGAGCTATGGTGGCACAGTGGTTAGAGTGCTGTACTGCAGGCTACTTCTGCTGACTGCCGGCTGATTGTAATTGGGCAGTTCGAATCTCACCAGGTTCAAGGTTGCCTCAGCCTTCCATCCTTCCAAGGTGGGTAAAATGAAGAGTCCGATTGTTGGGGCAATAGGATGACTCGGTATACCGCTTAGAAAGTGCTGTAAAGCGATGTGAAGCGGTACATAAGTCTTAAGTGCTATGGCTAGTATGCCATGTTGGCTTTCATTGCATTTTTAGCAGGTATGAACTAGGCCTAAGGACCTTTAATAAAGTTGCATGCTAAATGTTCATATAGGACAGCTGCTTTTAGAACAGTGGTAATTCTTACCATGGTAACAGCTGCTTTAGCAATGGCACTGAGTATAACTACAAATAACTACAAATATGAGACAAATATAGTAATAAAAACCTTACTGAGTCGCCAAGAAATGTTCAAATGTCATTTTTAATAAATGATCTGCTCTATCCTTTCTAACCTTTCTATGGTATTTAAGTTTTTGAAATTGCCCTTCCCCACGGACTGAATATTCATTGGTTTCACCTGAGTAAAAGCATACCCACACAGCCTCAGAAGAGAGAATGAGATCCAACTGTGAATTCTCAATTCTCTCAAATGATTTGAAAAGATCTCATTCCCCTTTGATTGCAAACTGGAACAAATAGTGCTTTTCTATATTATTTTCTGGCCTACTGTCTAATATATGAGGCATATATTTTAGTGTTTGCATGAACCAATTTGGGGGTGGAGGATGTATGGCTAACGAAGGTAGTCCTTTCAATCTTTACTTCAAATGCTTATTCAGAATACTGCATGCAAGATCCGTAATATTTAGAGAAGACCTGAAGAGCATTCCTTTTAATCAATACCAGGCAACTATGAAAATTTGTAATGATTATTCAAATTGGTCAAAGGCTTTAAATAATAGTTATCACATTTGTATAGGACATAAAGTACCATAAGAACATCCTAATTTTGAGATTTTTTTCATTAAATTGTATATTTGCATTGCATAATCTTTTACATATAATTTAAGTAAAATTAACATTATTGCTACATTATGCACACATTTCCCTATCTATTTTGGAAAAAGAAAAGGTTCATTTTTAAAAATTACTGATTATTAATTTCCTTGAGGACAGTGGAAAAATATTTCTAGACTAATGTCAATGTGTCAATACCATCTCAACTTTTGGAGAATAACTATCTTAACTATTTAATAACTACTGCACGAGTCAAAAAGAAGGTTGTGAAAATATTTACAGACCCCTCATATCCTGGACATAAACTCTTTCAACTCCTACCCTCAAAACGACACTATAGAGCACTGCACAGAACAACTAGACACAAGAAGTTTTTTCCCTGAATGCCAGCACTCTGCTAAACAAATAATTCCTTCAACACTCTCCAACTATTTACAAAGTCTGCACTACCATTTCTATTAATCTTCTCATCACTCCTTATCACCCATCCCCTCCTACTTGTGACTGTATGACTGTAATTTTGTCGCTTGCATCCTTATGATTTTTATTTACTGTTTCCTAGTATTATTTGGTTGCTTATTGTACCCTATGATTATTTTTAAGTGTTGTACCTTATAATTCTTGACTCTTGACGAATGTATCTCTTCTTTTATGTACACTGAGAGCATTTGCACCAAGACAAATTCCTTGTGTGTCCAATCACACTTGGCCAATAAAGAATTCTATCTATTCTTTCATGGCTAAGGGAGACCTAGAAGTTACAGTCTCTTATTTTCTTGGCCATTAGGCCATACTGACTGTATTCAGTGCCATTACTCAAATTAAGAAATATACATCATGCTTAAAATACTGTATGTAATATTTAGAAGTATAACCTTACATATTACATGAAATTAAATTGGATGGGTCAGGGAGGGGTGATGCTGATGAGTGCCAGAATGGCATGTTTCCCCAAACTAAGTACTGAAAAGTTTAAATTAGTAAATTTCTACCTGGTTCTCCCTTTCTGTCATCTACTTTGTGCAGCTGTGTTGTCTGTGCCCTCCGCAACAGGTATCCATCTCCAAGGTCTTGTAGAGGGGAGTTGCATTTCTCTCATGCTGATCTTCTTTGATAATATTGATCCATAGAGTATCAGAATCAAGGACATGGGAAAATGTAGAAGAGTAAGAGATACCTGAAACTGATGTGATGTAAGGAATGTAAAAGAGACAGAGACACAAGATGCAGGAGTAAGAAATTAAAAAATCTAAGTGCCCAAACAAATATGTGTTGTTCCATGGCTCCATGCTTGGAGATAGGAAAAAAAAACAAAACCTGATTCTCCAGCAATGGTTAGCCGATATGGTACGTTAAGCCAGTGTTTGTCAACCTTGATAGCTGGAAGATGTGTGGACTTCAACTCCCAAAATCTCCAGCCCAACTGTTTTCAGTGGAGTCCCAGGGGAGATATGGGCAATGGTAGCAACCAAAATTTGACAGAGGTCTTTTTGCCATATATCATATGATAATATATTCCAGCAGAATAAGATGTTCTGGTATGAACAACCAATGCTGCTTTGCCTTATCTCTACATGGAAGAATTGGCAATGATCTGCAAACTGTTCCACTCTTATGAGCATTTGAAAAAAGAAAATTGGACTACACAAACTCTCAAGCATATGACAGCTGTAATCACAGTTCTAAAAACGTTACATGCCAGTGCAGTCCTGTTCCTTCATTTGCTCAGCACAGTGCACATTGAAATTTAATATTGCCAATTTGCTAAGGGGGTACATATAGTGTTGGTTTTGTTTTTTATTACAGTTTATTCCCACCTATTTTGCTCTAGTTGGACTTTGTAGCAGCAGCAATGATAACATTCAAGAAAATTCATCAGTGTTTATTGTTTCCTCTTAAACATTTGGCAAAAATGGCAAAAAAGAGCCATAATTATTAATAGTTATGTTTTTAAAAAACTTATTTTTAAATGTGTGCACCTTAAAAGCCTGCATCAGGGAAATTTATGCACCAGCAGCAAAAAAGGAATGCCCGTTTGCATTAAGAGGAAAAAAAATCCAGGAAATTCAGGTGAAAAAATATAAAAAAATGCCCTCTAATCCAGTTTTACTGCTGATAACATAGGTATAGAACTATGTCATACTATAGAAAAATAAATGCAAAAATCTGGTGGAAAAATTTATAAAATACACTATTTTACCAATTGGACCCGCAATACTTGCTGATGTAAAATGTTATTAAAACAGATTAGAACAGAGGTCCCCAAACTTGGCAATTTAAGACTTGTGGACTTCAACAAGTCCACTCCAAGAATTCTGGAAGTTGAAGTCCACAAGTCTTAAAGTTGCCAAGTTTAGAGACCTCTGGACTAGAATATGGTTCTATTAACATAGTATCTTTGTAGTATCTCTGTTAGCTGTTTACAACAGATGCTCTCTGTTATGCTCTTGCAGCTATTCTGAGGAAGCTAGGGGTCTAAGGCAATTCTCTCTTTCATTCCCTCTTTTCAGGCAGGGCAACAATGCCATGTCTTTATAATTAATAGTACTTGAGACCAAACTGTTTTTCATTGTTGCTCTCTACTGCAACCATCTTTGTACTAGAAGTGTCTTAGGACAGATAATTGGCACTCCTAGTACTGGGCTCTATGTCTGAACTGACAGACTGATTGAAACTGATTACAATTGCAATAGGCAGAATATAGATCACCATTGTAAGCTGTAAGGGAGCCAACAGGAGGAAAAATGTGCATAAGGTAACTGAGGAAAAAATAATAGGCATCTTAGAATTGAAATATAATTTCAACTCTGAAAAATAAAAGAGTCTTGGCTGGGTTTCAACCATATTTGATTGGATAGACTAAACTTTATAAATTGGTGTTACTTTTATCTCCTTATTGCAGAATTCCTTATTTTATTAATTTGCATGTTTTAATGAATTTTTATTAATTGATGAGTTTTTCTTGCCAACCACTTCAAGATTTTTTTAAACCAGTATACAAGCAAAAACTTATATAAATAAACTTTTTGCAAGATATATCTTCCAACAAAGAGTTATATTAAGCATCCAATCTGGGTTTGGTCACCAGGGCCAGAAGCTTTTGGACTTGTACGGGAGCCCATCCTCAGGGACCTTTTCTCTAACAGAATGTGTGCTTTGGGCTATTCTATGTATATAGCAAGAGCATAACAGACATCTCTGCTGAAAGAAGTGGCGAACATGCAAAATATTACACTCAAGTGAAAGCTTTCTGAGATCCTGCAGTTAAGAAGTACCTAGAAGACAAAGTGTTGGAACATGACCTATGGCAATGTTCGGCATCAAGTTAAAGCAAAGCAAAGATCCTTAGCAGGCTCTACAAAATAAGATCAGGCAAAACACCACCGCCTTGTTCTTTAGAAACAAAACTATAACCATTGGGTTATAGAAGTTATTAGAAAGTGACACCAACCATTTTCTCAGCTTTGAAGGTGAAGAAGAATGAGTGCTCCACTGCTTCATTATTTCGATCCCGTTTTTATAAAGTATTTTTATTTCTTCTTCCCCTTGTACTTTTAATGATAATTTTTAATACTTTTTCCAAGGCTCTTATACCTAATCTCCCAATTTCAACATGCTGAATTTCTTGTTATCTGTAGTTTAATTCAGATTGCAAATTGCATACGGAATATAATATGAATAACAAAGTTCACCCAAAAATTAAAACCCAATTTGTTACATCTGGGGAAAATCAGGCTCTGTCTTTTATTATTTCCCATCTGATACACTACAGTTTAAAGAGTACTAGATGTTTAAAGCTAATTAAAAACATAACTTCAACAAATTGATATCCAATAAAATTGGAATATAAATAGAGTATATAATTGGTTGTAATACATAAATATTGCTTCAATGCTCTGAAGCCTTTTTCATTTTGTAACGAGTCATCTATATTACAGCCATGTTTGATACAAGGCAAAATAATAAAAGAATGTAATTGTTAGATAGGAGGTATTTTATAAACAATTTTATAAATTAGCAATGAATTATGAAAATGCTATAAGAGAAATTAGTCCCATTTCTTGTGGAATAAAAAAAGATATGCATAATTGATTCTTAAATGTTTTGCCAATAACATTACTATTTTATATGCTTTTCTCAGAATCTCATATCAGCAGAGTAGAAAGTCTGAAGTCACAGAATAAATATGAAAGAGGCCATTTGCTTAGCTCATAAATAAAACAAAATGAAAATACCTGAAAATATTTTCTCACTGAAAGTTTATTATTAACACTGACTATTAAATTCAGTGGGTTCATTTCCCAGATAATTACATACTTTGTTGTCATTATTAAAAACTATAAAATATTAGATCAGAGAGCATTGTAGTGCTATAGCAATTCCATCTGGTGTCCGCGCTGTAGAAAATTAGCACTCACCCCTCTTAGAAGAATGAAATATTTTAGGAATAGGAAAAATATTATATTTTCCCTAAGGAGAAACATATTTCTAAAGACAGAAACTCAAAGCTTCATCTCCCTGCCACCAGCAGATATTTGGTGCCCATTGAGAAGAACTGGCCAGCCTATCTACAATACAAAAGACCTTCAGCTTCAGAATGATGGGATTATCCTTCAGGGCAAAGCATTCAAACACAATAGAAACTATACAACAAAGCCCCTTCGTTGCATCAGTCTAAGCTTCAACCAAGCTTGACTCAGACAACCTACAAAATCAGCTATGACCCCTGCATAGCCCCATGGGAGTCTGACAGCAACCAATAGAATAATTGCCCTTGCCACAGGAACAGGAAGTTCAAGTGCAAGGCCCAAGACAGGGTATGAATAACCCTCATTTTCCACTCCATGTGGTCAGCTGCACCAGGACCATGTGCTTCATGGTTCTGCTTCATTAAACCATCTTTCCAACCAGCCTCCATGTTTCCATTGTCCTCTCCACTGAACCAGATAGACATTTCTCCCAACACCATCTTGGTACCATTTCCAGTAAGACAGTTATACTATACTCTTTCAGTTAAGTGATGGAATGACAACCTACAACCTACAGATCCACAACCACAATTGGACTTAAATTTTTGTTGCTAAGCAAAGTGGTTGTTAAGTGAGTCTCACCTGATTTAATCACCTTTTTGTCATGGTTGTTAATGACTTTAGTTGTTAAGTCAATCACACATTCATTAAGCAAATCTCGTTTTCCCCATTAACTTCCCTTATCAGAAGCTGGGAAGGTTAAACTGGTGATCCCAGGGCCCTGGGCTAGGTTTTGAAAATACATGCCGGTTGTCAAGTGCACAAATTTTGATCACATGATCATGGGAATGCTATGATGGTCATAAGGATGAGGATCAGTCCTAAGTCACTTTCTCGGAGCCAACTGTCACTAAATGAATGTTTGCTAGTCAAGGACTCTCTATAACAGCAGTGAAAATATAATTCAAACCTATATTGTAATCAGTCATGACTCAAAAGCGCTATCCTCTAACCCAGGGGTGTAAAACTCACATCGTCAGGGCTGCATCACGTGGGCTTGGCCAGAATGTGATACATCCGGCCCAGGAACCAAGCGTTTGACAGCTCTGCTCTAACCAGATCTCTATGTGCTTGTTTTGACAAGGAGAATGAAAACGGCAAGAACTATTTTATCTAAAAAATATCTTGTCAAATTGAGTACCACTATGTTGTGAAGTAGACTGAAAACTCGTTCTTATCCTGCATGTTATTCTTGACAGCTGGGTAGATCCCATTGGTTTCCATTATTATCCTACCATCTGTTATGAAAAGTCCAAGGTCAGGAATTAGCAGGCATAAGGGAGGGAAGAAATATAGTTTAATGTACCGAGAAGGAAATCCAGCAATAGCTGCTTTTCAGGCCACTTATTATTTTGTACCAGTCCTTATGCATACCCACCAATTTACCTTCCTTTTGAAAGGGAAATCCCATTTTTTCTGCAAACTAGTACACATCTATTAATTATCTATTACACAAGACCATTGAAATTTTGAGAACATGGCTATAATTGAACTGTTCCTAGTTACAAAATGGCTGATGTACTGGGCAGGCACAATTACAAAATAACCTTAAGCCAGATTCGCTTAATGATGGCAAAGATTTGCTTAACAACTTTGGCAAACAGGTCATAAAATGAGGCACATCTCACTTAACAAATGCCTTGCTTACAACAGAAATTTTGGGCACAATTGTGATAGTAAGTCATCTGTATTGGCTGGGAACTCTTGGAGCTAACATTCCTTTACTAAGGGAAGGTGAAAAGCTGAGAAGATAAAGCTGTAGCTTCCGTATTCAAATCCTGAAGTGAAATTGAAGGGATTATATCGCTAATGGGGGATACATAAGTGGTTTGTGGGCATTCCTTCCTGCAAAAAATATCAAGTGAGGAGGAAGGAGTTTGCAGCCTATACAGGGGTGGGATTCAACTGATTTGGATTGATTCTATAGAACAGGTTGTTATGATTCTGTGCAGTTTGGAAAACCGGCAAATTGTGTCCCTGGCTGGCCCCGCCTTTCTCCACCTGCCCCTCCCCTCCCCACCCAGTCAGTCCTTACTGTGCATGTGCAACATTACACGCATGCCCGACATCACTGACTGGGTTCTTCTCCGGCCAGTCACTCCTTAAGGTAATTCTTTCTTTTTATTTCCTCCTGAGGATCAGCTGTTCCTATGATCATCTGTGCCAGGATTCCCCTCACTTACTTACTGCTTCGCCCAACATACTTTCCTGCAGCCCAGGAAGGCCAAAAATGGAGTGGGGAAGGCCTGGATTTCAGTTGGTTGGTAACAGGGCCAGTCTGATATTCAGTGCAGACTATACCTACCACAAGATCTGATTAATTGTTCTTCCACTTTTTGCCCTTCCCATCTATGCAAGAAAGGCAAACCTCTCTAGCTTTTTCCTCTGGGGATTGGTCCAGTGCCTTTCCTTTCCTTTTAGGGATTATTCCTCCTCAACTTGCTGAGATGTTTGCACCCACGGATGCCTTCATCCTCTTTCCCCCATTATGTCCTTCGACAGTGCTGCAGTGTTGGTCTTTGTTTCTTTTCCCCCCTAAGAGTTCCATTGTTGCTCTGGTGTTATAATAATTACAGCAATAGAGAACAAGATGCTCTTTCATTACTACCTTCCTCTGCAGAATCAAGAAAACTGTATAGCAAGGAGGAACTGGTAATTTAATTTTGCAGAACAAAGTAACAACATTCCTACATTGCAAGGGGAAGGGATGGGAGAAAAGAAAAGGAAAAAGAAAAAGAAAGAAGCCGTTGGAAGTTAAAACCCACCCCTCTACTAGAAAAATGAAATATTTTAGGATATACTAAAAAGGCGGAATATTTCCCCTAAAAGAGAAAAAGAAACTCAGAGAGGCAGAAACTCAGTCCCACCCCCTACCTTTGCTAATGGGCCATTAAGCCCTGGGTCAGTCTATTCTACATAACAAAGATCTACCTCTTTCAGGCAGAGCCATTGAATTGCCCTTCATTGCACCACCCACCAAGTTTCAACCAAACTTAGCACACAGACAATCTACAAAGCTAGCTTTGACCTCTGACAGCAACCAACCAGGATACTCTTCCTGTGCCCCAAGAAGTTCAAAACGTAGAGAGGGCATAAAATCCAGGGACTCTCAGCATCTCTCCCCTTTTTTTCTTCATCCAAGAGCTCCAAGGCATGTGATCCTGTCCACCATTAAGCCATCTTTCCAAGCAGCCTCCAGTGTCTTTCTCTCCATTTGGAACTGAACCCAGATGGACATTTCTTCCAACAAAGGGAAAGGAATTTATTCAATATTGTGGACAAGGGGTGGGAAAACCAGAGGAGAATGCTTCACCCTGCCATTGTGGAAATCTTGGAAGACATGTTAAATGGAGCATAAGCTTGTAAATTGAGGATGATTCGTTGATTTCATAGGCCATTGTTGCATGAATTGCAAGATTATAAACAAACCAGCACAGAACATAGTGACTTGAATGCCCAGGATAAAATGGTTGTTGTTATGATATGTGCAGAATAACCCTTGATTAACAAGGATATGCACATGGAAACGTTTATGAGAATAGTTATGAATAATTATATAGTCACACACAGATACAATAAATTGAGTTAAAGTTTACATTAAGAAATAGCACAGTCCAATAAACAATCCAGGTCATATACGTTTTATAGTCCAAAGAATATACAATTACAAAATCTTCTTACCGGTTGCCTTTTTCATTTCCAGTAAACAAAAATATCAAAGTATAAGCACATCATAAACCTTAAGATAGCAACAGAATGTCAGAGAGACAGAATGTCAGGGGTACAGAATGTCAGAGAGAGCAAGCCATGATCCCTAGCTCCTTCTTATGGCAATTCACAATACAATCAACCAATTGGAACATAGTACAATGATTTTGTCTTAAAGCTACAAACATATATTGTTGGTTTATATATTGCCAACCCAACTAATTGTTGGACAGATTCCTAACAGTTGTCCAGAGCAATAACCAACCTTGAGGATAAGAGTTAGGTGGTGGGGCTGTTGCTGGAATAGAATAAAGTTTGGAGACCATCTACACTGAAAGGCTCAAGATGGCACAAGAGACATAACAGCCATTTTGAAACAAAGGTGGGAAATATAGAGTTGATGGACTAGAAGTGAGAGGAAGAAGATATCATCCGTTCCCCCATTCAGGATCTGGTCAATGTCCTGTACTGGTAATGAGCCAAACAGAAAATCCAGAACTAGCTTTAGTTGTTCTTTTGGTTGTTAGAATTTATTTATCTTCATCATCTTATTTCTTCGTTCCTGCTAAAAAGTCATAGGCTGTGTGGAGGTTGTCTAATGTTTTCCTTGCACAGGATTAAGGCACCTTGAAAATGGGCATTGGAAAAAATAATTATCAAGCAACTTTCTTAATGCAAGAAGGTAGTTAGGGCATGGCGGGTTTCAAATTTTCTTCTACTGGTTCTGTGGGCATGGCTTGGTGGGCTTGGTAGGGGGAGGATACTGTAAAATCTCCAGTCAGAGGTGCTACTTGCCGGTTCTCTGAACTACTCAAAATTTCTGCTACTGGTTCTCCAGAACTGGTCAGAACCTGCTGAATACCACCTCTGGGATGGGGGGGTGAAAAACCAGTTTCTGGAAGAAGCAGGCTGAATCCTCCAGAGTCATGGACAAGGAACCAGAACAAATCTGGCCAAAGCAGTTACTTTATTATGATCGCCCACATTACAATAATTTCACCAAATGGCATTCCTTTGGGAACTAATAAGACTTTCCTAGTTTGGTCTATGATATTTCCTCCTCTGGAGTAATTCCATATTGGCATGCTTCTTAATTCCCTCTTCCCATTCAGCTGCTGCTTCCACTACACCCAAACTTTAATGCAGTTATGTACAGGAATAATATAAAATTGACTAACTATACTGTCTCTTTGACCCCCTATTCCTATTCCACTTATGAATGATTAGCTAAAGAAAAGACCCTCCCCTTTTTTTTACATGCAGAAGAGTTCTTTTTTAAATCAAGCCATATGTTTGAAGAACAGTTCTTCATAGGTTCACTTTTAGGTTTTAGTGACAGGGCAAGGTGGGGAAGATAACACTTTCTTAAAATTAGTTTTAGAGTGTGGGACAAAGCTTGTACCCCTCCCCCCAAAATATATAGAAAGGTTCCCCCTCCCAAAATGTATGTGTGTTGTATCCAGTCATTAAATAATAAGTGATAACTACAGAGCAACAGCTTCAAAATCGGATATTTTTTCTTGCTAAATCCAAATCCTTAGGCCAAAATGAGCCCCACAGAGCTATACAGATGATTTTTATGACAAAAATATTTGCTAATTACTGCTTAATGTGCCTCAGCAGGTGGCAGCAGCTAGCTGACATTAGTAGATCTCAAAAAGCTGAACAGGATGAAATTGTTTTATACTTGGATGGGATACAAGCATGAATTTCCAAGTCTGTAGCTAAACCAGAAAGTTTTAAAAAAAATATTCCCAAAACAATTTCAACTTATATCACTGGAACAGAGAAGGATGTTATGAACATCACTCTTATTATAAACAAATTAAGCCCTGCTGCAGAGTTTGTTTCACACAGTACTGCTAATAGAATAAGGCATAGTCTTTTCCTTAATCAAATAGTCAATCCCCACCACCAATAATTACATTAAAAGCTTCTAGTGCTATTTGGCATGTCAAATCTTTAGATATGATTGTGTGGGAGAGAGCTATAGAGTTTAGAAGTTTTAAATTATTCAATCCCAATCATATAATATACCAAAAAGTAAGGTGCCTACTGAGTCATTTTCAACCCACAATCTTGATGTGGAAAAAGCAAAAAAACAACAACAACCATAATAATCATAGTTGCATGTGATGTGCATAATACTATGTATATTTTATTCCCAGCAGATAAAATTATCCATGAGGTAATACTATATTTCATCTTTGTAAATACCCAAAACATTTCAATGTATTTTGATATGGCATTTTGAGTCACTCATTTTCTTGTTGCTCATTTTCCCCAAATTTACTCATATCCCTAAGGAGAAGACCACAGTAGAACTGTTCTATATAGACTGGATGGGATCCATACATAAACATTAAATATATACAAATATTATGGAATTTATTTGCAGGGGCCTATGCCCTGAAACTTTTAAATACTTAGTGTGCCCCAGGTCATAGAGAAGTTAAATTGTGGATCAGATATTAAAAGTTGCCTCATAAAAAAATTATCACCTCCCAGACTTTGAATCTTTAGTTGCAAAAAAGAAAAAAGTGGATGACACAATTCAATGTAGTCAAGATTTATCTTGTTGAAGTTGTACGTACTTTTACATTGCTGTAAACAATATAGTGCATTATAGCAATGCAATTTGGGGGGGAGGTTTCCTTTTTTTTTCTGTTTCTCTTTCTATCTGTCCATAAATTCAATAAGTTTGCTTTACTAGGATTTTTATATTTTGATTTTGATTTGCCTTTATACAGTCTGGATTTTTTAAAAATGTATTTTGCGGTTGAAAGAAAGCAGTATATTTTTTATATACAAAACCACTGAATTTTTTTATTGATCCATACAACCAAAATAGCTTGCTGAGTTTAGAATTTATATATGTATTGTTACTGTATCATATCTGTTGCTGAGAATTTCTGAATGTTCATTACTACTGAATGTACATTAATTTCTGAATGTTCATTACTATTGAATGTACATTACTACTGAATGTTCATTACTATTAAGTATATTAAGCCTTACTGTATTTCATACTGGATAATTTAGTATGGAAAATAATGTATTTTTAATTAGATACCCTTATAAAACAACTCAGATTGGTTTCCTTCAGCAACATTTATGATATTTTTCCTCTTGTATTCTTTCAGAAATTCTCAGAATTGAATTTATTGGCAACAGGAAGTTGTTAAATGCTTCTCATTTTTTCTTGCTTCTGCTGCTAAAGCCTCACAGGTTTTTTAAGCCTGGATTGATAGAAACTTTGCATTTGCACTGAGATAATTTGCTTTGAGGAAAGATGAATGGCAGTGCAGCTAAGGCAAAAACTTACAGCAAATTCCTAATTATTTCCAAGTTTGCTTCCTCCAATTCATTGCAAAAGTTATTGTGAACTTGAAATTTCATGATTCTATTTTTCTTTTTGTGGTCTATAGTTACATATATGGGAGATAATTTTCAAATTACAGTCCTACTAATCGCCTGCTAAAATTATGTTTTTGGAATTCTCAATTGAATTTAAAATGTGTGTACTTCAACTCCCAGAATTCCTTAGCCAGCGTATCAAGCAGACTGGAGTATTCTGCTAGCTGTATGTTGGCTGGAGAATTTTGAGAGTTGAAGTCCACACATTTTAAAGATGCCAAGATTGAAAAACACTGTTCTTCAGATTGATTGAAGAAATAGCATTAATCAACTCATAGTATTCCCTGCCTGAACTCTATTATTTCAGATTATTGCTGTTGATTACAAGTAAACTTCAGATTGGTTTGTGATGGGTTAGAAAGGAAAACAATAATGATATTGAAGTTCCCACAAAAAGAAAAAATAGACATTATAGACTTGGCATTCTTATTGATTTCAGGAAAGTGGAAAGAAGATGCAAGCAATAGAACTGGAATATATTGGAATTAAAAATCAGATTACTAAAGTGTTTAATCTAACTTAAAACAGGATTTCCTCAATTAAAAATCCAATGAACCTTAAAATAAATATATGCCTGAAAAGTGTGGCACTCCAAATTAAAAATAAGTCAGAACTGCACCCAGGTAAATGTAATAAAACCAAGACATTACTGATTACTAACTAAATAAAATCCAATGATATTAATTTTATTAATGTATTACCACATGAATTCTCCAACATTTGTCAATTTATCATTCCCATTTTAGCTTTTAGAGTTGATATAATAGTCAATGCATGGAAAAAAGGACCTCCAATAAATTCTGTTCTCAGTAGTCAGTAATTCAGATCGTATCTTCCTGTATTTTTGAAATGTAGCAGTCAATATATTATTTCTGCTTAGTGGCTTACTTTAAAAGCTATGTACTGAACTTTTTAAATCAACTCCCACCTTCACATATTCAGAAAAGGGGTTGGATAGTGTCATGAGAGTGAAATGCCAAGCCTTTTTCTCATGGAATTTTCTTTTGGTAAAGACAAATATGTTTCTATAGGTCTCAGCCCAAGACAAGCATTTGTACATTCTCATAGAGTTCAGTCTTTATACTGATTCCCAGCTCCAATCCTATTCTAATCTTATCGTTTCAACATAATGTAAGCTATCTGTTACAAAGGTGTGTATATACATTAGTTTTTAATCTTGCAGGAATATTGTATTCCTTAATGTTTATGTCTGATTTTCAGTGACTTCCTGGACAAGTCCCTGAAGTTTTCTTGGGAAGGTTTTTCCTAAGTGGTTTGCTATTGCCTCCTTCCTACAGCTGAGAGAGAGTGACTGGCCTAGGCCACCCAACTGGTTTTGTACCTAAAACAGTCTCCCAGTGTGTAGCCTGATGCTTTAACCGCCACACCAAAGTGGTTCTCAGGTCACCTATAACGAAACACAATTATGAATTTGTCAGAAGCTATTTGTATCATGGATTTATATGCATCAATGCTTACAATACCACCAGTAATTGGTTAACCTCATTTAATCAACAACATTTTTACAGTTTCCTAATTAAATTTCAAAATGTTTTATAGACTGCTTACCCTATCACCAGAAAGCATTCACGTAGCTTTTCTATAAATACACAGTACACAATCCAGCAGCAGTACACAATCTCCATAATATTAATATTCTACCATATTGGAGCACTGATGCTCTTCTGTCCCACTTCTGTAATTTTTCCTCCTCCTCCAAATCCTGAAGCTGATTCTGTATTCAGGATGACTAAGAACATTTCCAAGTTGTCGTTATTACACTCTCTCAAAACCTTAGAGCTCTGTTTACAATAGTCCATGATTATGTTCCCTTGCAACCATTGCCAGAATAGACAACTTGCATTCTTTCAGAGAACTCATAAGAAAGAAAATAAACTAACCTCGATCCAATACCCTTTCCCTCTCTCTCTCCCCATCTTGTTCCCATTCCTGATTTTTCACTGCATTAGTTTGCTGTGAGGGGGGGAAAAGAACATTGCAAACAACTATTGAAGTTTGGTTTAAGTACCTATCATGTCTTCCTGGGTAGTTTTCTTTGAATATTGCAAGCCTGAACAAAATACAAAGCTCTTGCTTTCATTGGCACAACACCAATGCACAAGTGTAGTTCAGAACAAATGCTTGTCTTTTCCCTCTTTTCTTTGTAACTGCATTTCTCTGGCCTTCTTCCTACACATCTGGGCATCGTTCCAACTGAGCACTAGTTTATATTTCTACCCGGTTGAATCAGCCTTGGAATCTTTCCCAGGGAAATGAGCTTGCTTTTTCTTACAAGGCGAAGCTGACAACCTAATAATGACCTTTCCTATCCCAAACCTTATATTTTCTTCTTCTTGCTGAGAACTCTTGTTTATCAGCACTAGAGCACTGAGACAGCTTCATTGTCACGACTTGGTCACATGATTCTCATTATTTAGAATTTTTCCTAACTATTCCTAGCTGATCAGTCCTGTCCATCCAATTGTTAGAACAGCCTTATCAACAATTACTCAATGTACAGTTGGTTAAAAACATGACAGGAAACAAATACAGCTAAACGCAATCATAACAGAGTGCTGGAGCTAGATAAAAAACCCATGTAGAATCACAGATTGCTCTGGGACAAGATTTCCTCAAAACACCAAGTTTTTGAAGGATAGTGAAGCCCAGATAAGCCATAGAGAGAATGTTATTTCAGAAGTCAAAAGTAGTAACAGGGAAGACTGTCCTATTCCACAAGATGGCACTACTACCTATTTTCCAAAACATCGGAAGGCAAGACAAGAAATAATGGATGGAATCTAAACAAGGAGAGAAGCAACCGAGAAGTAAGGAGAAATATTCTAACAGTGAGAACAGCTTGCCTTCAGAAGTTGTGGATACTCAATCACTAGAGGCTTTTAAGAAAAACTGGACAGCCATTTGTTTGAAATGGTATAGGGTCTTCTGCTTGAGCAGGGGTTTATTTTATTTATTTTATTTTATTTTTAACACATATACCGCCCTTCTCCCGAAGGACTCAGGGCGATGCACAGCCAATTCTACCCCAACACATAATACAAAAATTAAAATGAATTAAATAATTTGGGCTGTTAAATTAAAAGTCCACCCTCCCCCATAAATATTTAAAAACCCCAAATTAAAATCCAAATTAACACGGGAGACAGTTAAAATCTCATATCAGCCCAGGCCAGCCTGCTCGAAGAGCCAGGTTTTTAACACATGTCTGAAGGCTCTCAGGTCCATGCTGATACGTATCTCTGGGGGCAGACTATTCCAGAGGGCAGGGGCCCCCACAGAGAAGGCCCTATTCCTGGGGGCCGCCAGATGACACATAGAGGCCGATGGCACCCAGAGAAGGCCCTCCCTGTGGGAAAGCACAGGTCTGTTAGAGATCACCGGCAGAACGCGGTCCTGCAGGTAGCCTGGCCCAATGCCATGGATCGCTTTAAAGGTCAAAACTAGAACCTTAAAGCGAACCCGGAAAGCCACCGGCAACCAATGCAGCTCGTGCAGGAGAGGCGTCACATGGGAGCTTCGCGACGCCCCCATAATCACCCGCGCGGCCGCATTTTGCACCAGTTGGAGTCTCCGGGTGCTCCCCACAGGGAGCCCCATGTAGAGAGCGTTACAGTAATCCAGGCGAGAGGTGACCAGGGCGTGAGTGACCGTGCGTAGGGCGTCCCGATCCAGGAAGAGCCGCAACTGGTAAATCAGGCGAACCTGATAAAAAGCCCCCCTGGAGACGGCCGCAATATGGTCTTCTAAAGACAGCCGTGCATCCAGGAGGACACCCAAATTGCGAGCCCTCCCTGTAGGGGGCAGAATCTCTCCCCTAATAGCCAGCGAAGGTGTCAGCTGGCTATATCGGGGCGCCGGAAACCACAGCCACTCAGTCTTGGATGGGTTGAGTTGGAGCCTGTTCCCGCCCATCCAATTCCGCACGGCCTCCAGGCACCGGGACATAGCCTCCACAGCATCGTTGGGGTGGTCTGGGGTGGAGATGTAAAGCTGGGTGTCATCTGCATACAGATGGCACCGCACCCCAAGACCACGGATGATCTCGCCCAGCGGCTTCACATAAATGTTGAACAAGAGAGGGGAGAGGACTGACCCCTGAGGCACCCCACAAATAAGGGGCCCAGAGGTGGACCTCTCCCCCCGCGCCAACACAAATTGCGAGCGGTTGGAGAGGAAGGAGGAGAACCATCGCAAGACAGTTCCCCCAATCCCCAACCCCTCCAACCGCCGCAGTAAGATACTATGGTCGATAGTATCAAAAGCTGCCGAGAGGTCTAATAGGACCAGGACAGAGGAAAACCCCCTGTCACGGGCCCTCCAGAGATCATCGACCAACGCGATCAATGCTGTTTCGGTACTATGCCCGGGCCTGAAGCCCGATTGAAATGGATCGAGGTAAGTCGCTTCCTCCAGGTACTGAGGGAGCTGACGTGCCACCACGCTCTCAACAACCTTCACTAAAAAAGGAAGGTTGGAGACTGGACGATAATTATTTAAAACAGCCGGGTCCAGGGTAGGCTTCTTGAGGAGGGGCCGCACCACCGCCATTTTCAGGGCAGTAGGGAGCGACCCCTCTCTCAACGAAGCGTTGATAATCCCCTGGAGCCAGCCTCGTGTCATTTCCCTGGCGGCCGAAACCAACCAGGAGGGACACGGGTCCAACAAACATGTGGTGGCATTCAGCCCCGCCAGCAACCTGTCCACACCCTCAGCGGTCACAGGGTCAAACTCTTCCCAGATAATATTCTCAAACCTACCCCGGACACCTCCCCCGGGACCACCCAATTGGAGTCCAGCCCGTCCCGAATCTGAGCGATTTTGTCGTGCAGAAATTGGGAAAATTCCTCCACCCTACCCTGCAAGAGGTCATCCCGCGCTCTTGGCTCAAGCGGAGAGCGGGTCACTCTAAACAGGGCGGCAGGCCGATTTTCTGCCGACGCAATAAGGGCGGAGAAATGCGAACGTTTCACCGCCTCTATCGCCACAAGGTAGATCTTAATATAAGACCTCACCTGTGTTCAGTTGGACTCAGTGCGGCTAGCCCTCCAAACACTCTCTAGATGTCTTTTCCGGCACTTCATCTCCCGTAGCTCCTCCGTAAACCACGGAGCCAAGTGGGATCTGTGCCGAGTCAGAGGTCGCAGAGGCGCAACTCGGTCCAGAGCCCCGGTAGCCAACCAGGTGGCTACCAGGTCTCCAGGCGAGTTGTGAGCCAGAGTCTCGGGAAATGGCCCAAGCTCCCTCTGGAACCGCTCAGGGTCCATCAGGCGCCTGGGGCGGAACCATCTACAGTTCTAGTTTGGACTAGAAGACCTTCAAGATCCCTTCAGACTCTGTTATTCTGTTAAACATAAGTATGCCCAGCCTGCCACACCTTATAGGATGGACAGAAGACAATGATAGAAATGTGGTCCCAGAAATAATCAGGGTCCAAACTATGTAGAGTTTTGTGGATGATAACCAGAATTTTGATGGTAACCAGAAACTTGAATTGCACCCAGAAATCAATTAGCAGCTAGTGCAGCTTGTGAATTACAGGAATCAAATGGGCATACCAAATTCTGTACAGCTGTAGAGGATTCCTATGTAGAGTGATTACAGTAGTCCAAATAAAATGTGAGTAGGGAGAGAAATATAGGTTTTTATCTCTTGCCACCACCTCTTGTTACCACTAGTTATTAATGGCTTTGATGTGATGACAGGCTGGAGTGGGTTGATGATTGCTACAGCTTCTTCACAACTGGACCTTTGAGCTGCCTGCCTCTGCTTAGTTTACTTTTTGCTCAGCCAGAATTTGTGAGCAGATGTTTTGGTGACGTTATCAGTATCAGTTGTTGGAATATCAATATTTGCCTCAGAGTCGTAATTTCAAGTTCAAACAATTCCTAGCTCTAGGCTCTACTCCCTTTTTACTATCTACTTGAAAAGCTGCTTCATATTTTTACTGTAGGCCCAAAATAGAATCTGGCATCTGTTTGCAAATATTACTGGAAAAATCCAACATTCCAAGTGCATAGCAAATCTTCCAAATGCAATTAAATTTGATTTAATTTAAAAGGATCAAAATTTGTCTTGGCTAGATAAATGGTTTCCATGTTTGTAACAACAAATCTTTTTCTTAGACTTTCCCCCTGCCAGGACAGTCAAAACGATTTTCTACAAACCAAATGTCCTGATACATATATAGTTCTTTTTTATTACAGTACTGTACCTTTTTATTTATTTATTTATTTATTTATTTATTTATTTATTTATTTATTTATCAAATTAACTTATATGGGTGCCCTTGTCCCCTAAAATGGATTTTTTCTAGTTAAAGGAATTTCAGTACTAGAGGCAATGAAGTCTTGCTCTCAGTTTCTAGAAGGTAGGAGAATATTGTCTTCTATCCCTGTCCACCATAAATGTGTCCCCTTTTTGTATTTTGAAGGCCTACAATTTCTATTCCAAGCGACCTGAAATGCTTTTCAGCAGTTAATCCACAATATTTCATTCTAATTTAGTGTCATCTCCAGCTCTGGTTGTATCTGGAAACATAATTTGATATTATTATTGTTGCTGTTGTTGCCCACGCATAGTCAGGCAGGTGTTCAGACTGCATTTGGCATTTTTTTCTACCTATCAAGTCTTTTCCAAAGTCCTGGGATAGACAGATGTTGATTTTTGATGGTGTTACAGGTATTGTTACAGGATATAGATTGTTAATGAGTAAGTTGCCTTTAGCAATGGACTGATGGTGTTCAAATGGTGCTCCAGTTGTTTTGGAATTGCACCCAAGGTGCCTATTACTATTGGTAATTGGTAAGCAATTGTTTACCGATTTGCTTACTTTTGCCACAATCATTCTAAATCTATTTGCAGGCCTTTGCATTTTATCTTCTCCAGTTCTTTCTCTTTTCTTCTGTTCTCTCCAGCTACTGCCACATCCACTATCCAGATTTTTTTTGTCTTTATTGAAAATGATTAAGTCTGGGTTATTATTGCTAAAAATATAATGTCTATCTAATCTAATCAAAATCTAGTCAATGCCTTCCAGTTCTTAATGATCTATTGTATCCATATTATTTTCAGTTTTATCCAGTGCATATCTATTCAAAAATAAACCCAATGAATTACTGGGATTTGTGATCATAAAAATATGCACAGAGCTGCAGCCTCAGTTTCTGCCCAGCTATTATAAGAATAGCTGCATGATTGGAGAGTGCTACTTATTTCTTAGCCATGCTGGCTTTGCTAGGAAACAATGATTTATGATGCTCCTGGCTGAATTTTTTTATTTTGAAAGCAAGTTGAGTCAGCATACTTTTTATAGTATAAAAATCATGAGCTTTTTATAGAGTTAAATCAAGATTAATTGAAATCAGTCTTTACTGACTTCAATAAAGAATCAGTACATTATGATTCTTTGTTGAAGAATAAGGAAACACAGAACTAAACAGATAATGTAGATCCAACTCTAATATTGTGATATCTTAAAATTTAATCTTATGGATTCACATTATAAAATGCTTAATTTTCCTCTGTAGATATTTCAAGGACACCAGAAGATTGGACTGTACTATATACTATACTTTTCATAGCATTTCTAAGAAGAGAGTGATGCAGAGAAAAAATCCTGTGTCCTTTGATTAGGGATCTAACTTATTTTTGATAAGTGTAATCAAACCCCAGATATCAATTCAAGAAGCTAAAGAATAATGTTGGTAAGAATTATTGAAATGGAGAAGGCTTGGAAAGCGGGTCATTTTGAGAAAGGAGATCTGTCTCTTATCGAATTGTCTTTTTATCATTTTTTTTTAAAAGTTAAAGCCTTCCTAAAGTTGAGCTTTACTTTTGGTGATTGCACGAACACATGACAGTAGGATGTCTTGGAGAAAGCAAAAATGATATGGTGATCTGTTTTTTATATTTTGCTTTGTTGGAAAAGGCCTCTTTGAATTTGTTCTGATTAAAACATTTGTCTCAAATTATGACATTAATATTGACTAGTTAATGTGTATGAAATTGTTCTAAAGGAAACAAATATGCTTTGTTAAAAGCACCCTCTCTTCACCATTTCAGCAATTAAAAGAAAATGACTGTTTCCAGCAAATCAAGTAAATCAAAATTTTCACATTGACTGAATATTCCAGCTGAATTAGAATGTTTTTTTTGACTAGCAGCTCAATCCTAGGCAAGAGGTAACTTTCATTGATTTCAGTGGGCTTGAATCCCAGAAATGTTGTGATGGAACACAGTCTCAGTCATTCATAATCCCACAATCCCAAAGCCAATTTGTAGCAACAAAGCTGATAAGATAAGAGCCATCATTACAGAGTTAGCTAATGTAATTAGCCTTTAGAAAAAACAAAATACACTTTAAGCAGCTATCTCAGCATAATCACAGCATATAACAGCTATAATTCATTTGTGGATTCCAAAATAATCACCACAAATATTTGTTTTTCAAGGCACATGCTTCAAGAGCTTACCTGTGAGGCATGCCACTGGTATGAGCTACTGTATATTCATAGGATAATTCACAGATTTTTAGGTACCAGTTCATTTCCAGTTGGTGCAACAGGGCCAGAATTCTGGACTTTTGTTTCATCTGCCCATAAATACTGTATCTGTTCTCCTTTTCTAAGGAGACTTTTTCAAGGTTCTGTTGCTTCTTTAACTCTGGATTCTTTTTTTTCATTATCCCACCAGTCCGGACTGCAAACATCCTTGCTCTTTGTCCATACAAGTGGAAAACACCATTTAAAACTCTAGTCTCAAGTCTTTCTTTTTCTTTTTGCCATCAGGCATTTTATCCTGCAAGAGCCTTAACCTGGTCACAAAACTGTAATCAGATACATCTACAGACTTAAACTAGAAAGCAGAGTAATAAAGTTTCTAAAGCTGCATCAGGTAGCATGATGCACTCTTGGGAACACTGATAGAGTATATGTGATTTCTCAGTGTGGTGGTAGTATGAACAAATTTAGAGATCGTTAATTACTATTTCATAAATTTAATCACTCAATCCTGGATACATTCTTGAACATATGCCTTAAGTTCAGGTCTGAATAAGAAAATCCATGTCAGAAGAAGATGTAAGCTGATGCTTTTTAGGTAACATTCAATTAAAGCAGCATTTCCCTTTGTTTAATTATTAAAGAATAAGGAGATTTTTGCAGATGCAGGATAGGAAGAGTATTGAAGCTTTGGTATTGCAAAAGATTCTTGAGAGTACCATGGACAGCCAAGAACACAAAAGAAAAGGGAAAAATGGATAAACCAAGAGTTGTCACTTGTGGCACAAATGACCATGCTCAATTGTCATGAGTTATGATGGAGGAGGAAGGAGAGAAAATAAAATGACCAGCAGCAAGATGCATGGTTACAGTAGGAAAGGGTGATCCATGGAAAGTCTGAAACTGTGAGGGCACAGTGGTTAGAGTGCAGTATTTGCAGACTACTTCTGCTGACTGCCGGTTGACTGCAACTTGGCAGTTTGAATCTTATGGGGCTCAAGGTTGACTTAGCCTTCCAAACTTCTGAGGTGGGTAAAATGAGGACCCAAATTGTTGGGAGCAAGATGCTGACCCTATAAACCGCTTAGAGAAGGCTGTAAAAGGACTGTGATGCGGTATATAAGTCTAAGTGCTGTTGCTATTGCTATTAAGAAGCAGGTTAAGATTGTGCTGGAGAAAATTTACTTAGTGGTCACTTTAATAAGTCCATGCAGAGTTGATAGCACATAATAAGCAAGGTTGTGTTATTAGGAGCTTACCAAATGGTTTTGACACTTTCTGTGCATAACAGGGAAAGAACCAGAAGACATAACTAGCCCACGCAGTTCTCAATTCCAGTTCCCCACCTTTTCAAACAGCAATGTTTTTTTATTAAAGATACTGCTTTTATAAATTGAATGAACTTCAATTATTGAAGTTTGTAGATGAAAATGGAGCATGAAAACAGGTCCAGATGTTAATATAGCTAAAAAAGATGCAACATGATTATTATATCGAACTAACATAGAAAGTAATTCTGTTCCAAATGTGCTGGAATAGTAATATTAACAGAATAGGTTTTATACATAAATCCAGAAAAATAATATATACATATACATATACATACATACATACATATCACACACACACACACACACAATATAAATTGATTTTTCAAAGAATAGATGAATAGTTATAAAAAATAAGAAAATTGAAGAATGAATATGGGAAATTGCATAAACAATGACTGTAGTCTATAGATTCACATTTAGAGAATAGTAATATGAAAACTTGAGGTATTAAAAAGTCAAGCCAAACTATTAAAATACCCTTGGATTCAATATTTGGGTCATTCTGAGTTTTATCATGTTTCCTTAACATAATGTTTCATTAGATCCTTTGCTTAATCTCTCCAAAGTGTTATTAAAATGTCAGCATTTTAAAAAGAAAAGATAAAGAAGATTATTTTATGACTCTGGATTGTTTCCAGATCTTTCTTCATCGTCTCTCTTTCCCTCTTTTATTGTAAAGGAAATTTCTTTTTCTCATTTCAGGATACAATAGAATACAGTACATAACCCTGGAGGAATCTTGTGTCTTAAATGAAATCTTTCCATGTTCATAATAAGTTAAGTGAATAAATCTGCAACATTTGAAAAGATTTCTGTATTTTCATATATGTAAATTTATGTTGGGTTCTTTGTTGAACCATAACTAATTTAGAGGCTGCACAATTATGAAACAATCTAATTTCTTTAAGCAGAACAGGCTTAGGGAATCTTTATTATAGTCTTACCTCTCACCCAAACAAAATAGCTATGAAACAGGTAGATATGCAGATGTCTTCATTTTTTTAGTCAAAAGAGCCAGCATTGTCCGAAGACACTTTTGTGATTATGTGGCCAGCATTACTATACACCAAGATGCATGGATTGCTGTTATCTTCCCACCGAAGTGGTACCAATTTATCTATTCACATTTGCATGCTTTCAAACTGCTAGATGGGCAGAAGCTGGGCAAGTAACCAGAGCTCACCCTGTTGCATGGCACTCAGATGTTTCCAGCTGACAAGCACAGTGTTTCTAACCGCTGAGACATCGTGCCCCAAGAAATGCATAAACTAAAAGTCTATAAATAAAAAATAAAAATAAATACAATGAAATAGCTTAAAAATAAATTAAAATATAGTAGTGGAAATAGACAATTTCCACTAATAGACAATGTTTTTTCAGGTAACTACAACATGCATTCACTCAAAAACTTTTGCTATTCAAGTAATCCCAAACCAATCTATGAAAAATGTAGAATTAAGATACTGTCATGACTCTGAACTAGAAGACTGATGTAATATTCTTTAAGTATTAATAGCGGCCTTCTTCAACAGTTCAACTGGGTTTTCATAGCCAGTTCAGTTTACTTACCAAAAGAGAAACAACTATAGCCAAATTGTTAATTAATGTTGAAGACAAAAAGTAAGTAAAGCAGACTCCGGCATTCCATTCTAGAACAAAATTCACCTTTGGTTTACAGAATATGTTCCAAAACTTTTGCAATTTTCACTCAGCTGGAAAGAGCAATATCAGGGCAATCAATCAATCAAACGTTTATTGTCAGTGCACAACATGTGTACAATGAAATTGCAATGCACCAGGGCAGTATAAATGGATAAATGTGTAAATGCAATTAAAACAAAATAAAACAAAACCTTATCAAACGGTGAGATTCAAAAAATGTTACTACCCATTCCATGGGTGTGGCTTGGTGGACATGGTGTGACATGGTGGGCATGGCTTGGTGGGCATGGCAAGGAAAGGATACTGCAAAGTCTCATTCCCTCCCCACCCCACTAACCTTCTTTCCAGCTCCATTCTCCTGTGCAGGGCAACAAAAGAAGACCCACCCAATCAGCTGGGATTTGGGAGGCAAAGAATAGATGGGGGTGGGGCCAGTCAGATGTGATACTTGCCAGTTCTCCGAACTACTCGAAATTTCCGCTACCGGTTCTCCAGAACTGGTCAGAACCTGCTGAACACCACCTCTGAATCCACCCTGTCCTTGTTATCACAAAGAGGCTGTTTCATGAATCCTCAATCCTGAGTAATGAAGTGACAATTCCAGAGACCCATAACATTAAGAGCAGTGCTTGTTCTACTACCACAGCAATTTATTTTGGGTGTTGTTAGAATAGGATTAGAAAATAAAGCTAGGGTTGCCCTCTACTGGTGTGGAAATCATACTTACAATTTAGCTTTCAGAATAAAACAGTGTATTTCGCATGATATAGATCCTGGAGAATATTTTGTTTGATTATTTGATTTGTCCCTTGATTTTCCTTCAAGATTTGAAGGTGGCTTTACATTGAAGTCCCTCTTGTGTCCACATAGCTGGAGTCATCATTCTTTCTTCACAAAAAGAACATGCTAATGTGGAAGGCAACAATGCAATGTTCATTTCCTTCCTGAATTTGGATCAAGAAATCATGCTGTTTCGCTTCTGATATCATTCTAATCTCAAGATCTCCAGGATTGGTCTTGCTTTGCAGGGTTGGGCAACATTTTGGGGCTAAGCACAGTAAAGTGCTTTGGAGACTGCAGGAGAACTCATGTATCATCTGCAGAAATTGCATCTTTCTCTATAGCTGCTGGCCTAGGAATACGTACGTGAAGACTTCAGGCAACCACAGGCATCCACCAGGAGAGAAGGCAAGGGAGAAGTGATGAAATATTGGTTGTACACAATCTTTACTCCTCATGTATACATGTGCAATATTGCAATACAAATACAAAAGAATGGAGCTTGCACTGTGATATCAGGGCTTATGTTTATTACTTTGGCATCTTCTCACACCATACTTAGATGGGGAAAGAAGAGAGAGAGGAAGGAAGGAAGGAAGGAAGGAAGGAAGGAAGGAAGGAAGGAAGGAAGGAAGGAAGGAAGGAAGGAAGGAAGGAAGGAAGGAAGGAAGGAAGGAAAAGAGGCCAGTAACTAAAAATATCAACCCTCAAATGAGTGTTCAAATTTCTGGAATCCATTCCCATTCAATCCCCAGGTATAATTTAGTGGCTAAATTATTTAGTGGCTAAATTATATCTTCTGCTGCCAATCTAATTAATTGAAAACTGGTATGTCACAAAGCTCTGGCAGTATGCTCCTCTGTATTTCAAAAGTGATGATCTTTGACCCACTTAGTTTGATGATCTGCTTGCTAGAGCCAATAGTAAAGAAATCTGACTAGGTTAAGCATATTATGGGAACAAAACCACAGTGTCTCATCTGGACTGTGGAATATTAAGTTTCTTCAGTATCATCTGCTGGTAATAAGACTTAAAAATATCAAGGAGTTGGCAGTTCTAGGTATCTGTCCTAAATCTAGATGACAGCTTTGGCATGCTTCTTTAAGCAACTTATTTAGATTCTTCCAATTAATTTGAAGTATCGGTCACTGAAATTCTAAATTCATTGTAATATTGATTGCTAATACTGTGATTTGATGGATTTATTACCTACACAATTCTGCTGCAATCTTAATAAGATAACCTTATTTTTCCATCCTAGCAACTGAGTGTAACAGGGTCTAATTTACATATCTGTAATCTTTCATGTGTATTCCATCTAAGACTGAAGACATGCTGGGTATCACCTTTCCCAGATATGCTAGAATTCTTCCTTTCCTATCTCAATAAGTTTCTTGTTCTGTTTTCTTTAAAAGAATCTTGTCTGATAAAGAGTTCTTGAACTCTTGAATGTTTACGAAGCATTTTGGATCTTGGATCAATCTTGGATCAGTCTAATCAGCTACAGAAAGATACATATGTCATATCCATCTGGCTCATTGTAACTCAGATCTCTTGATGTCTTTTCCTCCTCTGTAATGATATGTGGGAATGACCTTGGAAGATAAAAGAGCCACAGACTAGACAATCATCATGCAAAAGGTATCTCAGCCCACAAATGGAAAAGGAAACTGGGAAACATTTCAAATGGAAGTTTCCCTGGTTTCTGGAAAGTAAAAGTAAAGGAAGAAAGAAATGCTTTCACACTTGCAAGATTCTAGTATTGTAACCTTACAATAAAGGTAATATTGATGTAGTATTTGTAATTTGTGCTTCTTGTCTGGATACCTCGAAGAGCTGTCATCCTTTTTCTGTAAGCATTTATTTCCTCAACCACAAGAGGCACCATAAGACTGCAGAACTTTTCTTCATTTTTCCCTCTGGCCATGCCTCTCAATGGTTTTCTCAGATGAGTCTTTCTAAATGCCATTGTATTTGTGCTAGAGGTGGTATTCAACAGGTTCTGACCGGTTCTGGAGAACTGGTAGTGGAAATTTTGAGTAGCTCAGGGAACCGACAAATGCCACCTCTGACTGGCCCTGTCCCCATCGATTCTCTGCCTCCTGTGACCCAGCTAATCAGCTGGGTCTTCTTTTGTTGCCCTGCACAGGAGAATGCAGCTGGAAAGCAGGTTAGTGAGATGGGGGGGGAACGGGGATTTTCCAGTAACCTTCCCCCAGGAGTGGGGAGAGAATGGAGAAATTTTACAATATCCTTCCCCTGCGACGCCCACCAAGCCATGCCACCAAGCCACACCCATCAAGCCACATCCAGAGAACCAGTAGTAAACATTTTTGAATCCCACCATGATTTGTGCAAAAGAAAGGGAGATAGCAGCCCACCAGCTATTCACAAATATGGTCTCTGGCCCCTATACCAACATTACCAACCTCTGATTACACAGGCCAAACACACATACATACACAAATTTTGGCTGTTTTCCATGTGGTAGAGCTTATATATTCATGAACCCAATATTCTTTTCTCCACTGATCTACCATAAATTAACGCCATCTTCATGTATACAACTATGTTTAATTACTGTTGCTTGAAATTTCCAGGTAGGGGAGAAGGTCAGGTACAGTTCTCTTAGTGTACAAATGAGTTCAAAATGGAAGAAGAAAACATGAGTACTAGTACAATGCTAATACATTGAGCCAGCTTGATCACACAATCAATCTAAGGCCATGTTTTAGAAGAAGCAACATAGAACAGTTTAACAGTTCTATGCAACGCAGGTGTTTGGAGCAGCAATACTGCTTGAATTACCAGAGTACAAACAAAACGAACTAAAATAAAGTAGAAACCATGACAACAAACTCATGTCAATGGCTCTAAGAAAACAAGAGAGCAAGCACCTCTGTGACTTGGGCAAAACTACATCCATTTGTTTCAGTCAGGAATACAATCTTGGCTATCGAAGTTTGTGCCAATATGTTTCATATTTCAGCTTCCTCATAATAGGGATAGGTTAGACATCAGTTTGACAAATGGAAGAAAACGGAGTCTTCCAATTTCAAGGTGAAACAAACACTGGGCTGGTGTTGCTGCCTTGGTCTCAGGGGAGCAACAGTTATTAACTGTAACAGCTCAAACAACTAACTTTTCCCTTGTGAAAAACGAGTTCTGTATTTTTCTTGCCACAAGCAGTCCTGAACAAATTAGATAGCTTCTGTCTGCAGTAGTGTGTCAGTCATTTGAATATGAGAGAAAAGCTTTTCCTAATTCCATCTTGTTAGGATTTCATTGACATTCTCATAACTCTGTGTGGGGTGGTGTGTGTGTGTGTGTGTGTGTGTGAGAGAGAGAGAGAGAGAGAGAGGGAGGGAGGGACTACCGGTTCTATGGACATGGCGTGGTGGGCATTGCAGGGGAAGATTACTGCAAAATCCCCATTCCCACCCCATTCCACTAACCTGCTTTCCAGCTCCGTTCTCCTGTGCAGGGCAACAAAAGAAGACCCAGCCAATCAGCTGCGACTTGGGAAGCAGAGAATAGATGGGGATAGGGCCAGTCAGAGGTGGTATTTGCTGGTTCTCCGAACTACCCCAAATTTCCGCTACTTGTTCTCCAGAACTGGTCAGAACCTGCTGAATACCACTTTTGGAGAGAGGGGGATGATTTTCCCAAGCAGCATCCTCTGGTTTTCCTGGTAATGAGGCAGTATTAGCAAGTTATCAATTTTTTTAGTAACTGTGCATAAAGTTCATAAATGTAAAACAATCTATTGGATGCAACTACTAAACTCTTAATTTAGGTAGTATAATTATACATTTCCCATTGCAAGGACAAAGTATTTTTTTTCTACTATTACTGCTATGATAATAATGAAAAAGTTTCCAAACGGTTATCTAGTAGTGTTGAAGCTTTGATTCCCCACCCCCAATTAGATTAGATATTAGCAGTCAGTCTTGATCAACTACATGGACTAACCCCTGTTTCTTGAGAACTTTTCAGAAGAGCTTTGCCATTGTCTTCCTATGGCTGAGTGCCTAGCTCATAGTCATCTAATTGGTTTCATACCTAAGCTGCAGGATTGGAACTTACAGTGACCTACTTTCTAGCCCATGACCTTAAACTAGACATATACTTAATATAATATATCCCCAATTTCAGATTCTGCTCGAAGAGTGTAATATACTTGGATTATTTCCTTCCATTGATATTTAATTTTATTTTAATTATAAAATCATTGTATATTTTTGTTTTAGACATGGAAGGTAATACTGTATCATCGCCCCTGCTAAACAATTTCAAGTTTTCAATTATGTGAAAGTAATATTTCATTATATATTACAGAAAAAGAATAACTGTGTGTCATTAAGGGGAAGTTTTTTGTTCTGAAGGGTCTATAAAGACAATCAAAATTCTGCAATTCATTTGGATGGAAGAATATTACCTAACCACTTATGTTAATATTTCTATAGGTATATTCATCCCCTCAGTCTTCCCCAAAAATGTGCAGGGAATTAATAACAGAAAGTAATTTAAATCTAACCAGTGAGTTAACATCCTTGGCCTTTAGCAAGTCACTTGCTTAAATGGTGTCCAGTTCTTTGTGGATGATTTAACTAGTATTTCTATATTATCAGGATAGACTGCCCGGTGAGACAGAGAGGAAGAGAAATAAAAGGCAATTAAATGGGGATTTTAAGAAACCAGGTGCATGTTTCTTCAGATAGAAGCAGGGGTAGGACTTCGGACCAGTTCTATAGAACTGGTTGTTACAATTCTATGCAGTTCAGAGAACTGGCAAATCACACCACTGGCTGGCTCCTCCCCTCCCTACCCACCCCACCCACGAGGCTTTCCTGAGGCCCAGTCAGGGATAGTATTCAGGGGGTTGCAGGAGGGAGAAGTGGCCTGAGAGCAGAGCTGAACCTTTCTTAGGATTGAAGCTTCTATTTTTCAGTGCAGACTCAGGTAGCAGATTGCAGAAAGGTAGGTCTGAGAGTGAAGCTGTGATTCTGCAAGAAGCTCAATCTGCCTGCCTGTTTTGCCTGATTTTGAGTAAAAGTTGCTCTTTTTTAAATAAAAAATTCAATCTTTACATATATATTTACAATATTTACATACAAGCCACGCCCAGCCAGTCACATGACCACCAAGCCACACCCACAACTTAGGCCATGCCCACAGAACCAGTTGTTAAGAAATTTGAATCCCACCCCTGGATAGAAGAAGCTACTTAGATAAGCAGTGAAATGTTTCAAACAAAAAAGGAAAATAAGCCAGTTGCCATGACTCAGCTTCCAGACAGGTGCATGCTACCGGTAGTATTATTACAAAAAAAAGTAAATATACTTTTTCCAGGATAATGTTTCAGGATCCAACCTGGATCGGTCACCAGGACCAGGGGTTTAGTTTTCCAAGCTTTCAGATTCGTGCTGGAGCCCATCCTCAGGGAAATTTTCTCTTGCCAGAATATGTGAGAGAGAAGTTCTCTAAGGATGGGCTCCAGCACGACTCCGAAAGCTCAGAAGACTAAACCTCTGGTTCTGGTGATCAGACTCTTGAATCCCGCTAGTGTTATTGTTACAGATGTGCTATTTTGAATTCATCCTGCTTCCTTTTAATATGGACCATTATATTTGAACTTCCTCAGCCCTATTATATCCATAACATTGTCTGGGTTTGGGGGTTCGGCTGTTTTATTTCAGATTCAGCAGTATATTTGCTATCTCAACAATTTTCTTTGTATTATTGCAGCCCTACAAAGCTGTGGGTGAACCATTCTCTTTCACTCCTGCTTCACCAGGTCTTTTCAAAGCAGTAGATAAAATGATGGCTTGGTGGCTCCCATCAGTTCCTCAGTTTGTATTTTTGATTTTGTAGAACCAAACAAATGCTAATAACACAAACACACTTACTGAATGGAAGTCAGTAGTAATGATTTTTTATATTTTGTAGAGTGGAGCATAGAGATTTCTCTTATTTATTTATTTATTGATCGTATTTCTATACCGCTCCCTCTCCGAAAAGGGACTCGGGGCGGTGTACAGCCTAATAAATACTTAAAATACAAGAATACAAAATTAAATAGAGTTTAAAACCGAATTAAACATGAATATAGCTGCATCCCAAAAGTTTAAAAATGAAGTTAAAATTTTAAAAACCCTATTAACTTAAAACCCCTTAAACCCTCACTGGGCCAGGCCAGCCTGTTTAAAAAGTAGGGTCTTAACTGCGCGCCGGAAGGAGAGGATATCTGTCATGGCTCGTATCTCTGGGGGGAGATCATTCCACAGGGAGGGCGCTCCCACAGAGAAAGCACGCACCCTCGGGGCCGCCAGCCGACAACGATCAGGTGGTGGTACCCCAAGGAGGGCGACCCTGGTGGACTGTGGCTGTTGCCGGAGCTGGGGCCGGAGAGCTGCCCCTATAGCTGGAGCCGAGGATGGAGGATGGCCCTCACGATTTTCACCCGTTTGGAGGCGGCAGGGGCGGCCTGGACTTGGAATTGGCCAACGAAAGGAGAAGACCCAGCCCGGGACATCTTATTCTATGAGTGATCTATGGGCCCTGAGACATGTCCCCCTGTCTCGGGAATGGCTCTCTACTCTCTCGAGGGCCCATCTCAAGGACGGATTATGGAATCCGGAGAGATGGTGGGCTTTTAAGAAACGTGGGAGGGGGGGGTGTTTGATTAAATTTTTAGTTAGGTTTTTAAGGGGGTTAGGTAGGTCCGGGCGGGTGTTGGGGGACAACTCGCCGGAGGCTGGGACCAGGCCGGGGGTGGAGCGTGGCCGGGAGAGTCATAATCCGGACAGGACTGTTTTAAGGATGGGGGGGGTCATTGGGGAGGGTGGAATTAAATCGATTGATACGGTGAGCGGGAGGGGCAGATTTGGCGGTTGTACGGGGCCACATTCTGTGTTGGGAGCGCGCCCCCGCTGTTTACTTGCTGTGGCGCGCTCCGACCCCCTTGTCATCTCCCGTTCCCCAGGGGGTTTGAGCAATCGGGCCCTGGGCCTTCGGCTGATGCTGTGTAACGCCAGGTCCGTCGTTAATAAAGCCCCCCTCATCCATGATTTGATCTGTGAGGGGGGCGCGGACCTGGTGGGAGTTACCGAGACCTGGCTGGGCCAAGAGGGGGGAGTCCCTCTGGTGGAGATGTGCCCAGCCGGGTTTCGGATCTTTCATCGGCCGAGGGCCCAGGGGAGGGGAGGGGGGGTCGCGGTAGTTATTAAGGAGGATCTGTGTCCGAGGGAGGCCACTGTATCTCAGACGACCGGGTGTGAGCTCCTTTTCGTGAAGTTCGGTTCCACGGTTCAGGTGGGCTTGCTGGTCGCATACCTGGCTCCCTGCTATGCGGCAGCGGCCCTGCTTGAGCTCCTTGAGGTTATAGCTGGCGTGGCGGTTGGGACCCCCAGGCTTATGGTCATGGGGGATTTCAACCTGCCATCTGCCGGCGGTACCTCGGGGATTGCCCAGGAGTTCATGGCTTCCATGACGGCCATGGGCCTGACCCAGTTAATTCGGGACCCTACTCACGTGGGAGGTCACACCTTGGATTTGGTTTTTGTCTCTGATCAGTGGCAGAGTGATCTGGGTATAGGGGATATAGTTGTGGAACCCCTGTCATGGACGGATCACTCGCTCCTGAAGCTCGACTTCTGTTCCGCGCCCCCTGACCGCAGGGAGGCGGGGCCATTAAAATGGTACCGCCCCAGGCGCCTGATGGACCCTGATAGGTTCCTGACGGAGCTTGGGCCATTTCCCGAAGCTCATTCACACGACTCGGTTGAGGGCTTGGTCGCCACCTGGGATAGGGTGGCTGCTGGGGCCCTTGACCGAGTCGTGCCCTTGCGGCCTCTGACCCGGTGCCGATCCCATCTGGCTCCTTGGTTTTCTGAGGAGCTAAGGGAAATGAAGCGCCGGAAAAGACGCCTAGAGAGCAGTTGGAGGTCCAGCCGCTCTGGGTCTGACCGAACACTACTGCGCTCTTATATTAAGACGTATCTAGTGGCAATAAGGATGGCGAGGAGGTCTTACCTCTCCACCCTTATCGCGTCCGCGGAAAACCGCCCAGCCGCCCTGTTTAGGGTGACACGCTCCCTCCTGGAGGTGGGAGCGCGGGAGGACCCCTTACAGGGACGGGCTGAGGAGTTTTCTAGGTTTCTGCAGGACAAAATCGCTCAGATCCGGAGCGAACTGGATTCCGACTGGCCATCTCCGGGTGGGGGGTGGGGGTGGATATCGGTGGAGTTGGTTGGGTTGAGTTCGACCCTGTTACTTTAGAGGATGTGGACAGGATACTGGGGGGGGCTTAATGCCACCACCTGTTTGTTGGACCCATGTCCCTCCTGGCTGGTTTTGGCCACTCGGGAGGTGACACGAGGCTGGTTCCAGGGTATTATAAACGCTTCCTTGAGAGAGGGGCTGCTACCTGCTGCCTTGAAAGAGGCGGTGGTGCGGCCCCTCCTCAAGAAACCGTCCCTGGACCCAGCACTGTTATCAAATTATCGTCCCGTCTCCAACCTTCGTTTTGTTGCGAAGGTTGTTGAGAGTGTGGTGGCACGTCAGCTCCCGCAGTGCCTGGATGAAGCGAGTTATCTTGACCCCCTCCAATCGGGTTTCAGGCCCGGGCACAGCACGGAGACGGCTTTGGTCGCGTTGGTTGATGATCTCTGGAGGGCTCGGGACAGGGGTTGTTCCTCTGTCCTGGTCCTATTAGATCTCTCAGCGGCTTTTGATACTGTCGACCACAGTATCCTATTGCGGCGGTTGGAGGGGTTAGGAGTGGGGGGCACCGTGTTACGGTGGTTCACCTCCTTCCTCTCCGACCGTTCGCAATGTGTATTGACAGGGGGGCAGAGGTCGGCCCCGAGGCCCCTACTATGTGGGGTTCCTCAGGGGTCGGTGCTCTCGCCCCTGCTGTTCAACATTTATGTGAAGCCGCTGGGTGAGATCATCCGTGGCTTCGGGGTGGAGTTCCATCAGTACGCTGATGATACTCAGCTGTACATCTCCACCCCGGGCCACCCCAACGAAGCTGTCGAAGTGATGTCCCGGTGCCTGGAGGCCGTGCGGAGTTGGATGGGTCGTAACAGGCTCCGGCTCAACCCGACTAAAACCGAGTGGCTGTGGTTTCCTGCGCCCAGATACAGCCAGCTGGTTCCTTCGCTGGCCGTGGGGGGAGAGGTTTTGACCCCCGTGGAAAGGGCGCGCAATCTGGGTGTCCTCCTGGATGTGCGGCTGTCTTTAGAAGAGCATATTGCAGCCGTCGCCAGGGGGGCTTTCTATCAGATACGTCTGATTTACCAGTTGCGGCCCTTTCTGGATCTGGGCGCACTTCGCACAGTCACGTCCGCCCTCGTCATTTCCCGCCTGGATTATTGCAATGCTCTCTACATGGGGCTCCCCTTGAAGAGTCTCCGGAGGTTACAGCTGGTCCAGAATGCAGCCGCGCGAGTGCTTGTGGGTGCCCCTCGGAGCTCCCACGTGGCAGGCTGCACTGGCTTCCTGTGGCCTACCGGATTCGATTCAAGGTGGTACTGATGGTATTTAAAGCGCTCCATGGCTCGGGACCTGGGTACTTACGGGACCGCCTGCTGCCATCGTCAACCTCCCGCCGCCCAGTACGCTCCCACAGGGTTGCCCTGCTTGGGGTACCGCCGCCTGGCCATTGTCGGCTGACGGCCCCGAGAGTTCGGGCTTTCTCTGTGGGGGCTCCCTCCCTATGGAATGATCTTCCCCCGGAGATACGGTCTATGACGGATATCCTGACCTTCCGGCGCGCGGTGAAAACTTTATTTTTTAATCAGGCCGGCCTGGCCCAGTAACTGTGTTTTAGGTTTTTAATTAAATTTTAATTGGGGTTTTTAGTTTTTAACTTTTAAATTGAATCTGAATTAGACAGCCGGATTAAATTATTTAATTTATTTTTAACTGTATTTATTGTATATCTTGTATGTTTTAGTAGGCTGTACACCGCCCCGAGTCCCTTTTTTGGGAGAGGGGGCGGTATAGAAGTTTAAACAAATAAATAAATAATAAATACCCCCGCCCCCCCCGCCCGGAGATGCCCAGTCGAAGTCCAGCTCGTCCCGAATCTGAGCGATTTTGTCCTGCAGAAACCTAGAAAACTCCTCAGCCCGTCCCTGTAAGGGATCCTCCCACGCTTCCATCTCTAAAAGGGAGCGGGTCACCCTAAACAGGGCGGCTGGGCGGTTTTCCGCGGACGCAATAAGGGTGGAGAGGTAAGTCCTCCTCGCCACCCTTATCGCCACTAAGTACGTCTTAATATAAGATCGTAGAAGTGTTCGGTCAGACTCAGAACGGCTAGCTCTCCAACTACTCTCTAGGCGTCTTTTCCGGCGCTTCATCTCCCTTAGCTCCTCGGAAAACCAAGGAGCCATTTGGGATCGGCACCGGGTCAGAGGCCGCAAGGGCACGACCCGGTCAAGGGCCCCAGCAGCCACCCTATCCCAGGTGGCAACCAGGCCCTCAACCGAGTCGTGTGTGTGAGCTTCGGGAAATGGCCCAAGCTCCATCAGGAACCTATCCGGATCCATCAGGCGCCTGGGGCGGTACCATTTTAATGGCCCCGCCTCCCTGCGGTCAGGGGGCGCGGAACGGAAGTCGAGCTTCAGGAGCGAATGGTCTGTCCATGACAGGGGTTCTATAACTATGTCCCCTACACCCAGACCACTCTGCCACTGATCAGAGACAAAAACTAAATCCAGGGTGTGACCTCCCACGTGAGTAGGGTCCCGAATTAACTGGGTCAGGCCCATGGCTGTCATGGAAGCCATGAACTCCTGAGCAATCCCCGAGGTACCACCGGCAGAAGGGAGGTTGAAATCCCCCATGACCATAAGCCTGGGGGTCTCAACCGCCACGCCGGCTATAACCTCGAGGAGCTCAAGCAGGGCCGATGCCGCATAGCAGGGAGCCAGGTATGCGATCAGCAAGCCCACCTGCACCCTGGAACCGAACTTCACGAAAAGAGACTCACACCCGGTCGTCTGAGAAACAGTGGATTCCCTCGGACACAGATCCTCCTTAATAACCACCGCAACACCCCCGCCCCTCCCCTGGGCCCTCGGCCGATGAAAAACCCGAAACCCGGTTGGGCACATCTCCACAAGGGGAACTCCCCCCTCTGGGCCCAGCCAGGTCTCGGTAATACCCACCAGGTCCGCTCCCCCCTCACAGATCAAATCATAAATGAGGGGGGCCTTATTAATAACGGACCTGGCGTTACACAACATCAGCCGAAGGCCTCTTATCTTAGGGCTTGTGATAACTTGGGATGAGACACTGACTAAATGCTGTTGTTTGACTTTTCCTATTAATCAGGTGAAAGGAACACTGACCGGCTGTATTATTCAGAGCTGAATACAATTGTGTGTTGCTTCAAACTGCTTTTGAAAGACTGAATCGTCAAAATGGTGATAGTCTAATAGTGCCTTCTGTATTCTCAATCTTGCAGTATAGCAACATTCCAACCACATAAATTGGTGGCTGTTACCACAGTCGGAATATGGTATACAACTCTGGTAGATAAACTTTAGAAGATGCTGAAAAGGGCAATATAAATAATCAGCACACAAAGCAATTTTCCCCAGGAAAGAAAGAAGGAGAGACAAATACCTGCACTAAGGTTTGTATTGGAAAAACAGTAGGAAGTGGCAAAATAGACACAGAGCTCATTAGCATGCACCATTAACTTAAACACAGTGAAAAGAAATGCCCTTCAAGAACGGATTGAAAATATACTAGAATTAGATTCACATTTAACTGCTGATAATTTATTGATAATTGATTTATGAGCTACTGTAGATTTAGTAATCTACAGTATTTGCTTGTATTACCAAATGTTGTGCTTTTTGTTCCTAAATGAAAAAAGACTGAAAATCGTTGCCTAGGCAATAGTAGAAACTGTACTTGCTTTGGCACATTGAAAACATATCATGACTTTTGCAGTTTCATACTTTGTCACCTCATCTAGCAAGATGTTTATAAATGGGAAACGTGGGTTATCTCAAAACTGACACTCTAAAAAGTTAGAGTGATCTCATTAAAGCCGTTCCGTTGATTATTATAGTAATTGACAGGGTGTTGCACTTGGGATCCCAGTGGGATTTCTGTGCTTTACGGAAAGACCAATGCAATCAGCCGCAACAGAGTCAGTTCGAAGAAAAAACAATTAGTCCATTTCTGCATGAAATAAAAGGGGAGGGGTGTTGGTGAAGAAAAGTGGTAAATCAATAACCCCAAAGCCTATTTAGTTAACTGTTTCCTGCAACATTAGCCAGATCCTCATTCAGAACTGTGGGGGTAATGAAGATGATGGGGGGCAGGACAGTTGTTGCAATAATCAACTGATAGCAAATTAATAGGTTTCCTTTCCATTAAAAGCATACAATGGGGCTCCAGTTCCCTGCAGGATAGCTTGAGGCTTTTCCAAACTGTACAGCTGCTAGAATTAAATCCTATGATTTTGGCCCAGTGCCTGGGTTTGGTAGGGTTTTCACTACTGTCTTTTACAAAAACTTTGTCTACCTACCTGCAAGGTAGACCAGACTAGGAGGCCAAAATGGTGCAAGCTAGTGCAATTTTTATTGTAAGATCATGGTAATACAACATTGCAATTCTGAATGCACTTCTCTCCTCCCTCTCTTTATCTTTGTGAGAACTAGGAAGGGTCTTGTCTGAGATGCTGATTCATGTTATAGATCTGTCCTGGACTCACATTTCTTTTATTTAACTGTTGTCTTCCTTGCAGTTTTCTTCCTGTCCTCAGGATTATTCCTTCTGTGTATTACAGATTACCCCCCCCCCGACCCTTCAGAGGTTCCATATGCAATTTAGGACACATTTAATTAAGCTTGATAGATATGTAAGTTATTTTCAATAGGTAAAACATTAAAATGAAACAAAGTATATGCAGCAGGCAAGACCTTGCTGAAAGTATAGAACATGCAATGTCTATGGAGATTGTAAGTCATCCATGTCACGGTTGTTCCAAAGGTGCTTTTTCAAAAGGCAACTGGTCTTTGTTTTTCCTTGAAGAGCAAGGAATACAGAACAATCACTTAAAGAAGTTAATACACTGCCGGGAAATAAAAATTCAGTAAGTGGGTCACATATGTGGAAGATATTCCAGAAATAGAGGGCTGCCAGAGAAAAAATCCTGGTGTTCATACAGCACCCAAATCTTCTATGTGGCACAGAGGTTCCGATGCTAATGGCAAAGCATGACTATACGCCTATACTTCGTTTCTATAAAACATAGCCTACTTCCCATTCAGGAAATTCTACATATTTCATCCAATTCTGATGAAAACTAAACCTGTGTTAATTATTTGAACCTTTCTCTGAGAAACAATTCAATTTCCCCAAATCTCACTCTGTATCTAGCCAATTGGATTACCTTGGATCAGTGTTTTCCACTTTTAGCAATTGATAGACGAGTGGGATTTGGCACCTAGAATTCTCAGCAATGATCGTACTGGCCAGAGAATTACAGAAATTGAAACAATATGGATGGAAAATGTCAGTATCTAGATTAGCATGGATTGGATCAGATTAAATAGTCTCAGGATGCCTTTTATAACCATTAAAGCACTATGGTTATGGAAAGGCCTTTCCAAATATTTACCTAGTATAAAATCTATGTTTTAAATTTTGATTTTCTAAAAAAAAAAAGGAGCTTTATATTGTTTAAGATGTGGCATTAAGCTGCTGTTATGATGTTTATTATGACATCAGGCTTTCTTACTTATTTTGTTATATATTCTGATGTTCTCATGTTGCAAATTTAAAAATTACAACCGACCATTTCTAGTGAGCCTGGAAGGCTGGCGAGAAGGGAGCTGGAAAACTAGAAGAGAAAGGGACTGTCCCTTGCTGTGTTGGTAACAGGAAAAAACAAGGCAAACATACAAAGAACAATTGATCTTTATTGCTTTGACACAGAAACTACAGAAGCCCCGTGAACAGCTAGAGCATTCAATTGCAGTGGACCAAAATGCCATAATTAACAGCAAAGCACTTGGTGGAATAAATAACAACCCTATCGTGTCACACCTCCAGAATGCTGTTAGAAACTTTATGCTAGAGCTGAATCACTAATGTCTTTTGCCAAGCTTCCACTGAGATCAAGAACACAAGTGTCACATTTCTGGGTATATCTGAGGTCAAGAAACAGAATACTGCCCCTTGAGGCTATCTGGTACTGTCAGCAAATTTCCCCTGTGTATGCTTAAAGCACATGGCTAAAGCAGATGCTCAAAGCTTAAAACACTTTTGCCTAAGAGCTTATGTTAATGAAGCATGGCAAACAGAAAGCCTTCATTTCCCACCTGCTGTAAAAGCAAATTTACTTAATCCTTTCATTACTTGTTGATGATTTATTAGTGGATCTTTAAAGATACAAAAAAGAAGGTAGATATATACATGAAGTTTCCATGATTATTTCTAAGAAGAAAAACCTGTACCAATGTTGGAATTTTTGTATGATGCATGTCAATATTTTGTTCCTACAAAACAATCCTTTTGGGGTGAACACATTTTCCCCCAAAACTGTCTTGTATGGCATAAGAAACTGCAGAACAATCAATTGCTTAAACGGAAAATAAAGAATCAAGGGCAGTGATTCCCAAAATTCATTTACAGGTTATCAGAGACTATAGAAGATTAACATATTTGAATTCAGTGTTCTGTATCATAACGGTTTTCCACGAGGAATAAAGCTGCAGCATCAGAGACACAAGCTTTGTTTCTTTAAGATATTTGTAGTGGGGTTTTTTTGTATTGTCTAAACCCTGAAAAGCAGAAAACTAATGAGAAAATCCCTAATTGGATCTTTAATCGTTAGGCTTTCAACCTTTGGCTAATTTAACATTTGTTATTTCTTTGCCTTGAATGACAAACTTGATGTTTCTACACACATACACAAACACAGGTGATTGATGGGAACAGCTCATTGTCTCTACATTCTTTCTAAGATTATTGATTCTCTTTTGCCCAACTAGTATGCCACGCACGTAAACAGCATTGTATTTCTAATAGCTTCTTCATTCCAATTTATGGAGTCATTACCAAATACATCTCAACCATTATAAAAATTATTCCATATTATGAATCAACAACGTACTGCAATTAGAAAAAGAAATAGTAACCAGACTCCAGTAATGTTACAAAGATAACTGGGATACTGCGTGGGAAAGACTTTGATTGTGCCAAGACTCGCTGCCAAGGGAACAGGCAGATAAAAGACAGCATAGCCTGCAACTGGATAATCCAGAGGTCTCCAAACTTGGCAACTTTAAGACTTGTGGACTTCAACTCCCAGAATTTTCCAGCCAGCATAGTGGCTGGAGAATTCTGGGAGTTGAAGTCCACAAATCTTAAAGTTGCCAAATTTGAGAACCCCTGGGATAGTGGGTGAATCAAGAGGCTAGGAAGAGACCCTCCCTAGTTTCTCAGGTAGTAAGGAAGATGGTGGGGAGCAGGATTATACTTTCAGACTGGCAAGATTATGACAATGTACTGTAGATATCAATGGTATCAGCCTCTGGGATAAACCAAGTCAGAATCACAACCAGATGAGCTACTTCTACTTTGTTGTAAAGCTACATTGATAGAAACTTGCAAGTCTGAAAGCATTGTACAATTCTATCCTATTCTTGGATATTGGCAAATCAGGATATCAAGGTATCAAGAAAATGGAATTTCCTACTTCTTTTCTGCTGAGGAACATTTATTTTTACAGCTGTGTCAAGCATTATTATTATTATTTTTTTGCTTTTTCTCATCATCATTTTTCAAATTTTATCTTTAATTTTAAGTGGCATAATTCTGGGGCTCCTTGGGCAAAAAACCCGAATCTTGGGTTCTGCAAGTAGTCCACAAGTGATCAATCTCTGATCTAGTGAGGGAGCAATAGAAATGAACTGGAAAGAAAGGGAACAAAGTTTAATCATTTAAAAAAGTTACATACAGTATATACTTCTCCAGCAAGCATAGATGACAACAGTAAAATAAGTTTTTTTTTTTCTGGTTCTTAGGAAGAAGTGAAAATTCTGCTTTGGTTATGAAAAAAAAATGGCTAAGAAATTCCCTAACCTTCTGCACTGTAAAGGAAACACCTATTTCAAGAGTTAAGGTAAGGTAAGGTAAAGACTCCCTTGAGTCTGGCTTGTATCACTGCCAAGAAATTAACAAGGAGACCATCAACTTTTTGTCACTAATTGCAGCAGATGCATGTCCTAGCAATCCCTGTTTTTGTGATGGTGCCTTCATTCGTTTCCGAGCCTCCATAGGAGGCAGATCTAAGTCATTTTTTGCTACTCTGGTTTTAAAATTATAGGTTCCCTCATATCCCAACAAATTTTTTTTGCAACGGATACAACCTGGAAAACCCTGCCTAAGTTTGTATTGGGTTGATGGAAGGACTTGGTACATGAAATCTAAAATGATCTATCTCATTCTAATACAGGGCTGTCAAACTCCCGGCCCATGGGCCAGATGCATCACATGTTGGCCATGCCCATGCCCATGCCTGGTTTAGCGAAGGGGGGAAAAGTCTCGATATGTCACATGATGATGACATGAGTTTGACACCCATGTTCTAATACATTCTCAGTACTCTCACATTGTGTATATAAAAATACATTTTTAATTGTGAGAGTTTAGCAAAGAAACCATTCTTCTGGAATAGTGGTAAACCTATATCCAGAAAGGAGAATGATTATTCACTGATATCTCAATGAGGGTTCTTCCATTCGACATAGTCATGCTCTTCTGAATCAATACCACCCTTATAAGATCCCGTACCATTATGGCTGTTCATTAGCAGAGCTGATGAATTTCTGGTTTAGCTGCACTGCATCTCAAATTGTATTTTAGTAACACAGAATCAGAGAGCATGCACACAAATTAGTCTTCCATTAGATAGGAAGTCATATGTCTTCCCCTTCCCTATGTTTTGTTCAGCCAGCTCTCTTCTCCCTGCCCAAAGAAGCATCATTACATATTGTTTTATTACCTGTTTAAGAAAAGAAGAGGGAATAGTGTCTTGATGGCTCTCCCATCAGATAATCAAATATTTTGGAAAATCATTATAAAAATTATGAAATAAAGACATTAATTAAACACTGGGGTTTGCATTCTCTGGTCAACTGCTCAGCAATTTAAAGCTGATGGTAAATCCTCTGCAAACAACTTTTGAGAAATTTGAAAATGCAAACAGTGTGATGATATGGAACTGAATTGACTTTGGTGCACAGAGTAAGATTGGCATAACATACAATATGAACCATCTGTATATAATTAGATTTATTGGAAAATATTTTTGTCATACAATAAGTTGATATTATGTTGAACTGATTACTTTTTACAAGGACATGCCAATGACTGTATTGTGTTAACTTGATGGTATCATATGTAGTCCTGTATTCTATCAAACTTAGAATTTATATTTTATACTGTGATAAATTTAATAAAATCATTTTTTAAAGAAAATTGTGTGAACTTCAATTCATGAAATGATTCCTTGTTTTATCCTTCCTGCTTCCCCCTATGTTACTACCACCCCAAAAAGCCCTACATCAAAAATTGTGGAGCTGCAATGGAATGGAAAAATCAGCCTCAGTTGTGCAAGCAGAAATTAGAAGTTGCATAAGATTTGATCCTGGCTAAATATGAATGAAAATACAAAATTTCCTTAAAAGAGTTCCACATTACTTCCTCTGCAAGCAATTAAATATGTTGTATGTATTCTATTCCCCAAGAAGCCACTTTGACATGGACCAGATGATATGGGCTGGCAGGAGCTACAAAGTCCTAATCCTCAAGAACTGTGGAAACTGTGTTAATTTCACTGGTACAAGAGGCCGAGGTTGGTGGAGCACTCTTATCATTGGTGACAGCCCTGCCACCCACAATTTCTTCTGTATTTCTGGCAGGCTTCAACAAAATTATATAACATTTGGGCACAAATATGCACCCTAGCAAACCAAAGCTGGAGGCCAGAATTGCAAATATCTCTACAGCTACCTTGAATTTCCCTCTTGTGCTTAAATAAGCGGGAACAAAAGATATCCAGACAATGAAGAAAACCAGCATTCCAAATGTAACAAACTTGGCTTCATTGAAGTTATTGGGAAGTTTCCGGGCCACAAAAGCCGTAAGAAAGCACTGAATGGCAAGAAACACATCAAACCCAAACATAATGCACAAGTACATTATTGAACCCTCATTGCATTCAAAAATAATTTTCAGGGTTGTGAACTGGGTGTTTTTATACATACTGGGAGGGCTAAAATAAAGGTAAGCAGTACAGATGCCCACTTCAGCTAGAACAGAGACAACTACCACCACTTTTTGGAAAATTGGCCCAACTGACATCCGGGCTTTCTCAGCCACTTTTGAATTTCTGGCCAAATGAGTCAGAAAGAGCATCACTGTCTTTCCTAAAACACAAGACAGGCAAACAGAAAAAGCCAAGGCCAAGGATACTTGGCGAGATTGGCATGACCAATCTTCTGGCTTCCCCACAAAAAGAACAGAAGTCAACAAAGTTGCGACGAGAGAAAACTGGATGAGGAAGCTGAGCTCACGGTCGTTGGCTTTCACCAGAGGTGTTTTCCTGAACTTGATGTAGACTCCAGTCACAGACAGAATGACACATGCGCCAAATACAGAGAGGGCAATCAATGTCATTCCTAAAGCTTCTCCATAAGCCAAGAATTCCACTAGCTTATGCACACATTTGCTTCTTCGGGTATTGGACCAATAATCTTCGGGACATGCTGTACATTCCCTTGCATCTGGAGAAGAAACCATAACAATGGTACTTGGAAATGGTACAGAGTTACTTTTATGCCAAAGCTTTAAAAGGTGAACTCAGTCCTCAATATATAAAATATCTTTCACCAAGACTTCTCTAATTGAGTTGGACTACTGCCCTGTTTACTCCCTAACCATGTAGTCTTCTACAGCTGAGATTTGTCAGAACACATATGGAGGGCACCATATTGAAGAAAGACATTATGAAGAATAATTTAAAAGTGCTTTGAATAATTGCATAGCCCATTTCTATCATTACAGGTACCTATGCATCAATGATTAAGTAGTTATTTTCCAGAACACAGCATTTCCAAGACAAACCTGAGGGTCAGTATTACTGTTGTTTTAGAAATTAAACACAGTCCAGATTAGGCATAACCATCTCAAGTAGCCAGAATCTAGCCTAATTTATATCCACAATAACTCTGGATTTCTAATTAAAGTTGTTAAAAATTAAAGATATTAAAAGAGAGATTGGGCAACCATTTGTCTGAAGTGGCATAGGGTTTTCTGCTTTAGCAGGAGGTTGGAGTCGGACTAGAGACTTCCAAAGACCCTTCCAACTCTTTTATTCTGTTCTGTTGTAATATCCTAGATTGCAGAATTGAAAATATAAAGGGTCCAGTTTGGTATAGTTGGCTAAGACTGTGAAGATTCTTGTTCAAATTTCTATCCAGTCCTTCATGAGAAACCTTGCAACAGGTTTCCATTTCTCAGGCCAACCTGCCCAATTTACAAAATGTTGATAAAAAGAAAATTGAGATGGGGAACCACCATGAACTATCTGAAGGAAGGATGGATTTAAAAGGAGAAAAAAGGAGGAGAAAAATATACAAAATTTAAATAACAATAGCTTTTTAAGTTTCCCCATGAAAGATCTGTTTGAAAACTTCATGTAAATTATGCCCAACTCCCAATTTCAAGGAGGAAATAATTCAGTGACACATAATGACAGAGATCTGGGGTGAGGATTTGATAAAGATAACAATACAACTGCAACTTTAATTGTTTAGAGTAATTAATGCAAAGCATTTTGATGAATTAGGGAGGATATTTTAACATATCAGAGGGCATATTTTAAAGTATTAATTTAAATAGTTTCACAATTATTTTCTATTGAATGTGACAAAATAAATCTGTTTACCTCAAAATGATGCCTCCTACAGGCAATGTTCACATTATTCAAACACAAGAATATTAGGAAAGGAGTCTCCTTGTCAATCTAATTGTTAAATTAATACTTTTTACTTCATGTGTATTCAGTTAATTACAGCATTTCATTTAGTCCTACTATGGATTACCTAAGTGTTTAGTAAATGTATGATAGTTCTATTTTTTTAAGTAGTATATTAAAAATGTAGTAATTAAATGTGGTCTTAAAATATGCTTGACACATTTCATCCTTGCCAAAATGTTTATTTATTTGCTATTGTCTCACAGCAATCGAATGAGACATTCATCTGATATTTCATTTTGTTTATCAACAAACTTTCTCCATTTGTTATCTTTCCTCTATATAACTTTCTTTCCCTATTCTTTTAGGATAGATTTTAGGACTATTTACATCTGATTTAGTTAAAATAGAATTGAATTCAATAACAAAAAAGAAACCAGAAAAATAATAGCATTCTAGCAAAATTATGTGTTGAGTAAGCGCAGAACTGCTTTTTAGCTAACATGATTCTAGACCAGCAATGGGCCATCTTTGGTAGCCTAGGGCTAGATAGACAATTTTGTTTGACTGAGTCATAAAGTATATGATGCCATATCATCATATGGTCAAGAATACACTATAAGAAGGAGTTGAGTGTATGCCTATTTTAGGATTTAACTTAACAACATTTTAAGATTAAACTATCATAATCCTTAAATATTCAGTTCTGACCTTAATGAGAAGGAAATTTCGACTAGTTTTGAAGTCAGAAGACTTGCTTCGAAGGTTGAAGCAGGTCTGACAAGATCAAAACAGGTTGAAACAGGGTAGCCCAAGGTCATAACATTTTTCCTTGAAATATTTTGCAAATATCTAATGCATAGATATTTTCATGTTTTTTTCATGTTTTTTTCTACTTCAAACGACTATAAAACCACATTTCAGTTTTCAACAATTGCAATCAGATCCCCAAGAACATGTTTCCTGTTTCTACGGTAGGGTTGCTTTCTATTAGTTCAAGTGATAGGTGTTCATACCTGTATGGTTACTGAACTGTCCTTCTGCACACCGTATACAATCATAACAGCATGAAGGTTTCCCTTGCAAGATTCCCTTACGATACCCAGGTTGGCAATTATTATTGCATGCCGAGCGTGGTCGCTGAAAGCATAGAAGAGGCGTTATATTTCTTATAAAATAAAGATGTGTTTGAACCTGAAATAAAATTCAGTTTTGGGCTAGAGAATTATGGCTCTATCTATATCTCAAGTAGGACCTCAAGAGACTCTCATCAATACTGTGATCTCAGAAATGGTATGATGCGCAATGGAAATGCACAGCCGACGAGGAGGACTGAAACAATATGTGCAGCATGGAATTGGAAAATAAATGCTAATAAGAATAAGTCTATTTTCTAATGAAACAACATTTATTTATTTACTTACTTGTCAATTGCTTACAAAATAATAGGTATAAGTAAAACATAGTTATGAATAAATGGATACACATAAGAAAAATAAAATATAAAATATAAAAGAAACAATAGGACAGGGACGGTAGGCACGTTGGTGTGCTTATGCAAGCCCCCTACAGACCTCTTAGGAAAGGGGTGAGGTCAATAGAAGACAGTCTAAGGTTAAAGTTTTTGGGGTTTGGGGAAGAAACCACAGAGAGAGGTAGAGTATTCCAGACATTGACCACTCTGTTGCTGAAGTCGTATTTCCTGCAATCAGGTTTGGTGCGATTAACCTTGAGTTTGTATCTATTGTTTGCTCTTGTATTGTTGTGGTTGAAGCTGAAGTATTCATTGACAGGTAGGACATTGCAATGTATGATTTTATATACTATACTTAGATCAGACCGAAGGTGGCGTAGTTCTAGGTTTTCAAGGTCTAGAATTTCGAATCTGGTGGCATATGGTTTTCTGCAACGAGTAGAGAAGAACTCTTCTTGTAAAATATTTCTGGACTTTCTCAACTGTGTTAATATCAGATACGTAATGTGGGTTCCAGACTGATGAGCTGTATTCGAATATTGGTCTAGCAAATGTTTTGTATGCTCTAGTTATTAGTGTAATATTACCAGAGAAAAAGCTACGTAAGATTAGGTTAACAACTCTTAGTGCCTTTTTGGCTATGTAGTTACAGTGGGCTCTAGCACTTAGGTCATTTGAGATGAGTACTCCAAGATCCTTTACAGAGTTTGGGTCATCAACAAGGTCTTGACTATTCAGCCTGTATTTTATTTTCTGATTTTTTTTGCCAATATGTAAGACAGAGCATTTATTTATTGAGATCTGAAGTTGCCATTTGTTTGACCATTCTGATATGTAGTCAAGGTCTCTTTGAGGGGTAGCGGTATTTTCTGTGGTGTTGAATAGCTTTACATCATCAGCGAAGAGTACGCAGTTGCTCTTGACATGACCACAGAGGTCATTTATGTAGAGTATGAAGAGAGTTGGTCCTAGAATACTGCCTTGGGGGATATCACTGTTGACAGGTATAGAATTGGATAGGACTCTCCTAATTTTGACCATTTGTTGTCTGTTTGACAGGAATGCTTCTATCCAGTTATGCAGGTGTCCAGAGATACCATAAGATTTTAGTTTTAGGAGTAGTTTGTCATGTACCACTGAATCAAAGGCTTTACAGAAGTCTATGTAGATTGCGCCTATTGCTTTGCCCTGATTGAGTTGTGTAGTCCATATGTTTTTGCAATGTAAGAGTTGCAGATTACATGATAGTTTTTCCTAAAACCAAATTGTTTATTAGAGAGTAGGTTGTTTGTTTCTATGTGGAGGATGATGGATTGGTTAATAATTGATTCCATGACTTTACAGGTGATGCAGCATAAAGAGATTGCTCTGTAATTTTCATCTAGGCTGCGGTCTCCCTTTTTGAAGATGGGGATGACTGTGGCTTGTGACCATATTTTTGGCAAGGAGCTGGTCCTGAAAGATTCTTCAAAGATTATGCTTAGAGGTTCTGCTACAGCAGTGGATAGCTTTTTTAAGAAGTAGGCACATATTCCATCCGATCCAATAGATAGAGAGGGTTTTAGATTGCATAGTGCTTTTTCAACATTGTCTTCTGTAAAATCGATATGTATTACATCATTGTAGTTGTCTGTGGTTCGACTAGGAAATACTGGGCATGATCCATTGCTGTTTACAAATATTGAGCCAAAGAATGTGTTAAAGAGGTTGGATTTAATAGTGTCGTCATTGCAGTCTTTACCATTAGGTCCATTCAGGGGTGGGATGGACCTTGAGTCTTTTAGTTTGTTGTTTATAAAATTGTAGAAAGCACGGGTGGAATTGGTGCGTAGAAGGTTATCTTCTTGTTTAATGTGATAATTGGTGCATTCCGTTTTTATCTGGTGGCAACATGACCAGATTTGTTTTTCCGCCAAAGTGATTTCTTTTTGGATTGAAGCTTCCTTATTGTTTATTGTTCCTTATTGTTTATGATAGTAAACATGATGACAGAACATCCATGATACACTAAGCCATTGTTGTTGTTAATGAGAGAGAAGAAATAAGGAATCTGATTAGAACTATAGAATAAAGAGAGCCTCGGTTGCACAGTGGTTAGAGTGCAGTACTGCAAGCTACTCCCACTGCAATTTGGCAGATCGAATCCCACTAGACTCAAGGTTGACTCAGCTTTCCATTCTTCGGAGGTGGGTGAAATGAGGATCCAAATTGTTGGGGGCAATATGCTGACTCTGTAAACAGCTTTGAAAGGGCTGTAAAGCACTATAAAGCGGTATATAAGTCTAAGAGCTATTGCTAGTGCTATAAGGCCTGAAATAATTATTTTTGTTATCACTTTTTCAACTTGCTTTCTTGGGTAATAGTAATGAGTTTTCTATAACTGCATTATTTCTGCCATGAAGCTCACAAATCTCTGCCCTTTATATTTTTATTATCTTTGTGGGCATTAGTAACACTTTTGCATGGGAACTGAGCCTTCTCTGGAATCCAAAGCAGGGTGAGTGACCATCAACTTCAGTTACCAAATGCATTGATCCAAGAAATGTCTATTTCTTTTTCCTTCAGAAATTAATATTTTTGTAGAACTTTTGCTTCTCAAGCATCTTTGTATTAAAAAGCAATTACCTACCCAGTATAAAGTTTGCCCATGGTCATTGTGACATGAGATAATACGCATTTGAGATATGTGTTGTCTATCACTGTGGCAAATTTTGTCAGGCACATATATGAGTGCAAACTAACAACATTTCAATTTTAATTATAAAGTTTTCAAATTTGAGTATTCCATAAAAACCACAAACATGCAGCACCAGTACACAGAACAATACCGTAAATGTAGAACTTTACAGTAGAACATTAAACTAGAAATGGATCTGAAAAACTATTTACTTACTGATCGTTGTGGGTTGTTCCAAAATATTGAATCATTAAATATATGAAATTCTATATTGTGTTCATTTGTCTGGTTAAAAGTTCCAACTTTCACAAAATTGATTGCTCCAGTTTCATTCATCTGCCAATTTAGGATATCATATGGTGTATAGACATCCCCATTGGTATCAATGTCTACATCCTCATCAAGAACTGTAAACTGCATCTTACTCTTCATGTAGTACATTAACTGTGAACCAACAGGAAAAGATTACAATACAATACAATGCAATGTAATGCAATGCAATACAGATAGCTGTAATGCTGCTAGATTTTTTTTAATGATGCTCCAGAAATGTCAACTGGTGTTCAATAGTCTATATATTTTGTACAAATAAGGTAGAGTAATTGGATTCAACAATTGCAAAAGTTAATTTAAAGTGTTCAATTTAAAATGCTAACATAATATATAAAAACCTGAATGTGAACGTTCCTTCCATGGAGAATAGAAGTTCTATTTTCTGGGCTACCACTTTATCTTTATCTTTAGAAAGTTCAGTGCTTTCTAAAAGATGAGTTTTAATAATTGTTATTTATTTGTTTTTTTTAAAAAAGATATTTATTGAAAGCTAAATTTTAAAAACATTTGTACGTAATGATCTTTTGACATATATCAACAGTCTTTACATTGTTATAATAGCAGAATATCATTGAACAATACACACACACACACACATCCATATATATCTTTACATTGTAAATCTTTATATTTGTTTCTATTTTAGACATTTTATTGCAGTATAAACTCTTTCTTTAATTTCTATTTCACATTTTTTGACTTCCTTTCGTATCCCTCCAATTATAATTTTTTTTCCATATTTCATAGAATTCTGAAGTATCTCCTTCCTTCAGTTCTAACGTTAAGCTATCTAGCTCAGCGCAGTGTAGAATTTTTTAAATTATTACTTCATCGTTAGGTATTTCTTTTAATTTCCATGTTTGGGCAATTAATAATCTTGCGGCTGTAATAATATGAATAATTAGATATAAATCTGCTCTTTTTTATTCTCATTTGTTATTCCTAGTAGGAACATTTCTGGTATATAATTTATTTTTAAGTTTAACATTTCCTCTAACCACTGCCCTTTATTTTGCCAAAAAGCTTGCATTTTCTTGCATTCCCACCACATATGGTAGTAGGTGCCCTGTTCTTTCAAATATTTCTAGCATATCAGAGATTGGGAACTGTTCATTTTAGCTAATCTGGTGGGTAGGAGATGCCATCTATAGAACATCTTAAACAGATTTTCTTTATAAGATGTTCTTTATAAGTGATCTTTTTATTCCTATCCCAGATTTTCTGCCATTGATCCAAATTTATGTTATAGCTGAAATTTCTAGCCCAGGTTAATTTTGGTTCTTTCACCTGCTCCTCATACATTTTATAGTCTAATAGATAGTTATATAATTTCTTTATTTGTTTCTTTTCCGGTCCTAATAGTATTTAGTCTAATATTGTATCTTGGCAATTTATTCCCCATTTTTTTTTATCTCTTTCATATCTGGATTGTACTTGAGATATGCCCACCATTCCAACGTTAAACCCTTTGTCTTTGTTTTAGTCTTCCTTCATCTGTTAGGATATCTTTGTATGTAATTGCCTTTTTTTGGTTATAGAGGTTTGGGTATGATATAGCTTCTAAGGGGGAAAGCCAACCTGGAGTTTCAATATAGTTTTGTGATCTTGTTTTATTCCAAATAGATATTAGAGCTTGTCGGATTTTATGTCTTACAAAATATTTATATGTTATATGCCTATTAGGCCACAGATATGCATGCCAGCCCTGTTGTAGATTGTGCCCTTCTAAAAATAAAAGTCTTTTTTCCCCCAGGTTTATTACAATTGTTATTTATTTGTTGATTTGCTCACTTGTTCAATTTCTCCAGCCAATATGTGTGCAAAACTCTGAGCTACTTACAAGGATTAAAACAATACACTATAAACAAAAGTTTAAAACAATGTAGACACAGCCATGCCAGGGGAAAAAAACACAACCATTAATAAACACTGAAGCAAATTAAGTAGCCAGTTCATATTATTCCATTGCCCACCACCTGAGGAAAGAGATTTTCATACTTTTTTTAAAAAAGAAGCAGGATCAATGTAAAATGTAAATTATTTTGAAGACTTCCATTTTGGAGCTAACATTATTGTTTTAATTTTAGCATTATAAGACAGTTTCCTATTCTTCAGAGCATGAGGCACGCAGATAATGTGCATATTTTGTATGCACAAAGGCTCAAGTTCAATTATATATATTTACAGGTATAGTAGAAAGAAACCCTTCCTGAAAAAAAATCTGAGTTTTATGCCGATCGGTTGAGATGCAGTGGGAGACCAAGGTTACATCCAGCAGAAAACAACTGTATTCCTAATGAAAAACTCATCTATCCATTCAGCATAAGGAAATGGCAAAGAAGGTCAATCTTATAGATTCATGCAGTAGTATTTACTAGTGTTTCATCTTTCTGAACATTTTAAAAGAAAGCTTTATATATTGCTTGAATAAATATACATCAAACAGCCAGAAATAATATCAGAAGTAGAACACCAGCTGGGCAGAATATAGCTGAGAAGAGGGAACAACATAAAGAAGATATTCTTTTCCCAGAATAGAACAACAGTTACATGGGAAATGTCTGGCCCTAAGTTCTTGTTTTGTTGTTGTTGTAGGACCATCTTGGCAGTCTGAAATGCAAGATTACTGGCAAGAAGCTGAAATTACTTATTTCACCATGAAAATGCAGTGCTGGGCTGCCGCCGGTTCAGACCAGTTCTAGCAAACTGGTAGTTCCTGCCTACCCAGCCCCGCCCTATCCTTCCTATAGGTCCTTCTTTCTGACTCAGCTGTTTCATGTAGCACAGCTGATTTTTGTGCCCCAGCTGTTCTACTTACCAGGGCTGCCCTAAAAGCTTGAGCTTCAAATTGCTGTTTTTTTAGTGGCTGCGCACACGTTCACTGAACCGGTTGTTAAACCGGTTGCAGCCCACCACTGTGAAAATGTCCTGGGACAATTGATTGGTAGCTTTGGATGCCACTCCAATGGAACTATGTCCAAAGGACAGCTCTGTGTGATTTCAAGCAATTGTTCGTAATGATCTTCTAAACAGAGCTTAAAGTAAGTCCTTATAGCAATAACCTAAATCACTGTTTCTCAACCTTAGCAACTTTATGGAATTAAAGTCCACATATCTTAAAATTCCCAACGTTGAGAAGCATTGATCCAGACAGACTGTAAAGTGTGAGGGTGGACATTCGTTCTCCAAGCTTGTGGGTTGGTTTCCAAATGTTTCGTTACCAGACTAGGATAACATTTTTAAGGTAATTTAGGGAATCTCAGTGTTGTTCTGCTTACAAGGGCTTCTACTGTGGTCAGTAGATCTTGTGATGGGAGAATCGCATCAGGTGAAGGTCTTGTAATGATCTAGTGATGGGTCTTGTGATCAGTCAGGTATAGGTCATATCAGGTGAGGGTCTTATGATGGGTCTTGTGACAGGGAAGTCATGTCAGGTGAGAGTCAATGGGAGGTGAAGGGCTGGTTGCATGAGTTGCTTGAGGGTCAGTGCTATTGCTGTTTGGTTGTGTGATTGACTTAAATTCTCAGGATCTACCAACCACATGAAATAAAAGACAAATCCAAACACATGTTCCAATATGTAGTAAAAAGGAAAGATATACCCATATGAACCCCAGTTTTTGCTGAGGATTTTAATAACATTTTCTTTTGACTTTCACCACCCTCTGAGATAGTCAGGAAAGGCCTTTTTTATTGTGGGGACTTGGCTCTGAAATCACTTCAGAGATGTTCACCTGGTATCTTACTACCAGCTTTTAAGATAGCCAATTTTATCTCAGCAAGGTATTTCAAGATCTGGAATCATTGCACCTTGTAATGACACATTTTATTAGTTCACAATGGTATCCACAGCTGCTGTGATGTTTGTCAGAATAACAAAAGCAACATTGTGCTGCAAGCTCCATCCCTTTTCAGGGTACATGCAACTTCATGACGTATAGAAAAGGGATGGTGTTTGCATTAGGACACTAAAATGATGTTTTATTATGGTCTCCTACCTCCTTTATTTTCCATCTCCAGAAGAAAATAAAGTATTCTTTTTATGACATTGAGTAAGAACCAGCTGAAAAACACAGGAGAATTTTTCTGCACAGTACTAAGACAGATTTAACATTTGTGGGATCTGTAGTTATTATCCTCAAATTTATACATACCTGCCAGGGCTCAAACTCATCTATGGTGGCACATTTTGGCCCAGAAATAAAGGGGCCAGACTCAGTTTCACACAAGCGCAATTGGTCGAGGCCATTAGCAACAGCAAAAACTGCTTTGTAGACATTATACGTTATTCTAAGTTCTGAAATATCCAAATATGTATTGTTAAGGTCTTCAAGTTTCTCGTTTCCAGTGCATAACTTATCTGAAGAAAAATCGACAATGTTCTCATGACCAGTTACATTTTTCCGGTTGTCTGTATTATATGATATGTTGACACCAGGCCAGGTGCAGTTGAATGCTGACTGCCAAAATTCGATTGTCATATCATTGGAATCCTTATTTGGGTTTACTTCTAGAAGAAATTCCTGAAAGCCTGGAATTTCACCCCTTCGTATCCCAAAGCCAATTGCCCCACCAAGAAGTGGAAAATATTCAGGTCTAGCAATTAAGGCAGAAGTGACCCATGCCTCACTTGCTATCCACGTTATGCCAGTGATATTACTAATCAAAAGCTCTTCAACTAATGGATGGAAGTCAATATCAGAAGAGTAAACCACAATGACCGTAGCATTGGTTTTTTTTACAATGTCAACAACTCCTTTGATCTTCTCCCTGTTATATATTTTAGGAATTGTTTCTGAGAAGGCAATGCAGGTATGGAGGTTCTCAACAGCTTCTTTAAAAGCTTTGACACCATATTTCCCATAATCATCATCGGCAGCAATGGTTCCAATCCATCTCCAACCAAAATGGTGAATTAAATCAGCCATCCCCCGTGACTGTACCTTATCACTTGGAATAGTACGGAGATAGGTTGGGAACTGATATTTATCAGAGAGAAGTGAGGAAGAGGAAGCATAACCAACCTAAGAAAGGAATAAAGAGAAAGAATAAACAGATTGCACAAGCTATGTGACCTCAAGGGTTAGGAGTTATTGAGTTAGATTCTTAGTACATTTGATTCTATCAATCCATCTTCCTTAGCTTAGGAATCAGTTAAGCATTTCCACTGAAAAATCTCAGGTGAAAAGTGCAGGAAATATGACAGTGTGCCCGAGTTCCTAGATAAACAATAATTAAGTCCATTTAAGTCTAAATGGACAAAAAAGTTTGATTAGCTGCAAGTCTGCTTCTTAGAAACTGTTTTCCTATACTTTGTTAAGAAGGCCAACAAATATTATATCAGAGGGTGCAGGGGCAGGGTATAGATAAATCAGCAACCATTTAAATGAGTGACAGGCATGTGTGACACCACTCATGCAAATGGAGCTGTGTACACACACACACATCTGTGTGCGTGTTGTTTGCTCCTGTCCTTAGTAAGAAAAAGGACAAGAGGATGGCAATATCATGGAGAACATGAGAGTAAAATATGTTGACAGGATATACTTGCACCATAGTTAATTACACATGGGGAAACAGTTTTGATAGCTTTCAGATATAGATACATCTGAATTATATCAGATACTAGCTGGATACCTGTGCTTCACAATGAAACTATGTGATCAGGCTATGCAGGAGAAATTTGGCTCACAATCCGTTGGCTCAGTGGTGGTCAGTGATTGAAACACATAAGGGTTTTCTTCCTTTCCTTTCCTTTCCTTTCCTTTCCTTTCCTTTCCTTTCCTTTCCTTTCCTTTCCTTTCCTTTCCTTTCCTTTCCTTTCCTTTCCTTTCCTTTCCTTTCCTTTCCTTTCTCCTTTCCATTCCTTTCCACCTATCCATCATCCATCCATCCATCCATCCATCCATCCATCCATCCATCCATCCATCCATTCAGCAAAAGTGTTGTAAAATACAATCCTCCAACCGTCCCAAAAGTGAGTTTTTTTTCAGGAGACAACTGGGCTTTCTGGTTTTTCTTTGAATTTTTTATTTATTTATATTTATATTTCTATACCGCTCCCTCTCCCAAAAAAGGGACTCGGGGCGGTGTACAGCCTAATAAAAATACATAGAGTAAATATAATTTAAATAAATTTAAAACTGAATTAAATAGATAAACTGGCTGCATCCCGTCTAACTACAATTACACATTTAAAAATCCGGGATTAATAAAAATTTAAAATGGAAGATTAAAAACTAAAACCCAAAATTAGGTATAAAACCCCAAAAACCCTTACTGGGCCAGGCCAGCCTGTTTAAAAAATAGGGTCTTAACCGCGCGCCGGAAGGTCAGGATGTCCGTCATGGCTCGTATCTCCGGGGGGAGATCATTCCACAGGGAGGGGGCTCCCACAGAGAAGGCCCGCACCCTCAGGGCCGCCAGCCGACAACGATCAGGCGGCGGTACCCCAAGTAGGGCAACCCTGTGGGAGCGTACTGGGCGGCAGGAGGTAGACGATGGCAGTAGGCGGTCCCATAGATACCCAGGTCCCGAGCCATGGAGCACTTTAAATACCATCAGTACCACCTTGAATCGAATCCAGAAGGCCACAGAAAGCCAGTGCAGCCTGCGGAGAAGCGGTGTAACGTGGGAGCTCCGAGGGGCACCCACGATCACCCGCGCGGCTGCATTCTGGACTAACTGCAGCCTCTGGAGACTCTTCAAGGGGAGCCCCATGTAGAGAGCATTGCAATAATCCAGGCGGGAGATAACGAGGGCGGAAGTGACTGTGCGAAGTGCGCCCAGATCCAGAAAGGGCCGCAACTGGTGAATCAGATGAATCTGATAAAAAGCCCCCCTGGCGACAGCTGCAATGTGTTCTTCTAAAGACAGCCGTACGTCCAGGAGGACACCCAAGTTGCGCGCCCTTTGAATATATTTTTCTTCTCATCCAAGGAGCTTCTTCAGCTCTGACTGGATGGTGGGTAATTAAAATACTACAACCTTTGATGCAAAAGTAGCTTCCTGTTTGGAAGTGTAGTTTGCATCCTTTTAGAGAGTTGTTGAGGCAACTTGGAGGTTTGTCTGTGTCCTCGGGTCACCTGAGTGGTGCAAATGGCTTTGGAGTTACTAAGGTAACAGAATGTGAGGTAACCGAATGTGAGGCAACTGGCAGTTGGAGCAGAGTTCTTTTCAGGTTGGGAGGGAGAGTAGAACTCCTTAGCATCAGAGCATGTCAATTACTGTATTAAGAAATACTAATGATCAGATGGTCATTTTGAAAAATCCTTTCTTAGCAAACACCTAGAGGCCAAGAGGAACATACATGCCAAATTTCAAGTTTGTAGGCTTTACAGTTCTTAGAGATTTTGTGATGTTGCTTGAGTGGTATTTCGCTTTTATATAGATAGATAATAGCAGTGCCTATTAGATCTTAATCTGATTTTACCTTATTACTATCTATTTTGCCTTATTGTTATTATTATCTTGTAAAAGGCAAAACATCTGAATTAACAAATACTGTTGGTTTTGAAATCTTTAGAACTAACCTTGGACTGATGATGGGAAAGCACTATGGAACCAAAGTGGGATCCTTGTAGCTTTCTAATATATTGATAACATTTTCCATGTAAAACTAATCATTTTCAAATTGTTCACAAAGTGAAAATGTTTGGGCTGTTGTTGGAGAAGAATAATTCTATGATTCCACTGCTCTCCTACCAGACATATCCTCCTGACAAATAATGTTTATGGGATTTATTGTACCTGAGGGAAATAGTAAAGCCCAAGGATTCTCGAGGAAGCAATGGAAAGAGTCGATCCACCAGCTCCAATAATTGCGGCTAAAGGAGCACCGGTACTGCATCGGAAGACAGGAGTTGTTTCATTTTGACCGGTGAGGAATGCCAAAGAATTCTCCACTGTCTTGGACATTGTAAAGCATGTGTCGTAGATTTGATAGCCAAGGGTAATGTTTGGTAGAATATCTTTTCTTTTATTAATATCATTGATGGCATGTATCATGGCTTTGACCCAACGGTAACCTCGAAAATTAAACCTGCAGAGTAAAAAGAGGTGGAATGCATGTAATCATGTCAGTATGTTAAGACAAAATGACACCTTCCATATTTATCACATGTTATTCAAATAAACAAGTATATTATTTATGAAGACTCCTCTTTATAACTTCATATCTTATGCTAAGTCATCCACAACTTGGAGATACTATGTGGCTACCCTCCTGAGGTCTTTTGAAGATTCCATGGGCTTTGAGAAGGTTAACGAGAGAAATAGATGCCTTAATATTTTGTTCCTCACTCTTGTGTGAAAATACCACCTGTATATAATTCAGATAAGAGAGGGCAGATTGCAACTCCATACCTCTATGGAACCCCTCAACTCATCCTGTCGTTGCACCCCTTATCATGCTATCAGATTTTGTGAGCACAAGTGCCACAAAATTGTGATGTAGTTTCCCACCAATCTATTGTGGGAAACAGGCAGAAATAAGCATGGATCCCAAAAGAAGCATAACACAATTTAAAAACTTGAAAGTAATATACCCCCACCCCCCAAAAAAAAACAATAGTAAAAAAATCAGTGATCTTGGTTTGCTTGCTTATCTTTACAATTTGTGAAACCCCAGTGATAATCCAAGCAGTCAAATCATTTAGAATTTTGGTTACATATGAGATTAGCATTGTTATAAATGTACATCAGAGATCCAAAACAGTAAATTATATAAAGTTTTATATCACATCATGTTTTATATTTGCATTCTAACATAATTGACCTTACGTCTTGCTGCTCTATTTTTCTCATCAGAAATTTTATGTTGATGTGACAGACCACATCCAAGAATAGAATAGTTTCTTGGAATGTAATACCAGAGATGTTTGTCACGTAATGGAAATAAAATTTTGCAGTGTACCAAAACACATTTACTGGCTCATAAACAAATAATACAGCCCAAGAATATCCTGCATACACAAAATGTATAGTGTTTGATTTTGGTGTACGAGGTACAATGACAATAAACTAAACTAATTGGTGACATATAAATTAAGCACTAGTATTCTTGCCAATAATGCTATTGTTGGCATCATCATCAGAGCCAGAGAGGTGTTATGATTAAGGTATTTTGAGGCCTAGGAGATCCTGAGCTTCTGGAGCAGGGGAGATATAAATTAGATACATAAACAAATATTGTAAACAAATTAAGGGATATAGTTATTACAAACTAGTCTAACTCCTGCTATCTTGTTTCCTGCTATCTTGCTTCCTGCTATCTTGCTTCTGTTTCTTGCTTCTGTTTGCTACGCTGATGCCAGAAACATCATGCTCAATAGATAAGAAGGGCAGTAACACACAAAGAACAAGGAATGCTCAATGAACACACAAAGAACAAGGAAGTACCCTGGGTTGGGTCAAAAGCTACTTTCTCTGATTGGTTACATGAATGTATAAGATGTTCACTACACTCTTCTTAGGTGTGGCTCTTCCTTGAATGCTTGCTGCTTGTGTGTTGTGGAACTGTCCACCCAGCTATTTTGCTTGGCCAAATAAAAGCTGTTTCCTTTTTTTCTCAAGCCTCATCTTAAGTCTCATTTTAGCATTTTGATGGCTTGAGTACAATTGAACCTTACACAAACAGACATTGCTAATAGAATTGCCATCACTATAGCATCTTGCCCATTTCCACCACAAAGCTGTGGTTGTATTCCACTGGTTCAGCCCAGTTCTGCCAAGCCGGTAGCGCCAATGAGCAGTGGAGACCAAACCGGTTCTCTCCGCTACTCTGCTGTTGGGCCCACCTAAGCTGCCATACTCATCTTTATTCCCTGCTTTTGAAGTGCAACTGTTTTGCATGGCATAGCAGAGTGTCGCGCGGCAGCTGATGAAGCAACAGGGATAGTGCAGGCTTGCAGGAGGTGAGTTGGAATGCCTCTGCACCTGCACAAACACCTCTGCGCCTGTGCAAAGTGCACATTTGGTGTGCGTGCAAAGTGTGTGCATGAGTGCAAAGCACGCCTACCAAGCCACACCCACCAAACCTGTGGTAAAAAATCTTTGAATCCCACCACTGCCACAAAGGGCTTGGAACTAGTTGCTGTAGTGGTTAAGATTTAAGCCTAGGAAACAGGAGCCTGTGAGTCCTTAGGTATGAAAATTGGCTAGGTGATTTTATAAAATAATAAAGATGTGTGTGCAGGGATCTAATAAATAAACATCCTGCCCATACTTATAACTCACAATTCCATCAATTTTGATTAAGAGAACGAGTAGCAAAAAACAGCTTGTAAATAATGTTCCACTTTTGGAGCTCAGCTACACTTATGAGGAGAGGCAAACAGTCAGAATCTTTACCTTGAAATATCTTTGAGATATCTTACACATGAATAAATTTAGATAGAAGCAATAAGTATCCATAAATTTTTGGGAATAAACTTGCCATCTGATAATTTTATATGTTACAATAAGACTGGAAAATGCAGATTGTTACACAATTTGAAACCCAAACGTTTTGAAATGGTTTCTAATTGTTTTATAATTAGAACAAATTTGAAGCTTTCAAAATGTTAATGATCTGAATAATCTGTTTTAGAAGATGCATACAGGTTGTCCTTGATTTATGATTACATTTAGGTCCAGAATTTCTATTGCTAAGCATGGCAGTTGTTAAGTGAATCACATGGTCATTAAACAAATCTAACTTTCCCCATTGACTTTGCTTGTTAGAAGTCAGTTGGGAAGTTTACAATTTGTAATCACTTGACCTTGGAATGCTACAACTCTTGTGAATACATGCCGGTTGCCAAGCAACCAAATTTTGATCGTGTGATTGTAGATTCTGTAATGGTCATTAAGTGCAAGGACTGATTGTAAGTCTCTTTTTTCAGTGGTGGTGTAAATTTGAATGGTCCCTAAACTAATGGTTGTAAGTTGAGGATTACCTGTAATGTCTCCCTTCATACACACAACATCAGAAATGAATTGGGACTCTGTATACATTTTCTTCCCTAGCCTTTTTGCATTTTTTTGGCAAGGAAAAGGATCAGAGGAACTGGGCAAATGATAACATCATACATAGATGACTATTTTTCTTGCAGTTTCCTTCCAATATAGGTTGGGCATGTATGTTTGTCCTCTCTGAGATGACCATCCCTACTAATATCAGCACTGCCTTCAGTAATTTGTTTGAATAAATCAATCTGCTTTCCTCCATGCCATTCCAAAGTCTAAATGTTTGCTGGCTTAGAAAAGTTGTAATGTTTGCTGGCTGTAGAAAATTTGCGGAGTTAGACTGTGTGACAAGCAGGGCAGTCTTGCAATTAGTGCTTTTGCTGATGGCCATCAATTTGACGACGTATCTCAACCACAAATTCTCAAGTAGTCTAGGTAAAAGCCTACTTTGTGCAAAGAAAACTGAAAAACTAAAGGAAGAATGTGATGAAGTATTAGTCTAAATCACATTTTGGTTAGAATTGCAAAGCGAAAAATACTGATGAAAAAATATTTGGAGGTGACAAGTGAAATGTGAGAAGATACAGCAAAACTCTTGAGGGCTATTGTGATGGCTTTCACCTCCAGAGAAACAGCAGAATACAAACCAATAAATCAGTCTCTTAAATGCCCTGACAACAGTTCTGCTAGTCTGGATCAAACTGGGAATGTTAGAAGTCTGTATTTTGTACATTGAAACTAGAAAACTGAGCTCTTGCTTGGAAATTAAAGCATGTACAATAAGGGGAAGTCTTGTACAGAAATGGTATTCAGCAGGTTCTGACCAGTCCTGGAGAACCGGTACCAGAAATTTTGAGTAGTTCGGAGAACTGGCAAATACCACCTCTGACTGGCCCTGCCCCCATCTATTCTCTGCCTCCTTGAGTCCCAGCTGATTCACTGGTCTTCTTTTGTTGCCCTGCATAGAAGAATGGAGATGGAAAGCAGGTTAGTGGGGTGGGGAGGGAATGGGGATTTTGCAGTACCCTTCCCCCAGGAGTGGAAAGGGAATGGGGATTTTGCAGTATCCTTCCCCCACCATGCCCACCAAGCCACGCCCACAGAACTGGTAGTAAAAAAAAATTGAATCCCACCATTGGGTCTTAAGTGTAATTTCAAAGTTCCATTCAGTTCTGAACAATATACATATTTGTTGCCGTTCACCGACCGAAAAAAATGAAACTTATAAACAACACTGGCAATTATTCACCAATCAGAATATAGAGTTCTGCCTTTTTAATCTTTTTCATAAATAAAATATTTCAACCACAATTCAACTTCCTACTATTGTAGCAATCAAAGAACTTCAAAGTAAATAAAGAGTACATGAGTAAATAAGAAGTAAACCTACTGCCAATATTATCTCAGTGGAAAGGCTCACACACCCACACAGAGATATTAATATTTTTTTCCTAGAGAATGTATATATCTAGCAATATATTTCAACATATGATATTCTTTCCAGCCAGATTATCATGGGTGTTAAAAATAAAATGAATTTGTGAGATCCTTTCATTATTTAAAGCACATTTATTTATTTATGTATGTATTTATTTATTTATTTGTCAATTGCTTACAAGATAATAGGTATAACATAGTTATGAATACATAAAATATAAAAGAAACAATAGGATAGGGACAGTAGGCATGTTGGTGCGCTTATCACGCCCCCTACAGACCTCTTAGGAAAGGGGTGAGGTCAATAGTAGACAGTCTAAGGTTAAAGTTTTTGGGGTTTGGGGAAAAAACCACAGTCAGGTAGAGTATTCCAGACATTGACCACTCTGTTGCTGAAGTCGTATTTCCTGCAATCAAGTTTGGTGCGATTGACCTTGAGTTTGTATCTATTTTTTGCTCTTGTGTTGTTATAGTTGAAGCTGAAGTATTCATTGACAGGTAGGACATTGCAATGTATGATTTTATATACTATACTTAGATCAGACCGAAGGTGACGTAGGTCTAGGTTTTCAAGGTCTAGAATTTCGAATCTGGTGGCATATGGTATTCTGCAACAAGTAGAGGAGTTTAGAACTCTTTTTGTAAAATATTTCTGGACTTTCTCAACTGTGTTAATATCAGATACGTAATATGGGTTCCAGACTGATGAGCTGTATTTGAATATTGGTCTAGCAAACGTTTTGTATGCTCTAGTTATTAGTGTAATATTACCAGAGAAAAAGCTACGTAAGATTAGGTTAACAACTCTTAGTGCCTTTTTGGTTATGTAGTTACAGTGGGCTCTAGCACTTAGGTCATTTGAGATGAGTACTCCAAGATCCTTTACAGAGTTTGGGTCATCAACAAGGTCTTGACTATTCAGCCTGTATTTTATTTTCTGATTGTTTTGCCAATATGTAGGACAGAGCATTTATTTATTGAGATCTGAAGTTGATATTTGTTTGACCATTCTGATACGTAGTCAAGGTCTTTTTTAGGGGTAGCGGTATTTTCTGTGGTGTTGAATAGCTTTACATCATCAGCGAAGAGTACGCAGTTGCTCTTGACATGACCACAGAGGTCATTTATGTAGAGTATGAAGAGAGTTGGTCCTAGAACACTGCCTTGGGGGACACCACTGTTGACAAGTACAGAATTTGATAGGATGCTCCCAATTTTGACCATTTGTTGTCTGTTTGACAGGAATGCTTCTATCCTACACTTTTCAGGATAGCATAAAGAAGGAAAAATTCTGAACAGGGAGAGGGAAAAGGAGATCATATTTCCAGCTTTAATCATGAAACTTTGGGTAATGGTAGAAAATGAAATTTAAATTTAGGAATGCTGTTAAAAAGCATAGTCAGGTATTGTTTTTTTTAATCACCAATTTAATCATTTAGTATTTTAGTATGTTGTAATGCTTCCATTGATGTTCGTTTACTTAGGGCATTTTCACCCCACAAATGCCCACAAAAAACCTCTAGTCTTGTGGTAATAAGAATCTCCTCATCTCTACTTCATATAAAATAAACAAATTACCGTAGCACAAATTACACAAGACCAGTTCATATTTTCAGTGCAGATGGCTGATTTAAACTAAAAATCCTGAGCTGATATGTAAAACTCCATCATTTTTATATGTAAAACCCACTGTGAACCACTAAGGTGAACAAGCAACAATTAGGATCTTTTGAAAGGTGGAACATTTCTATGAGTGTGGCATTGAAAGGATGGGGATTTATATTTTTTCAGTTCTAAGCAGGAGATATTATAGGAACAGGTGAAGCTCTAATGATGGAAATTAGATAACTCTTAATCCAGGACCTGAAAAATAGGGCAAGGTAAGAGATAACATATTTCCCCACATATTCCTAATAGTAGGGATGCAACTTCCCCATCTCACCCCTCCTCCCCCAATTTCCAAGAAACTAGAGTCCACAAAAAGCTAGCCAACACCAAAAATGGCAATAACACTTATATACCACTTAACAGCCCTTTCTAAATGGTTTACAGAGTCAGCATATTTCCCCCAATGATCCAGGTCCTCATTTTACTCACCTCAGAAGGATGGAAAGCTGAGTCAAACTTGAGCCTGGTGAGATTTGAACTGCCAAACTGCAGTCAGTTGGCAGTCAGCAGAAGTAGCCTGCAGTACTGCACTCTAACCACTGTGCCACTATGACTCATAAAAGTTCACAGGTCAACTTGCAGTCAGGGAGTGTGACTCAGAGGGGGTATTCAGCAGGTTCTGACCAGTTCTGGAGAACCAGTAGTAAAATTTTTGAGTAATCTGGAGAACTGGTGGTAACCTTCCCCCTGGAGTGGGGAGGGAATGGAGAGTTTGCAATATACTTCCCCTGCCACGCTCACCAAGCCACGCCCACAGAACCAGTAGTAAAATTTTTTGAATCTCATCACTGATGTGACTGGTTTTGAGAAAAACATTAATATTTTGTTTTTTCAACAAGTTTTGTGGTGGACTGAGCTCCTTAACACCTGCTCTTTGCCTGGAGAAGAAATTGTGCATAGAGCATGTATAGGTCATGCTAAAGTGGAAGGATCCTCTCTAAAACGAACATTAGGAGTGCAAAATACAATTTTTAGTTTATTATAATTTTTACAAAAGAGTTTAATAATTTATTAGTATGATGATCTCTAATGCTAAACAAGATATTAATCAAGCAAGAAAAGATAAGTTGAGGAATTGCAATTTGCCAAAGAAACGGCTCTTTGATTCTACCCTTAAGAAGACATCTCCCAGATATTTGGACAGTATCTACTCTTCTGAGATTTTGGAAATCGCTTAAAACCCAGTTCTGTTTCTAGACTCGTGTGGGTAAAGTTCTGTTTTACTTCTCTTTCTTTTTGGTATTGTCCATTGCTCTACTTGTTGTAGCGTGGACAGCCTGTGTTTGTGAGTTTTAATTGTTTACTTCTTATGGATTTTGTAAGCCATCCAAAATTTCCTACTATAGACACCCATATTGGATTAGATTAAATGAAATGAGATCTTATTACTATGCCCTAATTTATGACCTACTTTTGAAAAAAAAAGAAAAAGAAGTGTCCCCAAACAGTCAAAGATGATCTAATTATTTGCACTGGTTCAAATCCATGTATATTAATGTTGTGGAAACAGACTAAACTTTGTTCCCCTTGATGAATAACATGCTTGCAATAGGAGGAATATCTCCATGTAGGTTCTCTCAATCAAAATAGAAAACATAGAAACCTCCATTTCAACTCTCATTTGTCATTGTCATTTCTCAAGGATGTTGTGAATATTTTAACAGCTTCCCTACTTTTTGTAAACACTGCATCCTGAGAAGTTTTCACAGAAAATCTTTGACTCTAATATCATACTTGTGTTCCAAGTAAGCCAGGCTTAAAGTTGACTTTATTATGTGATGAACATTTGAATTCAGAAATCAGCAAGGCAATACAAGGCAAAAAGTTGACTTTGGAAATGGTAATTCAGCACCAGAGAATGCAAGAGATGAATAGCATTAGTCCCAATCAACATAATTTTTGCTTACTTTATATCCTGTGATTAGCTAACAGTCCCAGCTGCTAGAAACTCCAAAAGACAATGAAGTTAAGATAAATTGTGCCAGGTTCTGAGAAGTTTTTCTTTGGATTCCTGCTTACTTGGATAACAAAAGGCTAGCTGACCAAGCACTATGAAAGTTGGGCCTGCAACTTGTATGGTCTTCCTCTATCCATATACATATGATTCTAGCCTCTTTTAGAAGTTCATTTTCATCCAAATTCAGGCAACTGTTGTTTGTATCCACTGCATCCCAACGTTTTAAAGCCAAAAATCAATTGGTTGTATGAAAAGAGGATTGGAGAAAATCTTAAAGCTGTAGAGTTTGAAGACCTCTGCTATACACTATAAAAGAAAACAAGATTCACTAGCTAGACCAGCCAGGGTCATATGAAGCTGTATATCCTGCTCCTCACAATAACCAATGAGATACTAAGTAAGAAGTAAGAGAACTTGACGGCAACTGTAGATGTTTAACTTACTTTCACCCAACATATCTAATTACACTATCTACTTAACTATATTCCATGTCTGCCACCAAAACCTTTCTTCATTATAGCACCAACTGTGTTTCTAACAATAGGCTCACAATTTTATGAGCAAGCACACAGTTTGCAATGCATTCCACAACAGGCAAGTATAAACTGTTGAACACTCTTCAAAATTCAATAAATACAATGACTGTTTATTTTCCCTGTCAAATTATCTTTTCCATGGATTGTCTGTTGATGAAAATCTGGTCACAACATCTTCAGTTTGGGTGGAAATAACTCCTAGTTGTCTGTTCCCACTGTTTCCAGAAGTAGAGATTCTCATGAGGACATTTCCAATGATAGCAAGAAAGTTTATATCTCTGTAACTATTACCTTTTATCAAAATAAGGATTATAATTGCTCGTGTTTATACAGACAGGCTCTTCTCTAAGTATTAAATGAGTCAGAACAACGAATTAGTCATTGACTCTAGTTGAACTTCATCAATTTTGAATTTTTCAGCTGTTATTCCAGCCATTCTAGGTGCTTTATCGTTTTCAGTAGCTTTATTACTATTTTTACTTCATCTTAACATTCATGGTGCAATTTTCTGAGTGTGGATGAACAATGGATCTACTGGTAATCCGTACAGTTCTCCATGATTGCACAGTTACTAGAAGAATGATCTCAATCTTTGAAGTCATTCATGCAAAGATCGTATAAATATCCTATTAGCATTAAAAAGAGCATTAGTTATTGACATTTAGGCATCTGAGACAGGCAAAGAGTGTGTGGTGTTTGCTTAGCCTTTTCCATTTTCAACCATGGTGTTCCAGGGTATCTCATGATCTGCTTTTGGCCTATGGCAAACCTCATGGTTGAATTGTCTGTATTGAGCTTGGCTTTTATGTCTTGGTTTATCAAGCCTGTGCATCAGATGGAACACTAACTCCACCTGCAGGAGAAATTACAGCTGATCTCAAGTCCCGTGTCCCCCCCCCCCCCAGGAATATTTGTAGATCAGAGTTGAAATGAGGGGTCCTTGGTGATGATATCACTTAGTTTGGGTAATGAAACATCTGCAAGAAAACAACCAAGCTCAGAGAGTATGAAATCCAGATTAATCCCCCTTTTAAAGTATTGTAAAATCATAAATATTTTCATGAAAATGGATAAACCAAACAGAGAAGATAAAAACTAATTTACTATGATTGCAACTAATCCTGTGCTACATATATTCTTCTCTAGTGGAATACAGCCTCTAATTTTTTATTTGAATTAAATATACCATAGGAATCCACTCATAGCATTAGAATGAGTCATTTAAGCCATCAAATCCAATTCTCTAATTTGCATTCTTAATTTTAATTTTGTAAGTAAAGGAACCTGCCCCCATGGTTGTCTAGTCTTGGTTGGAACAAATGGAACATATCTTTCAATAGCAATACCACTTATATACTCTTCACAGTGCTTTACAGCCCCTTCTAAGCAGTTTACAGAGTCAACATATTGCCCCCAACAATCTGGGTCCTCATTTTACCAACCTCAGAGGGATGGAAGACTGAGTCAACCTTGAGCTGCTCAGGATTGAACTGCTGGCAGTCGGCAGAGTTAGCCTGCAATTCTGCATCCAACCACTGCACCACCAGGGCTCTAATGAAGATCTCCCGATCTCCCTTGGTAATTGGTTCAGTTGTAAATTTTACCTGTTCTCTTAAGTTGCAAAGAAATACTTTAAGGCTGTTAAGGATACTACAATCTAATATAATAAGTTTATATAGCCACCCATTTCATATAGGTGTCTTTGGGTGGCTAACAATTAAGAAAAAAATAAAAAAATAACACATTTTTTTTTTTAAAAATAGGATAGAATAATTTCCAACAGCATTCATAATATTCCACATTCAAATCATGAAATGGGCTTACCCACACTATTAAGTTCCCAGAACAGACGACTAACCCAGGTTTTTAATATCTTATAAAAGTCCAGCAGGGTTGGGGCAAGCCTCATTCCAGGATGAGTGATATTCTAGAAGATGGGCAGGAAGGCAAAAACGCTCTTTTCCTGAGTCCCATAGCATGGCATTTTCTCATAGCCAAGATCTGGTGCATGCCTCTCCAGCTGGATCTAACAGTATAGATCAGAGGTCTCCAAACATCGGCAACACACTTGGGGGAGATGGTCCCATCACTAACTTGGCTTCAAGCCATGAAAGGCTTTAAAGGCAACCACCATCAATGTATTAGCTTAGTCCTTGTGTTCATGTAATTGCCTATGGGATTATTGTATTATCAATTAGAATAGAACATAGAACGGGTTTCAAACTTGCAGCCCGCAGGCCGGATGCATCAAGCACTGGCCACTCCCCCGCACTCCCAGTTTAGCAAAGGGGGGGGAAGTCACAATACATCATGTGATGAAAATATGACACCGTGAGTTTGATACCCCTGACATAAAACCATCAAGTATGTTCCTTTTCTTCTGTATTGCTTAATTTGGTATTAAAACTCTTGGAATGGTTGGTAAAGACAAACATGAAATTAATTTATTAAGAAATTTGCTCATCTGAATTTAAATATCAGATCTTTATTTATTTATTAAATTTATATGCCATCCATCTCACTATCCAAAGCAACCCTGGTGGCTTATGTTGTTATATGCAGTTATTTATATATATATTATCTAACACATTTACCTAAAATTACAGAAGTGGCGCAGTTATATGATAAATGTTTTGAATATATTATGTCAATCAATCGCATTCTGATGTTTATAGGGAATAAATTAAGTTTTGTATATTGTCCAGAAGCTATTAAATATTATTTAAGATTTAAATTATAATAATTTAAATTATAATTAATAATTATATAATTTATTAATAGTTAAATTATTATCCCTAGGAGAAGACCCTAGGCCTAGATGAAATATTTCAAAGGTCCCACTCAGATGAAAGAGATTAAGGGATGGATGAAAGGTTTGTGGGAAAGAATGCTGAAAAATGTACATAGCAAGCACATAGATACACACTTTGAAATCAATGTCTACAATAGTTTCACTTACATACTTTAAACAGGTTAAGTTAATGGTTAAATTTGATACTGGAAGAAGCAAATGCCCATGATCTCACTTAAAGATACAGTTCTATTATGAAAATATCACTTTTAATTCTCTTGACAACTTTGGGCTTATTTATTTACCTCAACATGCACAGGAATGGAAAATAAATTGATTAGTTACCATTATTAGATTAATTTGAGAGTTACTATTTAACATCAAGTTCTTTGTTCTAACATGTGTATCAGTAGGAATTTTATTACTTTTCTAGCACCAAAGGCTGTCAGACATATCTGGATCTTACTGGGCAGAAAATTCAAGTTGATTCTTTATTTTCATGAGAAATTGACGATGTTGAGCAAATCTTATTTAAAAATGGCTGGTATTACTTTTTTATCTGGAAAACATGGGCTCACAGTGGGATCATTCTATGTAACTAAGTCTTACATAATGATAACTTTAAAATGTTTGAGATTTTACAAAAGGAGTGTAATTTACTTCAAAGGTTGAATGGCAACACATACAGCTGAAATACTTGCTATATACATTGTTTGACTCAATAGTCTCGTGACCTCTCAAATTCCAGGGACCTTGAGTCTATTACAGAAGCGTTTTACAGGGACTAGCTGTTAATTTATTATCACCAAAAATTACAAAACTATGATAAAAAATAAAATAAAAATGGGACAATATATAATAAATTTGGAACAGAGAATCATAGACTCTTACATTGCCTGTTTAGTGACTTTGGGCTTAAGGGAATATTAGATGTTTCTTCTGACTTTGAAACTATTAACAGAGAAAAAAAATATCTAGGAACTATTGGGCTTCTCAGAGAATGTTTAGGAAATTTTAGTTCTTAATCCTTTCTAAATTGAGATATAATACATTTAAAGAAACTTCGATAGATAAATTGTGGGTATACCCAGTTATAATTCTCTGTATGTTAGCTATTACAACTATGGTTAACCAGATTCTTGGAAGGAAGACAAAGTTTTAAAAAAATTAACTTTAGTTTTGCAATTTAGTGAATCTTTCCACTTATGACAAATTTGAATATGCTGTCTAATGCTGTGCAGTGAAACTATGGGTATTATGGACAGACTATGTCACTTCAAAGGAGGGTTACCTTTCTTAATTCAGAGGTGGGAGGAAAGGAGGGAGGAGGAGAGACAGATAGAGAGACAGACACATACAGACACACAGAGAGAGCGACAGAAAGAGGGAGGGGAGAGAGACTTTATATCTGATTTTAAACAGTATTCTGACAGTTGGACAATATTTGGTACATAGACATTACATTTAATAGTTTGGGAGAGACAATGAGGCAAAGTAATCCGGACTCTGTCTCTGTTTGGGTTTTTCTATTTATTCCTTAATACGAAGAAGGTGAAGTTTCCTTCTGTAAACAGTGTTAAAGCTATTTTAACCTCAAACTATAAAGAAATCACGTGCTGCCAGATTTCAGCAAACATGTCACTGAAATTATATATATATATAAAATTCAAGATGGCATTGCATGGCTGTATCTTTTTGACCTTCTGGTTCCTGCATTGCAAACATCCCAGGGAGCCACAAAAGTAGTTTGAAGATTCCGAGCAGGCCTGGGAACTCTAGTTATCCATTCCTATCCTATAGATAAAGGAGTCCATTTCCCCCACCGCCACCCCCTATTAGTGGTTCTTATAACCGCATCGGCACAAATCATTCCAGCAATCTCAATCAAACCTGCATTCTTTTTCTATGTCAAATGTTGGTTTACAATTGTTTCTGTGCTATTTGAATATTATCTAGTCTCTCATAAGTCACTTATATAAACTTGGCTCTCATGTAGTATTGATATATTCCAAGAGTATTTGGTGGGCTTCCTCAGAAAGCAAAACATCTCTTCCAATGGTATTTCTTTTACCTTTTCCCCACTGCAGAGTTGAAGCATCCCTTCCCTCTTTCAGTCACCCTAAAGTTATATCAGTATGAATTTTGCTATCCTAACTGTTAGAATAGAATAGAATAGAATAGAATACTTCATTGGCCAAGTGTGATTGGACACGCAAGGAATTTGTCTTGGTATAAATACTCTCAGTATACATAAAGAAAAGGTACATTAATTAAGAATCAAGAATCATAATGATAGTCATAGGGTACAATCAACTGTTGGTCCCTAACCTGTTTATAAATTAACTCTGTTTCAACATACTAAACTCATTGACTTCCCTGCAAGGTAATGGATGACAAAGCATAATGATTTTACAAATCTTGAGATTACTTTTGAACATTGTTGGTATCAAAAGGAAAATCACAGCTGATAGCATTAGGATCAGAACAACTAAATACAAGTTAAGATTGTCTCACTCTTGCTTGGAAATGAGATGAAGAATATCTTGGGTGCACTTTCAAAGAAAGTGTTTGAAGTAGGCCTTGCCAGATGCACTGTGATACCAACACCAAGAGTTGGGTTCAGGAAACTTTGTTCCAAATTTCTTTGAAGACAGAGGATAATAGGACCAAGAAAGCATCTAAAAACTGCCTCTTTCTCTGTGCCTCTTCTAGGGTGGATGGACTACTGGATGCAAGTCCAGTGTCCTGCCTACATGAAGTTCCCCTTTTCCTCCTTCCCTCTCCACCATCGATCCAGCCACCTTTTAATTGTTAGCAAAAAGAAAGTCAAAATGTCAATATTCCTACTTCGGAAATTGCAAGAAAGAAATGGGTATTAATAGATATGGGGTGTATTGAGAAAATAGAAGACTACCTAGGTTTATTGCCTAGGGCCTCCTCAACTTCCACAGCAGCCCTGCCTCCCTCACTTCTCTTAAGTATCATTATTTGTCTTGGGCTGTGACAACAAACTGCTGTCATTTCTGAGTGAGAACAACAGTCTTTGTCTGACATAATTATTTCCCCCAAATAATAGTAAAAGAAGAAGTACCTTACCCCTCACATTTTGGTGAATTTGGAGGCGTACTTGTTGGATCTTCCTCAAGGATGGTCCTGAAATGTATAGGGAACATGCCTCCTATAACATGCATGGCTTCTTCAGCTTCTACATAGCCACGTAAATCAAATTTTCCTAGGAGTCGGCATTCTTCCTCCGGTTTCTTTGGAGGATCTGAAGTTGCTGCATGCTCCTGTATGAAGAGAAATAATCCTATGCACAATAGCCACAATTTTTGGCTGGCCATTTTAACTCCGAGCTGCTGGAAGAAAATAATAGCTGTTTTGAAAAAAAAAAACCAGAAGCTTTTATGAGGCTCTCTCATGTTTATGACTCGCCAGCCTATAAAGGAACAGGTGAATTCTCCAGGGACAGAGAAGTTGATTCTTCTTTGCTGCACACCTGTCAAGGTGCAGACTCACAGCTAAAGAGACGAAAGGACAGGAAAAAGCCCATTTCTTTTCAGAAAGAAAAGAAAATATGCTTTCTTTATTTTATTCAAAACTGAGGCATAGATGTTTGTCTATGACAATGTGTTGTACTATATATTATTAAGCTATAATTCACTTTTCATTCAGGAGTTCAAAGCTGTATACACATGCTTCCCTCTTTTTGTTTGTCTCTCACTTCTGGAATTAAGGGATGGGCCGAAACCCAGTACCAGATCCAATTAACCCAGTTAATGGGGTGGACCCAAAGCTGACTAATTTCCAGAATTCCGAGCTAGCAGGTTTTACAGTAGAGGATATTAGATTTCATTTTGCTTCACTTTCTGGAGTAAACACCAACAGAATAGGGAAATTGAAGGAATTAGGTATATGTTTAGCCTTGAGAAAAAGATGACAGCAGGGGTTTCAGCAGCCTTCTTCCAAAATTTAAAAATAAGCAGAAGATCAAGAGAAGGTCCCTTATTGTTCTAGATGCAAGAGATGGAATATAGTAATAAATTTAAGTTACAGGAAGACAGATTTCATTAATTCAATTGAAAAAAAGAACAGTTCAATAGTGGAACCAATTATTTAGAGACCTGTTGGTTCAACCTCCCCCCCTTCATTACAGGAATGATTTATTATTCAAAAGTAACAATTACATTTTAACAAAATTGAGGCTACCTACTTATTGTCTACGATGCTTTAATATGGATTCTTCCACTGAACAAAATCTTAGGCCTAGGCCAGCAACCCAAGATTTTGCTCAATGGAAGAATCCTTTCAACTCTATGATCCCATCATACTAGATGTGACATGACTGAGAGTGAGATTTCTAAAAAATACAATGATATGGAAAATTAAATGTAGAAATGTGTGTGTTTGTCTATGCATGTGTTTTTCTCATGATTGTAGAAGTGATGTTGACTGATTGGAGAAATGCTTCTTTCCAAAATGTGTACACAATATGTGAATTTGCTGTGTGAAAGGATGCAGGAATGTTCACATTTTTTAATCCATCCACAAACTAAAATTTGGTTTATGAAATTTAAGGCAAAGGTTTCCCTGTAGAGTTGTGTCTGACTCTAGGGCATCGTGCTCTTCTCTATTTCTTGGCCAAGGCAACCAGCATTGTCTGAAGACATTTCCGTTGTCATATGACCAGCATAGCTATGCATCAAAAGCACACAGAACACTGATACCTTCCCACCAAAATGGTACCTATTTATCTACTTGCATTTTCATGCTTTTGAACTGTTAGACTGGCAGGGACAAATAGTGGATGCTCACCCTGTTGTGCAGCGTTAAGGTCTTGAATCGTGGCTGTCAGCTTGCCAACTGACAAGCTCAGCATCTTTAACTGCTAAGCCATCGCACACCAAATGCAACAAATTTCACATGATGACTGCCCATTGTGGGAAGAAATCCAGTCAACATATGAAATTTGTTGTGGCAAGAAATTTGGTTTCTATGAAATGTGCAGTTCTTTAATTTTTTGCAAAGCCTTTTTCCAAATAAAAGAATCGTACAAAAAATTAGCAAAGAAAAGTCTGCACAAAAATACTGATGAAAACAACATATCAAGTACCTGGGATATTTCTTCAAAAAAAAATACTTGTGAAAAACTGTGTCCATTAAGCACATGGTATCCAAAATGCATAGGAGAAATGAGCAAAAAGGGTTTTTAGTGCCATTTGTTTCTTCAAGAAATGTCAAGAGAGAAACAGCACATAAATGAAAAATAAAAACATTAATTGACAGATTTGTTTATTTCAAAATAGCCACAGTTGAAATGGTCTCAAATTATTTTAAAGTTAAGAGTACTTCGTATATTAATAGGGAGTAGAACTATGTTGCTATAAATCAAGATGACTTTATTTCAATGATAGATCATTATTTCCAAACATATTGTTTGGCATTTAGGTTTGAGAAAGACACAACAGGAAATTATTCAACAGATGTGCTTGTTCTGGTTGGTATGCATGAGGATGGCCCATAACAAATAACAGATAATCAGAGTTGGAAGGGACCTTGTAGGTCATCTAGTCCAACCCCTGCCCAAACGGGAGACCCTACATCATTTCTGACAAATGGCGGTCCAATCTCTTCTTGAAAGGCTCAAGTGATGGTGCTCCCACAACTTCTGAGGACAAGCTATTCCATTGTTCTCACTGTCAGAAAGTTTTTCCTTATTTCCAGGTTAAATCTCTCCTTGTTCAGTTTCCATCCATTATTCCTTGTCTGGCCTTCAGCTACTTTGGAAAATAGTCTGACCCCTTCCTCTCTGTGGCAGCCCCAAAATATTGGAAGATCACATTCATATCTCCCCTGGTCCTTTTCTTTACTAGACTAGCCAAGCCCAGTTCCTGCAACCGTTCGTTGTATGTTTTAGCTTCCAGTCCCCTAATCATCCTGATTGCTCTTCTTTGTACTTTTTCTAGAGTCTCAACATCTTTTTTATAATGTGGTAACCAAAACTGGATGCAGTACTCTAGGTGTGATCTTACTAAGGCTTTATAGAGTGGTATCAGTACTTCCTTTGATCTTGACTGTATCCCTCTGTTAATACAATTTAGGATTGCATTAGCTTTTTTGGTGGTGGCTGCACACTGCTGGCTCATATTTAGCTGGTTATCCACTAAGACTCCAAGATCCCTCTCACAGTTACTGCTATTGAGCCTGGTTTCACCCAGTCTATATGTGTACTTTTGGTTTTTCTTGCCTAAGTGTAGGACTTTACTTTTCTCTACATTGAATTTCATTTTATTAGATATGGCTTAGTGTTCTAGTCTGTCAGGATTCATCTGGATCTTGAGCCTATCTTCTTGGGTGTTAGCTATTCCTGCCAGCTTAGTATCATCTGCAAATTTGGTAACTTCCCCTTCTATTCCCTCATCTAAGTCGTTAATGAAGATATTGAAGAGTACTGGGCCTAAGACGGAACCTTGTGGCACCCCACTGCTTACTTCCCTCTATGTAGACTTAGACCCATTAAGGACTACTCGTTGAGTACGGTTTGCCAGCCAGTTGCGAATCCATCTAGTAGTGGTGCTATCTATTCCACCTTTTTCTAGCTTACTAAGAAGTAGGTTGTGGTCTACTTTGTCAAATGCCTTGCTGAAATCTAAATATATTATATCCATAGTATTTTGCTGGTCTACTAATTTAGACACTGTGTTGAAGAATGAAATAAGATTGGTTTGGCATGCTCTGTTTTTAACAAACCCGTGCTGACTGCTAGTTATTACTTTACTTGTTTCTAGATGTTGGCAGATCTGTTTTTGTATTATCTTTTCCAGTATCTTCCCATGTATTTATTAATTCAATTCAATTTATATACCGCCCCCCTCTCCCAATCAGGACTCGGGGCGGTGTACAGCCAGATAAAAACCACATACACAGATACACAATATTAAAAAGGAATTAAAATAAATTAAATTAATGGCTGTAATGCTAATAAAACTAAAAGATACTTATTAAAAAATAAAACCCAATTAAAAGCCAATTAAAACTCCATCAGTAAAAACCTAGGCCAGACCTGCCTGATGAAACAAATGAATCTTTAGGTCTGGAGGTCAGGGATGGTCCTCATCTCTGGGAGTAGTTCGTTCCAAAGGGAGGGTGCTCCCACAGAGAAGGCCCACACCCTCGGGGTCGCCAGCCGGCATCGCTCAGCTGGCGGTATCCCGAGGAGGCCCACTCTGTGAGAGTGGTTGACGGGAGACCGATGTTGGCAGCAGGCGGGTCCCAAGCCATGGAGCACCTTAAAAATAATCACTAGCACCTTGAATCGCACCCAGGAGGCCACCGGAAGCCAGTGCAGCTCGTGCAGGAGCGGTGTAATGTGGGAGCTCCGAGGAGCCCCCAAAATCACCCGCATAGCCGCATTCTGGACTAGCTGAAGACTCCGGATGCTCTTCAAGGGGAGCCCCATGTAGAGAGCATTGCAGTAGTCTAGACAGGAGATGATGAGGCAGATGTGACCGTGCACAATGCACCCCGATCCAGAAAGGGCCACAACTGGTAAACCAGGTGAACCTGACAAAAAGCCCCCCTGGCGACAGCCGCTATATGCTCTTCTAATGATAGCCATATGTCCAGGAGGACACCAAGATTGCGCGTCCTCTCCATGTGGGTCAAAATCTCTCCCACACGACCAGCGATGGAGTTAGCTGGCTGTATCTGGGTGGAAACCACAGCCACTCGGTTTTGGCCAGGTTGAGTTGGAGTCTGTTTTGCCCCATCCAGCACCGCACAGCTGCCAGGCACCGGGTCATCACTTCAACAGCTTTGTTGGGGTGGCCTGGGGTAGAGATGTATAGCTGAGTATACTGATGAAACTCTACCCCAAAGCCACGGATGATCTCACCCAGCGGCTTCACATAAATGTTGAACAGCAAGGGCGAGAGTACCGACCCCTGAGGTACCCTGCAGACCAGGGGCCTCAGGGTCGACCTCTGCCCCCCTGCCAACACAGATTGCGAGCGGTCAGAGAGGAAGGAGGAGAACCATTGTAGCACAGTGCCTCCCACTCCCAACCCCTCCAGCCGCTGCAATAAGATACTGTGGTCGACAGTATCAAAAGCTGCTGAGAGATCTAACAGGACCAAGACAGTGGAACAACCCCTGTCCTGGGCCCTCCAGAGATCATCCACCAATGCGACCAATGCTGTCTCCGTGCTGTGCCCAGGCCTGAAACCCGATTGGTGCGGATCTAAATAAATAATTTCATCCAGGTGCTGAGGAAGCTGTCGTGCCACCACACTCTCAACAACCTTCGCCGTAAAGCGAAAGTTGGAGACTGGCCGGTAATTTGATAATAGTGTTGGATCCAGGGATGGTTTCTTGAGGAGGAGCCTCACCACCGCCTCTTTCAAGGTGGCAGGTACAAACCCCTCCCTCAAGGAAGCATTGATAATACTCTGGAACCAACCTCGTGTCACCTCTCGGGTGGCCAAGACCAACCAAGAGGGACACGGATCCAATAAACATGTGGTGGCATTAAGCCCACCCAGCACACTGTCCACTTCTTCAAGGGCCACAGAATCAAACTCATTCCAAATGACCTCCCTGCAATCTGCCCCTGCCCTCCCGCCCAGAGCTGCCCAGTCGGAGTCCAGTCCATCCCGGATCTGAGCGATTTATCCTGCAGAAAATTAGAAAAGTCCTCAGCCCGTCCCTGCAAAGGGTCTTCCCACGCTCCTACATCTAAAAGGGAGTGGGACATCTTAAAAAGGGCGGCCGGGCGATTTTCTGCGGACACAATAAGGGCGGAAAAGTAAGATCACTTTGCCATCCTTATTGCCACTAAATAGGTCCTAATATGGGACCGCAATAGTGTTCAGTCATTTCCGGAACAGCTGGTCCTCCAACCACTCTCTAGGCGTCTTTTCCGGCACTTCATCTCCCTCAGCTCCTCAGAGAACCAAGGTGCTGATTAGGATCGGCACCAGGTCGGAGGCTGCAAGGGCACAACCCGGTCCATGGCCTCAGCTGCCACCCTATCCCAGGTGGCTACCAAATCTCCAGCCAAGTCGTGTGTGCGAACCACAGGAAACGGCCCAAGCTCTATCAGGAACCTATCCGGATCCATCAGGCGCCTGGGGCGGAACCATTTTATCAGTCCCGCCTCCCCGTGATGGGCGGGGTGCAGAACAGAAGTCCAGCCTAAGGAGCGAATGATCTGACCATGACAGGGGCTCTACAACAATATCCCCTATACCTAGATCATCCTGCCATTGTCCAGAGACAAATATCAGATCCAGGATGTGGCCCCCAACATGTGTGGGGCCCCGAATTAATTGGGTCAGGCCCAAGGCTGTCATGGAAGCCATGAACTCCTGAGCAATCCCCGAGGTCTGTAATTTCCTGGGTCTGTTTTTTTTCCCTTTTTTTGAAGATGGGAACCACATCAGCTCTTTTCCAGTCCTCTGGTAGTTCCCCGGTGCTCCAGGATTTTTGAAAAATATGGTGCAGTGGTTCTGAGGTGACCTTTGCCAGGGTCTTATTAGCCTGGGGTTCTTTTGCAACTGGCATTGATGTTCATAGCCATATGACAATTGGGATATTCTTTTATCAGTTGGGCTGATAAAGCAAGTAGGTTTCTTAGTACGAAATCTATTCCCTCGAGTCCTTTAACATGTTAGTAGTTTACTAATCCATTTTTCATTTTTAAAATTTCTTGTTTCCCATGACACTTTTATGATTTTTCAAGTCATAAGAGCCACTCAAAAAAGTGGAACATATATCCTTAAATAGTTTAATAATAAATGGCAGCAAAAGGGTCACTGAAGGGGGTATGAACAGAATTGGAGGGCATGACTGCCATGGAGTATCTTCTTTCTAATTTTCAACTTGACCATTGTAGAGCCATTTGGTCATCATTGCTGCTACCAGATGTACAACTGATGGCAGCTTATTTATCAGCTGTCTGGTCAAGTAGGTGAAACTTTTTCCTCTATATTCCAATGGATAGTTGTATATTTTAATCAATGATTATATTTGGTTATATTTTTTGTGAGAAAAAAAACCCCTTAGATTAACCTACCTGGCTGGGTTGTTGTGAGGTAGAAATGGGATTGCACTTCTGTGATACTCAAGCATCCTTCGGGTAAATGTTTGTTTAAAAAATGATGCAAACATCGTATGACTTGCCACTACTTGTCTTTACCTTTTAGCAACATGAAACACCTGAACCCAGAGAATTACAAAAGCCAGAGTAAAGCATCAGGGGATTCAGCTGGCAAAGACAGAAACCTGGCTCATTTCTTAGCATAGTTTTGATTCTATCTGAAATGTTCTTTAGAATTACTATCTGTTTTACTTGTTTTAAACTTAAAGCAATGTTTTTCAACCTTGGCAACTTTAAGATGTACAGACTTCAACTCCCAGAATTCCCAAAACAACATGCCATCTAGGAAATTCTGGAATTTGAAATCCACACATCTTAAAGTTGCCAAGGTTGAAAAACACTATTTCAAAGGAATGAGATAAGAGGATACAATCCTTTCCCCAAGCTAGGTACTCTTCAGATTTGTTTAAAACTGCAGCTCCTAGAAATCTCAGTTACCATGCTATGAATTCTGGGAATTGTAGTGCTTGCACATTTGGAGGACTTGTGAGGGAGGAAGTGGCAGAAATCTAGCCCATGTGGATGGTATGGACTTGTAGGCAACCTGAACCAATTCACCAAGAAATCAATATTAGCAACAGATTGCTTCATAATGTAATATTGCATTCTGTCAGAATTCTCTCAGAAACCCAAAGCAAGTCAATTAAATAAGAAAGCAAGATAATGACTGCTTCTGAAATAGGATTTGCTCACATTGTGTTCAGCCTTCTGACCACCACACTCTCTCTAGTCACTAGGTTGAATTACTAAACAGCACTGCATTGTGCAACATTTGAAGGGTTTCATGATTTTGGACTATGCTGTTTTATTGAATTCAGTGACACTTGCTGCAAGATAATTATGAATTTTCATTCTTGAAAATAATTTTAGGATGGCAGAAAAATGTATCCAGGTCCTGATCTTGGTTATTTTTTAAGTTATTGCATAAAGAATTGGATGGGTCACCCAATCTGATGTTCCTGGAATATGTAATAATATTTATTTTCACATATTAGGAATGGAGGGCAGGAGATTGATGGATCTTCTGCCATCAGCTTTGCTAATGCATCCCATTTTTCAACTTGAATGTGTGGCAGTGAAAATTAAATTTTCTGGTAAAAAAATAGTAAAGGATGGGAATAGAGCAGGAAGTTGCAAAAAGGGGAGGGGGGAAACACTCATGAAATACTTCACTAACATCCCCAAATAAAGCAAAAAAGGAGAGCAAACATTTTCTGTCCTTTATTGAAGACTTTTTTGTGCCATTCTTGCATGTCAGCAAGCTGAATCCAGCCAATTTAATTTGTCCAAACCACTGCTAAGCCAAAATCATGGTTTATACACCACAGGCCACTTTATAAGAAGTGAACCCAGTGATTAAGGCGCTTTGAGACTTTATGAAGCTACAGGCTTGATAACAGTATACCACCAGAGCTTCAGATTGCTTTTGTGCCTGCTTAACGCCAAAGCCTACATTTAAATCTCAATACTTTTTTAAAAACCTTAGACCAGGGGTGTCATCACAGCGATGTCATGTGATGTATTGGAACTTTTTCCCCCTTCGCTAAACCAGATGTGGGTGTGGCGAGCACGTGACGCATTCGTCCCATGGGCTGGGAGTTTGACAGACATTTTTACATGCAGGTGGGGAGGAAGCAACTGTAGATTCCAGGTAATCTGGAAACCTGGCTTTTGTTTTATGTCATTCAATTTGACTTTCATGGAGTCAAACTGAGACTTTTTAAATTACCATCTTACCTGACATTTCAGTGTTCCAACTACTGTAATATTTGGACTTATATATATATAATCTGTATACTGTATATATAATATACTGTATCATTCCTTTTAAACAGACCTCATATGAAGAATGCCAAAAGGCTTGCAGTTAAGATATAGCAGGTAAATGAAATTATCAGCAATGACGTATTTATATGAATCCCCACTTTTATAAAAGAGCAAGCGTGTTTATAAAGATCTAAGAAAGCAAGAAAGATAACTGAGGATATTTAGTTAGTACAGAATGCCCAACGTCATGACAAAATGAAAATGGGATGAAGGAGAGATGGGATGAAGGATAAAATATACTGCTTTCAAGATTGCCAGGTTTTCTGGCGTGTTATTTCTTCCGAAGCAGTGAAGATCTACTGCAGCTTGTTGAAACTTTTTCTTGAAGATTTATCATTTACCTGGTTCACAAAACTATATTTATTTATATTGTGACTTACTGGTTTTAATATATTTTACTAACAAACTATAAAACACAAGGTTTGTGTTTTATATTACAATTGTAATTTACTCAATAACCTAAAACAGCTAAAATAAACCATAATTTAGTATGGTTTGCAAAACAGATCGATGACTTGGTATGCCTATATGTGAGCTAGAATCATTTGCAGAAATGGAACTTTCTGAGAAAGAGCTATTAGAACAAATTTCTCATTATTCTGATAATTATGGTTGCTTGCACAAAACATCTAATAAGATTAGAATTAATTTTTTTATTCTACATTTGGAACACTGGGGGGCAGTAAGGCACAGTGGTAAGACATAAATTTATTGTTCAGGATTTACAATATTGCAACTGATGTAACATAGCCACAAAATGGCTTAAAACAATGCATTGCTTAAGGTCATTGTAAAGATCATCAAAGAGAGTAAACATACAGTATCTCACAGAAGTGAGTACACCCCTTCACATTTTGTAAATATTTAAGTATATCTTTTCATGTGACAACACTGAAGAAAAGACACTTGGCTACAATGTAAAATAGTGAGTATACAGATTGTATAACAGTGTAAATGTGCTATCCCCTCAAAATATCGCAACACGCAGCCATTAATGTCTAAACTGCTGGCAACAAAAGTGAGTACACCCCTAAGTGATAATGTCCAAATAGAACCCAAATAGCTGTCATTAGTGTTACAAAGACTCAGGTGTGAAGGGGGAGCAGGTGTGTTAAATTTGGTGTTATCGCTCTCTTGCTCTCTCATACTGGTCACTGGAAGTTCAATATGGCACTTCATGGCAATGAACTCTCTGAGAATATGAAAAAACAAATCGTTGCCCTACATAAAGATGGCCTAGGCTATAAGAAGATTGCCAAGACCCTGAAACTGAGCTGCAGCATGGTGGCCAAGACCATACAGCCGTTTAACAGGATAGGTTCCACTCAGAACAGGCCTCGTCAAACCAAAGAAATTGTGTATCTGTGCTCAGTGTCATATCCAAAGATTGGCTTTTTGGAAATAGACTTATGAGTGCTGCCAGCATTGCTGAAGAGTTGAAGGGGTGGGGAGTCAGCCTGTCAGTGCTCAGACCATATGATGTATGCCGCATCAAATTGGTCTGCAGGGCTGTTGTCCCAGAAGGAAGCCTCTTCTAAAGATGATGCACAAGAAAGCCTACAAACGCTTTGCTCAGACAAGCAGACTTAAGACATGGATTTCTGGAACCATCTCCTGTGGTCCGATGAGAGCAAGATAAACCTATTTGGTTCAGATAGTGTTGAACATGTGTGGTGGCAGCCAAGCAAGGAGTACAAAGACAAGTGTGTCTTGCCTACAGTCAAGCATGATGATGGGAATGTCATGGTCTGGGGCTGCATGAGTGCTGCCGGCATTGCGGAGCTACAGTTCATTGAGGGAACCATGAATGCCAACATGTACTGTGACATATTGAAACAGAGCATGATCCCCTCCCTTCGGAGACTGGGCCACAAGGCAGTATTCCAACATGATAACGACCCCAAACATACCTCCAAAATGACCACTGCCTTGTTAAAGAAGCTGAGAGTAAAGGTGATAGACTGGCCAAGCATGTCTCCAGACTTAAACCCTATTGAGCCTCTGTGGGGCATCCTGAAATGGAAGGTGGAGGTGCGCAAGGTCTCTAGCATTCACCAGCTCCATGATGTCATCATGGAAGAGTGGAAGAGGACTCCAGTGGCAACCTGTGAAACTCTGGTGAACTCTATGCCCAAGAGGTTTAAGGCAGTGCTTAAAAATAATGGTGGGCACACAAAATATTGACACTTTGGGCCCCATTTGAACATTATCACTTAGGGGTGTACTCACTTTTGTTGCCAACAGTTTAGACATTAATGACTGTGCTTTCTTTTATTTTGAGGGGACAGCACATTAACAGTGTTATACAAGCTGAATACTCACTACTTTACATTGTAGCCAAGTGTCATTTCTTCAATGTTGTCACATGAAAAGATATACTTAAATATTTACAAAATGTGAGGAGGTATACTCACTTCTGTGATATACTCTACATGTGAAATTTTTGTTGTCCCCCAATCATATTTGAATAGAGCAACTTAGAATGATATAATGTCTGACAGTTTAGTCTATATCTGACATTCATGTTTTGAATACATTTTATTACATTCTTTAGTAATTAAAACAGAGATAAAAGAGATAAAATAATCCAAGCAAATATTTTTTTTACATTTTACAATGTTCATGTTCTGAATATTTTAATATATGTAAAATATACCCAAGAACTGTTCTTATTTCTATGTTTTTCAAAAATACATTGACAAACTTTTATACAAAGTGATGGGGAAAAAAACTAGGGATTAATATTTTGAAACGACTTAATCAGTGCTCATATTTCATTCTGATTCAAAAGTCTTGGTTTTTAGCTACTCCCACCCATCCCTGGAGCATGCTAAATTTTATGAATGATGTAAGAATTTCTATATAGGGGGTTATATTCAAAGAACAAGCCATTCCTTGTCTCTCATGACTTATGTTGGAAATGCTGCAGTCTAGGAAGAGCTATATCATAGGTTTTCTTTCTCCACGTTATAATTGACATTATATGATAAAATGTCTTTCCACGTGCAGATATAATTCTTTGTCTATAGAATTGATGAATAGATTCTCTTGTGAATTCATAAGAGATTACAAATTAGAATGAAGAATGAATTTTCACAATGACAGAGTGTCGAAGAACAAAGATTTACCCTCAAGAATAATTGTTTTAAAAATGGGATGAATAATGAAGTGATATCTAATATATCAACTACTTAGCCATTGTCAAAGAGGAAAGAAATATGTTTACCATTTGTGGTTGCTATTGTTCACTATATTTGCTTGTAGTCAGGGATGTCAAACTCGTGTCATCATGACATTGTCACATGACATATCACAGTTTTGCTCAATAGGGCATGGGCGTGGCCAGCACATGATGATACATCCGGGCTGCGAGTTTGACAGCCCTGTAGATCTAGTCTGTCCACTATGAAAATTGTAACTACTTCAAAATCATTAATTATCTATTTTTAATTTCTTCCTTTAAAAGCTTGATTTGGCCAGCTTTCAAATAGAAGTCAGTAATGCTGAGGCATTGATATAGGCACAATCATGGATAACATTAGATTATACTGAGATTATTAGATTAGAACATTAGATTATCCTTCTAGTCTGTAGAGATTCTCTGTCATCCACGTCATGGTTGTCTCAAAGGTGCTTTTTCAGGAGGCAACTGGACTTTGTTTTTTTCTCCAAAAGTTTTTTTTATTTTTAATCTTTTACATCACTTTTAGTGAACAATGTGTTTCCAAGTTTTTACATTTCCATACAAATATGACCATAATTACATATCTATTTCACATATTCAATTTCTTATCATATCATTACATTTTCCATTTTCTATAAATTTTCAAAAATAATTTTCTTTGAAGATGTTTCACTTCTCATCCAAGAAGCTTTTTCAGCTCTGACAGGATCCTTCCATTCCCCACTATCTTGTCAGAGCTGAAGAAGCTTCTTGGATGAGAAGTGAAATGTCTTCAAAGAAAAAACAAGAAAGTCAAATTGTCTCTTGAAAAAGCACCTTTAGGATAGGAGGCTTATAGTTATTAATTGTTGGATAAACAGAAAAACAATATCAATATAAATAAAATACAAAGGGTAAAAACTTCATAAAACACCTCAAGATGACAACTAGAGCAAATTGCAGAAGAGTGAAGACTGCCCTCTTGTTCATTTTAAAGGTTTTCATGGGTTGGCCATTTATTTATATGGCCACCCAATTCACCTTCAGTGACTGGGTGGCATATAAATATATTGTTTTATCTTTATGTTGTATTTTAATAAGCCCTGTTCCCCCCCCCCCCCCGCCCCCCCCAAAAAAAAAGAATGCATGAAGCTGGTTTTTGTAATTTGTCTGAGTCTTAAAATTGAAGATAAGTAATATTTGTCTGCTATAGTCTCTGGTCAAGATCCAATCAAAATGAAATCCATTTCCATCTCAAGGACATGAAATGATACAAATTACATTTTATAGTCAAGAAAAAATTAATAGTTCAACCTTTTTGTAAAAACCTTGACTGGAATTCATGGACATCCAGGTTATGGCCTAGTCTTCTCTAAATCAGCTGAATTTAGTTTGCTTTTGAAAATGAGTATATGCAATTTTATGACATGTTTCCTGTCACCTGGGAATTATTTAATAAGGAGTTACTAAGGACTACAGCATGCTTTAGTTTCATTAGAAACTTTCATCACTGAACAGTTTTAATCTGCCAGTAACATAATTATTCATTTCAACAAAGGGGGATAATAGATTAAGCTTTAGTAAAGCATCTGAAGCTGCAGGGAAGACAAATTGCTAAGGGGACCCCTATATATCTTTAAAGAATCAACACCTAGACTTTTATAGATTATGAAACTATATCTTACTCCCTTGCTTCTCTTTTTTAAAATCTGAACTTTGATAGAGTAATCCTGCACACAACCGCTAAATAATACCAGTTAGTAAGATTTGCTTCAATAAGGATTCAGAATTATGGCTTGGGGTCAGTGTGATTGATCATCTGCCCAGTTTATTTGATTTCATTTTTCAAAGCTTCGATCCATTGTGTTAAAAAAATAATGTGGCTGCATTTGCCTTAAAATAATGTGTGAATTCAGCTAATTTTGACCTGTTTAATAAACTTTGTTAATCTAAATATGAACAAACACATTATATGATTCGAGTTTGAGAACATAGTGATCCAAAGTACTGACTCATAATATGACTGATTTTAACTTAGCACATTGCATGAATCCAAGTTTGTCCAATTAGACATGATTAAGCAACCCATGGCTTTATATGTGAATCAGATTTAGTGTCTCTCAGAGTTAGCTATAATCCTATCTTTAGTTATTTTGACAATATATAAGCTCTACATGTGAGGAGAAACAGATGAGTTTATTGTAGTTGAGTAATTTAGCCTTCTCTCCATCTGTTGGGCTGCTTTAACCAGTCATCTCAATTTATCTCTAACTAGAAGCAAGAGGGAAGGAGTAAGCAGATGTTAGCCATCTTGTAGCTTTATAAGACTGAGGTTACTCAATAACTAATCTAGTGTACTTTGGAATTTGCTGAGGCAGGAAGTGGTGAAGTAGGGGATGATCCTATTAAAAACAAAAAGCACCATTGCACAGTATTATGCTTATATTCTGAACATAGCCAAGGATATCTACATGAGTATCACAGGCAAGAAAGTGACTAATTAAAACTCTGGTCCTTTTTTGTTTTTACATATAATGCATGTCAACAGGGCAAGGCATTAAGCACTCAAATGGGCTGCCGTCTTGATTTTTTTGATATTCCCCAGATGTCTCAAAACACTTATAGTTTTTTTTATACTCAGGTGGAGAAAGGGATCCAGGTATCTTTGTATTTATTAATTGAATTTATATAGCCACCTATAACATTAAAAATGGGAAGAGTACAATAGTTCTTTTTAGCATTTTCCAAGCCTCAACTAGTATACCTCAACTAGTATACGGTGGTTCTCGTCCTTCCTCTCGGACCGCTCGCAATTGGTGTTGACGGGGGGGGAGAGGTCCACCCCTAGGCCCCTCATGTGTGGGGTGCCTCAGGGGTCGGTCCTCTCCCCTCTTCTGTTCAACATCTATGTGAAGCTGCTGGGAGAGATCATCCGTGGTTTTGGGGTGAAATGCCATCTTTATGCTGATGACACTCAGCTTTACATCTCCACCCCAAGCCACCCCAACGATGCTGTGGAGGTTATGGCCCGTTGCCTGGAGGCTGTGCGGAACTGGATGGGCGAGAACAGGCTTTGACTCAACCCTTCCAAGACCGAGTGGCTGTGGTTTCCGGCGGCCCGATATAGTCAGCTGACTCCGTCGCTGGCTATTGGGGATGAGATCTTGACCCCCACAGAAGGGGCCCGCAATCTTGGTGTCCTCCTGGATGTACGGCTGTCTTTGGAAGATCATATTACGGCCGTCTCCAGGGGGGCTTTTTATCAGGTTCGCCTGATACGCCAGATGCGGCCCTTTCTTGATCGGGACGCCTTACGCACAGTCACTCATGCCCTGGTCACCTCCCGTCTGGACTACTGCAATGCCCTCTACATGGGGCTCCCTGCGGGGAGCACCCGGAGGCTTCAACTGGTACAAAATGCAGCTGCGCGGGTGGTTACGGGGGCGTCGAGATACTCCCACGTGACGCCCCTCCTGCGCGAGCTGCATTGGTTGCCAGTGGCCTTCCGGGTTCGCTTTAAAGTACTGGTTTTGGTCTTTAAAGCGCTCCATGGCATCGGACCAGGATACTTACAAGACCGCATTCTGCCAGTAGTCTCCCACCGACCGGTGCGCTCCCACAGAGAGGGTCTCCTCCGGGTCCCGACGCCTTCTATGTGTTGTCTGGTGACCCCGAGGAATAGGGCCTTCTCTGTGGGGGCACCCGCCCTTTGGAATGGGATGCCCCCTGGATTACGAACGACCAGTGACCTGAGGGCCTTCAGACGTGACCTGAAGGCCTGGCTCTTCGAGCAGGCCGGCCTGAGCTGACTAATGGGATTTTAAATGGGGTTTTTAGATTACTTGGGACGGGGTATGATGTTTTATTGATTTTAATTGGGGTTTTTAGATTTGGGACAGTCTAGTGTTTAATTCTTTTTTAAATAATTTATATTTTGTTTACTTGTATTTTAGTTGGCTGTTCACCGCCCTGAGTCCTTCGGGAGAAGGGCGGTATATAAAACTTAGAAATAAATAAATAAATAAAATAATACCACCTACATTCTTCCCTTGCCATTGTGATGGATGTCCTGGTATTCTCTCCAACATCTGAACACTTGTGCTTTCTTCCCCCTTATTGTTAAAGGTTGTAATCTGTTGGGGAAGGACTTGAGTTCTTTATTCAACATGACAATGATTGTTGAAAAGAACCATGCATGCTAGTTAGCTTTAATTTTTCAAAATGCATTATTAATTTTATTTATTCCATTTCTACAAAAGAGAATGTTGCTGATTCTGAATTCTTATAAAGCATTAAGAGAACTAGAATTAGGGTCTTAAGACTTTAAATTCAGCACATAGTTTCTTCTTCTAGTAGCTGGTCCCAAATAGCAGCCTAAGTTATACAGAAAAACAAAGAAAAAGAAACAGCATAGTTGATGAAACTTTTATTTCCTATATTTGCTTCAGGCAGAGGTAATAGCACCCCAAAGAGGCACAAAATTGCAGCCTTTTATCTGCATTAGCCTAGCGAAGACTTGGATTATTCACCACACTGTGGACTGAATTAATGAAACCAATCTATAAAAAGTTATACAGAATGAATTTGGAAGTGATTTAAGAGTAGAAGAGTAACTGTTTCAAAGATGAGGTTCATTAATCAAACCAAAAACCAAAATAATTTATGTGAAATTCAGAATGACTTTAAAAACTACTCTAAGATATTTAATGCTCTAGATCAGCAATTCACTTCTAACACCTAACATCTCAATTCAATGTCCCTGTTTATTTTTTGAAATGAACCAGAAGAAAGGTTAACCGTTTCTTCATGGTATACATTTAATTAAAATATTGTGCAATTTATGACAGGCTTTCCCTCATGGCAACAGGACTATCTTACTAGACATTATCCTCAGTGACTTTATGTGCAAGAAGCTTGTGTTTTTAATAGTATTTTTCAGTGGAGAATCAAATATGTCATCCAGAACTGATATGGTCACTGAATTCTTTGGCATTATTGGCATAATCCATGTGACACACTCAAGCAATTTATTTATCTTGCCTTAGTTTTATAAATAACTCAAGGCCATGAACATACCTAATGCTCCTTTCCTCTTTCATTTCCCTCACAAGATCCCTCTGAGGTGAGTTGGCTTGAGAGAGATTGACTTAAGGTCACACAGCCAGTTTTCATGCATATAAGATGAAAATAGACTCACAATTCCTGTTTCTAGCCTGGTACCTTAACCACTAAACTAGTCCTTGATTTACAGTTCATTTAGTGACCGTTCAAAGTTACAACAGCATTAAAAAAGTGACTTATGAGTTTTTCAATTATGACTATTACAACATCCCCCTGGTCATGTGATCAAAATTCAGATGCTTGGCAACTGACTCATATTTATGAGGGCTGCAATGTTCTGGAGTCATGTAATCACCTTACATAATCTTCTGACAAACAAAGTCAATGGGGAAACCAGATTCACTTAACAACTGTGTTATTAATTTAACAATTGCAGTGATTCACTTAACAACTGTGACAAGTTAAATCACAAAATGGGGCAAAAATTCACTTTACAAATATATTACTCAGCAATAGAAATTTTGGGCTGAATTGTGTTTATAAGTTGAGGATTACTTGTACTGGAAGTTTATACTTAGAGCTTACTATCTGAGTTCATACTGCATTTATTTAACAGTGGTATCTAAATAAACCCAATGCTAGATTCTGTTGCTTCAAACTTGTAATAAAAATGGTACTAGAATTTATTATTTTGGTTTCCTGCGTCTGGACTACCTCAAAGGGTTGACAATAATCTTTGAAAACTGAAAGCACTTCCTATCCCCTGCCTTTACTTTCCACAGAACTAGGGAGTTTTCCTTCTGAGAGCTTTTTCTTCTTTGGACTCAGATTTTTCTAATCAGACTGTTGTGTAGATCGCAACTCTTCCTCCTGTCCCACAGTTATTCTCACAGCCCATTATGCCTAGAAACACAATTATTTCCCAATATATTTGTAATTTGCTAATTCCTCAGTTTGTTTTTCTACTATATCCATGCAGTGGTAGGTTTTTTGTTTTGGTAGATTCAATAAATAAAATGAGATAAACTACCACTGTCACTGCGTTTATTTTTGGTTTGTCCAAGGAGCTTCCACAGATAGTTTACAAAATAAGCTGGACTGGGTATCAAGTCTCCATAGTAACAAGATATGAGTATCTTGTGAAGTTCTGTTTTACTGTGCATGTGTGCAGGGGAAGAGTTTTACTTCCACTTCATCTTTCATTTTTTTCTTTTGCTTGCTTAGTAGAATGGTACTGCTGTTTCTTTGTTTCTTAGTTATTTTGTAAATAAAGTATGCTGGCAACAGAAAAACACGATCCCTTTTCTCTAATTTATAAAAGTGAATGTTTTTGTTTTGACAACCACGTCATAGTAATTCCATGGCAAATCTGCTCAAGCAATATGGATGACTACTTGGATTTCCAGCCCAACTGTAACAGTGCACCAGTCCTTACTAAATCACATTGCGCATTGATATACTTGGGCTTCACTTAAGATATTCCAGCATTTCAATATTCAAAACTTCATCTCCTTTGACTATATTGATCTTACCAGCAGGACCAACATCCCCCCATTTTGTGTCGCCTTCTCAAATGAAAATGAGGCATGAAACAAACAGATATGTTTTGAAAAGACTGAACCCATTCAGACACCCACGGATCGAACAGGAGAGCCTTACAAGTTAGACTAATGTTTTCATCCATTAGTACCTTATTCAGATGAGCCCTTCTTTTCAAATAAGTTCAAACCACAACTTTCAAAACGTCTACCAGTGTGTCCAAAATCTGGTTTAGAATGAAAGAACACAAGGAAAAAAGAATGCATCATAAAGAATGATGACAGAAAATAAACCACAGAAGTATCCAAATGGGTTCACTTTTATTTGAGGATAAAAATTAAGGCTGACAGTACTTTTCTCATTTACAGATTTTTTTTAACTGAGAGTTTTAGGAATAATTCCCTACACAATTGTCTTTGAAAACAGTTGACATGTCTTACTGAAGATCAGAGGGCAAACATATCTAGCAAGGGCATCTGCATTCATAAGCTACAGGTTACACATTCCCTCCTGGATCACCAACCTGTTTTCTGCAGCTGGTTTTGATTACGGGAATCAATACTATGAAATACATTCAAGAATTGGAAGCCTGGCCATTTAAGTGTACTCCACATTCCATTGCCAGCATAAACTGAATCCCAGTATGGGTTTAAGAGAAAGGAATAATTTTCAGTATTATACTAGTTATGCACAGGGTCCCTTTTCTATGCAACACTGATGACTTCATTTAAAAAAAAATTACTTATGTACCTTTATACCTGTTTATTTTTTCTCTAGTATAATATTCCTTATAAATGTTTCCAAACTCCATTTTATTCATGTATCCAGTTTAAAAATAAATCCATTGTTATCTTAACAAAACAAAACTTAATAAAGTTACTAATCTAAAACCCACAGAATTTGACAATGTGTGCGTGTCTATAGTAAATGAATATGAAAACAAAAACATTTTAACTCCAACTGCAAACTTCATTATTTAAGTTAAAATTCTGACTCATCTGACTATGACTAAACTTCTTTTTCCCCAGACTATACTGTAATTATGATAAGTCTGAATTTTAAGCCAGCTTAAAATAAACATTGAAATCAGCCAAAATTTTGCTGTCCAAACCCCAAATATAAAGACACACAAAGATCTGTAAACATCCCTTGAAGCTGAATGACTAGGAAGCATTCCCTCAATCATTTCTGAATTTCTATTCCCCATCCAAGATAGGGAATGAAGTTGTTACTACTCCAAAGATTCTACATATGACATTTATTCCGAACTTTTCCTAGAGAATAATTTGGATGCAGATCATGGATTGTAGTTAAGATTGGACATTATGAACATTAATGCTACTCTTTGTATTGTCACTACAAGATCTCAATGAGAATAACCTTGAAGAAATTGTAAATAATTATGTGGCACAATAAAGTAGCTGGTACAGCAAGGGAAGTCTGCAATTTATCCAAGTCCTTTAAATCCAATAGAATAAATAGGCCATTGCAAGTGTGTGGCCAGCATCATTCTTTTAATATTACTTTCTTCTGCATTGTTTTAGGCAACATCTCATAGTTTGTATTGACCTGCAATGCACTGGGAGGTATCCAGAATGAGTCACAAAAGCTATGGCACGATGTGTAGAAGAGTCAATTCCCTTGATATTTCTTCTGTTCTAGTTTTCCAAACAAAACACTAAAGAAACAGTTTTATTTCGATTCAGGTTCAATACACTGGATGTAAACTATATTCACCTTTTTAACTTAGTGGTAATCATCATCAAATGGTGTTAATAAAACAACTCATTCATTCTCAAGTTTACCAAGATGCTTCTAAATACGAATCATATAGAAATCAAACTAATATTTAAACACAGCTTGGTAAAAGTATTTGAAATGCAACATTTCCCTGCTTTTAATAGGAAGTCTCACATAAAACAGAAAGCCAAAAGTTTTGACTAAAATAAAAGTATAAAAAAGAAAACAAGAACATAACCCAGCAATTCTGATAGCTGCTGTGACAAGTATCACTCTGCCTTTCCTCAAGCAGTGAGTTTTCAATTTTTATAGATAATTCATGTTTGTTTCTCTTGTAGTCGATTAGCTGATTTAATGTATATTAAATATCGATGGTAACTACATAGTGCGGGAAGACATATGATTTAACATCCTTAGAAAGTTATTTGTTTTGAAAATATTAAAAAGTGGGGAATGGGGAGTGTGGGGTGGGGTAGAATATAGTTCTTATTTGGATATATTTCTTGAATACATCAACACTTATTGCCATGACCTTAAAATGCCAAATGATATGGAACAGGTACTACAATTTACAGAAAATAAATATACATTAATCTACAATTCAACAATACTCACTACTCCATTTGGCAAAATATTTATTTATAATAAATCTGTTTCAAAAGCAGTTGGTCACTTTTTTCATTTTACATTATTAATAGCTCTAACAATGGGGTTGGTGAATGTAAATAAATCGTCTCTTTTTACACAGTATACAAAAAAAAGAGACATTGAAATGACATTTAACAGTAAATACACAAAAAACAGGAAGAGGCTGTAAGACAAAAAAGGCAAAGCAATATGATTCTATCTGCACGTAGGCAATGCTGCCGTAAATTATTTACCCGTACATGTCCTCAGCCCCATTGAGCTGACTTCCCCCGCCCTCATCAGCACTCTTAATTTGCAGATTATGTTCCAGGAGAGAATACAGTAATCACATAAGATGTAGCAGCCGCTCCAGTCACTCTTTTCACAGTACTGCATGTCAACACTGGGAATGGTTTCTGATATAATTTAAAACTGCATACAGTACTTTCAAAGGGGAGGGAAGTAATTACTCCCATTCAGTCGTTCCTGGGGGTTTCGAAGTCAAGTCATACATCACCCGGGAGATGCCAGGAATCTTCTTAATCTCGGTCACCATCTTCAACACAACCTATGTTTAAACAGCCAGCAAGAAAGAGATGTCAAAGGACATTAATGACAGCATGTCCCCAGTTGGAAGAAGGGATGTGAGAGAGAAGAGGGAGACCAAATAGGATGGCTGATTAGTATGGAATCAATTAATTCAAATGTTCTGCTTCATCTTCCAGAACAGGATGGAAGATGTCCAAGTTTTTCCTTTTATAATGAATGTATTAATCTGCAAAAGGGCAAATGACTTGCAGAGGAAAAACAGGCATCTAACTTTGGTCTTTCCTTCCTGTGAGATTTGTGTTTCATTCTTTGCAGATGGTAGCTGTGGCTAAAAGGGCCTTTGCGCACCATATAACTTGTACATCAGTAGGACCCATTGCAGGACAAGGAGCTCTGCTGACTGTAATTCATGCTCTCATAACCTTCCATATGGAGTTCTGCAATGGAGCTGCCTTTGAAGAGCATTTGGAAGCTTTAGCTGGTATAGAATGTAGCTGCATGAGTGGAAAAAGGTATCAGCACAGATAGCAACATTGCTTCAGGACTGCACTGGTTACCAATCTTTTTCTAGCAGCAATTCAAGGTGCTGGTTGACACCTTTAAAGCCCTTCATGTCTTGGGACCAAGCTACCTGAGGGACAGTCTTCTATCATTGTTTCTACCCTTCCAATTTGGTCCAGCAGGCACACTCTATCAAGGAATGTCAGATAGAGGAGACTAAGGGACATGCCTTCTCTGCCATTGGGCCTGACCTCTGGAACTTTCACCCTCCAGAGATTAGGATGGCCCAGATCCTGATGGCCTTTTGGAAGGCCTTGAAAACCTGGGTATGTGCCTAGGCCTGGAGACTCTAATGTGTGAAGGGTCCCATTTTCTGGTTATGTGTATTTATTCTTTTTATATTATGTTTTAACTTATCTGTTTTATGACTGTTTGCCACCCATAGCCACTAGTTTGAGATGTATGACTATATTAATTGAATTAATAAAAATAAGTAAATATTGGTATACATTTAAAAACAAAGGAATAAGTTACTTTCTATTTTAGTAAAGAAATCAAAGGCAACTTTAATTTTCTAAATGGCATTTACCTCTTCTGGTATCTCATTACCAGGAGTCGCTGCAATGCCAGTCATGAAATCACTTGTAATGAAAGTTCGAATAACCACTGATCTTTGACAGGATGGCTGTTTCTGCAGGGGATCTCGGTCAAAATGCAATGGTGTTAAGATGATTGGCATCTGGCTGATTTTTCCAGAATAATCTTGAATAAAGGAAGAAAAATCAAGAAAGAAGAAGGCAGCACTTAGCTGATCTGGACTGATCTGGAACTAATTGGTACTTGGACATGAACCCACCAGAAAATCCCAGGTTTGTAGGCTAGAATTGAGAAATGACATGCAATTAAATGCCTAGAAGATAATGGCAAAAATTCTGGCTGTGAACACCGCACTGTATCTGTCTAAGAAGTCACCAAGAGTTGGGCTTGATTCAACAAATATTTTATTGATATAGGCTTATAGAAAAAAACATATTATTATGTGGAGATAATGGGGTCAACATAGAAAGCAAATTTAAAGGAGGACTAATGGAATACCTACTTTTGTTTTTGCACAGAGATCCTGAAAAACAAATATCAACTTCTTTATTATTGTCTATTTCAATACTCACAGCACTTTACAAAAATAAAGGAGTTAGACTCTCTAATCTACTAAGCTTTCAGAAAATATTTGTTGGGACAGATGTTGTAAATGCAAAGCACCACACAAAAGAAAGCTATTACACTAACCAGATTCCCTGAGAATATTATGAGCCTCGAAATCAGCCTGCCGCAATGTGCTGAGAACTCCCGTCGTCAAGAAAGTGGGAGTAACATCAGTGGGAGGTTCTTTGACTGGTGGTCCAAACACATAGACAACCCTAAGGAGAAGCAGAGAAAATCTATTAGACGAAGTGCTCTCTGTGTTTGCTGGAGGTAGGCAACCTTTTGGGGTAGGAGGTACTTTGGGATTTTTCTCAATATGTGCGAGATATAAACTCAAAATGATTTGGGAAATCTGCCTGTTCACAGATTTGTGAATCTTTGTGTTCCAAAGTTATTTTTAAAAAGGCAAAAGTTTCCCTTGTCCACTTGTGTCCGGGGTGGTGCTCATCTTCATTTCCTAGCCAAGGGAGCCAGCGTTATCCGAAGATGCTTCTGTGGTCAAATGGCCAGCATGACTATACACCAAGGCACAGAAAATGCTATTATCTTCTCACCAAAATGATGTCTATTTATTTACTTGCATTTGCATGCTTTGGAGCTGCTAGACTGGAAAGAGCTGTGGCAAGAACTAGAGCTCACGCAGTCATGTGGTGCTTGGATCTCAAGCCTAGGCCACTGTGCCTTCTGGGCCAAAGATACCTACAAATAAATCTGTTGGCCAGAAGTTGGTGATTTGCTTTAAAGTATACCAGACTGATAGACAGCATGTGAGTGCTTGAACACATTTTAAATTAAAACACTTTTTAAAAGTCATAGGGAACAGGGAACCTACTGAGCATAACATGCCAAATAAAGTGTCTAGGGAAATAGTGATACCTGATGACGTTATATTGCCTATTTCTATACTAATCAATAATGCACAGAATTGGCTAACTATATCTTTGTTCAAACAATGCATTTAAAGTTATCGTATCTTTGATTAAGATTACATGTAGTTCCAAACTATTAATCATCAAAGCTTGTCTGCAGCTCCAGTAAATCAAAGAGACATGTTTTCAATAAAAGCCCATATATTTTTGTATCTTATTTTGAAATTACAGACTTGCTTTCAGAAAGGAAGTAATTTATGCTTTTTTCTTGTCTCACTTTAAAGCTTCTGCTAAAAAAACAATCATGACTCCAATTCACAGGATTAGTTTTGCTTAGTTTTTTGCATATCAGAAATGAGACATTTATATTGTAAAATATAAAAATAACACCCCTCCATTACTAACAATTACATGACCTATACCTATAAAACATAAAATTGCAATAATGCAATAAAGCATCAACAAGATTTGTCAAATTAGCACACACAAAAAAGTGTGGATTGAGTCATGGAATTATGTTATAAATCTGGAGCTAGGCTTTCAATACTTCCTGTTATCAGTATTTTAAAAGACACGTAGAAAAAGTAAAGAATTTTTCTGGTGTTTTCTTCTGCTTCTTATATATAATTTTTTCCCCAGTGACACAGTGAATTACTAACCAGCAGCTAAATTATGTAGTAGTAAAGATCTATGTATCAATGGGCATATTACCGATTTATGTTGTGACACATCCGTGGTATGAGTCTGGCTAGGAACATAAGGGACTCCCAAGGCGGAGTACCTTTACTGGAGATTCCACATACATAGCTATAAGAACGACCATCACCCTATGAAGTAACAACACAAAAACACAACCTTTAAGCATTTAAAACAATATGTACTAGAATCAATAACTCAAGCCAAAGAAGCGCTTGGATAATGGTATAGATACTCTCACATAAACCTATCCCTAGATAAGCTGACTCTTGAATTTTTATCCAAAACACCATGAAAAATGCACCACCCACAATCAAGCTAACCCTCAAAATTTTCATATTTTTTAATATACACAATTAACTTATCCATGGGTTGTGTGCATTTCTTATGTAGTTTTATTAAAACTTCAAGAGTCGGCTTATCTGGAGATGGGTTTATACATGACTATATATATAGGATACACAGGTCCTTTAAAAAAGTATTACCTTACATACTCGTGGATAAGCCCATCCCCAGATAAGTCAAGCCCAATTTTGGGGGTGTATTTGGGTACCTTATAATCTCAGCTTATCTGCGAGTAGATATGGTAGTTACCTGTTGGATATGCAGCTCAGCCACTTTTTACAGCCAAGTTCACACTCTTGAAATGTGAAGGCAAACACTTGAACAATGGTACATCATTTCTTGATTTTCAGTAGAAAATTTAATTGATTTCAAGTGTGAAGCCTCTAATAGAATTAATGCACCTACAAAATACATTTTAAAAGCCCTCAAACCTGGAAAAAAGAGGAAAAAGCAGGTCAAAAATTCTAATTAGCCCTTCTTAGGCAACATCTTAGTGCCAAAGCCCTACTGGGCATGGTTCTTGACAATTAAAGTGATAAATGTAAGATGTTGTCCTAAGCTGCAAAAATATTACTTGCTTGTAGATATAGATGCATTACTTTCAGCTGCAGTAAGAAAAGCAAGGAGCCAGACTTTTCCAGCCTACGGCCTTTCATATGTGTGAGAAATTCTAACTTCAGACTTTCTAGCCAACATGACTAAATTGCAGAAATTCTCCCATCTAGTGTAATACATTGCTTTTCTTATATTGACTGTTTCCTAGTATGATTTGATTGCTTATTTGTACCCTATGTATATTAAGGTTGAACCTTTTGATTCTTGACGAATGTATCTTTTCTTTTTATGTACACTGAGAGCGTATGCACCAAGACAAATTCCTTGTGTGTCTAATCACACTTGGCCAATAAAGAATAAAGAATTCATTCATTCATTCATTATATATTTTTGCCACAGATGCAGCTTCACCAACCTGGACTCCCACTGTTTTGATTGGCAGCAAAAAGGCGTTTAATGAATGGAGACTTGTGATCTCCATCAATTTCTCCTGGTCTTCTTCAGGTGTACATGCTTTGACCCTCTGTAGTAGAGTGTGAGGCTAGACAACAAAGCAGTTAATTCTAAGTATTATAAAAGGTTAGTTAGTATGCATCTCTAGTAAACACAACAGTTGAACTTAAAAGTTATGAAGGATCATAGTATAAAGGAGGATGAAGGGATTAATTTTAATATTCTTAAATAAAGAATCACTCTGGAAGCTACTTTAAAAATAGGAACAAATATTAACAGGTAACAGGTAAAAGCTGCTTCCGCCCTTTGATGTGCATATAAATAGCTATGATTTAATTTAAACAATTAGATATAGTTACCATGAGTTCCTATGTATATAGCATATTTGTCAGGTATTTGATTTCTAATTGAGTCTTTGGACCCTGGTCTATGAAATTCCTAAGACTTTTTAAAGTCCTTCAAAGGATTGATGTATTGTATGCATGTATTGTAAGCCACGCTGTTTCATTACAAGATGGGCAGCAAATAAATTGAATAAATAAATAAATATAGCAGTATGCCTTTCTGCCAGTTAGGGAAAGTTGAAATTCGGATTGCTATGCTAGTTTAGCATATCATTGATATAGACACATTAAAAATGTAATTCAACATCAACATTTAAAATGATGTGACAAACTACTTAAGGATTCTAGGATCATATGCAATTATATGTCTTCTTTTTGTATATTTTTTACTTAAGTAGAGAATGACTAAGTAGAAAAAGTGATAGCCAACTAGATCAAAAACTAGAAGAAAGAAAAATAAAAACATGGGGTAAAAAGTGAGGAAATACCAGAAGGGATAGAAGAAAATGGCCTGAAAATGTTTCAATCAGGCCTTAAATTATTTGAGATGTTTTTTCTGAGATTTAATCAAATTCTAGCACAAACATAAGCAAAAAGAAAAAGAATTTATATCTAGTATTATTTTGTTATTTTGTATTAGTAACTAGTATTACCTTTTTAACACTTGCAGAAAAATCTGCTATGATTTTCAAAATGTTATTAGTTTCAGGGAAATCTTTGCAAACGTATGGTTCTTCAGCGCATATTACTCTAATGGCAAGACCAGGACCTAAAAGGCAAAAATGGAATACTCTTGACATCATCTGTACCAATGTGAAGATGTTTCAGAAATATAATGTTGACAGCAACTAAAAGTATGGTAACCATCATTCTCAGAAAGAAATTCAGCAAAGAGTTTGCAAATTTATGAACATGCCTATCATGTCTGAAATGCATCACAAATACTGTTAAGAACACCCACTAAAATTACCCAGCTTTCTTTCGTATTTCAAATGCTACTTCTCCCTTACTCTCTTATCTTGCAGTATTCTGGTCCTGTTGTTTTGTTATGTTTAATTTAATTTTTTTAATTTTTAATTACATTTATATGCCGCCCTTCTCCAGAGACTCAGGGCGGCTTACAGTCTATGGAGCACCATGCTAGGTGCTCAGCAATAGCCTTCATTCCATTGTATATGCCTGCTTATTACTAGGGCTTTTTGGCCCCCCCAAGCGGCATTTTTAAAAAGTCAGCTTATTGCCCCCAACAATCTTTGGGTCCTCAATTTACCTGCCCCGAGTGGATGGAAGGCTGAGTCAACCTTGAGCCTGGTGGGATTCGAACCTGCACTAATTGCAGGCAGCTTGCACTAAGCGCTAGATGATTAACAGCCTGCACTACCAAGGCCCTCTCCCCCCCCCCACTTTTCTTCATGTAATTCTGCTTACCTTTCTTTCTACACTTATAAGTTAACTTTAGGATTAGGAGAGGGAAAGAGAAATAAGCCTATAAAAAAACACTACATAAATTGTAAAATGTGGCTTATGCAGTGGATGCTTGGGGAAAAAATAGATTTTTTTTTAACACAGAGAGAGATGGGTTTCAGCTCCCACTTGAACCTACATGGCCCTTTGGAACTCCTTAGAATTAGGGGTTCTAGTATTTTATATGTTTATAAATTTAATCAATTTTATACCTGGGAATGGATGTCTTGAAACTAGTTCTTCAGGCAAACCAAGCTCTCTCCCAAGCACTCTTACTTCATCCTTATGGAAGTCTTTCAGTGGTTCTATTACTTTTCCCTATAAGGGAAAACAGCATGATTTACATTAGAGAACTCATTTTTAAATAGCACACACTTACTAAAAAGTTCCAATATATTATTGCTATTAAGATTATAATTTCAATCTTGCACCTACAATCCCAATGGAATATCAGAAGCAAAAATATTAATGAAGTGATTCAAAGAACTCTATTGTTGTAGCACCAATATGCATATACAATACCTATATGCATTTAATGTAATCACACTCCACAGAATTAGCACAATGTTTATTTTAAGCAGAAAATAATTTTTAATCTATCTATAAAATCAAATCTAAAATTGCTTGTGTATTTATTAGAACAGTAGGATGTCTCATTTTCTGTGGGCTATATAGTGTACAAATATTTTGGATTGCAATTTAGTTCTTCCTACGTGAAAGTACTATTAAATGGCAAAAACAATTGTTAACTAGCAAAACCTTAACCCTCATTACTACCAGATGAGCAATTAGAAAAAAAATTGACCAGAGTTTACCAGTGCTAAACTATTTCTCCAAAAAAGTGAAATCAGGTATAATGTTTTATTTACCTCTTCCCGTAACTTTCTGATGAGTTCTGTGTCATTGTGGTGGGTCTTGATGACTTCTGCTTTGCCACTAGCAATAACTGAAGCACTTTCAATGAGATCAGGCCTTAATGTTCCTTGGGCAAGGAAGACTTCTTCTGGTTTCAGATTCAGTTCTCCAATAACTTCATTAGCAATCTAGACGTGGGGTTGGGAAAGAGAAAGACCTTAGATGATACTCTACAAGTAAGTTATAAACTGCAACTTCTCAGGAATGGCAACTATGTCAATATAGTTTTCCCTTACTAAGGATACGGGAGACCAGGAATTCCACTGCTAAGCAACGCAGTCATAAGATGTGACATCACATGACCATACATAGAACGGTCCTGTCCCAACTGCTGTCGTTAGGCAAATCCCACACAATCACAGTGTCCAGAATCACATGATTGCTATTTGCGATCTCCTGCCAGTTTTTCCACTGACTTTATCTGTTGGAAGCCTACTGTGAAGGTTACAAATGATGATCATGTGGCTGCAGGATGCTGCAACATTGTGACTGCAAGCTGGTATTATAATCATAATCATGGCGCAGTAGGGATTTATTTATTTATTTGAATTTATATACCGCCCCCTCTCCCAAAGGGACTCGGGGCGGTGAACAGCCAGAATAAAAATGCACATATAAACACATATACAATATTTAAAAATTAAAAGAATTAAATATATTGGCTCTTACAAAGATTAAAAATAAGGGTATTAAGAAAGATTAAAACCAGATTAAAAAATTTAAAAACCCCTAGGCCAGACCGGCTTGCTGAAATAAATAAGTTTTCAACGCACGGCGGAAGACCAGGAGATCAGGGATGGTCCTCATCTCCGGGGGTAATTCGTTCCAGAGAGAGGGTATCCCCAATGAGAAGGCCCGCATCCTCAGGGTCGCCAGCCGTCCAGCCGGCGGCACCCCGAGGAGGCCAACTCTATGGGAGCGTATCGGTCGGCGGGAGGCCGATAATGGCAAGAGGCGGTCTCGCAGATATCCTGTAGGGATGCTACAATAGCCACAATTATGACAACCCACTGTAAATACTCCTTGTTGAGCACCGTTGTAAATTTAAGCGGTTGCTGAATGAGTGGACATTAAGGGAAAATTACCTATACAGTAACTGACAGCCATATTAATGCCAGGCAGTGTTTTGGATACATAGGCAAAAAGTAGTGTTGTAAATCTTGAGGGTATACACGTAGGACCTGCCAGTAACTCCTAACATGAAATGTGCTTTTTTCAGCCTAATAACTTGATGCCTTGAGATATGCAAACAACTCACATAACCTAAAGTCTAAAGCATTGCAGAGTTTAATTTATATGCAGTTTTATCACTTAATGTCAGTCCTTTGGGTGAGCAAGCTCAGAAAACAGGAGCCACTAGAGATTTGGGAATGTTCCTGAGCTCAATTAATGTAGTGCAACAACAGAAACGTAAAAGCTTCTCAAAGCCCCTTTCTATTTAAATTTATATCTAACACAATCAAGGTGGAGCTGCTTTGAGCTTCTTTCCCACATTTCCCACTTTCCTAAGATTCAAAATGTTTTTCTAACTAATGGCATGGCATTCCCCTTTCCCTTCTCTGAGCAAACTGACATTCGATTACACTTAGCACCATACCAAATTCTACTTACTACAACAATTTGCTCTTTCATAGTCCACGGTCTGCATAAGAAATGTTACCAAAGTTAGGAACTCCACAGCATTTTTGAGAAAACAATGCAACAACTGGGAATATAGTTATGTTCATTTTTTTTATCCATAATGTTTTATTACATCATTTCTTTGTGAATACTCTTTTGTATACATGCATACAATAGAATTTATTTATTTATTTATTTATTTTATCATATTTTTATACCGCTCCCTCTCCCAAAAAGGGACTCGGGGCGGTGTACAGCCTACTAAAAACACACAATAAATACATTATAAATACAATTAAAAATATATTAAACGCAATTGTTCCGGCTATATCCCATCAAAATTAAATTTAACAATGTAAAATCAGGGATCTAATTAAAAATTAAAAATTAATTATTAAAACCAAATGAAGTTTAAAACCAGAACCTGATTACTGGGCCAGGCCGGCCTGTCTAAAAAATAGGGTTTTAACTGCGCGCCGGAAGGTCAGAATATCCGTCATGGCTCGTATCTCCGGGGGGAGATCATTCCATAGGGAGGGAGCTCCCACAGAGAAAGCCCGAACTCTCGGGGCCGTCAGCCGACAGCGGCCGGGCGGCGGTACCCCAAGGAGGGCAATCCTGTGGGAGCGTACTGGGCGGCGGGAGGTTGACGATGGCAGTAGGCGGTCCCGTAGATACCCAGGTCCTGAGCCATGGAGCACTTTAAATACCATCAGTACCACCTTGAATCGAATCCGGAAGGCCACAGGAAGCCAGTGCAGCCTGCGGAGAAGCGGTGTAACGTGGGAGCTCCGAGGGGCACTCACGATCACCCGCGCGGCTGCATTCTGGACCAACTGTAACCTCCGGAGACTCTTCAAGGGGAGCCCCATGTAGAGAGCATTGCAATAATCCAGGCGGGAGATAACGAGGGCGGAAGTGACTGTGCGAAATGCGCCCAGATCCAGAAAGGGCCGCAACTGGTAGATCAGACGGATCTGATAAAAAGCCCCCCTGGCGATGGCTGCAATGTGTTCTTCTAAAGACAGCCGTACGTCCAGGAGGACACCCAAGTTGCGCGCCCTTTCCACGGGGGTCAAAACCTCTCCCCTCACGGCCAGCAAAGGAACCAGATGGCTGTATCTGGGCGCAGGAAACCACAGCCACTCGGTTTTGGTCGGGTTGAGACGAAGCCTGTTACGACCCATCCAACTCCGCACGGCCTCCAGGCACCGGGACATCACTTCGACGGCTTCGTTGGGGTGGCCCGGGGTGGAGATGTACAGCTGAGTATCATCAGTGTACTGATGGAACTCCACCCCGAAGCCACGGATGACCTCACCCAGCGGCTTTACATAAATGTTGAACAGCAGGGGCGAGAGCACCGACCCCTGAGGAACCCCACATAGTAGGGGCCTCGGGGCCGCTCTCTGCCCCCCCTGTCAACACAAATTGCAAACGGTCAGAGAGGAAGGAGGTGAACCACCGCAACACGGTGCCCCCCACCCCCAACCCCTCCAACCGCCGCAATAGGATACTGTGGTCGACAGTATCAAAAGCCGCTGAGAGATCTAACAGGACCAGGACAGAGGAACAACCCCTGTCCCGGGCCCTCCAGAGGTCATCCACCAACGTGACCAACACCGTCTCCATGCTGTGCCCGGGCCTGAAGCCCGTTTGGAGGGGGTCGAGATAACTCGCTTCATCCAGGTACTGCGGGAGCTGACGTGCCACCACACTCTCAACAACCTTCACAAGAAAGCGAAGGTTGGAGACAGGACGATAGTTAGATAACAATGCTGGGTCCAGGGACGGTTTTTTGAGGAGGGGCCGCACCACCGCCTCTTTCAAGGCGGCGGGTAACAGCCCCTCTCTCAAGGAAGCGTTTATAATACCCTGGAACCAGCCTCGTGTCACCTCCCGAGTGGCCAAGACCAGCCAGGAGGGACACGGGTCCAGCAAACAGGTGGTGGCATTCAGTCCCCCCAGTATCCTGTCCACGTCCTCCACAGTAACAGGATCGAACTCAACCCAATTGACCTCACAGATATCCACCCCCGCCCCCCCGCCCGGAGATGCCCAGTCGGAGTCCAGTTCGCTCCGGATCTGAGCGATTTTATCCTGCAGAAACCTAGAAAACTCCTCAGCCCGTCCCTGCAAGGGATCCTCCCGCGCTCCCACCTCCAGGAGGGAGCGGGTCACCCTAAACAGGGCGGCTGGGCGGTTTTCCGCGGACGCAATAAGGGTGGAGAGGTAGGACCTCCTCGCCATCCTTATCGCCACTAAATACGTCTTGATATAAGATCGTAATAGTGTTCGGTCAGACCCAGAGCGGCTAGCCCTCCAACTGCTCTCTAGGCGTCTTTTCCGGCGCTTCATCTCCCTCAGCTCCTCAGAAAACCAGGGAGCCACATGGGATCGGCACCGGGTCAGAGGCCGCAAGGGCACGACTCGGTCAAGGGCCCCAGCAGCCACCCTATCCCAGGTGGCGACCAAGCCCTCAACCGAGTCGTGTGTGTGAGCTTCGGGGAATGGCCCAAGCTCCGTCAGGAACCTATCAGGGTCCATCAGGTGCCTGGGGCGGTACCATTTTAATGGTCCCGCCTCGCTGCGGTCAGGGGGTGCGGAGCGGAAGTCGAGCTTCAGGAGCGAGTGATCCGTCCATGACAGGGGTTCCACAACTATATCCCCTATACCCAGATCACTCTGCCACTGATCAGAGACAAAAACCAGATCCAAGGTGTGACCTCCCTCGTGAGTAGGGTTCCGAATTAACTGGGTCAGGCCCATGGCCGTCATGGAAGCCATGAACTCTTGAGCAATCCCCGAGGCACCGCCGGCAGATGGCAAGTTGAAATCCCCCATGACCATAAGCCTGGGGGTCCCAACTGCCACGCCAGCTATGACCTCAAGGAGCTCAAGCAGGGCCGCTGCCGCATAGCAGGGAGCCAGGTATGCGACCAGCAAGCCCACCTGAACCTTGGGACCGAACTTCACGAAAAGGAGCTCACACCCGGTCGTCTGAGACACAGTGGCTTCCCTCGGACACAGATCCTCCTTAATAACTACCGCAGCCCCCCCTCCCCTCCCCTGGGCCCTCGGCCAATGAAAGACCCGAAACCCGGCTGGGCACATCTCTACCAGAGGGACTCCCCCCTCCTGGCCCAGCCAGGTCTCGGTGACACCCACCAGGTCCGCGCCCCCCTCACAAATCAAATCGTGGATGAGAGGGGCTTTATTAACAACGGACCTGGCGTTACATAACATCAGCCGAAGGCCCAGGGCCCGATTGCTCAGACCCCCTGGGGAACGGGAGATGACAAGGGGGTCGGAGCGCGCCACAGCAGACAAACAGCGAGGGCGCGCTCCGAATACAGAATATGGCCCCCTATAACCGCCAAATCTGCCCCTCCTGCTCCACCGTATCAATAGATTTAATTCCACCCTCCCCGGCTTAGTACCTTGTTCATTATGCTCCTATTACACTTTTTATCACATTTTTATTATACAAAACTGTTTAATATTTTAAACTGGGCTGGAAATAGCTGCATCATAACAATGTGTTCTGGCTGCAAGAGAAACCTTAATACTTTCACAGCAAGTTATGAAACGTGAATTGTACACAATTTCAAAGAAGCCCAAAGCAAAAATGATTAGCATGGCACAACTGAATTATAATATGGTTATTTTCAGTGTACATGAAATAAAATGAATGATAGGTGACCCCTACTGGACAAAACTGTGACTTTCCTTAAAAGTCAGTTTTGTTTCTATTATTAAAAGCTTATTGCTAAAAGAGTGCACAAGCCTGCAGGGAAAAATGGGGTTTGGATTATTCAAATATGCCTGAATTATGGCAGCATAAGTCCTATTACTGTTAGGGAAGACAGTAATCACCAAAATGGTAGGAAAGGCCAGATAGCCTATAGCCACAATAATTTATGCCACATGTGCTGGAAGTGGCACACAGAGCCATCTCTTCGGGCACGCCAGCTGTCGCCCGTTGCTCTTCCAGGTTCTGGCGTGCATATGCGTGCTGGCCAGCTGCATGGGAATGCAGAAAACTGGAAGAGCAGCTCCCGGCATGCGCATGAGTGCCAGCCACCTGGTCTTCCAGTTTCTAATGCGCATGCGTGTACGAAGACCAGCTGGCCAGCACACATGCATGTTGTGAAGACCAAATGGCTGGCGGGCGTATGCGCGTTAGAAACTGGCTGGCCACCTGGTCTTCCAGTTTCTAATGCGCATGCGTGTACGAAGACCAGCTGGCCAGCACACATGCATGTTGTGAAGACCAATTGGCTGGCGGGCGTATGCGCGTTAGAAACTGGCTGGCCATCCGGTCTTCCAGTTTCTAATGTGCATGTGTGCACGAAGACCCAGCTGACCAGTGCAGCTGGTCTTCATATGCGCATGCACATAAGAAGCCAGAAGACCAGGTGGCCAGCGTGCATGCACACACCTGGAGCTGTTCTTCCGGTTTCTGGCGCATGCACGCACCTGTTTCAACACTCAGTGCCTTTTTGGTGCATGTGCTCCCGTTTCGGCACTCGGTATTTGCTTTACCCTATGATTTATGATGTATAAACAACATAGGGCATGCAAATGAGGTACTATGAATTAGTAATTTGATCCTTTCAAGTATTCCATCACAGCAAAGATATTTAGTAATTTGGATCAGTTTTCAAAAATATTTGTGACAGATATGTTAGCTGATACAAGTACTGTATACATTCATGAGAGCACATTTGTATAAACCATTACACAGTTACCACAAAAACTGAAGAAATGATTCACTTGAAATTTCTGAAAACCAGTGACAGATTATACCAATGGGTATATACACTAAGTACCTTCACAAAAGTGTCACCAATAATCTTTCGTTTCTCCTCAGGACTTGTAGTCATATTCAGTGTTTTACTGATCCTTTTTCGAGGAGTTCTGTCTTCTTCAGAAATAGGTAAAGTTGTTGTACCATTGTAGAACCAATGAGCTGCATTTACCACTATATAACATATAGGATGTTGCTGTTAGTAACATTGCCAAAATATTTGAAAACCAATAGTCTTAACATTTTTCTCATTTCAAGGATTTAGCACTGGAACATTAATTCGAGTACACACACACACCCAGTTTCTCACACACACAAATAACAAGCTGTGTTACATTACAACTTGTTGCCACGATAAAACCTTTTTTATTTACTCAGCCAGATATTTTACCTAATGTAACAGAAAACTAAACCAAACCTTTTCTTCCATCACAATGTAATAAATCACCCAGTTTCCTTAGACAGCACCAAGGTATTTCAATTTCTTAATGCATAAGGATTAAGGAGAAGTATCCTACTTGTTTGGATTTGTGGCCCATCTACACCAACGTCTGTTCTCACAGTGGCCAACCAATTGCACAAGGGAGCCTATTAGCCTCTCAACAGAAGCCTTCAAAGGAAGCCACTCTGCCACCAAGGCTGAGAGCCACTGATTCTCATAAACTCCATGAATTAGCCTTTTTTGAAGCCAGCCAAACTTGTACCACATCTTATGATAGTGAATTCCAAAATTTCATTATGTGTTTTACAAAAGAACAAAGGCAACAGCAGATTTTTACTAAATTAAGTCAAACACCTGCCTTGAGTACAGTCACTGTAGATAGGAAGACAACCAAAGATATCAGGTGTTGGCAGCTGAGAGGTCCTTGGCCTTTTCCTGTCAAACAAGAGGTCCTACTCTGGAACTACTGAAGAAAGTATTAAGCTAATGATTCCATTGAAAAAGCTGGCAGTTGAGTGATGAGAACAGGGAAGGATTAAAAAATAGGAGCTCCAACTTTTGAATCTAACTTTTGGAGCATTCAAAAAGTGTCATAGAAAGGAAAAATAAGCTGTAGTTTCTCGAAATAGTTTCCAAGGTATAACGTAAGTTCCCAGGAAAATAGTAAAGATCTTCCTCTTTAGCCAGGAGTTTTTAACCTTCAATTATTGAGTGTGATTTTAACCACTAAAATTTAGTAACATTTATGTTTTATTCTTTCTTACTGGCTGCCTTGAGTGCTGACTGGATAGAAGGCAACATTCTTATGAATATAATAATAAAGGCAATATAAAAATGCTGAGATATCTACCAAAAGATCTCGTGATAACAAGCATGATGATAATAAGATTATCCACCCAATATATAAAATGTTTGCAAATATATTTTTCCAAAAAAAGTCTTAAATTGTGAAGGATTCTTATTTTCCAAAACCAAAAAATAAAATGAGGTTATCAATCCATCATTTAAATTTTAAACTAAATATTCTAAAACTCAACAGAGATATTGGAAAGATTTTTTTAAAAAAAACTTAGCATGAGAGGAATACCTTTGACTTGAATTCCCAATTTTTTTAGCGCCTCTTCCACTGATTGACTTTCTCTTTTGCGCATGAATCCATTATCTATATGCACTGCTATCACCTGGTCTTGATTTAAAGCACGGTTCAGTAAAGCTGTGCACACTGTAGAATCTACGCCTCCACTGAGTAAAACCTAAATGGATTAAATGGAAACAGAAATAATTAAATTCGCTTTCCCCTTCTAGTAACTTTTACAAGTGTTAAAACTATGGGTTCCAGAATTCCTAACCACTGTCTTGCAAGCTGAAGTCTTGCAAGGAGAAAAAACAGAGTGAAAAGGCTGCAATAAATACATTTAATGGACAGAACAGTATGATCAATCATAGCATTGTATTTGCTTTTTTTAGTTTTCACTGTTTCTATTACAGGGTCGGACATTTGTAGCATCTAGCTTCATTTCTGTTTGGCACAGTATCATTGCCACATTTTTTTGGGTGGTGGCTGAAAAAAATTCCTTTTTCCCATTTCATTCCATACAATGAAGTCATTGTTCAGCAAACAAAAAGGCCTTAAAAAATAAATACAAAAATATGAAAACTAAAACTGATAATCAAATGCTATCCGTAACAGCTATGGATTCAATTTCACACCTTACCAGGACTTTTGATGATCCTACTTTCTCTTTAATTTCACGAATGCACTCCATTTCTCTGTTCTGAACTGTGAAGGTACCGCTGCACCCGGCAATGTCGAAAAGAAAGTTTTTCAGCATCAGTTTTCCATTCACTGTAAGACTAACTTCAGGATGGAACTGCGCTCCATACAGTTTTTTTGATTCATTTGCTATAGCTTGGGTGTTATTAAAAACAAAAGATGTTAATAGTTTTAGCTCTAAGAAAAAGAAAGCATTTTTTAAAAAAAAAAAACTTAGTAAGATAAAACCAGGTCTACATGAGAAAGATGTCAAAATATTATTAAAGAATCTACTGTATCTCCTTTTCCCAATCTGATATCCTCCTGATATAGTGAGATTTTTTGTAAAAAATGTTATTATCTGTCAAGACGTTGAACCATTTTCTTACAAATTAAAGTTACTCCTTTAGGATTTTTAATGTTTTAAAATCACAATTTATTGCACAATTTACTGCCAGTAGTCTCCCACCGACCGGTGCGCTCCCACAGAGAGGGTCTCCTTCGGGTCCCGACGGCATCTATGTGCCGCCTGGTGACCCCGAGGAATAGGGCCTACTCTGTGGGGGCACCCACACTTTGGAACGGGCTGCCCCCGGGGCTACGAACAACCACTGACCTGAGGGCGTTCAGACGTGATCTGAAAACCTGGCTCTTTGAGCAGGCTGGCCTGAGCTGACTTCAAATGGGATTTTAAATAAGGGGTTTTAGATTTGATTGGTTGGGGTATGAAAGTTTTAACTTATTTTAATCGGGGGTTTTAAATTTTTAATTGGCAGCCTATAATTTAATTCTTTTTTAATTGTATTTATATTTGTAATTTATATATATTTTAGTTGGCTGTTCACCGCTCTGAGTCCTTCGGGAGAAGGGCGGTATATAAAATTATTTAATAAATAAATAATAAATAAACTATATGCAAATAACTGAAAATATACTTTACAAACCAAAATCCTATTCAAGGCAGCACTGCCTTGAAATATAACCAAAATATACTGAATATTGATAACATGGAAAATATAGCACCTGCTACAACATTTCCAGATTGAGCAACAACTTTGAATCCGTCTGCTACTTTATCTACGCTGTCTCCATGGGTAAGGAGCACAACTTCTTCCTTCTGAAGTCCTCTAAAGTGAAACAGGATCACAAAATAAAGAATGTAATATCCTTAAAAGACATCAACTTAAAACAATCAAGAGGAAACATTAAACATCAACAAATTTTCCAGAACATTAACAAATATTTTCCAGGTTTGAAACTGGCAATTAAACACAGCTCCGTGCAATTCATAAGATATCCAATTTAATTTCAGCTTCATAATTCATTATCAAAAGTTTTTCATACCTGAATAATGAACAAGTGTTATCTAATGTAACACTGAAGACACCATCTTCTCTGACATCCTTTTTGTGCACTGTACCACCAAATACCTTATTCATCATCTGTCAAAAACAAAAAAAAACAAGTTACTAATCTGGTAATTACAATATTCAGCTACTGTTGGCTACTCTTTCCCTTTGTTTAGCTTTTTTTAAAAACCAAAAATCAGAAAGCGTATTCAGGATATCAGAAATGCTTATTGCTTATCAGTGCAAATAATTTGTATATTTAAAACTGTAAATGACAATGAGGTTAGTAATTCCACTAGTTCTCTTCAGGCCATAGACTGTAACTGGTGCAGACGTGGGGCTGGGGACCCCTGCTTTACACAATGGAGAAGCTACTTGGTCCTCCTCTAAACTTAAATATTCCTAATTCTTTAAATGCTGTAGAATAAAAAACCAACCCAATGCATGAGAAAGAAAATCCAATTCAGGCATCATCTACCATTGTTATGCTCTGCTGTCATTTTCCTACAGACATGTAACTTGCAAGTAAATTCTAAACACTACAAGAACTATTTAAATTATAAATATTTGCTCCCACTTCTTCCAGAATTGACTTCATAAATCATCTTGATGCTAATTCTGTAAGAACCAGGAATATATTCAGTCATTTTTAAGCTTACAACCTTAAGCACTATAACACATCTCTTTCAACTCAGATTGCAGGTAGAAATTCACAATTATTCATCTTCAGTAAGTATATTTTGCCTATAGGAAACATAGTTTTTCAAATAGATATTTAGTTTCTACATAAAGCATATGTTTTCTGTAATTCACCCGAGGTTTACTATTTCCTTTGTGAGACTTTTAAGATTGTTTATGAATCTATACAGCTGAAAATGGGTTTCAGACCCATAATAAAAATGATGTAGATACATGTCCACACTGGGCTCATTGCATTGTGATAATAATAATAATATTTATTAATATTAATATTTATTAATAATAAATATTTATTTATATACCGCTCCTCTCCCAAAGGACTCGGAGCGGTGCACAGCCATACAATTAAAACAATAAATATATGAAAAATTAAAACTAAATTAAACTAAGACCCTGGCTGATGCCACATTTCAAGAGCCAACCTTTTTAGTTATGTCTATTATAAAGCAACAGATATTATCGCTGCATTTTTTATTATTACAGTGTTCAAAGAGATGTAAAAAAAAACTTATTATTCCTTCCATAGTAGATTATCTGTCCTATTTGGGCTACCTATAGGCTAGTATTTTTATCTTGGCTTGCAGACTCCACAAACAGATTTCTTCTTGCGCATTTAGACATAACAATGGCAGTCAGCAATTTAAAAGCTTGCTTTATTATTATTTCGCACTACACTGTGTTTGATCTTGCATGAAACCTTGCTATTTGAGGGAGTTCTATTTTGACATGGCATTTATTATGCTTGACTGTTTCTGTATTGTTACAACACATTTTAAGCAGTGATATTTCATTTTGCTGAGATGAATAGAAATCAGCAGGCAACTTTACCAGAAGCTTGCTCAGACTCAGTCCTGGGGTTGGTAGGATTTGGGGGAGTTTTGCACCACTGCAGAGTAGTTTTTATTTCCCAGAACAAAACATGCTTAGGTATTTATAAAAGCCACCTTCTGCTTTCCTCAAATTTAGTCAAGATTGTTCAGGACTAATACTGCATAAATTAATGTTTCCATGTCAGGTTCTTTTGACCCCTTTTTGATCTCACTGAAACAATATTTTCACTTAACTTTTTCTCTCTATGGCTACTTTGCAGATCAGAATATTTATTTTCACACATTCGTTATTTCTTTTTACTTTAGATTAAGAATTTTACATAAAGTAAAAGATAAATCAAAAGAAAAAAGTATAGGAAAAGAAAAACTAGTTATGAAAAATGACTTGTAACTTTTAACATATTGACAAACAAATTTCCCCTCTCTCTTATCTCTTCCAGAAACCCCTTCAACCCCATATTAAATTCTCAATCTTTCCAATCATTAAATCCATATCATTCATTTTATTTTTCTTCTTTTAGCAAAAAGTTCACAAAAGATTTTCAGTATTTAAAACAGCAAGTTGTTTTCTGTCTGACCAAATAGGTCAGTTTTAATATTTCCATTAATTCTGACAGTTTTACAATTCAATTCTCCACTGTAAGAATTTCAATGCTCTAGCACTGTTCACATTCATCCATTCACATAAGTATCTCCAGTTCCAATCCTTAAGTAAGTTAAACATGTGTTCTAACTTATACACAAACTCCATTTTTTTTTCTTTTCATTGGCGAATATTCAACTTAAGCTTTCTTAACAAATAGTTTGTGTCTTAATGTTTAATATGTTGTAGCCCTACTACTACTTAGACTGCCAGTTTTTTCCGTTTCTAAAATCTATAGATTTTCATTTTTTTAAATCCGTATTTACACCCTCATTCTATACCTATTACAATATTTCTGATTATCATTTTGCCTCTTTCTGCTTATACGTTATCTCTATTTTCAAAATTTCTGCTTTTTAACAGACTCTGAATTATACATTTTTCTGCTTTTGTCTTTGCTCAGTTCCTCTGTTGTCTCATATTAAATCTAACTGCTTCTGATCTGCACATTCTTTTAGAGTGTTGATCTGTGTCTTCATTGTTTTCTTTCTAGAGGAAATTCTTTATTTACAACCACTCATTTAAAGTTTGAAGTTATACAAGAGTGCTGAAAAGTGTCCTTGCACTTACAAGTATTAGTATCCCTGAGGTAACCTGATTGCCATTTGGGCTCTTGGCAGCCAGCATATATTTACAACTATTGTAGCATCCTGCGGTGATTACCATGATCACCATTTGCAATCTTGCCAGCCAGCACCTGACAAGAAAAGTAAATTTGGAGGGCGGAGCTGGATTTGCCTAATGACTGCATGATTCGTGTAATGACCATGGCAAAAATAATCATAAAATTAGGCATTACTCACTTAAATTGCATTGCTTAGCGACAGATGTTCCAGTCCCAACTGTGTTCATACATCAAGGACTACCTGTATATTCTTCTTGTCTTGCTACTGATCAAATACCGTGTTTCTCACAAAATAAGGCAGGGCCTTATTTTTTTTGGAGCCCCGAAAAAACAGCTAGGCCGTCTTTTCGGGGGTGAATTAATTTCTCTCCCCCCCCATCAGCGGGTGGGCGGCAGCGGTGTGGATGTCAGCTTTTGCAGGGCATTTTAAATTGCAAGACCTTCAGCGCCTGCCACTGCTGCTTCCTCTGCCGCTCTTGCTTTTCCTTCGCTTACCTCCACAGTTCCCGCCGGAGCTGGTGTGAGAACAGCAGCAGCGCCGGCGGGAATGTGGAAGCGTTTCTCCTGTTGCTCGGGTGTGTGCGGAAGCCTCCTGTACAGCCGAGCAGCAGCAGAAACGCTTCCACATTCCCGCTGGCACTGCTGCTGTTCTCGTGCCGGCAGGAACTGTGGAAGCCATGGAGGCAGCTCCTCTGCCCAAGCAGCAGCAGAAATGCTTCTACACTTCCTGCTGGCGCGAGAATAGTGGCAGCACCGCGCAGGGCATTGTTAAAGGCAAGTTTCCCACACACCCCGCCCTCCCCCCTAGCATGTTTTAACCCCCGGCCTCCCCCCCAGCAGGTTTTAAACTAGGCTAAATTTGGGGGGGAGGGGCTTAATTTCATTTCATGCCTAGAAAACATGCTGGGTCTTCCTATTGGTGGAGGCCGTATTGTTGGAGAAACACGGTAGTATTTTTAAAACTCAGCTTCCATTGTTTTCTTGTGCTACATCTTCTCTACTCATCTTCCCATACACAGAACTCTCTTAGCAAATGACCACTTTGAGTACAACTAATAAATTATCAAAAACCACTTCTTTTATCCTCTCTTCTTCATGGCTGGTAATGTCTTAGATTGGGTAGATTAATTTCTCATAAAATAATACTATCTCCTTTATTTTTATTTTAGTCAACCCCAACTACTTCAAATGTTTAACTGATCCCAGCTGGTACAAATGTTCTTTCCAGACCAGCCCTGTTTTTGAACCTATGTCTTTAAATCACTTGTTTCATTTGCAGGACCTTGTCAATATTAAATTCTTCTATAAATAATACTAGAGAAGAAGGATTACTCTGAGAAAACATCTCTCTGTGTTGGAGGGAGTTGCAAGAACATTTGGATATGCAAACTGTACCATCATCATAATTGCTAATTAATGTGTGAAATGCTGCAAATAATATCAAGGCTACAATGACATACCATTCATTTATTAGAAAGGCCAAACCATAGCAATCCCATTTTAAAAAATGATGCCTGTTTTATTATTCTCCATAGTGATGGCCTCAAAAAGCTCATGAATCAGTTCCCAGCAGGCTTCTGCACATGAAGAACAACAGATTGGCCTGCAAAACTTCCATGCACAGATTGCATTAGGGACTGTGCTATTAGTGACAAGCAGAGAACAAGATATGTTCTTTTTTTTAAAGCTCATTTTAATCTACTTCTAAATAATGTTCTTATATATTGCATGAGTACAAATTAGAATAGTTATTTGGCGTTAGGCAAACAAACACCAAAAGCAAAAAAAAAAAAAAAAACCCACAGTATTTGTAGAAATGTTAAGTAGCACCTGCATGCCATAGCAGATTCCAAGAACTGGTTTGCCTATTGTAAAAATTGCGGGGTCAAACCAGGGAGCATCTTCTGCATAAACAGAATTTGGTCCTCCAGAGATGATGATGGCTCTATAAAGGTAAGAGATAAGTTATAAAAACAAAGGTGTTGAAATTAAATATTTTAATAAACATATATCATTCTAAATCTGCACAAAACTTTGATAAAAGCAATACTGCATGTGTATATTTTACATCTATTAAAACAGCAAACTATTATAAATAAGAATAAATTCTTTTTAAAAAAATCAAAAGACATAAACAAGAAGCATCACACAAAATCTAAAATGTGGCATATTTAAATTGAATTTTTCCTTTAAGCTTGTTTCAGCATTCAGCAAAAACTAAGTTTCTAGAGCTGAGTTGTTTTTAGTCGTACAACAAAAATTCATTCTCACTGATACTCATAATATAATACAGAACTGTCAGTAATATGAAACAACTCAACTTCCCCGAAGATACAAAAAGTCAAACAATATGTGTATTAAAAACCATTAACATCTTCATTAAAACAAATATAATTGAATATCATTTCTTCTCTCTATTGTTATGGTTCTGCTAAAGCCCATTACTCCCAACAGCTTCTCCTAAGAAAACACTATAAGACAATTGGCTAACAAAAGTATTTTGAGAGAATCAGCAGTATATTATACCGTTTCCCTGAAAATAAAACCTATCCTGAAAATAAGCCCTAGGAAGGTTTTTTTTACATGTGCACCTAATATAAGCCCTACTCAAGAGCTTGCGCAGCCGCCCACCCATTCTGTCTGGTTGCTTATGGTGCTGCAGCCATGAGGTGAGCAGGTGTCAGGGTATGGATGGTCTGGCTGCATAAGCCAGTGTAGGACACATGGGGCAGCTCCACCTGCCTCGTGGCTGCGGCACTGGTGTGTTGCTTGGCTTACTGCTCCATTGTGGTCATGAGCAGGCAGAAATGGGCCAGCGGCCACACAGAGTCCTGCTGGTTGGGACTGCCATGACCACGATGTGAGGTACGTATCTGGCCATGGGTGGCCTGGTTGAGGGAGTCCTGAGGTAAGCCGATGCAGGGTGCATGGGGCAGCTCCATCTCCCAGTCTTGCGGCAACAAAACTGTCACACTATGCGGCCTCCTGCCTCATTACGAACAAGCAGAAGTGGGCCTCCATACGGGGGTGGGGGGGGGGAAATAAGATACTCCCCCTCGGTGAAAATAAGCCCTAGTACTTATTTTGGGATCCAAAAGAAAATAAGACAATAAGATTTAATTTATTTTCAGGGAAACATGGGTAGTACACTTGAACTGTTCAAAGGCCTTCTCTGTGGCTGCCATGGGACCAGTGACTCCCTTCTGGATAATTTCTGAAACTCAATCCTAAATTACATTCACAACTACTGAAAATCAAATTATATGATGGATTTCAAAAAAATATTTGATAATATAAAAAAATAAAGCAACCATAGGTTTTATAGTGAAAACCAAATCATAAAACACCTTCCATTAGTTTAATCACTCTTTTAAAATTTAAAGTACTTCCAGAGATTTCTATTTAGACTTTATGTCCTGTCAGAAACAAGGAAAAAAATAATTCCAATAGTACGGTATATTCCAACGTTGGAACAAATTTTGCAATTGTGAATGAATTTTCAGTAGGGCATTTTCATTTATAAAACAATGGATATAAGAGCATTTCCAGGCATTATTTTCTTTTGGGTCCAGGTAAAATTTAGTAGGATGAATGGGATAACAGTAATACAATTAAATAAATAATGATTTGGAAAATCTCACTTTCTTTTAACTGGTGTTTACTTTTTGCCCATTTATTATTCTGATAAATCTATGCTTTGTCATTGCTGACAGCATTCCATGAATTGGCAAGCACCCTACAATGAAAACTCCTCACATTGTGTTCTCCAATCTTTCAACACACCCACCATATCAGAAAGCTTTGGACCTTTAAATAAAGTAGCAGAATTATTTTCAAGCTACACAGTTTAGAGAAGAGAGATGCTATTGGGATGACTTTATATATTCATGCTCTTAGGCACAAGCTATGGTCAGTGCCCTGCATTATGATGTATACTTTAATATATTCATTGACCATAGTTTATATTTAATTACAGTCAGTGGTTACAGGTAATCCTTGCTTAGTGACTTTTAAAGTTATGATGGATTCCCCCAAAAGATACTTAGAACCCAGTTTCTGAGTTACAATGGCAGCATGCACACACCATACAAATATAAAAACACACAGATTGATCAGAAGATTGCATTTCAGATGCTTGGCAACTGTCTCAATTTTATGGTTGGTTGCATGATCATGATTTATAACATTTTTTGCCAGTTTCTGGCATTTTCTGGCCAAAAACTACCTACAGAAATGAATTGACTCATATTAGGAGTAGAGTTTTTGCTTTCTGATTGCAGTGTTTGCTTTATGACTGTAATGTTCACTTTACAAGCACAGTATCTGCTTTATGATTGCTGGAAAAAAAAGTCATAAAATCAGATTGGTCACATGGGTGCCTCGACTTATGACTATCATGACTTACGATGGAAATTCCAGGCTCTTTCAGATTCATGAGGACTATCTTTATACTAATGTTTGACTTTTCCATCAAACATGAACAAATCATTATTATACCCAGTGACTAATGGAACTGAAAAGAAACATAAATATTCCCTTAGGAGAGCAAGCATACATCTATACAGAAAGTATCATTTTCCTTTTATATAAACTGCTTCCAACTCAAAGAAACAAAACATGCCCACATATATTTGCCAACACTGAACTCTTTTATCAGTTAAAAACAAATTGGAAGTGATGTAGGGAAATCAACAGCCCTCCTCAGGTATTTTATAAAATTGAGACAAACTACCTCCATTTGTGGGCAGGGAAATAATTGTTCCTCCTATTGACCACCCTGAATTCAATAAAACTGAGCTAGAACAACTTTTGTATCCTTGGAGGCTCTTTGGATAGTTGAGGACCATCAAAAATCAATTACTCTGAGAGCCTCTGTAGACAGTCCTCCATTATAGCTAGTCAGTCTGTCTATGTAAAGGGTGATATAAGAAATCAGGGCTGGCCTACTTGTCCTTGTTTTCTTTGATTCTGGGCAATTTGTTCCATTTTATGTAATCCTGATGTTTATGTTGTCATGGCAAGCCTATTTCTGGCCATGCTAAAGCAACACTTGTCAATGTTTGGTCCTGCTAAAACTACAGGAAGCTGCATATCCAAAGTAATCATGCACAGAAACAGAGAATTGTTCCTGTCACCCCAATTGGAAACTTCATAAATCATTTTACATTTTACTAAAGGACAAAATATTGTATATGTACCCTACGATTCAAAGGGATTTCTTTGTTCAATAGAACAATTCTTCCTGTTCGAAATTTTACTTTGACTATGAAGACCAACTTATAAAAGAAGACAGTGTCATGAACACCACTTAAGAAAAAACAAATGTTATATTTTGCTCCTATTTAGAGCTCTCTGCTACAAGGCAGTGAACAGGCTTAAAGTCCAGCTTTTATTTTATAATATCCTGTGCCCCATCGGGCCATTTCCTTACCTAAGCAGAGAAACAAAATTACCAAGAATGGCAAAAAAAGTAGTGGGAGTAGGAATGACTTCATGCTCATTCAGTATTTTTGTGGGAATCACGCAGGGAGCACCAGAAATCAATCAACCAGCCAGCCAAATCAACCTATCTTCCTTTCTCACTCTCCTCTCCTTTCCCTTTTTCCCTTCCCTTCCCTGAGATTGGGTGCGAAACTGTCAAGTGAAAACGAAGGTCATGTCACTATAGCAACAGCCAGTACGCTGAAGCAGCCGTAACTTGCCAAAATTTCATTCCCTCAGGAGTCATTGGACCTGGAGTTTGAATACGTTGTGTAAGTTATGCCATATGAGATAAATCTTGGTTCAAAAATTATTGTCTTATGACAGGGATATCAAACTTGTGGCATCACATGACGTATCATTACTTTTTTCCCCTATCCTAAAATGGGGGTGGGGTGGCCAGCATGTGATGCATCCAGCCCTTGAATTCGACACCCCTGCCTTATGATGTAGTTTCATCCAGTTAAAGGATGAAAAAAGTTTAAAAGATCACAAGAGTTTTAGTATTACATAGGTATGCAAACTTTATCAGTAAATGTATTCATTCATGTGGTCTTTGATATTCAGGTACTAAAGAAGTTAGATGCATTGGTTGCCTTGGTAAAATGTTAATGACAATGAAAAGGATGGAGAAATATTTAAGATGTACAAATGCTTGTATACGTTTAGTGGGTAGTATGTGGTCTGTGATAAGGAATGAATGTTGAAAGAAGTAATAACAGCTCCAATAAGAGAGTGCTTTGTTCATTTTGTTAAGGAAACTGAGAGGAAAAGTAATTTGAATACAACAGAAATGGATGCTTAAGAGGTGTATTTGGTAATAATAAGAGACAGGTTCATAAAATCACAGACTTGCAGAGCTCAAAGAGGTTACATGGATTATGTAGAACAGAGCTGTACAACATGCAGCCTCCTCCTGCAGGCATTTGTTGAAAATTCTGACAAATTACTGTCTCAAAATGTCACTGCCACCAGGAAGAATATGCTGTATAGTTTTTGTTGCCATCTCTGCCCTGAAAGACATGCTACAGGGCACCTGCAATAATAGCAGGTCTCAACTGGAGAGATTGATAGCTGCATCACTACCGCCATGCTTCCAGCCACCAAGCAGCTAGATTGGCTCACCAGTTATTCTTTTGTGATCCACAATTATTTTGAATGCAGCAAATGTCCTTTCCCATCTAAGAGCTGTGCTGTCTTAATCTAAATCAATGCTGTGTATTGTGCAGAATAATTATACCAACCATAATAGGTGGCAATCCAGCCTCTTCCTTAAAACCTCTACAGATGAAGAACCCACAGTCTCCATAAGGAGATTATCTACTGCTGTATAACTCTTACCATCAGGAAATTCTCCTTATACTTAGATGAAATCTAGATAGCTGCCACTTACTATTTCTGTTCTTAGCTTCTCGGGTCATGGGGGGGGGGGGAATCTTCTCCATATCTCCCTTTTATATAACTGAGAATTCAACTAATAGATGCTCCATGAATGCTGATTTAACACAATGGTAAGTAGTCAGGATGTAAGTATTTTGAGATGGTTTGGCAATATAGAGAATGAATAAGCATTTAATTGCAAGGGAGAATAAAAAGAAAAGACTGAGAAAGCTATATTTGGATGGTGTTCAAGAGACATTAAAAAGAGAAACTTTTGACTTTTTCCATATGGTAGAAATAAGGACAGTTTGTAAGAATAGAAAGTATGAACTATAGTGAAAGATTTTGGTGCAATTTAGTTTTAGCTCTCTTCATTTTCATCTTTTATTTCTCCACTTCCATTGGTTTATTATTTCTTACTTCTTTTCCATACTTCACATAATGTTGCTTATCCAGCAGGGAATGGTAAGATGGGTAAGTGTCTATGTATTCATAAAACAAAATGCTATAAATGCTATTTGATATAATTCAACTGATTTTAGCATGCTCCACACCCTTTCTACTTCTCATGTAAATGTTTTCAGGTACTACTTAATAGAATGTACACAAAAGAACCAAAAATCACAAATCCTATCACTAGTTGGCCCTCCATTACCTCTTGAATTTGCCAACATTTAAAGAGCCACAGGACCAAAAGTCTTGTAAGCAAATTATGGTGATTTTCATTTTTGGAATGACATTTTAGGAGTTAACTATTAACCATCCTGTTTCTTTTAGGCTGGTATTTGAATGTCCTCTTTTTCATCCCTTTTTAAAAATGTAATCATCCAGATTACTCAAATATCACTGCCAACTTCCTTTGACAACAGAATGCTGAACTGGACAAGCCTTTAGTTTGATCCAGCATAATGTGGATTACATACCACATATATTTTCTCAAATATGAGCATCAAAAGTTCTTTGCCTGAAGTGATAGAGCAACATGTGATTCCAGGAAATCTTGGGTGCATGCCCAAAATCCTTTCTAAAATTTGCCACTAGTCTCAGTGTAATGCAATAGGAAATAGATAAATGTATGGGACTAATTAATGTAATCTACACTTTTCATTTGAATGGAATTAGATCAGAGCTGGGCATTTTATGGCACCCAGGTCACATTCAGACCTTTGGCTGTCCCTGTCCTGCCCACTTGAGTTCAACTGAAAGTTATGAAATGGAGGCAGAAGCAGAATCCAAGTACACTCCTTTTTTCAGCAGGCGAGAGAAAGAACTTTTCTGCGACTGGGGAAGAATGGAGGCTGGTCTGACGCGAGATGAGGCTCTGTGTTCCCTCCTTCCTTATCATAATGGGCACCGGTGGCAAAATTAAATTTAGTCTATTGGTTCGATCTTCCACAACAGTTCCAGTTTCTCATGGGCTCTTAGGGAAAATTAATAATTCACCCCACAATTAGATAATCTCCTCTTTGATAGGAATCTGAGTATTTATATTTTCTAGTCTTACTCGCTTTGGTAGAGTCTAAGGTTCCTGCATACAACTTAAAAACTGAAACAGTCTTCTACAGATTATTTGGTCTGGTTTACAGCTGAAGGATACAAGCTATAACTTTCTGGTCTCACATATTGAAACAAAACTGTTAATGGAGCATACATATAACTAATATAAGGCTCAATCTTACCGGAATCCTTGTTCTTTAATTGCAAAAGCAGGTGTTTCCAAAGGAAAAATTTCTGACTGGACAAACAGTTCTCTGATCCGGCGATCTATGACTTTTCCATATTGAGCTCCAGCATCAAGTATTACGACAGCTCCTTCATAGCGGCACACCCCATCCTTGAGATCTTCTCCAGTATTCTCCAACTATAAACAGGATTTATAAGAGTCTTATCGGGACAAGCAGATAGGCATAAAGTATGTCTTTTCAAAATAGCAATAGCTGCTAAGTTAAACTATTAGATGTTTATTACAAGTTTGCTTGTAGCCTACTGGTATGAGAACAAATGTTTTGATTTTGTGCATAACAGAAAGCAGCAGACTTGAGCTGATTATAACTGTGCATATACTGTGTCATGGAAAGCTAACAGAAGAGAAAGAAATGCCCAGAAGCTGGTTTATATTGTGTTCACATTCCTATACAATAAATAAGTAGTTAAGTAACCAATGTATATTTCCATAATTCCTACATAAAGGATAAAATGCCATTATGTTTGAAGAACTTTGTTTTAAAATCCTTCTCTGCCTTTCTCTGAAATCTAAGATAGAATATAAATGCTGTTGTATCTCCTCAATGTATTATTTTTGGATGTGATTTAATAAAACAGTATTTTATTTATTCTTCAATAATAACTGCAATTTTTTAAAAGGGCACTTCCACAATTTCTACAACATGCAGCATTATTTCTCCCCTAGACAATAGGTAAACTTCAACTAAATGTTTGCTATTAGGCTTTCTGTAAGTAAGTCATCGTTAGTGTTGATGAGAGGCAGCGGGAGAAATAATACATGTAGATCATGCCCTATGGACTATGCAAACTTTCCCCAACCTGCATGCCTTTCTGAACAAGTATGATCATTTATGAGAATTTTGGCAACTGAAGTCTCCAAATTTTGCAATGGCATTCTTGAACACGAACATATCACATTAACCCCTCTATCCCCTCTCACCCCACAACAGACATCAACTGAATGTCAGAATCAGGTAGCTATAATCAACTGTGTGGCAATGAGAGAAATAATTACTGTCTGAAATACAGGATACAAAATGCTCTGGTCTTTGACCAGGGGTGTAAGGAGCTATACACAATGGAACTGGAGAATTCATGAAATATGGATGGTTTCCTTATAGTATGCTCTGTGATTTGCTTAATATGAATATGAAGACTACATCGGTATATGATGATTAGAAAATGATTTTATTGTTCTCCTTTAAAAAAAGGATGACAGAAAAAACTACAGAGTTAATGAAGTGTGCCTGGAAACAAATTTGTAGAATTCTGACTGAAAGGTTATTAGAATTTAACTAGCATACAAGTTAAATAATAGTAGCATACAACTTTAAATAATAGAATTGACAGTTGGTTACTGAATATGGTATATGTGCAGCATGATGGAAGGAAAGCATGGGTAAGAAAAATAGAATATTTTTGAACAGTTTAGTATTGAGCAAATAATAAGACAAGGATATGTGATGCACATTAGGAATATAATGAATTTATGGATAAATACATTAGGGATTTAGAGGAATTTTGTTTGTGGATATGAAAATGCACATAAAACCATATTATTGGCTCTAGAATCTGAATGATTTCAATTACTGCTAAAATAAGAAATATGAATCTGAAAATATATTGAAGACCAAGACAGTTATGCTTGACAAGATCTGTAGATTATATATAAATGGGAAAATGAATGTAAATAGGTGAATTTTACGTTGGCAGAATGTTTATTAAACATGGAAAAACAGATTTTAAACCATCAAAATTTACCAATACTGGTAGAGGATGGATAATGTATCATTTGATGCAAGGAATGAACTTCTGTCAAAAGAAGGGAAACAGCTGCTTGAAAAAGCATGCTTCTATTCACTTTGATATAGTGACCGTTAAGTATATCACTTTGGGAATGGGCACTTAAGGAACGATAAGATCAAGAATGAATGGGCACTGAATGAATGTGAACAGAATAAAAAGTGAATGAACAGGATGAAACAAATACCTTTAGGTAATTTGATCATATGCAGAGAACAGATAAAGATCAAATCACAAAGCTGTCTTTATTCCAAACTTTTCCAAATCAGAAACACTTATTTTTTTCTCCATACATGCTTAACAAAGGCGCATGCATATATAACAGCCAGCATATTAGAAAATTGTCACCAGTTTTAAATAGTATTCTACTAGAATAATCATGTCAGATTGATAATATAATGAAGTTAAACTGTTGTAATAGGGCTAATATTTCCTTGTCCATCAAATGTTAAGGCAATCTTAAATGTAAGGATATACTAGTCTATAAGACAAAAAAACCAAAGAATTTGATATAACAATAGTACCAAAATATAGGTTATTACTTCCATTCAGTACATACATCATTACCATATTAAAGTTAAAAAAACTGTTGTATTGTATGTCACCAAGACTCATTTGTGAGATGGACGGCTATGTACATTTGTTAATAAAATAATAAATACATATCTATGAGCATACGAAATTTGTACTAGATAAGCGCAAAATCAAATTTTTAGGAAGAGTGAAGGGATTATTTTAATCATGGAAGAAGTGATACATAAGTACTGAGCTGAATCTCCAGTTACAAATGTAATGTTAAAGATTAGGTAGAGAAGTGCTGGCATATAGCAGATTTATTTATTTATTTATAAAATTTCTATACCGCCCTTCTCCCTAGGGACTCAGGGCGGTGTACAGCCAATCTAGACCCCAACAGTAATACAAAAGTTAAAAGGAATTAAATTAAATATTGGCCGAATAAGAAAAACCCACCCCACACCCTTAAAACCCCAATTTAAAATTACAGAACAAATGGAGACAAATTAAAACCATCTCAGCCCAGGCCGGCCTGCTCAAAAAGCCAGGTCTTCAGCGCGCGCCTGAAGGCCCTCAGGTCCGTGCCGGTACGCAGTTCCGGCGGCAGAGTATTCCAGAAGGCAGGGGCCGCCACAGAGAAGGCCCTACCCCTTGGGGCCGCCAGGCGACACATGGCGGCCGACGGGACCCGGAGAAGGCCCTCCCTGTGTGAACGCACCGGCCTGCTGGAGATCACCGGTAGGATGCGGTCCTGCAGGTAACCTGGCCCAGTGCCATGGATCGCCCTAAAGGTCAAAACTAGAACCTTGAAGCGAACCCGGAGAGCCACCGGCAACCAATGCAGCTCGCGCAGGAGAGGCGTCACGTGGGCGCTACGCGACGCCCCCATAATCACCTGCGCAGCCGCATTTTGCACCAGTTGGAGTCTCCGGGTGCTCCCCGCAGGGAGCCCCATGTAGAGGGCATTACAATAGTCCAGGCGAGAGGTGACAAGGGCCTGAGTGACCGTGCGCAGGGCGTCCCGATCCAGAAAGGGCCGCAACCGGTAGATCCGACGGATCTGATGAAACGCCCCCCTGGAGACGGCCGCGACATGATGTTCAAGCGACAGCCGTACATCCAGGAGGACTCCCAGATTGCGAGCCCTCTCTGTGGGGGGCAAAATTTCCCCCCCAATAGCCAGCGAAGGAATCAGCTGGCTATATCGGGGCGCCGGGAACCACAGCCACTCGGTCTTGGATGGGTTGAGCTGAAGCCTGTTCCCGCCCATCCAATCCCGCACGGCCTCCAGGCACCTAGACATAGCCCCCACAGCATCGTTGGGGTGGTCCGGGGTGGAGATGTACAACTGAGTGTCATCTGCATATAGATGACACTTCACCCCAAGACCACGGATGATCTCGCCCAGCGGCTTCATATAAATGTTGAACAAGAGAGGGGAGAGGACCGACCCCTGAGGCACCCCACAAGCCAGGGGCCTAGAGGTGGACCTCTCCCCTCCCGTCAACACAAATTGCGAACGGTCGGAGAGGAAGGAGGAGAACCATCGAAAGACGGTTCCCCCAATTCCCAACCCCTCCAACCGTCGCAACAGGATACTATGGTCGATAGTATCGAAAGCCGCCGAGAGATCTAATAGGACCAGGACAGAGGAGAACCCTCTGTCACAAGCCCTCCAGAGATCATCAACCAACGCGACCAATGCCGTCTCAGTGCTATGCCCAGGCCTGAAGCCCGATTGGAACGGATCGAGGTAAGTTGTTTCCTCCAGGTACTGAGGGAGCTGACGTGCCACCACACTCTCAACAACCTTCGCCACAAAGGGAAGGTTGGAGACTGGACGGTAGTTGTTTAAAACAGCTGGATCCAGGGAAGGCTTCTTGAGGAGGGGCCGCACCACCGCCGTCTTCAGGGCGGTAGGAAGCGACCCCTCTCTCAAAGAAGCGTTGATAATCCCCTGGAGCCAGCCTCGTGTCGTCTCCCTGGCGGCCGAAACCAGCCAGGAAGGGCACGGGTCCAATAAACAGGTGGTGGCATTCAGACCCCCCAGTAACCTGTCCACACCCTCGGCGGTCACAGGGTCGAACTCCCCCCAGATAACATTCACAAGACCTGCCCCGGACACCTCCCCCGGGACCATCCAATTGGAGTCAAGCCCCTCCCGAATCTGAGAGATTTTGTCATGCAGGAATCGAGAAAACTCCTCTGCTCTACCCTGCAAGAGGTCATCCCGCGCTCTCGGTTCAAGTAGAGAGCGGGTCACTCTAAACAGGGCGGCAGGCCGATTTCCTGCCGACGCAATAAGGGCGGAGAAATACGAAGATTTCACCGCCCCTATCGCCACAAGGTAAGTCTTAATATGAGATCTCACCTGTGTTCGGTCAGACTCAGAACGGCTCGCCCTCCAAATGCCCTCTAGACGTCTTTTCCGGCACTTCATCTCCCGTAGCTCCTCCGTATACCACGGAGTCAAATGGGATCTGTGCCGGGTCAGAGGTCGCAGAGGCACAACTCGCTCTAGAGCCCTGGCGGCCAACCCATCCCAGGTGGCCACCAGGTCTCCAGGCGAGCTGAGAGCCAGAGACTCAGGAAATGGCCCAAGCTCCCTCTGGAACCGCTCCGGGTCCATTAGGCGCCTGGGGCGGAACCATCTAAGTGGCTCCGCCTCCCTGCGGTGGGGGATGGCGGAACAGAAATCCAGTCTAAGGAGGGAATGATCTGTCCATGACAAGGGTGTGATGACTAAGTCCCCACAATTACAGTCATTCAACCACTGCCCAGAGACAAAAATCAGGTCCAGCATGTGTCCTCCTATGTGAGTGGGAGTAGAAACTAACTGGGTCAGGTCCATGGCCGTCATGGAAGCCAAGAACTCCTGGACCAACCCCGAGGTTTCACCGAGCGATGGCAGGTTGAAATCCCCCATGACCAAAAGCCTGGGGGTCTCAACCGCCAGCCCGGCTATCACCTCTAGGAGTCCGGGCAGGGCCGATGAGACGTGGCAGGGAGCCAGGTACACCATCAAAAGACCCATCTGAACCCCTTGCCCCCACTTCACAAAAAGAGATTCACAGCCAGCCGTCTGAGGGACAGTGGCCTCCCTAGGACAAAGGGCTTCCTTTATAAGCACCGCCACCCCACCACCCCTTCCCTGAGCCCTGGGCTGGTGAAATGCAAGGAAACCTGGTGGGCACATCTCAACCAGAGGGACACTGCCCTCTGGGCCCAACCAGGTTTCGGTGACACCTATCAGGTCCGCGGCCTCCTCCTGAACCAGATCATAGATCAGGGGAGCCTTATTAACCACGGACCTGGCATTGCACAACAACAGACGGGTATTCAGGGCCTGAGATTCCGGACAACCAGGGCTGCAGGATGGGTAAGGAGGGTCGGAGCGCGCTACCGCTTGCAAACATCGGGAGCGCGATCCCCTTACCGGATACGGCCCTCTACCCCCAGCATATCTACCTCTCCCAGTCACCGTGCTAATAAAATTGGCCCCCGGCTGCCCATCCCCTGTCTGTCACCCCGACACGGAAACCCCCGGGGCCCCCCAGGCGCGCATGCCGGCCCGGCTGCCCCCAATTCCATGCGGGCTGTCTCCCCCACCCGCCCTGGATCCTTCCAACCCCTTAAAAAACCCAGTTAAAAATTTAATGACCCCGGGTTTACAGCGCTTTCTCCGATTTCTCCGGCCCCACCATCGCTCCGGATCCCAGGATCCCTCATTGCGGAAAGTCTTGAGAGCCTTGAAGGCCACCTAAGGGAGAGGGGGACATCCCTCAGGGCCCAAAGCTCTGCCCTTGAGTACATCTGTGGTCCCGGATGCTTCGGATTTCCAGGATGTACTTTAAAAAACAACAAACAAATAGAAACTACAAGTACGATGTACTAGACATAAAGGCAAGAGTTTGTTCTGAGAATCAGAACAGTCTGAAATCCCACATGTGTTCCTAACTTTCCTAAGGTCCAAACTTTCCTAGAACAGCAATATAATTTAGAATGGTAGGATAGTCTCATACTGCTTGCTTTTCTATTCTATTGCTTGCTTTTCTATTCTATCATTCAGTTGCTTCTAATTCATAATGGCTGAGTAGAGAAGTGTTTGCTAAGAAGTACCTCCTTGAGTTCTTGTAACCTTATAGCTCAGTAGTGGGATTCAAAAATTTTTACTACCGGATCTGTGGGTGTGGCAGGGGAAGGATATTGTAAAATCTCCAGTCAGAGGTGGTATTTGCCAGTTTTCCGAATTACTCAAAATTTCTGCTACCGGTTCTCCAGAACTGATCAGAACCTGCTGAATACCACCTCTGTTATAACCATGATTGTAACTAGATATCTTATTTTCTTGAATCCTTTATTCCTTTGATTATTCTAAGATTTCCTGCTTCCACACTAGGTATCCAAAATATCTAAGTTTTAGCTTCATTATTACTAATGAAGCTCACTATTTTCAGTAAGCAACTCGGCTTGATCTCCTCAAGCATTGAAAGATTTATGGTTCCATTCACTCAATAAATTCTCAACCATGTTCTCCAGCAGCAAAATTCCAAAGCATTAACTTTTCAGTTGTCTTATCTTTTTGTTGCAATTAATAAATAGATTAGGAGTTAGAAATCTTACCAATTTTCTGAAGCCTACAAATAATTATCCTTAGAGACATACTGCTACTACACATAACAAACTTTCTTCTCTTTCCCTTGCCCTTTAACAGGATGATCCATCTCAAAACGGTACACTGGAGACAAGACTATTAAAGGGGCATCTTTTTCTTATGTGCTCTGGAAGGTTCAGAAATCTTCTTACAAGAGAGAGGATCATTATTTTCTGGGTTTCCAAAAGTGGCATGTTAGAAACAGAGCTAAAAATATTTCTGAAAATTACAAAGGAGAATTGTGTGAAATTTGTTTCTACATTTTCAGATATTGATGGAGCTACCAGGTGTCTTCTCTTTCTCTCTCTCTCTCTTTTTTTGATACTGCCTAGGTCAGGGATTTCAAACTTAAGGCCTGGGGGCCAGATCTGGCCCACATGGTGCTTAGATCTGGCCCTTGGAGCTGCCCTGGAAACAGCAAAGGACCACCACAATGCCTCTGCCAGCAAAAACAGATCCCGGGAGAGCCGCAGGCAGCTGTCCTGAGCTCCATTTTTGCTGGCAGAGGATTGCGATCACAGCCAAAAATGAAACTCAGGAGGCTGTTTTTGCTGGAAGACTACTCAGGCCACCATAGGAGCCACCAACATGAATAATGTCAAGTTGACCATGCCCACCTTGGCCACAGCCACCCTACCACCCCCCCAGGTCAAATACAATCCTGATATGTCCCTCAAGGAAATCAAGTTTGACACCCCTGGCCTAGATGAACTGAATTCTCTATCTGCACTACAAGGCATGGATTGTCAGGAAAACTCCAATATACCATTAATCTACAGTGCAGCTACGGTAAGCAATAGTAAACATGCCATAGTTGCCATTGGAAATAGGCATTGGCTTACCTGAATGCAGTTTTTCAGCATGCCTTGGGATAATCCACACATATGGGTTGAATCTGCCTTTCTGCCCAGAGATTGAGTCATCAATCTTTGCCATGCCTCTTCCTGTCGGGGCAGGAAGCACCCTAGACCCAGTCACAAGGAAGGTGCGGCCATTTGATGATCTTCCTGTGGCATTGGCTCTGCCTCCCACCTGGACACTGGACCAGATTGTTGCCAAGGTGGGAGTGGATTATCCCAAGGCTTGCTGAGAAACTGAGTTTAGGTAAGCCGACGCCTATTCTCCAGCATGCTTTTGGGATAATCCACACATATGGGACATACCAAAACTGCAGTCCCTATGGGCAGGAAGAAGTCTGGTCCTGTGCACTCCACACACTCACTATAGCACTCTTCTGTCAAAGGCCACCTCTCCTGTGGTGTACATGTCCAGTCTGTAGTGCTTTATGAATGGAGACAAGGAGGACCATGTAGCCATCCTGCAAATGTCCTCAAGTGTGGGGAAGGATCCTGGCTGTGCCCATTGCCTCTGAACTACATCCAAAAATAACTTGGGACAAGGGATCTCCTGTTGGGAGTATTGTAGGATCGGAAAAAACCCTGCTGTTAGGTCCTGGTGAAGCAGTTGGGATAGTGGGTGGTAGATCAATTTGGGCAGTGGTCCTAGCCTTGTGGAGGAGGGATTTAAACAGCCCTGGACTAAACAGACTTCTGAACAGGGATGCATCAGGTGACAGGTCCTCATCTTCTGAGAACCCGTTCTCCCTAAACTTCTTTCTCAATCCCAGATGCCTTCTGACAGAGTGGGCTGGAGAAGCATTCCTCTGGTGCCTAGAGAAATCCATGGAGGCCTGGTATTGCACTGGCTGCACTGGCTGAGGATCAGATTTTGGGGAAGAAGAATGGCTCCTCCCCCTCAGGGTGGAAGCTACCCCTTGAGAAATTACCTGGGCAATAAGGGCCCTAAGATCCTCTGATAATTCTGGGGCACATCCCCACTGCAGTTGGAGTAAAAGTGGCCTCAGGTGTTCCAGTCCTGTCTCTGATCTGCAAATCTGCAGGACAAGGAAGCATGCAATCAAAAGGAAATCTCTTGAGTTTGAATTTCCTCAGCAGGAGGAATTAATTCCTGCTCCCTCTGGTGACCAAGCCCCAGAAACTGCAGGCAAGTCCTGTGCTAATAGCTGCTGAGGGAGAGGGCTAACAGGCCTTGGCTGGGGGGAGGGGGAATATCTCTCCTGGTCTGCTTGCTTTTGAGCTCTGGAGAACTGCTTTTTTTTTTGGCCTTCTTTCTTCTGCTCTTGTGGGCTTTCTGGAATAAAGAGCCTTTGCCTTTATCTTGTTAACAGCCTCTTTACTTGCAGATCTGGCCTTCCTGGGCCTCTGCTTGGATAGTTTAGCACTCATGGGCTCCATGATGTCTTGGTCAACCATGCTGCTATTGCCCAGATTATTGGGAGGAGGTGTCTCTCAATCCTCCAATCCTGCTGTTTCAAAGGGAATTCCAGGCCTGGAAGTCTTCCCTGGGCTGTGACAGTGATAGCCCTGCCAATCTCCTGGATAGCCTGCACAACTCGCCACGCAGCCAAAATGGCCACCGCTGGCCCCCAAAATCAGCTGGAGATCGCAAAAACAAAAGCAGCTGCTCCAGAGCTACCCGGTTAAGTCTGGGAGCGCAACGACACTGGGGGCGATCACTGGGCTGTTAGGCCTTCAATTGGTAATTCAGGGGGCTGCGAAAAAACTGAGCAGGCAGAAGTTCCAATTACTGCTTGTTTACGATGTTTTGGATACTTGAGGGAGTTTTGCAAACCTTTGGGAGAATCCACATTTTAAACTGCTGCTTTCTGTTGAAATTGTTGGAGCCAACCTTTCCACATCTCTACAGGGCCAAGACTGAGACGTGACTGGGGCTAGGGGGTTCCTGTCCCAACAGAAAGAGGCGTGGCAAAGATTGATGACTCAGTCTCTGGACAGAAAGACAGATTCAACCCATATGTGTGGATTATCCCATAGGCATGCTGGAGAATAATAGTTTTCATTCTATGTGAATAATGTTGACTAATTAAGTTATCTACTATTGGAGAACATGAAGATTAAAGTTCAACACTACAATATATTTTTTTGTATTGAAAAGTGACTATGCTTTTGGTTTCTGGACAAGATGGATATCAAATTCTTATTAGAAATGTTTTGAGGATGAACTTTTACAACCTTTATAAAACACAATGAATTCTATCTAACAGGAAGGAAAGATGCCAGAGAGCTGGAAAGCAGCCAATATACCATTAATACCTAAAGAAGAACAAGATTTTACTTTTAACAAGAAACTGTGGTTCCATATCATTATTTAATAATGACAAGATGTTTATAGTGATTCTAGCTAATAGACTGAAAATAATTTTGTAAGAGTTTATTCATGACGATCAATGTGGCTTTTTACTTAAAAGACAGTTAAAGGACATCAGAAACGTGTTGGACATTTTGGAATAATTGAAGGAACATAATGAAAAACAAGCTTAATTGATTTTCTTAGATGTTGGGAAAGTATTTGACAATTTGATCTGGGATTTCTTCTTCAAAGTTTTCAAAGATGAATTTTAACGAGAAGTTTATAAAATGGATCAATTTACACTTCACAGAAAGTACAAATAATTGGTCATGGAAATCTATCAAAACCCTGTGAGTTACAAGACATGGATGCCCATTATTTCCTTTCTTCTTTATTTTGATTCTTGAAATACTGAATAGAGATAGATGAGAGGATTGAAGAAATCAAGATTAAAAAAGGAATATACAAGTTAAAGGCTTTTGCAGATAACTTGGTGTTGGTTTTGGAAGATCCTTTAAAAGGAATTAAAATATTAATGGACAAATTAAAAGAACTTGCTATATTAGCATGTTTCAGAATTAATAAACAGAAGATGAAGATTTTAAAAATATGAAACTAGATGAAACAGAATTGATGAATAAAATGTGTCTTAAGATTGAAAAGAAGGTAAAATATCTGACTATCACTATGACAAATAAGAATGCAATGTTATTTTTTAAAAAAACTATGTTAAAACATGGAGTGAAGTTTTAAAAAGACATGTTAAGTTAGGAGAAACTACAACTGTCATTACTGAGAAGAATTTGTGATAATAATTAATATCTTGTCTGGACTGATGATTTTGTTTCGGAAAGTATCTGTTGTTACAATGGATATACCATTTAAACAGTGGCAGAAGGATATATTACTCTGATTATTCAACATTTTATTCACAGGCTGTATTATGTCAGAAGGTAATTCTGATTATATAATAGATTGTGACAGAAAAATGTATCTACTGCTAGCCTTATGCAAGAACTAACTCATTAGGTTTATTCAATCAAGCAACAATGCTTTTTAAATTCTGGCTTAATACCAAAACATAAAAAATCTTCACGGTTTCAGTAAGGGTTCATGAATACACTTTTAACACTGAATTAGTAGGGAAAGAAAAGTCCTTTCTATCCAGCAACCAAGTTCCATCCTGTATATGCCTTGGTAGTTAGGGACCCTTCAAAGCATTTTTGAGGCATATTAAAGGGCAAAGAACAGTTCAACTGGATATCTTATGTACGTCTTCCTTCATAATTGATTTTCTTCACCACTACTTAATCTTATCAACAATGAATACCTAGTTTTGAAAATGGTGATTAGAACCTTTCATAGCAAAGTAAATCAAAGATAAGAGATTGTCAAGTGTAATAAAGAAGACAAAGATTGAATCAGAGAAAATTATTAGGAATCCCATAAATTCTCAGCCATCTCTTCCTCATGGCAAGTATGACTCACAAATATGAAGTGGAACAACTCAGCCCAGAGTTACTGGTTTCAGACAGCAGGGGTTATATCTGTAATATTACAGCTGCTCTTCTGGAAGAATAAATGGCATTAGGACATCAAATCATATCTTTATGTTAATCTATATTTTACACTGGAGCTTAATTTAGTCTGTTCATTTCTCTGTAACATTAAGAAGGCTTTAGATACATATTTACTGTACTATTATTATGAGGACCAGCACAGATCTTTTTAAATAGAACTAAATTTATAGGTACTGAAGTTATCATTGGCGTTTGGTGAAGATCAGAGCAACTTCTAGCTTTCAGAGTTGTTTCACAGGACACAGCAATGAGAAAGCCACCATCTTCATGTCATACCTACAAGAAATTGATGAGCTTCTGATTGTCCACATGTGAGAAACAGGATGCTAGGCAAGACAGATCTTCTAATTCAGGAGGCTCTTAAAATGTTTGTGGTACTTGCTTGCAAATTCTTTTTTCATAAAGAAGTGTGCATAACTATTACTTGACTAATTTATTCATTGCCTAACAATATAAAATAGTAGAAGTAAACAAAATTATAAATAATATAAATAGCAGCAGGAATCTAACCTTTTATTTCACTGATAAAATGGTGGGTCTAATTATGGTTTTGAGTTCTATATCAGTGTCACAAAGAATGTAGAAGGAGGAAGGACAATTGACTCTGTTATTAGTCTTTTTAGCTATGTTAGCTATGGTGAGTTGCCTTAATTTGGCTTCTAGGTGTTTCAGAATTATTTAGAAACTGCATTCTGAAGTTTATTTATGACAGCCAAAGTGAAATGAAATCCTTCCACTTAGGTGTGGGCATGTGTATGTATAGTTCTTATTAATTATTTTTTTCAAAAAACACTAATTTTGAAAGAAAAAAGGCAAAATCCTTCCATTTCTGGCACCGTATTGAAAGATTCTAAGCACAAACTTGTAATATCGACTGGTGGAGTGAATGTATTTATATATTATTTTATCATTACATGCCTTAACCACTATTGGAACAGAAAAGCAAGCAAGAGATCCTCTGAAAAATAATGTATTCTTTTAAAATAGAGGTACTTATATGAAGCTGCTAAGAATAATTTTACTTATTGCAGAAAATTGTTGACTGTTCAATCTCACCTATAGAACTGTTACTCAAGTCATGATTAGTCATATGCCTTCATCCTAAAGGCATCCATAGAAAACTATAATAGAATTCCGTAATGAACAATCTCAGATGTATACAAAATTAGATAAAAGAGGAAATTATTAAGAAGCTAGGAACATGCTGGCATTTTGAATCAGAAAACTTAATTGAAGAACATTATGGTAGTCAAAGAAGAAATGAAATTACAAAAAGTTCTTTTTATCCACTTTCAAGCGATCAGGTTGTGTGGCTTAATTTAAATCACAAGAGTCTGAACTGAAAGAAATCGTTTCATTCATGATAAATCTGATATTTTCCATGGGTGATCAACCAAATAAACTAATTACATGAAAGAATGTTTAACTCATATATATTTTATTAACGGTTTAAAAAACTGTGTAGGAAATTTTTATCACTATAAATAAATAAATAGGTTTTTTACTGAAAATAAGTAAGCAAGCAAGCAAGCAAACAAACAAATAAATAAATAAATGGGGGTTATATGGCACTGTCTTATGCAAGTCTAAATTCTTTGCTTTGGTGCCGAAATTCTCAAAACATAGGACTGGTTTAGCAGATGCTATTGACACAGCTGCACTAAAAAAGAACAGATGTGAGCCAGGCATTCAAAGCAAGTAGTGGGAAAGATAGCAAACAAACCAACCAACACATATTGGAGCTGAAACTGCCTTGACTTTGCAATGTTTCCATTGCCGATTTATCTTCCTACTCTGTTTACTGAAAAGTAGATATTTCAAGTGAATTTAAATGTCATTTCAGCAGCAGTGGGGACAATGTCTCTGAGTGTAAAAGTCATGAAGTAGTAGAGTGCCCCAGTAGATATGGAACTTTTCTTTTAAATGTCAGCCAGAGAACTGTCATCCTCCTACTACAATATGCTCAGAAATGTCTACACTGTGCAACTCCGAATGGATGAGCTAGGCAAGCAAATCCCTGGCATTAACAGAATCCTTGTGCCTTAAGAAACTATACGATCACTCAGATTAGTCCAGCATTCTGTTTTCCCTTATGCTCTCTCCCTTGAAAACGTTTTAAGAGTATGTACCAGAGGCATCTATAAAGGGCAAGTGATGACATGATATCATCTGGCCTATAACAGACACCTATGGTGCACATCAGAACATGGACTGAAGATTACTAATAGAGTTCTCCTTAATTTTTCCCCAGAGACCTTCTCCTACATTCCCATTCCACAAGACTATTTCATCTCATCAGTATTGAGTGTTTCTTATATATCCTGCTATACAATGACAGCAATGCATTATCATACCAGGAAAGTTGTCAGTTGTCAAGTCTTCTACATGATTACAGTTGGTTTGTAACGAATACTTAGAACATAGTACTGACAAGAGAAAGTCACAGGGAAGTACTTTTATCATTAAAGGAAAATGTGTGAATAAGGCCTTAACACAAGAAAGGTGAAACTCTTCCCTCAAAGAATCTGATAACAAATCCCCATAGGCAACAACTGGTCAAGGATAATTGAACTTCCTTAACAAAAAAGGGGTGGGGAAATGTAAATTGTTCTCATCTACATGCATACATCAACTAAGCATTCAACTCCTCCACTTGTTTGGAGAGTAAGTTACAAATTGCTGGGTTCACAAATTGCACTTAATAACATTAGGGGGGTCTTTTTGCTTCTGACTTACGGTAATGTGTGATTCTAGTCCTTGCCTATAAGAGAAGAAAAAAGTTGGTATTTTGGAGAAAACTAAATCATTACCACAGCATGTCAAAAAGTCTTAGATAATCAGAACACCGATTATGGCTTTAGAACTTACTTTTTGAATAAATCATAAGTAGGTAGACTCCACAACTAAGCCATGAACCTTGATTTACTAATGACAATATTTGAATTCAGACAAATCACTTTGGCTTAACATTTTCATTAAAAGCTATGAATGGGTGAAGATGAAAAACCGTGTTATATCTTTCCTAAGATAAGTAAATCATGTGGGTTTAGAGAAAGTTTTTTTTTTACATTGTGAGATCTTTAGAAAATACCAGCATGAGACTGAGACTCTCAATAAACATGAGACTCTTAATCTCAGGGTCATGGATAGCAGACTTCCAAGTTCCCTTCCAACTCTGTTGTTCTGTTCTGTTCAGTTGGGGGTGCTCCATCATTGGAGGCTTTTAAAAAGATACTGAGTAACAAACATTTGTCTGAAATGATATAGAGTCTTCTGCTTGAGCAGGAGGTTGGATTAGAAGACCTCTGAGGTCCCTTTCAACTTTGTTATTCTATTCTGTTACCACTATCACACCAGATATCTGCATCTTGCAAATGCATTTAAAATATCTTGGAATGTATTCATATTTTCATAAAGTTGGAGAAAGAAAGCCTGCATTCCTATACAGAGTTAAGTACTTAACCCACCTGATTTCAATGCTTTTGCCAGTACTGTATCAGAATGGACTACTGCAATGAATTCGATAGGGGCTGCCTTTGAAAACTGCTGAGAAACAGCAATTGGTGCAGAATGTTCACATGCTGACAAACAATAGCCACTACAAGCATATAATAACAATGTTATGGGTGCTAAGTTGATTTACATCTGATAAACTAGAAGGGGGATGGTTTTAACTTTTAAAGTCTTGCATGGCCTCACTTAAAAATATCTTCAGACTGCCTCTTCCAGATAGAACCAATACACTTAATCAGATGGGGATGATCAGGGTTGCATCAATTTACAGGGTAAGATGAAACAGTTGAGGGCTTAGAGCAGAGGTTGCAAATCGGTGGTCTGTGACAAAATTTTGGTGGTCTGCAGTGCACCAGTGAGCACACCAGTGAGAACCCTGGCTTAGAGGCAGCGTTTGCCCATGGTGGTCCCCACCTTATAGTAGAGTTTCCTTTTCAGAGTTTAGGAAGTATCTATTCTCAAACCTTTATTAAATCCATATAATGATTCTTTCCTTCAGGAAGGGCTTGGAGATAGATCTGTTCTGCCGGGCATTTGAAACCTAACAATATTAACTAAAATTGTGGTCCAGAAACATGGTTTTTATCCCTTAATGTATTAAACTGCTGTTCTGATATTTTTGGTTATACTACACATTATTATTGTTTGTTTAAGCCACAGAGCTGATCTGAAATTTATGGAATAAATGGAATAAAGATCAGGCTACAAGTAAGCGAATGTGTACTTAGGTTAAAAAAATAACTTTGTGGTCTGGAAAAAAAGGTTTCTGCAAAAAGCAGGAAAGACACTACATCCTCCAAAAAAGAGGAGTAAAACATAGAGCCAAACCTAATCTCAAGATGCATACCAAAAGTGATTTAAAGCTCCCTTATAGTAGATGTAGGGAACCTAGGAGGAGAAGAATGTAGGAATTCACCAATAAAACAGTTCAATAAAAGCAACTAAGAACTGAACTACTCAGAATTAACTTCATATTTTTACTATATGTGTTACTATATGTGGAATCAAAAAAAAGCAAAGAAAATGTAGCTGATTTTCATTTGTTTACCAATGATATTGACAAATACAGTATTTGAGAAGGTGTCTTTGAAGAAAGTGTCTCTTGGAAACTCGTAAGAAAACAAAACAATTGCCTGACATAATACTATCAAAAAGATGTGTGTCTACACAAACACACTTATTGCATTTAAGATACACATTGAAGATCAGAGAAGCTAAACTATTATAAAGCTTCTCTTTTCTTTTTGCAAAATGACCATCCAAGAATAAAGTGAAATTCTGTGGTGAATACAGAACTCTATAAAACGGGCAAGGTGCTTAAATAAATAAGGCTGACACCAAGTAAGACAAGTGTCTTCCCACTACAGTTGCTCTCAATACCAATGTTGTGGCTTGAGAATTATTCTTGCCATCATCTGAAATTCTTACATCAAGTTTGTTTTCCATAAAGAGCCAAGAAAACACATATTAAACATTTATGTTGTCAGCTCTGTAAGAGATTTTTTTTAAAGAGACACTGATCTTAACACTAGAATGACTCTTCTTTTTGACACAGACATATTCCCAGTTACAATTTTAAATCCACTAGTCTGTATGTAGAAAAAAAAAACACAAACACATTTTTATAACAATAGGGTTTAGAGGAAAACATCTAATTCTAGTTGCAAATATTATATGTATCAAGAGCCAGAAAAATATATTTAACTTCAAAAATACATTCCAAATACTAGAGCTTCAGAATTCATTCTAAATAAGATGCATTTTCAAAAAAAGATGTAGCTTACTATTTTATCCATCATTATTCATTCTGGTACTCTAATGCTTTTGTGACTAAATATCAAATACCATTAACACAAGAGTTAACTTTTATAGATAAGATGACTTTATTGTCATTTTTTTTACCATGAGCACATTGGCCCACATTAAAAATGAAATTAGCCTCCCCTTCTACTTTGTCATAAAAAGTTCTTATGAGGAGGTTCTGAATCTGTGCAAAACACACCTGCATTTGGCAGGCAGTTTACTTTTTTTTTTTTACTTTGATCTAATAGTGCTCAGACACAACAGATTTTGGAAACTCTGGAAATAGCAGTTTTTGGGAAGATAGAGAGATCTGTGATATACTAAAACTGTTAAAATCCAACTGTTAAAAAGTTTTTCTTTTCATTGAAACACGTTTTAAGTTTACCTTATTTTAGATTAAGCTACATCAAAACAAGCAACGATGAAACTACGGTAGCCAAGATACCCAATGCCAAAACATTTTCTTTTTTAACGCGAAAACCTTGAAAAAGAAAACTACGCTCCAGAGACTAAGTATGCATTTAAACATAATGTGTGTGCATTACCTCAATAAACAAAAGTTTAAGAGGTGTGAGGAAAACTGACAGGCGCCATGCTTTTCTGATGTGGCCAAAACCCGAGAACTTCATACCAGCATTATTTGGGAAAGAACAACTTACTGGTTTAGTTTGTGGATACGAGGACGAACTAACTTATAACTTCAGCTGAGGGGGAAAATAAGGCTCTAAAAAGGCGGGGGGGGAGGGCAACCCGTAATAAACAGTTGGCGTCTGAAGTAGTAGCAACGACTTGAAAGTGAGACTTATCGCCCCACTTATCGTCTTTTACTCTCCCCGCCTTTTCTTTTTCTCTCCAGCTACGCGCAAAAGGGGAGAAGGGCCACGAGGCTGCCAGGCGTGTCTGGAGCAGCCTCAAGCCACGCGGGACCGCGGGTGGCAGCGGGAATGTGCCCGAAGGGGAAAGAGACCACCACCGAGCGGCAGACTTCGAGGCCGGGCGCTCTCCTCCTTTTTCTCCCCGGTGCCGGGGTTTGGGGGGAGGGAGAGCCAAGTGCCAGTCACCCTTCTTCGTGCCTCTCCTTCCTCATCCCTCCGCCCTCTTTCCCATGTGCCCGGCATGAAGCCTCCTCCCGCTGAGAAGGGGGGGGGGGGGGAGAGAGAGAGAAGGGCCAAAAGGAAATGCCGCTGCTGGGAATGGGGATTTTTTTTGGGAGGGGGGGTACGCGCGAAAGGAAAGCCTGCTGTTGTTGAAGACGAAGCCCGGGGACGAGGGGAGAGGGAGGGAGGCAGGTCTGCCCTTGCCACCGGCTCCCGCCTCTTCTCCCACGCACAAAGCTCCCGGAGGAAGGTGGCAGGCCAGGGAAGGTGCAGCGCGCTTCGCTGCGAGGCTGGCTTTCCCCGCACTGCCCGCGCCCGCCTGCTTGCCTTCTCCCCTATCATCTTGCCGTCCCTTCCGCCTGCGCGGCACTGACCTTGGCTTCTCCATTGCACAGAGCCATAGAGCCGGCCGGAGACAAACACCCAGACTGGGGTGGGGGGGACGAGAAGGACGAGCGAGCTCTCCGCGCCCCTCCGCCTGAGCCGAATCCAGCAGGGCGAGAGTCGAAGCTGTCGCGGACGAGCCGCTAACGCCGCTGCTCTTCTGTCTCCGCCGCCGAGATGAGCTAATCCCGCCGCCCGCCCCGAGAAGACGCGCCTCCCGCGAGGAGGAGATATCCCCGCGACCCGCCTTCTTCGGGGCCGACCGGGCGTGCGAGAGAGTGAGAGTGTACGGCTGGCGGCCGCGCGCGGAGCCCGCCTACTGACGACCGACCGAGGCGCCACAGAGGAGGAGGAGGGAATTGAATACATAAAACGCTACTTCCTGGAAGTCTTTTTCAGCGGGAAAGGCGAAAGGAGGAGGAGGAGCAGGAGGAGCTTAAACATTGTGTTTTGTTCTTTCAAGGGGGATCCTGGAAGGAGCAGCCGCGGGGTGAAGAAGTAATATACAGCGCTGTCCTTAACTTCTTATCCCGTTTCCAAAAGGCGCCTAAAACGGGACTGAAAAATAAAGAGTACCCATGATTGGAACTGTCAAGAGACTGGGACATGCAACAAGAAGTCTTGCATCTTTCCAGTGGCTGCAATATTCTGCACTCAGATGAATAACGGGGTACTTTTTTTCTGAGTAACCATGAGGAGAAGTGGAAAAGAGGAATGCCTGAAAATTTAATTCCCCAACTTCCCTCGGCTCTGTTTTTGTCAGGGTCAGACAGTTCAATTATTTTGCTCTCTTAAGGTAGAAGTTTCCCTAAAAACAGTGGAGTATAGAAACTAATGCAAAATAAACAGCTTTAAACTCCTAATTTTCTTCTGATTTACGGAGATCATCTCAAAAATTCTTACTATGTTTTTTTCCCTTCAACTAAGTAGTAGGATAGACCAAAGAGGGACTTAACTACAGTATTGATCAATGCCACCAATCGGCTAATTGATCAGGAAACTGATCAAATATTTTCTGATATTTATGACTAAGCCATGGAGCTTTGCTGGCCAAATCTGATTTCTAGTGCTTGCTATTTTAAAAGCAGGAAGCAGAAAATTTCCAACCCATTCATGTAATGCCATCATATAAATTATTAAATATATAGAAAATAGTATTTAATCATAAAACAGCATTTTAAAAATTTCACCTCAAAATTTCCAACCCACTCATGTAATGCCATCACATACATTTATTTAATAAAATAAATAAAATTTATTTGCCACCCATTTCGCTGCAAGGTTCACTGTGACCAGCTCCCAAATACCATAAGATAAATAAAATGAGTTGCCTGCATAAAAACACAATAGAAAGACCTTCCCCCACTGCTGAACCCAAAGGGGCTTTACCTATTTTTGGGTTGCCAGCGTAATTTATTTGTCTCCCATTATCTTTCCAGTTTTTCCAGTCTTTAGATTTCCTTTCAGTGGAAGAGTAGAGGATGTTATGGACTTTATTAACTATAGATAGATGCTGTGAAACTAAAGAGAATAGTCTGATACCAAAATAACTTAAACTTTGGTCACTGGAGCTGGGGATGAGATGACGTGACAGAAGATGCTGATAGAATATGGACATATTCATCTTGAAATAAATGTAAGCGGTGGCATATCCTAAGGTAGTCTTTCCCATACCTGTGCCCTCCAAGAGGCAGTGATCAACCAGAGGCAAATGACAACAGCAATAGCTCCACTCCTTTTATAGAAGTGTTGTGACATCACATATACCTACAAAAAGAGTAGAACTTGTGGTACAGTGGCATTACTCTGCCCTTAACTGTTTAGATAAAAGTTTTGGATCCTGTAGTTGCCTCTACATGAGTTTCAAGAACTAATCCCTAGTCAATCTGATAAACAAAATTTCAAGTTATTTGAAGTCAACATTGTTAAGATCATAAATGAGGAGCATATGAAAATTTGGATCTCACCCAAAGAATTCAATATTCAGTGTTCAAGGCTGCATCTCACCTCCTTGGTTAAACAACATTCTCTTATCTTATAAAAATACATTACCTTAGATGCTATCCATTTAAATAAGAAAAAAGAAACCATATTTTTGGTACTAGCAGAAAGGCAATCTGATCCACTCTCTGATGATGTGCCTTAAGATCAACAGCTTGACTGGCTTTCAAAGGTAAAGTGGCAAAGATCTAACATGGCATAATGGATTGTACCACTTCAGAATTTGGGGGAGGGGGACGGCTAGGAAAGATGCTGGTTGAAAGGTTCTGTTCTGAGGAAGAAAAACAACAAAAATAATACATCTAAAAGCAGTATTGTATAGGAAGGGATGATGAATGAACTTCACAGAAATGCTAAATTTTTATTAATAGACATGGACGTGGCACCAAACTAATAATTCAGGATTTGTTTCAGACAGTTTGCCAGACTGAAATGAGTTTGGCTAGTTTATGGTATCGGTACAGTATATAGAAGATAGTATAATTCCATGGCATTGCTGTTTTTGTTTTCTTAGGTTGGTGGATTCTCAGGTATTCTTACAGGGGTGCTAGCAAAGTTTCCTTTATACATCATGGAGTGCCACTAATAGCTCTCCTGATTACCCTGTAATTCACATTGAATAGTCATGTTCATCAAAAGTATGGGTATTTGTACATTACCCCTGACGTCTACTTGCAGATTTAAGGGACAATTTCCTACTGCCACAATATGGTCCCAGTCTGCCAGACAAATATGGAAAGTGGTTTTCAAACTACTATAGATATGATCATTTTGGTAGGTAAACAGGAGAATATGTTCTTTGGTAGGGAACAATTTGCACATGCAACAGGTAGATGTGTGACAAAGCTCAACGTAGTGTGCAAATACATCCCTTCGGTATTTGCATCATTATCACTTCTTTCACAATTCTCTGCATGTTCAGTCTGAGAGTTGATTTTTGTGGCTATTGGTCCCCATTTTTAACTTCCACGTTTTGATGAAGGAACAATAGATTTTATATGTTCATCAATACTGGGATATCAGAACCTGAGATCAAGATCTAACAAGATTTCCAATCAATATGTCTGTATAGGTGTAGTAGCATGTTCCTAAAGCCTATTCCTTCCTTTAACTGAATTAAAAAAAAAATATAAAAGATAAAAAAAATTACTTGATATGACAGATAAAGCTAGAATAAGCTTAGAAGTTAAAAATCAGACAATCAATGTAATATTGCTCCCACTTTCTGAATGCATGTTTGTTAAAGTGATGATAAACTTATTATAATGTGACAGAACCATGCGGTGGTTCATTTAAATAAAACACAATACACTGGTTCCATGTGCTATGCAAATACAGTCAGGTTGGAAGCAGACTTTTCTTTTTTTTTTCTAGCAGCTGTCCTTAGAAAAAGCTGTTTTTCCTATTTGGGAATCGGATTGGAAGCAACATTGGAATTTAAGAATTGGCAGCCCCAGAAGACATTGATAACTATATCTGCTCTTCCTTGTCACAATAGATCACTGGAGATCAATTATAGGTAATTGTAAAGTGTCTTTTGCAATATTCATTTGTAAGATAGGAATATATCTGTATAGTCGTATTTTCAGCTGATGCAAAACCATTCAAAAGTATGAAAAAATAATTCAATAGCTTTGACTTCAGCAGGTTTGATGTTTAACAAATTTGATTTGGTTTTGATTAACTTGGCAAGTTAACAAGGGTGAAGTTCAAGGTTGTGTGATTGTTTCTATCCTTAATTCTACTTTTTCAAAATTCACTGAGCTTAGTAAAAGAAAAACAGATGTTTCCAGCTGCAGTCACTCAAGTTACAATTTTCTATAAGGGTTGAATTCCATGTTCTGGAAAAAGCCTTTCCTGCCCCAGAATATTCTCAGGGTAGCACATGCCTTATTCCAAGTTGTTTTTAAATCTAGACTACAGTATCATTCAAAAAAGTTGTAACTCAGTCTTCATTCAACGTGCCAAAAAAGTTCGCCTACACTGGGCTAATGTATTGTGGGAATTCAGCTGCTTGGAGTTTCTTCAGTAACTGTAGCTAAATTAACAAGCTCTGAATTATCTGAGCCATTTGAAGACATATTACAAGAGGAAAGAAGAGGTTTGACAACTTTCATGATTAATTACAGCATAAGGTTAAAAAGGAAAGTTTTTAAAAGAGATAAATTTTAACAAGGTATCATTCACATTTTTCAAAAATGGACAGGTCTTCTTTTCTTTGAATTGGAGAGTCTTGTCAAATCTTTCCTGCATGCAAAAACATAGAACTGGAGGTGAAGGCCATCTGTGTAGCACAGCAGTCTTTAATGTGCTACCAGACAGGAAAAAAAAGGCGGGGGCAGGAAAAAAGAACTTGGAAGTTAGCAAAAGAAAAATGAGATGAGAACAATAAAATGACAACTGCTTTATAGTTTTTTAATTATAATTTCTAATTTAAAAATATTATTTCAAATTTATCTGAACACTTAATTCCTTTTTAATTTTCTAAAATTTGAACTTTGACCACATTAATATAGTAACTGAATTCCCAGCTTGCTAGAAAAAGTTTTTTTGTTCTTTTTTTCTGGTTACTTTCTTCTAGAATATCTTGAGTCAAGTTTTCCTATGAGAGTGTCTTGTTCAAAAAAAGAGATGTATTGCAAAGGATCAAAGGACAATTACTTGATAGTTAGAAGTCAGCAATTTTATATTCGAGTTAAGAATTCTTGGAGGAGTGCCATCAGGACTTCCTCCGCTGGAGACACTGTGAAATCTGTCAAAGATTCCAAGAATATCTTCTGACAAGGTCAAGGCAGATTCAGATATCAATCCTTTACCTTTTACAGATGCCAATATTTCATTTAGTTTATCTGCAATCTCCAGATCTTTGTTGAGTATTCTTTCCACTCTTCCACTCTTGATGGCCCAATTTCTACCTTGCCTGTTTTTCTTCATTAACTGTATTGAAGGAAGCATCTGTTTTCCCTCATTATTACTATCTTTTTACAATAGTCTCTTCAGACACTTTTTCTGTGTTCCATATTATCATAATACTTCTCTGGTACACTTGTGCCCCATTTTGCTCTCTTTGTTAGAATTGGCATTCAGTTCCTTCCATTTCTCTTTAACTTTTACAGTTTCTTAAACACTGCTAGAAAATATGCTGGTTTCTTTCCAGACTTGGTTAACATTGTTTTTACTCCATGGAATACAATCCAGTTGAGAATCAGTTCATCAATCCCAAGAATCAAACTGGCAGACGTTTCATTGTATAACACCTGTCAATAGTGACTAAAATAAATGAATACATTGATGTTGTTTTAATATAGAAATGCCCAAAATTGAGAATTTTAAGCACTACAATTTTAAAATTATACCCAGATTTAACTGATAACCCTTAACACTCAGCCAGATGGAAACTAATTTATGAATAATGACTTCTTGAGTAGGCACTTTAAGTCTGTGGCAATTTTCTTTGCAGGAAAGTTCATTACCATTGGCTTTTGTCTTTGGAGAAAACACCAGTAATCTGGAAACTTCAGAGGTTCTGCTTTGGTAGCTTGAAGGAGTTGGAAACTCCATAGGCATCTTCTCCAAACCACAACAACGCTAAAAGGATGAACAGAGCAATGTGACATCACAACTGAAATTCTAACCTTCAGTAATAGCATTGTAAATTGTAGGGTTTTTTGCTAGTCCCCTTATGCCCCACACTCCGTAGGGATGTCCACATGTCTTGGAGCTGTCATAGAAACACTCCCTGCATCATTTCACAAAGATTCTTAACTGACTGTTTCTATAAACCAACTTACGTCTTATGTGAATACAGTCTTTTTTGACATCGCTATGGAGGTTTTGCTCATGGGAAATTGATAAACATTATGTCTCTGTTATATCCAGATACCCCTGGTGACAAATATTGGTTTTATGTTACATAAATTGCTATTTTACGCTTTAAAAAGGATGACTTCAGAGTATTGAGTAAAATAAACAATCACATAAGAATGTCTCGTTTAAAAAAAAATCTATGCCTCGAGATCATAGATTTTTTTTAAGGTTATGTAGAATTTATATAGAACATCCAATAAAACATAATTGAAACTAAAATATCAAAAGGAAAAGTGTGTATGTAATTGCTTTCTAACATGGAGAAAATCTATCAGGATCTAATTATATTTGCAATTTCACTAGACTAGAGTGATCATGACTGGATAATATGTTGCCACTTCCTTTGAAGTTGATTGAAAAAAATGTATTTTCTTCCATATATTTGCTACAGTGCCACGCTGGAGGAGGCTGTTGGATTGATAGTAGACTCCCACCTCCTTGCTCTTGGGTGGTCCATCTTTTATCATATTGATCAGTGGTGGGATTTAATTTTTTTTACTACTGCTTCTGTGAGTGTGGTTTGGTGGGCATGGCAGGGGAAGGATACTGTAAAATCTCCAGTCAGAGGTGGTATTTGCCGGTTCTCCGAACTACTCAAAATTTCCGCTACTAGTTCTCCAGAATTGGTCAGAATCTGCTGAATACCACCTCTGATATTGATGTATTCTCATTATGTTATTTTTCATTATTTATTTTATTGTTCTTTTATTTTACTTCTGTTTATACTCCTTTCATTTTCTTCCATTTTAATATTATATGCTCCCTAGAGAAGCCCCATGTCAAGATAGGCGGCAAATTTCACAAATAAATTTATCAAGAAATATCATATTAATTCATAATAGTGGACAGCTCAACAGAACTTGCGATGTTGATTCAGTAACATCCTTCCTAGGTTGTCAGGATATAGTTAAGCTCATTTTACGTACTGTATGTATCTGTGCCTTTGACTTCTGGTAATTGCTTGACCTGGTCTGGGGAATTTTCTTGGCAAGATTTTCAGTGGTTTCCCATTATCCATTTTAATATATTTATGTTGTCTTCAAATGCATGGATCCAAGAGAAGCTGTATTATATGACAACTGAGGCAGAAATTCCAGCACATAACTCTTCCCTTCTCTAGCATAAAACAACTATATGTTAAATAACTAGTATTTGATTGCCTAGTTATGATACAGAAAACCAGCTACTTCATACAGGAACCTCACTCTGCCTAATTATAGCACTGCCTCCCAATTCCTTATACTCATATATTGTTTCATTTTATAATGTAAATATTTTATCTTTAAAATATAAGCACCCTGGTATATGGGATTCCTTTTATATATGCCTTAGAATGTCAATTACATGTTTGACAAAACAGGGTTTTTTAAGTACCGTATTTTTTGCACTATAAGATGCACTCCCCAAAAGTAGATAGAAATGTCTGTGCATCTTATACAGCTAATATTGTAGTGGGGGGAGGGGGGTTTGTGTGGGGATGGCGTTTGCCGTCGCCGCCACAGAACACTGGATCCTTCACTGCTGAGTAGCTGATTGGCAGTTGGATCTGCCTTCCAGAATACCGTCATTCAGTTCTAGGCAGCAGGAATTGCCACCACCTATTGCTGCCCGTTCACCACTGCCAATTGGCAGCGAATGGGTAGTGGCAAACAGGCGGTGGCAATTGGCGGTGAATGGTGGTGGCAAACAGGCAGTGGCGAGCGGCAGCGAATAGATGGTGCTGAGCGGCGGCAGCAGTGAACAGTGATAGGTGGTGGCAATCCTCGTCACCTAGAACAGCTGATTGGCGGTATTCTAGGAGGTTGATCTAACTGCCAATCAGCTGCTCGGAAGTGAAGACTCCAGCATTCCCCGGCAGAGGCAGCAGACAGGAGGAAGCAGGCTGTTTGTGCAGATGCTAATCAGATGAATACCAAATGGATGCTGGGTGGCAGAGGCAGAGATTTTTTTTCTTGTTTTTCTTGTCAAGCTAATGTGCATTTTATAGTCCGGAGTGTCTTATAGCGCAAAAAATATGGTATATCTTTTAAATTTTCACCGTTATATGTTTGTAATAATCTATTTTGTATCTCCCTTCTCCTTGTTTACCCATGTTTTTGTATATCTAACTACATATTATTTATATTTAGAAGACTCTCTCTTTGCTTGTGATTAAGGATTATTTAAAATATGCTTATAACTCACTATTTTCAAACTTGGCTTAAGAGGTGTGCAAGTCAACTACCAGAATTACCCAGCAGCATGAAAAATAACAAAATTGATACCTTTCCCATATGTGAAAGAAATGTTTTTGGAAAACCACAATTCTGTCTTCCAAATTAGGATTGTAATTCTCTCTGAGTTTCACTGAACTAAACAAGATTTACCCCAGTTACGAGGATAGGTATAAATTTGTTCTGACAGGTATTTAACAATTGGCACTGGAGAATTCACTAGTCACAAAATTAATGTCTGATCCTTTTCTTTCAAATTAATGTATTCTGGAAACAAAAGCCATGCAAGTTAGCAAATGCAGCACTGTTTATTGAGAACCCAATTTTCATACCTAACATGAAATATGGAAATTTTGTACATGGCTTATCTCACAGTTTAATTCATCACTATAACTTCAGAAATTACCATACATTTAATTTATATTAGAGCGACCTTCTCTGAGAGTAATATACTTGGGTAGTTTAACTTAGAGGGAAGTCCTAATCCAAACACCTGATATGGCTCTTATTTAAAGGTTTAAATTAAACGATTAATCTGTTATCTGAGCTTTATCTTTCTTTACATAATAAACAGACTAGCTTCATATAAAATGCTAAGTCAAAGTGTGTTGTATTGTATTAACCCAGAAGACATGTATAATAAAGATAAGTCTTTTACATTCCAAGATAAACTCGATTTATTCTGATAGTGCTTCACTCCTGGAAAAATGCAAAATATATTGCATTTCCCTCCAAATAAGACATGGCACATTTACCAGTAGTTAATAATCATGCTGTACTCAGTTAACTGATTCTCTAAACTAGTGTGAAGCAACTTTAGCAACTTTAATAATATGCAGATTTCAACTCCCAGAATTCCCCAGGTGGCATACTAGCTGGTGAAATCTAGGTGTTGAAATCCACACTCTTAAAGTTGTGTTTATTTATATAAGATACTAAAGTATGATAGTCTACATTGTAGTTTAACATATTGGCCAAGTACACACTGTCTCTCTGCAATTCTAAGCAGATTGATGAAGAAAGTGAGAATCAGAACTATAAAACAACCTCGCAATAAGTTGTGAATACAGTCTAGTTGATTAAATGCAACAGTGGAATGATTTTATTATGATTCTGGAGAAAGACACAAGAAATTATGTGCATCTGAAAATAAGCCCTAGTAGAATGACTCAATGGGACTTGCTTTTATATCTGTAACATATATTTAAAATGCTGTGAGATAGTATTCCATGATCCAGTGTCCTCAGGAACTGCCTGGAATCTCCATCCTCCACAGACAACGACTACTACTTGATAATGGGTATTTCAATTCAGCACTTCCTGAGGGTAGCAAGTTTGATATGACTGATTTAATAAAACAAAATTAAGCTAGCAAGTTGGAATATCGCCCCAGAAATAAGCATTGTACTTAGAAATCATTTCTTCATTATTAAGATTATAGGAGAGTATAAGTCATCAGGATTCAAATATTATTGATCACTGAAGTGTGGTTTGCTCCAGAAAGTACTCAGTGCTGTAATAAATGTGTTGTTTTTAAAGCCTTGTAAGACTTTAATGTTTGTTGGGTTCGAACAGTTCCAGGCATTGTGGAAATATATCAGACATACAAGGGTTCAGAGGGTTGTGTTACAGAGGATTTCAGAGCTTTGGCTTTGAGTGAAGGCAAATGACCTGTTTATCCATAATTATTTTGGCATATTAATTTAAGAGTTTTCTGAATTCATGCTGCAAACTGCCCCCAAAAATCAACTACTAGTCTGGGTTTACAACATATTTTGGACCAACATTTTTCTCTGGATGCCTTCCTGCTTTTAAAAATTGAGGATTTCAAAAGAGCTTTTGTTGTATTGGCTATAATTAGTGATATTTATTGTATTAGAAATTTAAACTGATTCATTTGCTGCCACAGTAGTTTGACAGGATTTTAATGTTGTATTATTTTTCAACATAGGCTGGCACATAATTCTGATTTGGAGGACCCCTGAGATTCAACCTGGAAATGAGAAATTTTCTGACAGTGAGAACAATCAACCAATAGAACAGCTTGCCTTTGGAAGCTGTGGGAGCTTCATCACTTGAGACGTTCAAGAAGAGATTGGACTGCCATTTGTCAGAAATGGTGTAGGGTTCCCTGCTTGCACCAGGGGGTTGAACTAGATGACCTACAAGATCTCTTCCAACTCTGTTAATTTAATCTGAAATCTCAAGGGTCCTAGACCACACTAAGAAATACTGTTCTAGCTAACATGAGTTAGCCAGTCAGGCCCTTTATGTGGCATGCATGAGGACAACTAAATTGCTAAGCTGGTACTTCATGGACAAAAATCTACAGGATAACAGAGTTGGAACGGATCTTGGAGATCTTCTAGTCCAACACTCTGTTTAAGCTGGAAGCCCTATACTATTTCAGACAAATGTTTGTCCAATCTCTTCTTAAATATCTCTAGTGCTGGAGCACCCACAATTTTTGGAGTAAAGTTGTTCCACTGATTAATTGTTCTGTTAGGAAATTACTCCTTAGTTCTACATTGGTTGTCTTCTAGATTAATTTCCATCCCTTGTTTCTTGCTCTGCTTTCAAATGCTTATCAAAATAGGCTGGCCCCCTCTTCTTTGCGGTAGGCAGCCATAAAAGTACGTTAGGTATCTAGCTTTAGGCAACCCCGTCCTTCCTGTTCCCATTGCAACATGCAACAGGATGGACCAGTGTTTTCACAACCTCAGCAGCTTTACAGCGGGCCGACTTCAACTCTCAGAATTCCACAAGCCAACATGAAGTCCCTATCTCTTAAAAGTTGCGGAGGTTGAGGAGCAATGGGGTAGAAGATACGTAGAGGCTGCTCTAATACCTCTTCCCTGTGACGTGGAACGTCTCTCCCCCTCTTTAACATCATGGCTCGTAACTTTAAAGGGAGGCGGAAGCGTCGCTACCATATATTATTTCTCGCTTTCCCCTCCCGGACCTTTCTCTGATAGGGCAATTCTTTCGTGACGAAATCCCCACCTCGGCCAATGGAATAAGACCACGGCGGTGCGGAGGTTTTGTTGCTTTGGAGGCCTCTTCGGCTTAGGCTTATGTTTCCAGGTAGGACCCTTTTATGGGTCGGACTTCAGCCAGGCTGTGAAAAGGATTGGCCAATCGGTGGAGGGGAGAAGGAAGTTTTGTGGCGGGCATCGTGTGGATCCCGGTTGGGATACTCGCAAGTCACCGAAAGGAGACCCACCGCTTCCCGATGCCGAAGAGGGAGAGACGCATGTCATTTGTCCTCCTCTCCTTGTCGTGGTGAAGGCACCTGCCCCGCTCGGCCGGCGGAAGTAAAGAGAGGCCGCCGCAGGAAATCTGCCGGCGAGGGGGGGACTTTAACCTGGGAGCCACTCGCCATCTGCGACCAGCGCTAGGGAAAAGCGTCTTCGGTGGGGAGGACCACCGGCCGGTCTCTTCGGCTTCTGAAGCAAAGCAGCGCTGGATTACGTGTGTGACATGTCCCCAGCCATCTCTTCTAAGGATAATAGCCGGCATCGCCGGCCAGGCAACTACCAGAACGCCTTGGATGGGATGCAGAGTAAGTCTGCTCCTCTAGATTTCTATGAAGATGGCCCCATGGACGCAGTCGGAAAAGATGACAGGGAAGCGCTGCTTCAGGAGCCACATATCCAGCCAGTGGAGCCTCCTCAAAACTATAGAGCAGAGTTTGGCAATATCCTGCTCCTTCTCTTCCTGTATGTTCTGCAAGGGATTCCTTTGGGGCTTGCTGGGAGCATCCCCCTCATCTTGCAAAGCAAGAATGTCAGCTACAAGGACCAGGCTTTCTTTAGTTTTGTCTTCTGGCCTTTCAGTCTGAAGTTGCTTTGGGCTCCCTTGGTGGACGCTGTGTACTTCAGGAACTTTGGTCGCCGAAAGTCTTGGCTTGTGCCAACTCAGTACATTATAGGTCTTTTCATGATGTACTTGTCCGTGCGGGTGGATTCTCTGCTTGGGGAGGTCGATGGCCAAAGCCCAGATGTGGTGGCCCTTACTGTGACCTTCTTCCTCTTTGAATTCCTAGCAGCCACTCAGGACATAGCTGTAGATGGCTGGGCATTGACTATGTTATCACGAGAAAATGTGGGCTACGCATCCACTTGTAATTCCGTGGGTCAGACGGCTGGCTACTTCTTGGGAAATGTCTTGTTTCTGGCTCTTGAATCACCTTCTTTCTGCAACAAGTATTTACGTTTTCAGCCACAAGCCAAAGGAATCGTTACACTTTCAGGTAAATGTTGGATACAGAGTCTTATGGTTTTAAGGCTTTTGTGTCCATTTCAAATTAGAAAATTTCACATCTAAATATGATGATAGGTTCATTTCTGAGCCTATTTATTGTACAATTCATATTGCTGCTCATCTCATGACAATATCTATGAGAGTTGTCTGTTTTGTATGAGATCTTTTTATAGAACAACATAAAGAACAACAATGTAATACTTAATTTTCAGTGTTTCCATATCTATCCAGCTTTGAAAATGCAAAAAAAGTGTGACAGAAAACACATGCTTCTGTATTAGCATATTTACTAAGAATGTTATTTTGTAAAAGATCTGGCATGTGGCACTTCATGCCAGATGGCATTTCTTTATTTGAATATCTAAAGTATTCTGATTGGCTATATTATAACTGAAATGATTTCGCTCATTTATGAAGCTACATCAGGCCAGTTTATCCTTGTCCAAAGTTACCAACTATATCAGTGAAAAAGGCAAAACGTCCCATACTTATGGCCTAAAAAAGAAACTAAATAGCATATGTTACATTTATCCTACAGATAAAAGTCCCCAAATTTTAGAGCTTTCTTAGAACTATACTTCAGGGGAGAAATTGAGGCACAGGTGAAGTTTTCTTCTTTCCATTGGTGGATATGGTCTAAGAAGAGAGAGAGAAGACTAGTGAAGTAAACAACAGACTATCCAGATGATGCCAATGGAAATGGTTTAGATTCTTAAATAATGGGATACTTTTCCAAGTTGAGGGACTCCTGGCAACAGAAAATTGAAAGTGAAGATATTTGGAAGGTGTCTTGAAAGCCTGATAATGAGGAGCAATATGTAGAATGTGTAACCATCACATTAATCATCATTAATAAGCACATAAATCAGGAATGTCAAGTTACATTTCTATCCAGAATATGGGAAACAAGAAAAGCTTGTTGGAATGTGAAAATAATATAGTGTTAAAGAAATTGAACTCATGGTATTTAAAGATTTAGTAGTATAAACTGTGTCAAAGGAAAAAGCTAGACTAATGTATGTGTATGCGTGTATGACATGTGAAGGAAGTGAACATGTATATTGAGATCCAAATAATTGAACATGGAAAAATTGAAAAAAAGGAACCAGCTTTTCTACATTGTATGAATAATTGAATGAATGAAATCTGATGCTGATCAATAGGGAAGAACTGATTGGAAAAGTAAAAGCAATGGAATTTTTGGGAGTATGTTACCATGCCATTTTCCTGTAATATTATGGTAAGAAAAATTGGACCACTTGTCATACACATTAGAGTTCAAGATAGCCAATTTCAGCAAGTTTAGAGAAGTAGTGGTCCCCATGGGCAGAAATTGTCAGGTCCAAAGAAGTACTCATGGGTTGTGTACAACTATATGATACTGGAAGTATAATACAGCACTCAGTTTCAATGAGGAGGGAAAAATCGAGGGCAACGTAGGAAACTTGTGGATAGCATAGGTAGCTTTTGAGTTAAGATGTATAGGGAGGGGAGGATGGGTGAATCACCAAGGAACGTATCAACAAGGAACTATATCTATGCAAAGGAAGCTAGAAAGTATAATGTACAAAATGGGCTTATTTGGGTCTGTCATAAGTAAAAGAAGAAAGGGGTGGGTCGGAGTAATAGGAAGTGAGAAGTAATAATGGACCTGCCCCTTTCTTACAATTAATTTTTAAAAAGTGGTAACTCAAAATAAGAAAAAAAAATGGTTAAAAACTGGCTATTACTGATTATACCCAAGTCCTCAAATATTTATAGATGTCGTCCCAGAGTCCTTTCATGATTAGTGGGTATAATGAAGAAGGGTAAGGGTTCTTTTTGTCTTTAGAAGAAAAGATCCAGCTAACTGGTGTGAGAGTTTGTAGAAACCAGGGTGAAACATTTCATTTATCCAAGAAGAGGCAACACAGTCTGATGGAAAAGATTTGGGAATGAAGCATTTCAAATACATTTCCTTTAATTGGTCTACTACAGACGATGGTGGGAATTTTTAACAGTTTTAAAGATTCTGTATTTATCTCAGACTAGCATTAATAATACTGTCCTGAAATCCATGTTCTTGCTTCTTTAGTTTTTTCCAGCTGTTTTTACAACTCTGGAATGATGCTGATACTGGGCAAAATTGAAACAGATTGCTAAGCAGTCTGTGAGCATTTAGAACATGATGTATTGCTTTCCATGAGTCAGCATGGGTCAGTCATGAATAAATCATTGCCAAGCTAACCCAGTCCTTTTGATAAAAGGATAAGTGATTTGACCATGGAAATGCAGTAAGTTAGAATTAGGTTAGAATTTTTCCCATTAGCCATTTTAATTAAATGATCTGCCACAATACAGTGTTTATTGGTACACAACATGTTTGATAGCTGGACAAAATGTAGTGCTATATAAAACATTTATTGTTATATGTCTGTAGTCTCAGTCATCCAGGTCATAATTGTCCCCAAGGTGCTTTTTTTAGAAGGCAAATGGACTTTCTTGTTTTTTTCTAAGGACATTTCTCATCCAAGAAGCTTCTTCAACTCTAACATTCCCCACTATCCTGTCAGAGCTGAAGAAGCTTCTTGGATGAGAAACAAAACGTCCTAAGAAAAAACAAGAAAGTCCAGTTGCTTCTTTAAAAAAGCACCTTTGGAATTTATTGTTATAGAAATAATTATACAAATACAGAATTACATAAACCTGTATGGGCACTCTGCCAAGCCACCATAGTAGATTTGTATATTTTCTTAATCCTATCAAATCTGTGTACTTTTGATGTATCTGCATCAATTTATATACTTCCTCATGATAGTAACTGTACTGTACAGCTGGTGTATGTGTTAAAGGTAGCAAACAATCTCATTGTAACCTCAACAGAGTGAAACTTAAATCTCTTACTTTGTAAGGAAAGAAAATAATATCAAGTATCAAAGAAAATCCAAACAAAGATAGTGATGTTATACAGGTAGATCCAGTTACTCCTGGGGGTTACATATCAACATTCAACTGCAGGTAATGAAACTGCTGAAATTGGAATGTTAGGCATAAAAGCCCCAGAAAATGATTGAAAAATCAACAAAAATTCATTATAAATGCAAGTAAAAAGCAGAAATAAGGGTAATATATTCTGACCACTTCAGATTTTTTGCTCTCATATATTATTTTATTTTGGCTATAGAATAAGGCAGGGATGAACAAAAAGGAATTAATAACTAGCATTTCTGCATATACTCTATTTTTAAAAAAATAATGACTGTAGAACAGAAGAATGAAGAATAAAAGAATAGTGTTCCTTCATTCTACTGGTGAAATGAGCAGCGCCATTTCCAAATAAGGATCATTGTGAAGATCATTAATCATTGGCATCCTTCAGTCTCAAGAGACTATGGTATCGTGCTCTGAAAAGAGGTCCTAAAACAGCATCTAATGTGGCTAAAAAGGCCAATTCAAGAGTTGCAATCTCTTCCACAGATACAGGACAGATACATCTGTCTCCTGTCCAGCCCTCCCCCCCCCCGCCCCCTCCCGGATTTCGCTGGTTCCGGGACTGCCTCTTTGCCTCAGCCTGCCCAGCAGTGTCTCTTCGAATTGAAGACTATGCTGTGTCTTTAGCCTCCAAGCTGAACCATCAGAGGTCAAGGTTTCCCAGCAGTTGATGTCCATTCCCAAGGCCGTTAGCACCCTCTTGCAAATATGACTGACTCAGTAGATGAAGAGGTGACTGCTCAAGCATTTTTACATTGGGTTCCATTTGTGGGATATGATTGCAAAAGGTGTCCTAATCTCAGTGCTGTTCATGATGCTGACTCCTTCAAAAGTTATTGACTGATGGAAAATGCTAAGTGGGATCCAGCATTGTCCTGAAAGTGCAACAACTATATAATGATCTTAGTCAAAGAAATAGTATTGTAGAACAAGATGTAACCAGGTTTAACTGGATCCTTAACCAGCACATTAAATTGACTCTCATCTAAGTGAATGAAAAAGTGTGTTAAGTGCAGGCAACACCAGTAATACACATGTCCGTATTTGGGTGATACATTATTTTATATGGTTCAAGTCTAGTCATAGTATCTGTAAAATTTGGTATTTATTATGTGCTTAGAATATGGTGACTTGCCACTGTCTGGTTTCTTTAGATATGTTTCACTATAGTTTCATAAGACTCAAAGAATCTGCAAAAAAAGCTATCATAAAAGGTCATTAATGAAAAATTTGGATTATGAATGAATATCGTTTCAGATTTCCTCTTTTTCTGGAGTGCTGTTTTTTTAATAACTACTACATTGGTTGCGCTTCTGAAAAAGGAAAATAAGACAGTAACACCATCAAAAGAAGAGACAAAAGGAATCATGGATACATACAAACTGCTTTTTTCAATAATCAAAATGCCAGCTGTCCTTACATTTTGTGCCCTGATCTTAACAGCAAAAGTGAGTAAATAATTTGTACAATAGTTTCCAGTTGGGAATTTGAGCCATTTTTGCAAAAGGTTATTTATCTATAGACTTATGTGTCAGTCTTATTAAATCATTATGAGTCAGATGATCACTAACAACACGAACACTATTCAGGCAGTCTTTGACTTATGATGGCATTTGGAACTGAAATTTCTGTCACAAAGTGATGTATTTATAGAGTGCCATGACATCACTTGGCAATGGCAATTCCTGCAGTTCTGGTTCCCGTCATTAACTGAAACTTGTGGTCAGTAGGTGAAACAACTTCCTGCTGGCTTCCCACAAGTAAAACCAACGGGGAAGCTGTCAGGATGTTGTAAGTCCTAGGCTGGCAGGCAGGCAAGTGTCTTCTGCCAAGTGGGGGAAGGAGTGTAAGGAAGGCACAGTGAAGTTTAGGGAGGGTATGCAAGAGAGTGAGGGATTGCATGAGAGATGCGACAAAGAACATGCACAAAGTTTGGAAAGGACGCGTGAGGGGTGCATTGAGGGAGTTCATAAAGTGCAGTGAGGTGAGGAAGCGTAAAGGGATGTGTAAGAAGCATGGTGAAGGCTGGGAAGGTCAGAGATGGTGCACAAAGCATGGGTGAGGGAGATTTACCCCAGCAACTTACAACCTTCCCTGACAACTTTTTGCAGAAGCCAGCAGGGAAAGTTGCAAATAGTGATCACAGGATCATGGGGTGTTGCAACCACTTGTAAGTGCAAACCAGTTGCTAAATGCCCAGATCACGATGACACGACAATGGTGATGCTAGGACTACCATTCATTCAGTGCCATTGTTACTTCAGTCACTGATAGGTGACTCATAAGTCAAGTACGGTAACCCTAACATTGTGCCAGGTTACATCTTACACCTTACAAAGGTGTAAGCTATAACAGGAATGTTCTAGTGCAGGGGTCATGATTCCTGTGGGGAAGCATTTTTTATAATCCCAAGTGGTATTTATTTTTTATTTTAAAAGAAATAAACATTTTAATTACTACTTTGCATAGCAAGGCCTGCCTGCTTGATTTTTCTATGTTGCTGCATAGCTTTTAAAGCATGTTTTATGAAAATCCATAGATTCTGATGGGAAAACAAAGTGATCTAAAAATAATATCTGAGTACATTTCTTGTTGCATAACGGTAAACAGGATGTATAAGATTTTTGGGGGCCCAATCAATAGTTTTATAAATTTCACATTATTGACTTAACCGAGGGTACAAGTTTCATTTAAATCAAAGTCGTTTACCTCCCTATCAGGCTAGTAAAAAAAACAAGACCAAGTTACAAAATTAGCTATCAAGACAAATTTAAAATGAATAGCCTTAGAGAAAATTAACAATTTTCATAAAATTAGATTTTATGTTCCAGGTTGGTTTCTCAGCAGCAGATGCTGTAACAGGTCTCAAACTGATAGAAGAAGGTGTGCCTAAGGAACATTTAGCTCTGCTTGCTGTTCCAATGGTTCCATTGCAAATCATACTGCCCCTGATCATCAGCAAATACACCGCAGGGCCAAAGCCTTTGAATACGTTTTATAAAGCCATGCCATTCAGGTAAAATGTTTAGATTGTTATGTTTACTGATGAATATCGCACTCTTTACATGGAATTGTATTTTTATATTTATTAAAAGTTAGATATACACCTCAAGAACAGGTAAATCTGGAGCAGCACGTTTCTTTCTGTCTGAGGCTTATGTTAATTCTTTAAGGACATATCATTTCCCTCCAACCTTTTATTGACCAAGAAATGACATTGTGTTCATATATAGTAGCAAATCTCAACTGTACATAATCTGTCTTACCTAGGAATAAGGATCATGCACAACTCAATTGGTTCTATACTGGCTGGGGAATACTAGGAGTTGAAACCCACACATCTTAAAATTGCAAAGTGAGAAACCCTGAACTAACCGAGTAACAATGGGTCTCACCTTGTTTTTTATTTTGTACAGAACGAGAATCCCTCCACTTCCTCTCTAAACCAAATCAGACTTAGACAAGCCATATCTTTTAACTTTTATCTTGCTGTTTCCTTAACAAGCCTTAGTGCACGCATAACACTACACAAAATATAAATGAAGCTGTCAAAGCAAGATATGTAAGGACGATAGTTTCCTGTTAAAACATATATCAGTTTTATGTTATTTGTAGAAGTGAAATTTTATTTAAGAAATATTTTACTTGATATCAGCCAAGTGCATCTGTGTCTTCATGTTTCTCAATTCACATATGTTAAATAGCACACTAGAAACTGACCTTTTTGTTAGTGAATTAAAGTTACCTCCTACTCATAACTTTGATTTAAAACTTTGAAAATCAGATAGTCATGTGACTTCTGTATATCACAGAAACAGTCTCATTATTAATTTAAAATATTCTCATATTTTTGTTGTAGGCTACTGTTTGGATTAGAATTTGCTCTCCTGTTTTGGTGGACTCCCAGAGTAAAGTATGAAGGAGGATTTCCAATCTATTACTACATTATATTATTGCTGAGTTATGCCTTACATCAGGTAAGGTTGCATACATGGGTGGAGTTATTAGTTCAGTTTAAGTATGATTGCTTGAAGAAGTCCTGGATCTTTAATGAATGGATTATTGAAAGCAGTAGCATCTCTGTTTAGGCTCACATGGAAACCTGAAAAATGCTAGGTTGCTTTAATAAATAACAGTTGTAGTTTTCTTTAATGCTGCCATTGTGGAGATTCAAAACATTTTTCAGAATCACTTTTGAAATGTGTATAGCTTCTACATACACACATATACATGCATGCAGATGTGTATGTATGTATGTACTTATGTACAGTATATATATGTATATATATATACATATATATATACATATATATACTGTGCAATTTCATTTTGATTGACTAATTGGGTGGAGGGGTGCGCATTAATTGCTGAAGAGTTATGTGATTCATAACAATTTTTTGTCATATAATTTATCATTTCATTATGCAAGGAACAATCCTGGTGGAGTTTATTACCAAACAGAATCTTGCAAGATTCTTTTAATACAGTGGGATAGGAATGAGATGCATTGGAATCTGTTATATGTGCTCTCAGGAGCAAAAAAATGTTCTTATCTCAGTTCTAGAAGAGCAGGATATTAATGTTTTGAATAAAAAATCATGTCATACCTTGATGCTTATTGTCTTCCAGGTTACTGTATACAGCATGTATGTTGCTATAATGGCTTTCAATGCCAAAGTTAGTGACCCACTCATTGGAGGAACGTACATGACACTACTTAATACAGTATCTAATCTGGGAGGAAACTGGCCAGCCACAGTAGCTCTGTGGCTTGTGGACCCACTTACAGTGAAGCAATGTGTTGGAATTCAAGGTCACACCTGTGGGACTTCAGCTGCTGCCGAAGTAAGTTTGGTGCAAAACAGATTCCCCATCTTAATGGTAGCATGGTGATACTAGATTTCCAGACTGATTTTTTAAATTTAAAATGGATTATGAGCCCCTTTAGAAAGTTTTTAAATAAATTGTTAGTTTGAATTTGCATACTGCTTACTAGTGAGGTACTTCTCCTTTGTCTTACTGGATCTCATGTTTCATTGGTCTACCTAGAGTGTTTTTGCTCTGTTAATAATTCAATTGCAGCACAATGATTAAAACTATTTTCTTGAACAATCTCTTCTACTTTGGCTGCAATCCACATTTTTTGTAATTCTTCTCCTTAACTGTGAATACAATAGCTGCATTTAGATAATCACAAATTGACCTGTTTACTTTGGATTACATGCAACCCTTGTGAACACTATGTAATTTACACCATGCATTGCATCAGAATGGTACTGACAAACGAATTGGACACCTCGCTTTGATCGTAATTTCCTGTTTACTCCAAACCAGTTGTGATTAAAGATTCCAAAAAAAGTAACATATTAAACCAAGTTGGGCTGATATCCAAACTTCTTCGGAAAGCCATGAATAATATTTTTACAGGTTAGAAAAAATATCCTGGAAAAAAGTCTGTTTGTAAAGTTGCTAAAAGGGAACATTTAAGTTGATGGCACATTATTAAAAACAATATAAAAATACCATTTATAAATGACTTTGGTGTGCCTGGCTGAAACATTAAAATAATCAATTTTTATAGTTGCCCATCTCAGTCAATAACACTAGGCGTCTTATAAATCAATAAACATAATACGGTTAAAACTAAAAACATTTTAAAACAATAAAAACAATAATTTACATGGAAAGCAAAGTAATGGAACCAAATATAAGTAATCCTTGACTTACAACAGTTCATTTAGTGACCGTAGTTACAGTGGTACTGAGAAAAATGATTTATGACCATTTTTCAGACTTACGACTATTTGCAGCATCCTTGTGGTCATGTGATCAAAATTCAGATGCTTGGCAATTATTCATATTTATGATGGTTGCAGTGTCCTGGGGCGTCAGAAAGTGTGCTTTTCACAGCCTGTAAAAGCACTTCTGGCTGTTATAAAATATCACACTCCCCTCAATCACATGACTGCATTTCAGGTACTTAGAAACGAGCACTTTTGAGCAATTGTAGCATCCTGTGGTCATGCTGGTTTTTGCTGAACCCCCCCTCCCCTCCCCCATTTGGGAGAATGGATTCATTTAACTGCGTGACTGCTTAATAATGGCATGATTCTGACTTAGAACTGCATGATTCGCTTAGTGATTGCTATAAAAACGGTAAAAAGAGTCCACTCACGTGGGTACCTGGACTTACGACCAAAATGAATTAGAACCAAAATTCAAGTCTCAATAATAATTGTAAATTGAGCACTATCTGTAATTAGCTCATTTTATTGAACTGATTTGTAATTATAGTTCTGTTTTGTTTTTGCGTTTTGTACCATACCATGGAGAAAACCTATGATGAGGGTGACCATTTTTGACCATCAAGACAAAACTCCTGTTCATAAAAAAAAAAAAAAAATCCAAATTAAAACATCCCGAGCTATTCTCACTTACTCCACCTTCAGATTCAAATGTGAATCTCCACCTTTGTAGTGCTCCTCTTTCTTCCCCATGTAATCGGTAAAATATATATATTCTTACAAAGTCTTTTGAAATTAGGCCAAAGATTATGGGTTGTCAACAAATATTCTCCACAGCTTAGTCCATTTTAAAATATTTTACACATTTTTCAAATGATGCATATTAAAGCAATGGAAATTACACATTCAGAAAAATCTTTTAATGTGTTACATATGTCAAAAACAATTTGTTTATCTATGCCTCATATACTTATCAGTTGTTCAATATCCCATCTGGTTTTTTGTATTACAGCTTTGCTCAAAAGAAGGCGGATCTTGTACTATTACTCTGGATGGTTATTATGTGGAATCCATAACATGCGTAGTGTTGGGATTTGCTTGGTGGCTGTTTCTTGGGCCCAGACTGAAAAGGCTGCAGGATGAGCAACCGGCATCATGGAAATGCAGAAGAATCAGTTAATGAAAATGAAATATCACAAAAGACTAGCTAAAATTGCTATAGCTTTGTCATATAACAAATATACAAGAGAACAAGTATACACACTAAAAATGATCAATTTATATATGCCAAATGACTTTACAAAAACTAAAGTCAAGTTAAGTACTGTACAGATCAATTATAAAGTTTGCCCTTCTTACCCTTAAAGTTTTTTTTAATTACTTTATAAAAACATTTAAAATCTGTTACTATTCTTCTAAATTACAGTTGTTGTCTTTCTCTTTTGCCCTTAAAGTTACCTTTGAAGAAAAAAATATCTTTAAAGGAATTTACAATAATTTTGATTTGTAATAAATATTGAATCTACCTGGTTAAAATGCTTTAGAAAGAAAAAAAATGGTTTATACAGTATATATGTATATGTTTTATATTGCTTACCGTAATTCTAAATAGGTCAAAACAATGAGGATAACAGATTCTTTTTTTTTTGCCTTGCTCCTATGAAATTTAAAGGTTTATAAAAAAATAATATATTTTTAATAGTGATATGCTTTTTTTTTTTAAAGTTCAGATTTGGTACAGTACTAATAGTTTACAGCATAAATAGCCCCAAGCCACAGAGGCATATTAATTGGTTCTGAAGTTTTTCAAAATATTAGAATCAGATATAAAATCGATGAAAAGAGTTTGCACATGAAAAACCAAACTTATGGTTTATGAAGAATGGAACATACTCTTTTTTTTTTTTTGGCGTATGGGACCCAAATAGGATTAAGCAGAATATTTAGTGCCTTCTGGAAACAAGTTATGTAAGATGGCGATCAAATATCTGTACTGTTAAATTTTAGAATATGTGTCATTCTCATAAGATATACCCATTTCTGCTGATGTCGGGAATCTAAGTAATTGTTTCAATGAACGTTAGAGGACATTTTTTAGACTAATGATGTATAATATAAGATATCATATGGAAATGGGCTCTGTATAGCATTTGATGTATTGTATACATCTTTCATATGAACATTTATTCAAAAATAAAATGGTGTCATACTTTTGACACTAGGGTAAATATTGAAGCCCTCATATCAGGGATATATACTGTCTCAGTTTTACTGGTTATTTCAATAAGTCAATTCTTTCTGAAATTGACATTTTTGATTCCATGTGAATCTTTTACGATTTACACTGTTTTGTTTGAAGCTCTTTTCAGAGTGAATAAATTTTAAACCTCTAATATTTATGTTAGAAAATACATTTTTTAAAATACACACAGATGTGTGTTCCAGTAAAATGAATAGGAAATACTTCCAAGAAAATAAAAATAGGGTTAGTTTTCAAATACATTTTAACCTTATCAAGATAACCTTTTGTGTTTGATTGACACTTCACTTAGAATTTGCGATAGAAATTCTGACATGCTGCTCTGAGATACTGATAACATATAATTGAAATAATATATGTTATAAAATATAGTGATAATCAGATGAACAATCAAATTTGGTAACTTGAATGAAAAATCCATAGTGCTCACAATAAAGAGACTTCATTTTCATTAATATTTTATAACAATCTGATTTGGATTTTCTTAAATTTGGTTAATCTTTATTGCATAGATTAGCACAAATACAATAACCATAATTAATGGTTTTAATAAATATAGTGAATAGAATATGAAGGCCAGGGATAGGTGGCTGGAGATAAGACAATAGGAAAGGAGAAATATTTAAAAGAATTATTCTCAGGATTTCCTTCTTCCAGATAAGAGTTCTGTTAAAACATCAGTTGTTTCTAGGCCTTTTCAGCAGGGGCAGGGCTTTCTTCTAGGAAAAACTAAGTAACCAGGAGTATTCACCATAAATGATGAAATAGCCTTTTTATGTTTTCCTATTTTGTATTACTGTTAATACAATGTGCCAAAATAAATAAAGGCTATCCATTTAAACAAAACTCTGGCAATGTAAAATAAAGTATGTAAATTGATAAAATTCAGAATCAATAAAATTAAGTTTTTAAGAATATGAGATTTGAAATATCACCTGAATTATAAAAGTTGACATTAAAAAAATTGTGCTCAAGGAGGCTGGGGATGATGTTTTTCAAACAGAATTCTCCTTTCCACAAGCATTAAACTCACTTTTGAAATGCAAAAATAAGTTTAAAATAATTATTTTAGTCTTGATAGCCAAATCTAAATCCATGTCTTGCGCCCCTTGGTCTAAAAAAGACCCCAGCTTGTGAGATACGGCATTGATTCTCCCATCCTTTCCTAGGGCTTTTATATATTTTGTATATGATTGGTTTAGAGCTTAGTACACAATCAGAATATGTCCCAGGTATGTCCAGCACAGACACAAATTAAGCAATTATTTCTAAATACAGTTTTCAAGGCTTTATACAAACACAAAAACGCAAATATATTCAAATTTCAAGGAAGGCTTACTATATGCCTCTCTTCTAAGAGTCATGGGTTAAAGCTTTTTTAAATTTTACTTTTAGGAACTAATTACTGATGCACAACAGTGTATCCAAATCTTTATACATATAACCTAGGTAATATTTCTATTTTTGCTGTATATATATGTGTATGTGTTTTTAACCTGAACCAATATTAAATGAGAATTAAGTATCTATAGGCACTAAAAGCTGAGGGTTTTTTGGGGGGGTGGGAGGTTTTGTGCTAGTTAATATAATTTCTGTGCAGACTTCAAATGAAGTAAGTTGGTTGAGAAATATTCTGGTGGTTTTCCACCAAAGTTTGATTAAATAAGTTACTGAATTGGAATAAATAACATTCAACATCTCATACATCTAATAATTTCAGCTAAATTATTAAATGAGAAAACCCTGGTAATAACTTTTAGAAAGAAACAATCAAATATAATTACCTCATTAAAAAGAGAACATAAATTTCAAAATCAGGGATTTTTAAAATAGTAGCAATCTTGTATCAAAGGCGAAACTTGTAAAGAATGATGTTGAATTTCAGTGAGAATGTTATTTGGTAATTGAGGCTTAATTTTTTATCATTTGCAACTTAAATCAGCAGTCTGCTACTATCTCTTTGGGTTTGCATTATTAAGATTTATAAAGTTAGGGTTTGTTTTGTTTGTATTAGTTACCCATGCCATGATTTTATTCTGCCTTGATATTATGAAGACCTCATTTTCTTCAAAGTTTAATCAAACATGATTTTAAAAATAGTGGGCAGTATATTATTTCCCTTGGTTTGGATACCCTAAAATAACTTGAGGGAAAATGGAATACAATAAATCTATTTCCATGTAATTTGATGAGTTGTGAATGTTTATTGAAGAAAAGCATTCTCAAAATGTTAAAAATTTATTTTTAGTTATGAACAGTTTAATGATGGGTAGTAACTCTGAAAATATTTTGATGAATGAAAACATATATAATGTATATTTTGGAAAAATTGCTAATTGAGCTTTCAGGGGGTTCAGTAGTAGAGCATAAAATCAGAAAATGCACTTATAAGCACATTTTAAAAAAAACTTTTGAACTAACTGTTAAGCACCTTGAAGAAACTGCTGACCTTTTAAGTTCAAAAATAGTTTACTTCAAAAATAAATTCATGATAATTTAACAAAATGTTTACTGGATTCTTTAAAATATTTAAAGCTTTTCATTGCTTTAAATCTTATTAAGCATTAATAAGCATGAGAACAGAGAACAGTACAATTTTCTTGGTGCAAATGCTTTTATCAAAATGCCACATTACAAAGCCTTGAAAACTCTTTTTGCTTATTTCAATAAAGCAAGATAAACTTAATTTTTGTTTGTGTATTGGTAAGCTAAATGGGAAAGTTGTGCTTCGATACAAATAATGATTTTGAATTGAAAAGCAGTGAATAGTTTGCCTGATTTCTTGATCCTGCAGTTTCTTTCTATAAATACTCAATTTCCAAAGTAATTTCTGCTTCTGAAGATGGTTCTGCTTCTGAACATGGTTACATAAAAATGTAAAGCAATACCTATTTTTTTCCAAAACTTAAAGAGAGAAACTTGAAAAAAATTGGAAAGGTTCTCCTCCCCTTAGACTATTTTTTAAATATATGCATGTTATAATTTCAGAGATTCTGAGAGCTCCATTATGAAATACTGTAACAGCAAGAAGAAAGAGGGAAGCATTTGAATACTTAAAATGCTAATTAAATTGGAAACAACATTTTATTCTGTCAATCTTCTGAAAAAGAATTGTCTACCAACTTTTAGAAGATTGCAAAGGGATGCATGGTCAATTTTCCTTCAAGATTTGGAGCAGCCTTTGAAATGTTCAAAATAATGATTGCAAATTCTTGCATCTTGTTATTTATTTTCCCTCAGTTTCAAAATAATAGAATGCAGTGCAAGAACTCTGGAGAAGGGTACAGGTTAATTAGAAAAAATAGTCTTTTGAGAAAAAATGTTGCATCTGAAAGATGACAACCATGTGTTATTTTAATAACAGAAAGCTGTGTTACACTAGCTCTTTGGTCTACATAATCCTATTTATCCATCAAGGAGTCATTGTCCAGGGCCTCAGGAATTTTTCATATCACCTGTTTCCTGCCTTGTTAATTGGAGATTGCAGAGATTGGACTGGGAGCTTCTATATTTCTTGTGATCCAGCCCTGAGCATTAGTTTTACATTTATTGATCACATAATTGAAATTTACAGATGTCTCCATGATTGTCTCTAAAGCAGTTTTCAGGTTCTGATGTTGAATGTATATCAGAAATCCTACTGATTATTTTATGAATATTTCTTTGATGGTAATTTTGGGGTTTAACTCTAGCAAAAAAGTTGGAATTGTGACTACATCTTAATGTGCTCCATGAATGAAATGCAATGTCAAGTTCCTAAGTACTCAGTCCCACAATACCTATCATGGAGCATATGCAGAATTCTTTATCTTAGAAAAAATTATATTCCGATTGCAGAGATGTAAACAATCAATCAGTATCAACACTGATACATATTTTCCAAGAATCCTGTCTCTTCCAATAAGAGAATGGCAAGTATCTGTTGGATAGATGGTGCCAAGAGTATACAGGTGATCCTTGACTTATAACAATTCATTTAGTGACCATTCTAAGTTAAAACAGCATTGAAAAAAGTGACTTACGACTGTTCTTCATATAATCGTTGCAACATCTCCATAACCACACGATCAAAGTTTACATGCTTGGCACCTTATTCATATTTATGACTTGCAGTGTCCTGGGATCATGTGATCACCTTTTGCAACTTCTGAGAAGCAAAGTCAGTGGGCAAACAGATTCACGTAACAATGGTGTTTTACTAACTTAACAACTGCAGTGATTCACTGAGCAAGTGGAGCAAGAAATGTCATAAAATGGGGCAAAATTCACTTAATGTCTCACAAAGCAACAGAAATTTTGAACTCAATTGTGGTCATAAGTTGAGGACTACCTGTATTGTATACTGTATAGTATGTACTCAACGGTCAAAGATGAGTCTACATATTATATTTTTCACTTACCACCCCATTTTCAATCAGAAGGATTTCTAGAATGGTAAAAAAATCCTGCTCATAAGCTTTCACTCTAAACATCCTAATACAGAAAGAATATAAGAGAGAAGGAAAAAAAACAAAGATTTGCATATTAAACACTAGGCCTTAAATAATATGACATTGCATACAACCATGAGAGAGACAGAATCTTTTGAAACTGATTCACATTGTCTCTCTGTCCGGTCCATGGATAAAATAGTGCAGCCGTTTGGTGCAGGTTTGTTTCTATTTATACAAATTCAGATTGTAGGGATTAATATAATTATGCACTGAGCTCCACAACTATATTCTTAGGCTTCCCTATCTTGAGTCCTGTGATCATTTTGTCAAGAAGCATGAAGAAAAGCTCTCATTTTCCAGAAGTGTCCACAGAATCAATGCAGCAATCGTTATTTTGCCTTTATATAGTGATACAACATCACTATATGTATGTACAAAAGGGCAGATGTTCTAATGAGACAAAGCTTTCCTCATTTGTCCCCAGCAAATACTTCTGCTCTTTTTTCCAGGACGTATTTTAATTTACGGGCTTCTTAACTGTACCATATCATTCACAAAGTTTTAAAAACTTAATCTCTTCACCCTTCACCAGCAAAGTATCTCTGGTACTGTTGAGTAATTAATATATGGGAGTTTGAGGAATTTTCCTTTATTTACAGCTAGAAAAGACAACTCAATATCCTCCAGATGTTTTGGACTGCAACTCCCATAAGTTCCCTCAGGTCCTGCTGCTTCAGGCTCATAGATACAAAACACTGCAGCTTGCCCTGCATTGGGAAATATTTAATTATCTTAAACTTAGCAGCTGGCTTGTTTATAATCACTGCTATGCAAAACACAACTATATTAAAACCCACCACACCTGGATTCATGTCTATGGTGATTCTCAGTCCGGGTTGTCCTAAAGATGCTTTGTGAAAAGTCAGCTGGACTTTCTTTGGTTTTTTTTTTCCTTGAAGACGTTTTGCTTCTCACTCAAGAAGCTTCTTCAGTTCTGAAGAAGGACTGAAATGTTGCAGAACTGAAGAAGCTTCTTGGATGGGAAGCAAAACATCTTCAAGAAAAAAGTAAAAAAAAAAAAGTCCAGTTGCTTTTTGAAAAAGCACCTTTGGGACAGCTGGATTCGGGATCACATGCAGGTCGTACTTCGCGAAGCCTCCCACCCAACGGCGGAAGAGACGCTTGTATCTGCAGCTGCGACTTCAACTCAGAGCGTCTCCAAAAGGCCCTTCGGGTGCTTTCGAAGAGACGCAGCTCTTCCCAGCGCCCAGAAAGCGGCGCTGCTGCTGCAAGGCCCGAGGCAGCCGCGGCAAGAGGAAGCGACGGACCGCGACGGCTGGTAGGCGCCCATGGCCGGGCAGAAGGGCGGAGGGCCGCCGAATTATGTCGCGCGTCTTTCCGAGTGGGCGGACACGCATCTCACCCTAGTTCGGGTACGCGCCTGGAATCGGTCCGGCAGAAGCGGAGGGGTTCGTCGTGCGTAGTTTTTGGCCTGGGCTGCACTGCGCCGCTGCCTGAGGGCGGAAGCGGGGCTGCTGGAGTCGGCTTTGCTCCGGTTGCAACTACAGAAAAAATGGCACTGAATTTATAGTAGAGTCTTAGTATAATAAGGGGTAGTAGAGCTTCTATAGATGCAGAGTTTCCTTGCGCTTTTCCTTCCTATCCTATAGCTTTCAACCTCGGCCTTAAAATCCTATAAAGTGAGACAGGTCGGAATGGCCATCAGTTCTGGATTTAAATGACAATCATTGTGGTCTTTTAGCACCTGGTTTATCGCTCTGGATCTTCTTCATACACCATATGATCTAGAGATAGAAGAAAACGGGTGGGTGGGTGTATTGCTTTGAATGAATGGTTTAATTGCATAGAAGAAAACTCATGGGTTCCAGAGTTATTGTGAATAACATGAATATAATTTCTATCTGGTAAATGTGTCTTGAGACAGCTTAAACCGAATAACGGTCCCTTTGTTGCATTATGTATCATTTCAGATCGTTCATGATCTTTGGGAAAAAAAAGCATAAGCGTTCCTATCATGAAGGATCTTGTTCATGGATCAGAATTGTTTTATTGCATACTGTAATTTGCAGAAGGCCCACTTATCATGGCCAATATATAAAATTATGGAGGTTGTAGTTGAAATGTTCTGGGAGCCATCAGATTCTGAAAGTGAATTCAAGGAAAGAAATTCTATGCACCTTCTGAATTCAAGGCATTTCGACAAAAAAACCCCTATGATTGCAATATATTTTTCAGTATCTAAAATCTTAATGTAAGAAACTAAGAAATATACGTTTATAGCAATTAGGTTTATGAAAAGGTCTCCAAATTCATTGCTGGAAAAGGTCTTTCTTTATAATAAAATAATGAAATTACAGTATTATTTACAATATTTTTAAATTAGGTTGTAGAAGTTAGCAAGCTGGTGTATAAATAGGAGGCAATAATAATAGCATTAGCCAAAAATTCTGGTCTGGATTGTGGTCATAAGTCAAAACTACCTGCATAGCAATTTATCATTACAATTTTGTTTTCAATTTCCTCATTAATTTACCAAGTACTAAACTAATCCAACCTTAATTGCATTTTGCACAGATTGAAGCTTTGGGGTAATTCACAGTACATAATATAGTTGTGTGTATTTATTTAGAACTATAAAGTGCTTTGGTTCAATCTCCAAAATGTTGTAGAGCAGCTATCCCCAACCTTTTTGGCACCAAGGTCTGGTTTAGTTTACATGGCACTTAAAGAGACATTTCCAAATTCAAAGCACCCTTTATACATCAGATCCTAAATACATGTAGTCCTCAACTTACAACCACAATTGAGCCCAAAATTTTTGTTACTAAACAAGATACTTGTTAAGTAAATTTTGAATAAAATAGAATGCTTTATTGGCCAAGTGTGATTGGACACACAAGGAATTTGTCTTGGTGTAAATACTCTCAGTATACATAAAGAAGGAACATTCGTTAAGAATCAAGAATCATAATGTATAACACTTAATGATAGTCATAGGGTACAATCAACATCAAATCATACTAGGAAACAGAGGATACAAGCAACAAAGTTATAGTCACAAGTGGGAGGGGATGGGTGATAAGGAGTGATGAGAAGATTAACAATAATAGTAGTGTACACTTTGTAAAGAGTTGAACAGTGTTGAGGGAATTATTTTGCTCCATTTTACGACCTTTCTTGCCATACTTGTTGAGTGAAACACTGCAATTATATTAGTAATGATGGTTGTTAAGTGACTCTGGCTTCCCCATGGACTTTGCTTGTCAGAAGGTTGCAAATGTGATCACATGACCCTGAAACACTGCAACCATCATAAATTAACCAATTGCTAAGCATTCAACTTTTGATCATGTGATCATGGGGATGCTGCCACAGTCATAAGCGTGAAAAACAGTCAAAAGTCACTTTTTTTAGTACCTTTGTTAACTTCAAACCGTCACTAAATGAACTGTTGTAAGTCGGGGACTACCTGTACTTCTCAGCTGAAATTCTTCTACTCAGAATGGTTTAGTTCCAAATTTGCAGAATCGTTTCAATTTAATAAAGGATTAAAATCATAAACCTATGAAGTTTGGAGATTTTGTGACTTAGTTTTTTAAAAGTTAGAAACATTTGTGACTATATTCCATTTTTAGGCAGCAGTTGGTATTTAAAATGAACATATAGTATTTTGTAGATAATATTCACAAGACTGAGATAAAGGATATGCTTTGATCTCATACCGTGAGATAGAAATACATGTTTTTGAAATTATGGTTTTTTTCCTTAGAACATAAGTACTGGATTGGCAATAGCTGGAGTGATTGTACTTGCAAAGAGTATCAAATTGGTAAGTTACATTTTGAGAATAAATACATATTGAAAATTGGAACAATAAGTTAACAACGAGCATGCTGCTTGCTCATGTACAACTTGCAGCCAAGTCTTGTTTTAATACAGCCTGTTTTGTTTCAAATAAATACCAGAAAGTTTTATTACTTATCATTAAGTGAGGACTACCTGTTCTGTCTTTTCAAAGCAAAATAGAAAGCAGATTTATATTGCTTTGTTTGCCTTTTTGGTAGAGTTTTAAAAACTATCAACCGTTATAGTTTATAAGATTTAGGGATCTTACTTTATTCATTTGGGATGGGAGGCCGTATTCTGAAAGACTTTGCCAGAATGTCATTGACTGAAATAATGGCACAGAGATTTTTCATTAACGATTCTATTTGATGGGTTCTTCTAAGTAAGGAACTTGCCAAAGTCATTCACTAATGAATGTAAGAAAATAAAGAAAATATTTGTAGAAGTTTATACTGGTAATCACAACCTTAATGTATTGCTGCTGTACATATTGTACATTGAACTTAAGCTTCTGTGTACAAGGGGTCTTAATTTACAATGAAAAATTGGTTGCCATAAATATTCCCACATTTTAATATTTTTTATTTTAAAAAATGCTTTTTTTAAAAAAAAAAAGTTGTTTTAGGCCTTGAAATGCTATACTGAGTACATTTCTTGGAATTATGTTACTCAGTTTGTTTACAGACCTTCACACATTACTTTCAAGGGCTTCTATGTTGGTGAAGAGACCTTGTAAGAGGACAAGAGAGATAGTGTAAAAATAATTTAAATCCTGGTGTTCTAACCTTCATATAATAGGGATGGGATGTTATATGAATAGCATCTCCCAAGGACCAATTTGGTAGGAAATCCTAATTGCATAAGATTTCTTCTTGTTCTTACTTCTTTTAAAGTAGAAGAGGCCATCTCAACTAAAGAGGCCATCTAAGTTTATTTCCCTATAAAGTATGAAAACATTCTATATTGTAAAATTCAGGGTGGTGTTTTATAAGTTTTCTATAAAGCATATTTTATTTGGGTATAAACTGTATTTTATTTTGAAATGTTCCTTTAGATAAAAATTGCATGCTTAAAAGTATCTTTCACGAAACCATTGATGTTCAAACTTCATAGCACTTTATAGAGTGAGAATTAGTAATAAAAGGAGCATTTTATAATACAGTGGATATACCTTGACAATTTTGACCAAGTTAAACTAATGATTTTACATTTATTATATGTATTCAAATATATAAAATATATATGTTGTATAATTACATATTTAATTTTATCAAGGAATAAATATAAAATACATTGTTTTTTCCTGCCTTGACTATTTTCATAAATAACTCAGAGTGAAAACATACTTAATACATCTTCCTTCTCCTATTAACCTCAAAACAACAACCCTGTGAAGTGAGTAGGGCTGAAAGAGAATGAGTGGTCCAGGGTCACCCAGCCAGTTTTCTTGCCTAAGGCAGAACTAGAACTCCCAGTCTCCTGATTTCTAGTCTTCTGCATGAACCACTAGACCAAATACTGTATGACCACATTTATATTCTTATAATATTTGTAATAGGCACTGTTTATATTCTTTTTTCTTATGAATAGACAGCCAAATTCACAAATGCTTTTGAAATACCTCCGGAATTTATAGAGAAGAATGTTAAACTACGTGGACAATTACGTCAAATAACTGAGCAAGGATTAGAAATTGAACATGTACCTATTACCCTTCCAATCATTTCTTCTCTGCAGAAAAGATGTAAGTAAGATGGATACTTTAATAGTGGCAAAGTTAATTTTTTTTTACAGGTTTGAAACATTTTTTAGAGATTTGAATTTAAGGAATTCTAAACATGATTGAGTGGCTATCTTTAGAAAATTCATATGAAAAGCAAATGCAATCTATATTTTACCATGTACTTGTATGTTAATTAAAGTTCTGCAATATTCAGATTTAAAGTAGGCAAGAACGCTTTGGATGTGATATGAGAATCCTCACTGCCTCTGGAGGTTGCATCTTAAAGGAACTCCATCTTTTCTTCAAGCTGATACTTTTTCATAGCCTTTTGGTGTTTAAGTTAAGGAGGTGTTACATAATGGGACAGTGGGAAACTCTTTAACTGTTCACTAAAACACTAAACCCATTGATAGAGAGTTGGATGGGAATGAAGATGGGCATATCCATGTACTTTACAGCCATTGGATGACTTAAGTCAAATGAGACAATGTCTTTCAGCCTGAAATCCCACAATGACTTTACAAGTAGTTCTTGTTTAGTGACTACCTCACTTAACAATAGTTTGCACTTATAATAGGAATGAATATGTAACTTTATGACCAGTGCTTGTATTTACATTGGCAGGTCTAAAAAGCAAAGGAAAGATGAAGTTCATAAGCAGTCACAATTTCACTTAGTGATCACTTTACTTAATGACCAAGTTGCCTGTCCCAATTGTGGTCAGTAGATGAGGACTATCTGTAAGAAGATAAAATGAGGGCATCCTTGATTTTGAAGGGAAAAAAATGAGATAAAAGAGCAAGAAAAGTAATGTGTTTATTTTAATATAAACATTTACCTCTCTACAGTATATTATTATTTAGGCCTTTCTAATCTGCATTGACTCTAAAACTCAAGATGATTTACATGGAATCTTCTTTCATTTTATCCTCACAACAGTAGCCATGTGAAATTAGTTGGGCTGGGAGAGAGCAGTGGATTCAAAATCACATACAGAATTCCCATGGCTACAGGCAGACTTCAACTTCATTCAGCCTTAATCCAAACACACAACATTATGCTGCTACGCTATACCACACTGGCTATCCTTGAGTGCTACTGAAGCACCATATTAGGCTGAGTAAGAAAAAGGTTAAATACAGACTATGGATGAAGTTAAAAAAACAACTTGGAGGCAGAGATTAAGGTTCAGACTGCTTTGAATGGAGTAAATTAAAGAGTATATTCATAATCTTGGAATACTCTATTTTTTAGCTGTCACTGGAACCATTGGCAGTAGCTGTTGTGAGAAGTGCCTTTGTACAGTGCCAACTATATCCGTTTCCAGCCTCATCAGTTATGCCTTGACTACATCCATGTTGACTACTGCAATATACTCCTGTACAAAATAAGGAAAATGATCTTGACAGAGTTAGGCAAGATCTGCCACCAAAGCAACAAGGAAAAAAATACGATTTAAATCCAAAACAAGCAGAAAGTCCAAAATAAGTGGCTCAGACAGAACTTTCCTGATTCATTGGATTGTAAGAAGGAGAAAGAGGCACTGCACAAATAAACTTGCAAGATTCTGTTATGATAGCCCCTCCATAAAGTATCTTCCTGTGAAGTTGATTCATGATCTGGTCTACCTGACTTCAAGATGGGACTACCTCTGAAAATGTCCCTTGAGATGGGACAACCAATGAATTTTCTATGACATAGAAATGTGCAGAGGTTGTAGTTATGTAAAATATATCAGCTAGATTGTTAAATGAGGCATATTATGTCCGCACTAAAAAAAAAAGTGCTACTTGCCAGATGTTTTCTGGAGACAGTTTAAAATGCTAGTATTGACTTTTGAAGGCTTAAACGGTTTAAAGTATGAGTTTGAGGACTGCTCCTTTTGTTACGGTTGTCAAGTTGTTAAGATTAGCAGGAGAGGTTCTTTTGAAGAAGCCTTCACTGTCAGAGGCTCAGATTTCGGGTATGTGGGAAGAGAAAGTTGCATTTGCTTCTTGCTTTTTCTATGTGTAGGAAATAAAGATATGGAACGGCAGGGGAGAAGGTTGCTAGACTCGTTAGACAGTGTTAATGTTTATTTTATTATGAATTTTAAGTTCTGTTTTATGTTTTGTTAACTGTGTTGAGTGCTCACCAGAGCTGAAGGGCAAGTTTTGAATCAAATAAGTGTTTTCTTGGTTCAAAAAAACAAAAAGTTATTTTTATCCCACATTTTTATATTAACAGTAATTGAAGAAATATATACAAAATATATTTTAAACATGAATAGAATAGAATAGAATACTTCATTGGCCAAGTGTGATTGGACACACAAGGAATTTGTCTTGGCGTAAATACTCTCAGTATACATAAAAGAAAAGATACATTCGTCAGGAGTTGAGAATCATAAGGTATGACACTTAATGCTACACATAAGGTACAATAAGCAATCAATCATACTAGGAAACAGTCAATATAAATCGTAAGTATACAAGCGACAAGTATACAGTCATACAGTCACAAGTGGGAGGGGAGGGGTGATAAGGAGTGATGACAAGATTAACAGTAGTAGTAGTGCAGACTTTGTAATAGTTGAACAGGGTTGAGGGAATTATTTGTTTAGCAGAGTGAAGGCTTTTGGGAAAAAGCTGTTCTTGTGTATAGTTGTTCTGGTGTGCAGTGCTCTATAGCGTCGTTTTGAGGGAAGGAGTTGAAACAGTTTATGTCCAGGATGTGAGGGGTCTGTAAATATTTTCACAGCCCTCTTTTTGACTCGTGCAGTATACAGGTCCTTGATTGAAGGCAGGTTGGTAGTAATTTTTTTTTCTGCAGTCCTAATTACCCTCTGAAGTCTGTGTCTGTCCTGTTGGGTTGCAGAACCAAACCAGACAGTTATAGAGGTGCAGATGATAGACTCAATCATTCCTCTGTAGAACTGGATCAGCATAAAAACTAATACTAAAAATACGGAGCCTACATCTTTCAGATCTGCTTTATACCTCACCTGAATTGATTTCAGTTTACATAAATGCACATTACTTAACACTTTCTATACTCACTTGAAGTAGGTATTTATAATTAGTAATATAATTAAATAGTAATTATAATTTATAATTACTTTACATCATCATCAACACCATGCTGTGAATTCAAAGCCAGTAGCGAAGCAGTTCTTTGCCATGACTTTGCCATGAGAAAAGGAAGATAGATGTGCAAATTATTCAGTGTGCTGGTTTCTCCATGCATGGAACAGTCACTTTTGGATGGCTGATTTCTGAAATAGTTTTTAGCTTTCTTCAGTCATAGAAAATATTAACAACTCTAATGAAAAGAACATTAACTTTGTGTCCTAGAATCTTTCATTTAAATCCTGGAGAGCAAAATTCTAGTTTATCTCCTCCCCTTTAATTGTTTAGATCAATGATCTAAATGAGGTATTTTTACTAATGTTCTAATAAAACAATAATGCATGTATATCATTTTAGGGAACTCAAATGGTTTGTTGCTTGTTAGACTTGCTGGTGTGGAGTTAACATCTGATGGTGTAATCTGGTTAAAAGAAGAAATGAAACCATCACAAATGATTTGGTTCCAGCTTTTGGGCAGAAAAGAATCAGCACTTGATTGCTTTGTAATAGTAAATAAGGTAAGTAAATGTTCAGAGGGAATAGAAGAGCTTCCGTGAACACAAACAATAAGAGTGCTTAGTGTGAAATAATTTAATCTAAGTTCAGTGACTCTTACTCACAAGTAAAAACTTACAGCAAGGTCCTACATCAATTCTGGATTCAGAGATGCTGGTTAATGTTATTCAATGTCCTAGACAAACATTTGGCAAACTATTTATTGCGTTGGAGGTATAGGAAGGAGAGGTTGGTGTTCAGAGAGACATTATTGGCAGCTGCCCTCCAACATGTTAGGAGTGCAATTCTCTGGAATTTCCAACCAACATAGCCAAAAGTTGTGAATCTAGAAATAGTAGCCCCAGTACAACCACAAGTAAAGGTAGTTTTCAACTTACAAGTACAGTTGGGATCAGAATCTCTGTTATTAATCAAAGTGTTTGTTAAGTGAGTCAAACTCAATTTACAGTCTTTTTTGCTACAGTTGTTAAGTGAATCACTTCAGTTATTAAACAAATCATGCATTCATTAAGCAAATCCAGTTTTCCTCATTGATTTTGCTTGTCAGAAGCCAGCTGGGAAGTTCACAAATGGGGATCACATAATCCCAGGATTTTTTAATTGTCATCTGCCGGTTGCCAAGTGCCCTAATGTTGATCATGTAACCAATGGGATATATTGAAGGTTGCAAGTGCAGGGACTATTATAAGTCACTCTTCACTGCTATTGTAACTTTGAATGGCCAGTAAGTCAAAGACTACCTGTATTCAGGTTGAACAAGGATGGTATTACTTAAGAAAATCTATATGACTGCCCAAGTCACTTAAAGAATTCAACTTCAATGTTTGTTCCTTACTGGAATGGACACAGTATGTAATATGTTAAGTATATGTCTTATGCAAAACTTTAATGTCTTTCTTGAACAGGGGAGATTCTCCAGTATTTGTCTAAATGAAGAGATCTTGCGACGGGGGCTTGGCAAGACAGTTCGTATTGAAGGGTTGGCTCATGAATCCCAGATATACTGGAAACTTCACAAGAGGCTACTTCAAGCAGAAATGAAAGCTGTGAAAAAAAGGAAAGGAATCTGGAAAGAAGAGACATTCATTGAAAAACTCAAAGAACACATAAGCAATTACAAATTTATCCAAAAATTAAAGCAGTTTGCAATATGGTTGAGAATCCGGCTGTGAAAACAATAGCTTGGGGCAGAGAGGAGCATCGTGTTAGTTTCCGTGAAAACAATGTAAGTTCTTAAGAAGATGAAAACATCTGATAGCTACGTCTTAAGAAAATGTGCATATACAATACACATAATTATTGTTAAAAGTTTTAATCTATTTTTTCACAATGAAGAACACTCTTTAGGCTATCTAACTTTCCCAGAGGAAGAAAGCACAAAATATAATGTGAATATAAAGGAAATATGGAAATTACCGGTGATGTATTTTACAAAGATTGCATGAAACATCAGGGCAAAAAACAAAGAGCAAGGAATGTTCTCCATTCTTACATTTTGTGCAAAAAATTGGTCAGCTTTTTCATAGTAGGGCAGCTATAATGCTGATGTTTGACCTTTGGCAACATTATACATATTATTTCTAAATGCTGAATTTGGCTTCATTTGGGAGACTGCTATCAGACTTCAATTTATGATGACAGCATTATTTAATGCTCTTGCGACAATAGTCTGATTTAGGTTCATACTGGCACTACTTAAAGATGATTAGCTAATTATGTAAATTACCCCCATAAACATTTTGGATTTTGTGCTTTTTTTCTAGAGATTGTTCTTAATGGATTTAAAGATACTACTCACATTCTATAAATATCGAAGTGTAGCAATTGCAATTCTTGGTTGGTTGTTCCTATAACTTTGCCAGGTTTCAGAAAAGGTAGAAATTATACCAGCCAAACTATCTTATCTGTACATGGTGTATGCTCTCTGTGGTCTCTGTCCGTGTGGCTTCATTCCTTTGTTTTGTATGTTTCTCTTCGTGATACCACATGAAAGAAATAAATGCAGCTGCCTGTGTAATAATTTGTTTATCAAAGAGAATAGCTAATTTCAGAGAGACCAATGTGTTCAAGAGTCAGTATTACTGTTTATGTTTTATAGACTTCCTAACATTTTAAGGGACAAAGAAGGAAGTGACATTGAAATTATGGACTTGTGCTCAAGGCAAGTTTGTGTTGGATTTGAATGTAAAGATTAATTGACCTGATCATAAGATGTGATCACATGAATAGATTTACTTTGCTAGAACATTATGTATTACTTTGTGTTTTGAGCCACTTATTTATATGCTTAACTAGCACTTGACAACATTTTGAATGTTCTTGCCAATGTAGCTAATATATAGAGAGAATATATCTACGTTGAGAATTAAATCTTATAGAAATTTTTGTTTTTGCTGATCTGTATTGTCTTAAAATTAGTTCAGTACAAAGCAATATGTATTCCTTAAATATCAATATATAAAATACAGTTCTTCAGTCTCCCTATTATAGTTATTTTTCCTTGTAACTTTATTTCTATAGTAATTTTGATATTGATAGAAAGACAACTTTGCCTGTATTCACACTCCAAGTTAAATAAAGTAGGGTTAGCTAATTTTGGGTAAAACTAGACATTGTGGGTTATGAACTGTTTGATGGTTTAGTGCAGTATGTAAAGTCAGTTTGTGGCTTATTCAAGAAACTGGGCTAGAAAATGAGAAATTGTGAGTTCTAGGACTGTCTTAGGCATGACAGTCTGTTAGCTGACATTTTGGGTCAGTCATTCTCCAGTCACTGAGACAGAGAGACTAACTACCTCAAGGTCACCCAGCTGGCTTTGTGCCTGGGATGGGATTAAAACTTCAGGATCTCCAGTTAACCACTATACCTGAATGGCTCTCTTGGGTATAATATGCCCAATGCATTTTTCATTGTCTTTAGGGATAATGTTATCTCATTCTTCTCATAGTATGTGTTTAAGGTTTGTCACTCAGTTAAAAAATACTCTTCAGGTCTGAATTATAACTTAAAGAGATCTTATGAATATTAAAATCCTGTTTTAAGAATGGAACTGGGCAATGTGATCTGCAGATTTATTTTCCAGACCCATAGCTCTGTGAATTGCTAGCATAACTTCCACCAAAAATTAAACCTTCCTAATCATTTTAAATACAGTCCTGTTGTTCTATCTGTTCTACCTATAGCTTTTAAAAAGTGCATTTAATATTGAAGAATGACACTGAATCCTGATTTCTGTCTTCAACGTTTTATCCTGGTCACCTTCATTCAGTATGATCCCATTGGCTGGTACCATAGGCTGAGAAATAGTAGCAAAATTATTTCTGGAGGATAAAGGAGATTCATTTGGGCATGTTGCTGTTATATTACAAATCTTTAGAACAATAATGCTATAAACTTCAGTGGGGAATTGCTTTTCTCTTTCTCTCCATTTATGAAGGTCCAGCTCCCCAACCATGTCACTTCTAATTATCTTTGGATAAAGTTTCTTCAGCTGGAGCCCATGATGCTTTGCTTTGAAACGGCAGTCTCTTCAGCCGAATTGAATAACATCAATAGGGTGTTTCTATGGTTTCAGCCAGGCCAAAACTGGACAGTGATGAAAAGGTGAAATTTAAGCTGGCTGCTCCTAGAGGTCACAGTTCCCCCATTCCAGCCTCCTTTCCTCCAAGCTGTCTGCAAAGCCAATGCATCAGATTGACAATAATTCCTTTTTGCAATCCCTAGGATAAAGAAAAGAGTGCCACTTCCAAAACTTGCACTCTTTCTTAGATGCAAGACTGCTTTGCATATATTAAACTTAAGAGCTGAGGCAATCTGCTGGTTAAGAATCACTCAGATCTGACTGCAACTGAACTCCCTACTGCTGTAGCCTCAGGCGTGCATAATGACTATGCTCATTGTACTAACAATTGGTTTGTTTAGTTTTAGTTGGGCTTGGTTTATATGTCATATGAACCAATCATGAGTGATAAATCATAATCTATGACTTAGTAATATTGCATCCAAAGTTAAAGGTGGTTCATTTAGTAACTAAAATTAAGTTAAAATCAAGGTTTAGGGTCATGTAGGAACCCAGACAATAGAAGTAGAGTCTTTTTGCAGCCAGAAGACATACTTAAAATACAAACAAATGCAAAACAATTTTTTAAGAAATACAGAGAGTGACATGGTGATATCACTAGAAGAGACATGGCTAATCATTTTGTCTAGTACTTTCTGTGATTCAGGAGGTAGGGTTAAGGCAAAGTCAATGTGTTAGCGTGCTATAGGCTTAAAGCTCCTGTTGAATTTAAAAACAATAATAAAGCAAAATACTGCACACTGACCATCTGTGATTTGCTACCAAATTTCATTATGTAATTTTGGGAAATTCCAGGGATCAACAAAATGGGATTGTGGCTTTGTGGTTTATAGGTTTTCCTCCTAGATTCCCTTGGACATCTTCCAGAGAAAATTTGTCTAACTTTGCCTTCTCTGTGGATTTAGATAAACCACTTAAGATTGCCTTATTTCCATATTTCTCAACCTTAGCAACTTGCTAGGGAATTCTGGGAGCTGTAGTCCACAAAACATACAGCTGCTGAGATTGAGAAACACTGTCTTATGCCATTACAAATTAAAATCACAATTAAAAGGTTATTTCCAACATAATAAAGATGAAAATAATTTGAATGATAGGAATACCCCATATAAACTGAAGAGACGTAGGTATTTTTTCTTAATTTGTCATGTAAAGTACCGTAAATTAATAGAGCAACTGACACGGGCAGGATGAAATAGCTTTTTTCTAGCTGCCGTTGTATTTTAAAAGAGAGCGCTTTCTTCACTAAGAGAGAGATCCCACGCATGTAAAGCAGCAGTTATATAAACAATACACTCCAAACTTTCTTGCCTCTTCCTTATTGGAGGAGAATTTGAAATAGGTGAATGAAAGCAGCTTGCTTCTCCCAGCAGACTTTGAACCAGCAAACAATAGAGGCAGGTTGAATTGGACAGAGGCGAGAATAATCTGGAATTCCTGGTGCTGGATTATACCAATCCTGGGCTTCTTAAAATGAAAGTAGAAAGCAGTGGCTCTGCAGCATTTTTAAAATGCGTATGGGCATACGAATTTGTAGTAAGTGATATAGGACAAATATCCTTGTGGATCTACACTATAACAGATTAGTGCTGTGCTGTATATTCTGTTTGTTTTTTTTAAGAAAAAAAATAACATTATTTTCAGCTTTTTTCCAAAATGGATATAATACTTCAATGACATTTTCATAAACTGGGTCCAAAGATTTTGCACGTAATTTAGTGATGAGGTAGCCCAAGTGTGCATGTAAAGGTCTTGTCTTTCATTTTACAGTTTTTTCTTCTTGATGGAAGAAAAAATTGAATGATAGGAATGATTATTTAGTTATTTAAAATAATTACAAAGCCTCTCTTCTCACAGTTTGCAATCAATAACAACAATAAGTACAAAACCAACAGTACAAAACCAAGAATAATTCAACAAGACCAAAGATAACACATACTCAAGCTGGCAGTGAACATATATACAAATACACCTACCATAGAATGGACTCAACTGCATTTCGGTCCAGAGTGCTGGAGAAAAACCAGTTTTTTTGTGATTCCGCAGAAGACTAATATGGTAAAAGGGAAACAGAAGGATTTCATTTCAGGATGGGCAGACTGCAAAGGAATGGAGGCTGTATAGTAATTGTTTTACCCTTCTGTTCAATCATGTTTTCTGAGACTGCTTGGAGAAGCTCCTACAGTTTCCTTGGCAAGGTTTTTCAGAAGTGGTTTGCCATTGTCTCCTTCCTAGAGCTGAGAAAAAGTGACAGGCCTAAGGTCCTCCCAGCTGGTTTTGTGCCCGAGGCGGAACTGGAACTCAGAGTCTCCCAGTTTCTGGCCAATGCCTTAACCACTACACCTTCCTGGCTCTCTATACCAATAATATCAGTACTTTTATCTGTTTTACAGTATGAAAGATTTCTTGGAGAAGAGCACTTGCCAGAAACTGGAAGACAAATTTAGACACAGTGTTACCTTTTAAAATTAACAGTGTAATAGCAAGCAAACAATATAAAGATACTCTGTATGCATTGGGTGGGTATTGCTTGCTTTTTTTGCTTTGGTTTATTTACCTCCTGTATTGTTCAACATGACATTCATGGTGCCTTATTCTTATGAAACAAATTAAATGGAGAAATTGGTTTGAACTGCACAACAGTGTAAGCTATGTATTGTTTGTTCATGGTTTATCAATTAAGCCACAATGGCTGAGTTCACAGAGTTCATTAACCTATAATTTAAAATGTTTAAACCATAATCAATGAATTCCTAGGACATACTCAGCCAAACCAAACAATTTTGGGGATGATTTAGTGAGCTGACTAAATGAAGATTTGAAGCTGTCTAATTATTCCCTGTCTAATATTGATCCACTACATCAAACTGATTGTTTTTGAAGAATGCTGATTTTGGTCTGCAAGTATATAGTAAAAGCAAAAACTACAAAGCCGTAAGATTAGTTTAAGGGAGTTCCAGAAAACGGAATGGGTTAGCGGCATTATAAAGAATTGTTAAATTGTATCACTTACATCCAAGATCAATGTAATTCTGATGTATTACTAGCTTAGACAGGACTAGAACTCACAGTCACCTGTTTTCTAGCCTGGCGCCTTAACCACTAGACCAAACTGGCTCATAATTATATAAACATGCCAAGTAATTATACATCCATGTGAAATAATTTCCAGAGATGCCTTAAAGCAATTTGTATTAACATTACTGCCATCACTCTGCTAAACAAGTAATTCCCTCAACACTGTTCAACTATTACAAAGTCTGCATTATTATTATTAATCTTCTCATCACTCCTTATCACCCATCCCCTCCCACTTGTGACTGTATGACTGTAACTTTGTCACTTGTATCCTTACGATTTATATTGACTGTTTCCTAGTATGATTTGATTGCTTATTGTACCCTATAACTATCATTAAGTGTCATACCTTATGATTCTTGACTCTTGATGAATGTATCTTTTCTTTTATGTACACTGAAAGCATTTGCACCAAGATAAATTCCTTGTATGTCCAGCCACACTTGGCCAATAAAGAATTCTATTTTATTCTATTCTATTCTATTCTATTCTATTCTATTCTATTCTAATATACTCATTAGTGAAAAGCAGAAGTAGAGTTATTGATGTCACATAACCTTTTATGTCTCATTTCTCCCATATATTTTTCTTTATTGAAGTTAGTGGCCCAGTTAACTAGACAGCTAGTATGATGTAGTATCGTGGTTAAAGGTGCTGGGCTAGGGAACCTAGGTTCTATTACCCTTAGGCTTGAGAGCCAGCCAGATCTTGGCCAGTTACTGCTTCCTAGTCCAAATAAGCATCAGACTGTACAAATGGCTGGGTGAAATACAAAACAAGCAAATTTGGTACATCATGTACTGATATCTTTGCTGAGTTAATTAAATGTGTTCAGTGCAAAACAGGTGGACTTTGCAGTTGTGTGGGGCAAACCCTAAGAAAAGCAATAATAGTATCCCAATAAAGGGTAACCTGGAAATCCCAAAGAGTTTTTATGTCCCACAACAAAGGTGTTAGATAAATATATTTATTAGATGCAATCTTTCAAGATATCACAATATTTTCATTATGCAGTCTGTTATAAATATATATTGTCATTGTCATCATCAGCCATTTAGTTGTGTTCATCTTTTGGCCAGTCTATGGATCTGCACTCTCAATGCCCCTCTGTCTCGCACTGCCACCTTCAAGTCCACCATGGTTATCCTGGTGTCATCCTTTTTAGTGTCCAGCTAGCTAGCAGATAATGAAAAAAAATATTGGGCAGGGAGAAAAAAGATGTAACAATGAAGTAAGCTAAACAAGTTTTCTTCTCCATATACACAAACTTTTTACAGGAGATCTAAAGATGAAGAGATCTGAAGATCTCAAAAACCTGTTTTTGGTTATTTGGTGTAGCAAGGGTGTTTGTTTGAGGAAATTTTCTTATAGCCAGTGCAACCTCAGCTGTTCCATTAGAAAGTTCTTTTATTTATTGTAGTTTATTTATATGATGCCCATTTCCAAAGGCTTGGATAGCTAACTATTACGGAATAAACATCCACAAGATCTTCATAAATATGCATAACAATAATAAACTCACAAGATACACTGAATAAAAACAGAACAGAAGCCATATGTTTGGAAAACCCACATTCAGTCATTAGATGCTCATGTTAAATAGGTCTTCCTGGGTCCTATTTAATCTTCCTAGATCCTAAAGTCTAGGATTCATGGAGCTGATTGGCTTCCACAGGGAGAGAATTCCAAAGTGTGGGGAAAACAGACAAAAAGCCCATTTCCAGTGTTTCATCAGTGATGAAACATGAAGTTGGCCCTGTTGGATCTGATTAGATGGGTAGATGAATACAGGAAGTAATGGTCTTCAACCAACAGAGACAGATGAGATATATCTGCAGATGAGATATAATAATCTTGTTATTACAGTATAAGCATGGTTGCATGACAATTATGATTAAAAGTCAAGAAATTCATGGAGTTAAGTTGTACAATATATTGTACTTTTTGTGTTTTCACAACTTAATGAACCATAACTATGGTTCATACTAGGTTTGCCAGACACAATCAGATTAAAATCAGGTTGATAAATCTGTATCTCAAAGTGCTTGGGCAAATCAAGCCAATCTGATTTTAGGCTGGTTTGACCGATTGTGTGAACCCAACCCTAACATAGGTAATGCACAACTGAATTTCCCTGAATGCATATCTTTTGTGGTTCTCTGTACCACGGGGGAAGTAGCTTGAAAATATTCATGACATTTCCAGGTTTGACCGGAGGGATTGAGGCTTTTAATCAGAATTCAGCCCAAACCCGCAACCAGGCACCATACGCTATCAAGCGATTTAATCCCCAGCAGTTTGCAGGAGCCATTCCGGACTCCAAAATCTCACTCCGAGTTTTTCGTCTCGCCTCGCCTCCTCGCCGTTGGGGGTGGCTTGTTGTATGTTTGAATGAGAAAGCAGGTTGTGGCGGCAGCTGAAAGAACTGGGCTGGGGGCGGCCGGAGTATTTGCTGCCTGGTGCGTGAAAAGTCTTCAAAACCATTTCAGGTTCAGTAGGAGGAGGAAAACGAGAGAGAGAAAGAGAAAGAAAGAAAGAAAACAGGCGCGAGGAAAAGAGGAAGCAAGGAACCTGGAAAGGTGGGTATGAAAAGAGCGGGGGCTGCTGGACTTATTGGATAATCAGGAACGATGCAAGGGAACTTTAGCAAAGCTTTCCCCAACCGGGCGCCCTCCAGACATGCTTGGGTTTCCTAACACCCCCCACCCAATGCCTGTACAATATGAGAGCAGGGGCTACTCAACACGTTTGGAGGGCTTGGGGGACAATTGTTTCGGAGGAGAACCGGGTGATCGCAGCGTTTAGAAAGGAAGAGTAGGACGTTCTTTGTGCTCCTGGAATCCTCGCAGGTAAAAGCCCCGAACGGGTTTGAAGGCTGTGGCGCAAGTCGCCTCTTTCCTTCGCAGCGTCGGTTTTTTTTTTTTTTTGGCACCTTGCAAAAGTGGCCGATTCCCGGGCGCCTCACCTGCACGTGTCCCGTTGGGATGGCAAGGAAGTCTGCTTAACTTCTTGGAGCGCCTCCTTCCAGCTGCGATGCGCCCCGCATTCTCCGGCCTCGCACTCTTAAATAAATAAATAAATAATAAAAAAGGCTGCCTTATTTGTATTCCTTATTCTCCGGCCCAATGCGCGGCCCCTAGGAAGTATTGCAAGATCTCTGGAGGCCACTGAGACCTCAAGGAAGGCTGCCTTGGATTGCAGTGTGCAAAGTGGCAGAAAGTATTGGAGGTTTGCCTTTCCAGCTGGGCGTTTGGGCCGTGGGGTTGCTTTTCCTTGACCATTTCTCTTATCCTTTTAGAAGAGACAAAAAGCCGGGGAGGGGGCGGAAGAACAGGGAGGGGATTGGGGAGACTGCTTATTATCTTCCATCTGTTTACTCAGATCTCCTCTCTTTCCTCCTAGTCGCTAAGTAGCCTCATGTGGATTCACTCCCCTCAGAAAACCAGCCTCCGTTGGTCAATCATTCCCTTCCCTGTCTCCCCCACACTTATTGGTGGGGAGGGGGGGGGAGAAGAAAGGTGACCGAGAGCTCCCTTTGTTGCATTAAGTAAATCAGCCTCTGCAGCGACATTGGCATTAGGCAACAAGCAAAAGTAGCTGGTATGTTTATTAGCTGTATTAAAAAGTAGGCACAAAATTATCCACAGATGCCTTTTTCTCATTGGCTTGATTGTAGCGTGTGTTAAGTTTTGGATTTTTTTGAATTTTTAAATTTGGTTAGCTCCCATTAGTGCTTGTTTGAGCTGAAGGGAGGGCCCTTGTATTTGAACTCAAATAATGCACAGGTTTTTGAGTGCTCAATGAACTTATCAGGCAGGATGAAGGCCTTCTTAAATGGGAATCACTTATTTCTAGGAGTGGTTGATAATTGATCTCAGGTTGATCCAAGATATTAAAAGCTAACTTTTGGAATAGTGAATCCTGAGTTTTGAACTCTAATGTGAGAGACTGAATTTAAATCCCCCTTTCTGATACTGTATCATGAATGATTGGAAAAACAGAACTTTTAGCCCTGATTATACTATAAAGTAGGCATAAAAAGTTGTCTCATGAGGTAGCTGATAAAAATCCATGCTGTAAACCAAGGACATTTAAAAGAAATAAAGCAAACATTTAATGTAATATTAAGCTTATTTACTCAAATAAAATCCCTTGATCTTTAAGGGAATTAGTTGCAAGTACCTGGTAATACATAGTGCATCCAGAACTTTGATGAGCTGAAAGCTTTGTATAACTAATAATATTATTAAATACTTTAAAAAACATTTTATTTAAGTTGATGTCATGATCTTAAAGGCAGTTATAGTGTGATAAAAAACTTAATGGGGTGAATATAAACCATAGATCTTTGCACAAGTTATATAATTTTACATGTGTAGATCTACATTAATTTCATTAGGAATATAAGGACTACTTTGTATGTCTTGTATGTTTCCTAGATGTCAAGTTGGTGTCTGGTCTAGCTTAAATCTGTCAAGATACAGAAGATTCAGTGTGCATATTGTTCCTCCAATAATGCAATATTGCTAAAACAGGGCACACCCAAGCTATAGAGATTTATGTACGCCTCCTCGTGGTTAGACTACTGCAGTGCACTTTATATGGGGCTGTCCTTGAGGAGGATGGATACAGTTGGTTCAAAATAAAATGAGTGACCTGGCTGCTGACAGGAAGATTCGGCAGCTTCATAGTTACCTTAAGGCAGAGGTCCCCAAACTTGGCAATTTGAAGACTTGGGAACTTCAACTCCCAGAATTCTTAAGGTAACTGCACTGACTACATCTAAACTCCCAACTCTAGTTCAAGATGCTGGTTTATAACTTTTACATCTGTACTTGCAAGATTACCTCTCTCAGCCAGGACCATCCTACCTTGTGCGTTCATCCTGAGGTAGGTTGAATGTACAGTACAAGGCAAGATGTGAGTTTAAAGGTGTGGGTGCCTGTAGACCCTTCTTTCTTTATAGCAGCTCCCATGACATGGAATGCCTTGTTACCTGAGATGAAGGAGCAGGGTAGCAAAAACCACGTTATTCCAGTGGGCTTTGGGTACGGGCTTTGGACTTGAACTACACATGCAAATTTTATTATGTGAATTATATTTATGTAGATTGCCTTGAATTATGGTTTTGCAGTTGATTGGTTTATACCATCAAGTTGTTTTCGACTCCTAGTAACTACATAGATGGACATCACAGTAGATAGTGGACCATACAGATAGCATTGCAATAGATAGATATTTAAATAGCTTCTGGATAGAAAAAAAGACATGTATATCGTGGGTTTAGATTTAGATTTATTTGATTTGTCAATCACTTACAAGATAATAGGTATAAGTATAAATGTAGTTATGAATACATGAAATGATAAATATAAGAAAAATAAAAGAAACAATAGGACAGGGACGGTAGTGCACACCCCCTACAGGCCTCTTAGGAAAGGAGTGAGGTCAATAGTAGACAGTCTAAGGTTGTGGCTTTTCAAATATGTGTACCAAAATAGGAATGTATATACAGTATTTATATGTGGTGTATTTGTTTCTTCCTGTATAATAAAGTTGATTGTAAGCAAAATAAGTGAATGCAACTCTATACAAGTGTACCTCCTTGGAAGTAAAGCTATCTCAGTTCAGTTGGTTTGCTGTTTAGGTAGGTACACATAAGATTATAATTTTTTTTACTTGCAAATGCAAATTATTAGTATTTTTTTTACAGTATTGAATATTTTTTTAAAAATGAGCCCTTAAATTTAAAGATTTTTTTTTTTTGCAAAGATAGCTTGATGGGGATAAGTGTTGCTGAATTAAATGGGAGTTGGGATAAACATACTGAAAAAATAATTCATCATTAATAGAAGCTCCTCCTTTCTCTACTATCTTATCTCTCACAGTATGATAAAAGATGGCACGTAAGTAGGGCTGACACTTTTCAGTCTGTTCTGTTTTGATATTAGATGAAGTTATATCCAAACAATGCCAGTATTGGGGGGGCGGGGGTTAATTAAATGCTCTTGTTCCCAAAGGTAACTCAGAGTCTTCTGGGATGTATGGATGAAGCTTCCAAGTTCTTATCTCCTGCAACATGCCTTATATGTGTTAAATAGATGGATTGTTGTACAGGGCAAGCAGTGCGTAAGGTTAACCTCTTGAGAGTAGGTTGATTGCTTTTGCTCTTCATCTCCTATCTTACTACTTTACCCTCTTTAAAGCACTGCCAAACTGACAGAGGCTCCACAAATCTGCTGGGAAGCCCTGTTTCCTCTTCTTTTCAAAACAGCCTCCTTATCCCTACTAGCTGTACTTGTTGATTCACAGAATTACATTTGGTCCCTGTCAATACGGTTAAAGTCTAGGGTCAATCATTTTTATAGTTCTGTGGAGCTTAGACTAGCTTTGTCTTACAAGCAGCCAGACATGCACTTATCAAACCAGAGAACATTTGTCGGTCTCTCTTTTTTTCCTTGCACCAATTTCCACAAATCAACATACCGTATTTATTCGAGTATAACGCGCACACATGTATAACGCGCACCCCTAATTTTCGATTAAAAATTGGTATAAAATTTTGTTTCACACCAAGCATTGTAATTGACAAAAAAACGTTGTTGAACACGTGCGGCCATGATAAAAGAAATCATTTATTGACAACGTAAACTGGTATAAACACAATACCGAAATAAAAGTTCGGGCCGTCCACTGTACGTGACGAGGGGACGTTTTTTTTTTCTTCGCCCTCGCGTACAGTGCGCAGCTGCAGCCCGGAAAAGGCGCAGTGCGAACTCACAATTCGCCTGCGCCCTCATAGGACCGGCCGCCACTGCCACCCCACCCCAGCCCTCGTTTATAACGCGTACCCAAACTTTGATTTCTTTTTTTGGTAGAAAATTTTGCGCGTTATACTCGAATAAATACGGTAGATTCCTCTTCATGAGCATTTGGTGCTGGTAAGTGATTTCTTGGCTGTGAAAATGGACAGCATTTTTGATTGTTTGAGCAACTGTGGACACCATAAGGCAGTCTTGGCCTGAACACATGGCATTCCAGTTAACTCGTTATTTTTTTTCCACTGCATTATATCACTTTATCCACAACATTTTATTAACATAGGGAAGGAAATTGTGTAAGGTTTGTTCTATGCAGTTTCCAACACTGCTAAGAACTGTTTTTGAATTTTATATCAGTTTCTTTATTTTGAAATGGATTTTATGTCTCCTGAACTGATTCTAGTCATAATCTCCTAATTTCCCAGAACAATAGGATTATGTAGGCCACGAGGAATAAACCTGTTAAGATTGGAACCAACTTTCTAGTCATATTTTTTAGAGTGTTTAGAGTTATAGAGTTAAGAATGCAACTCTGTGCTTACCTATTTAAGAATGAATTCATTGAGACTTACTTCGAAGTAAGGTTTTCATCCTTAAAACTCTTTTGAAACAAAACTTGAAATCCTCTGTTGGCTGATAACTTTATTATAATGGACCAAATGTTAGAAAAGAAGGTATTAAACTTCTGAATTCTGCAGAGCTTTTCATCAGGTTAGGTGAGGACACATTTTATTTAAATCAAATTGGCTGAAGTGACAAGTCTGTACTTTGTTATCTAAATCACAAAGTATTTATTGTCCAGAGGATTTTATAATTCCTAGCATGCTTGTTTTTTATATATATAATCTGAACATATGTTCTTTAGTTTTCAGTAAGAGATATAGTTTTTATTTTCAAAAGCTACCCATAAGATAAAGCAATTATTTAGTAAGATTTTTTTCCCAGTGACAGTTGTGATAAAAGATATGATGAAATGATGGTCCTAGAATTAAATGAGGGATTGTATTGAACATTGAAATTATTAATAGCTGTATCAGCTTCAGGATCAGTTTTCACTATGGATGCTCAGATAATATTTTTGCTATGAAAGAACCATCACCAGTTTTAAATAGTCCCCATTACTTCAGAATTCCCTTGCATTTCATTTCTGTAACCTGTATATTTTTAGAATGATCTTTGCTGCCAAAGATGTTAACTGATTTATCATTTCCATATTGGCAAGTAAAACAACAAATAGTTAGAAATTACATTCATGATATTTCAACCACACGTTTTGCAAAATACTTTAGAAAAAGGAAAGCAACATCTGATATAAAGAAAAAAAAACTATATTGAATTTTATTCATTCTGGGCTAGCTAATAAAGGGGAAAAAAACAAGAGTTTGGTGAAGATGCAGGATTTTTGTTTAAAGGCCAGGTGTTGTGGTCATGAGGTCACTGACCTTTAAAAAGTTTTCCGCTTCTTTCTCATTCCCTCCCTTCTGTGTCCCATCATCTGTGATGGGCATGATAATGTGGAAAATTTCACACACTTTGATGGCATTTGGATTGGTCCTGATGAAGTTTTTGTCCTGCAGTGAATTAGGAGCCTTTTTTGTCTTACATTTTGAACAGTAACATCATAATGACTAACATCAACCTGAAAGAACTAACCTGCTATAAGTCTTGAAGTTAAAACCATCCTTATAATATTTATAGAATTTACTTTTCAGTGATAGTGAGAAATCATGCTTATTGTCAAAATAAGCCTGGTAGGAGAAGAAATAGCAACATATCAAAAGTGCTGGCTAATACAAAAATTTCAATACCGCACACATAGTAATACACATTGTATTAATAAAATTGTACAATTACTTTCTTTGTGAATTAATTTAGAATACTTCAGGACCTTCCCGCCCCCCCTCCCCCTTTTAATGCAAAAGTTTACTTTCTCATGCAAGCAAGACAAATGCAAGAATTGCAGGACTATGCTTAGAAGCTCCAACTTATTCTAAGACGGCTGTCAAATTCCTGGCCCACAAGAGGGATATGTCACATGCTGGCCACGGCCATGCCTGGTTTAGTGAAGGGGGAAAAAAAATCCTGATACGTCACATGATGCCTCCATGACAACATGAGTTTGAGACCCCTGTTCTAGGAATTGAATTTGAATCTGAAATATTAAAAATGATCTCTATGAGTTTAAAAAAGAATAATTCTTCATACATTGTTTTTTCAGGAGCAAAATTATTGTTGGTAGTTGATATTAAAGAAGAATATTGTGCAACGTATTTGTTATTTGTAGATTTTAATCCCACCACTATTATTTTTATAAATAACTCAAGATGGCAAACATACCTAATACTCTTTCCTCCCCCTATTTTCCCACAACAACAACAACCCTCTAATGTGAGTTAAACTGAAATGAGAATCACTGGCCTTCATGCCTAAGGTGAAATTAGAACTCAACACTCTCCTAGTTTCTAGCCTGGAAACCTAACCACTATATCAAGCTGGCTCTTTAAAAAACAATTGAGTATTTCTCAAAGAGAGATCCATTGCTAGCACACTATCATCAAGAAACCTTATTCTTAGCTTCCTCACTATGAACCAATCATAAAAATTAGGACATAAACAAGGCATTGCCAGCTGATCTTAAAATATAAGTTGGCTAGTAATCAGGGAGGTAGTTCATTCGTTAACTGATGAGAACTGCTGTGACAAAATAATGCCAATATTGTAGGAGCTACCTGGCCTACAGATGTTCAAGATACTGGGTATTATCTTTCTGGATGGAACCTTGTTATTTTTACTGCAGGTAGAATCTGTCCATCTGTTATGTACCAAGTGAGAGGTCTGGTTGCAGTTCCCCCGCCCAAAGTTAAGTGGTGGAAGCCCAGAAGCAGGTATCTTGGTTGCAGCCAACTTACTTTGGAATGGTCTCTTCTTTATCTAGAAAAGTTATATGTTCTTGTAGAGACTTTGGAATGGAGACATCTTTTGAGGATGGATTTTATGAACTGGGGCTGGGGTTGGTTTTTTTTGAGACATAAGTTGCTTAGACTTGGTGGATGAGGTAATGTAGCTGTATACAAGAACATATCAAGTTTTCAAGCTTAAAGACCAGAGGTGGTATTCAGCAGGTTCTGACATGTTCTGGAGAACCGATAGCAGAAATTTTGAGTAGTTCAGAGAACCGGCAAATACCATCTCTGACTGGCCCCACCCCCATCTATTCTCTGCCTCCTGAGTCCCAGCTGATCAGCTGGGTCTTCTTTTGTTGCCCCGCATAGGAGAATTGAGCTGGAAAGCAGGTTAGTGGGGTGGGGAGGGAATGGGGATTTTGCAGTAACCTTCCCCTAAGAGTGGGATGGGAATGGAGATTTTACCGTATCCTTCCCCTGCCACGCCCACCAAGCCACACCACGCTCACCAAGCCATGTCCACAGAACCTGTAGTAAAATTTTTGAACCCACCACTGCTAAAGAAATGGATCTTTGCTACTTTTGAGATCCAGCTGACATTAAATTGCAGAATATTTTCTGTGATGGAAATGATCTTGGGAATGAACTTATCCTGACAACTATGGACTCAAACAGAAGATATGACACCTTGGTGAAATATTTTAACATTGAAAGAGACTGAAAGAGTCTCTTGAAAGAGACCTGTGCTTTACTCATGAAACTCCATATTTCTCCTTATTACAGAATAATAGATGATATGCAAGTACACATTTTTTTGCCTACATGGTAAAACTTTCTGGTGCAGTTAATTGGAATCAAAAGTAAAAGAGTTCATTTTCCTTTAGAGATTTATATAACAACAAATATACATATGGATGTTTCATTTGTGAAAGCAAAGTTTAGGTGACTTTACACAGCCTATTTTAGTATTTTCATAGAAGTATTGTCCCTTTTGGGTATGAGAGATCATTTGATATAGATTAAATGGCAGATTTATTTTGAGCCTCAGTTATAATGAGTGATCCCTTCATGTGTCAGTAAACAATGGCTGACATTGAAGATATACGTGAGGATTCCAATTTATATCCAAGGTCATCTATTGCTTGGCCACATACTCTTTCTCTGGAAATCGTTAACTCTATTGATTGACTGTTAATGCACAATGTCATTTTAGTAGATGTACTTTCTGCAAATTGGTACCATTCTGATTTGCTGGATTATAGACTGCAACATTACCAACCATCATGGCATCGTATATACTTCTCTGAGCTGCTCTAGACAAGATGTCACATTTTGATTGATCCTAGAGTAGAGTACTGTCCCCTTATTTCTAAACAGACTAGTATGAGGACACAATTACGTTTTTAACAAATCAATCATTACTGGAGCAATTGGTTTCCCACAGGAAGTTAAGAAAGTGAAGCCAATAATTTTTTGGTTTGTCAAAACTGATGTAAAAATTTGACATAAGACACAAGTCAACTATCGTATACTGGAATTGCAGGAAGGTCAAACAACTATTGAAAAATGACCCATCTGATTTACTTAAAAAACACACTAGCAACACCATCCTTCCTGTTCCTTTGCTACTTTGGTCTTTACTGTTGTCCAATATTTTAAGCTTAAAATAATTGTAGCTTGCCCCCATCTTGGCCCTCTGTCTAGAATACCAGTATAAATATGTAGGCCTTTTGTCATCGTTCACAGTCTTTATTTTGATTGAACTTTTTAGTGCAAGGGAAGCATTTATTTGTCTGAAGTGAGAAGAAGTTGTACAGTAGATAGTAGAACAAGAAAACATGTTTAGAGACTGGATCCCCAGTGGGTTTTGGAAGGCACAGTTCCAAGGGACTATTGATTTGGGTCATGTTGCTACAGGAAAACTGTGGCAAGGGAGGGTGAAAGCAATGCAGAATAATGCATGTTAAGTTGGCTGCTGAAGATCCTGAAGAACATTACCTGCTAATATAATATAACAATGCAGGTTGCTGATTGGATTGACACATTGCATTGGGCCATTAAATGTTTGGTTTGGTTTTGACCACATCCTAGCCATTATAGTTTATAAATCTTGCAGCATTAGTTATTGGCTGATTCAATAAATTGTTATTAAGTGATGTTTTAGTACAATGCGTGAATCAAGACAATTTGCTATGTAGGATAAACAGAGATTGTTGTTATAGTTGCATCCTGTTTGTTTTTTTTCTCCTTATAACTTCTTTTCCACTTAATTCTTAGGAAATTTATTTTAATCCTTATTCTATTCTTTATTCTATTTTGGTACTTTATTCTTAGGAATAAAATGTTGGATTTTCATTTGATCATGTAGTACTCTAGAATTGGGTTTTTTTCCCAATAACAAAGCAACATTAAAATTGTAACTTGATGTCAAACCCCATCTGACTGTCACACTCAGGCAACAAGAACCATATGGATGTCTGAAAAGATGTGTATTGGTAATAAGGTATTGTAACAGACTTTTGGAAGCCTGTCAAAGAAATTTGTCAGACAACTTATATCTAATTAATTAAAGCAGATTTATTTTAAGTGTCTTTCTCATGTTTCCTTTCTCCCCTAGACAACAGAATAATCCCCCCTCCTTCTGATTTGTATGGGTTTTCATCTCATTTGATCTCATCTAAGCAATTCTGCCTGGTCCACAACATCAAAAACAAATATATGAACATATAAAAACTGTTCATAATCAATTTAAAATAGTCCAATTCACTTCTTATCTTATTCCCAGTACAGTTACACATTCTGTCATATTTGATAGCTGCATCTACTTTGCCTGGATTACAGTTACAGTGGAATAAGGGAGTAAATTAGTTAACACTGGAGAAGGATGCATTACATATGTGTGGAAGAGAATCGTGATTCTGATGTTATTCTCTAATCAACTGTGCAAATAGAAAACAACCAAGAAAAGGGAAAAATGCCTTTATTGCTGACATGATAAACAAATTCTTTATTGTATTACTAATCTGATAAAGGCATATCATTCTTTTATCATCATAATGTTTATACTGGTATATGTATTATGTATTATGTATATATGTGTATATGTATATATATCACCATATAAGTTGGGTGTCAAACTTGATTTTATTGAGGGCCCCATCAGGATTCTGTTTGACCTCAGAGAGCCAGTGTGTGTGTGGGGCATGGCCAGGGGTGGGCATGGCGATGGTGGGCATGACACGGGATTCATGTCAGGGACACCTTTGGTGGCCAAGTGCTAAGGCAGGACTTTCCTGAGACCCTCCCTCACTCTCATTATACCCTTCCTCCCTCCTTTTTCCTTCCCTCTTCATTCTTCTTTCTTCCTTATTGTCCCTTCCTTGCTCTCTTTCCATCTTTCCTTTTATTTCTTTGTCTTTCCTCTTTCCCTTTGTCCTTTCCTGTCCCTTCTTGCATACTCAAATACAAAAGGGAAAATATTTCTCCTTTTGTTTTGTTTTGATAGCCTCCTGCCAGCAAAAATGGAGCCAGGGCGGCTTGTGTGCCTCCCCTGGGCCCCATTTTTGGCCTAGACAGCCTCCTGCAGCCCTTGCCAGAGAAAATTGAGCCTAGGAAGGCCACATATGGTCCACTCAGCTCTGTTTTCACTGGTAGAGGCACTACGGGCAGATCCTTTGCTGTTTCCAGGCCAGCTCTGAGGGCTAGATCTAAGCATCCAGCCTGCAGGCTTTGAGTTTGACATCCCTGATCTAAGTGATATGTATGTATGTATGTATGTATGTATGTATGTATGTATGTATGTATGTATGTATGTATGTATAAAATCACCATCTAAGAAGACTTGTAATGCAATCAATAAAGTTTTTATGGTATTTTTTCTTTCTCCTTGAAAACAGTTGCAGTATTGAAACTATGGCTAACATAACTAGAGGGAGAAAGCCAGATGGCTTGCTTGTCAGTATTCACTTGTGCCATTACCCAGCTGGCAAGCAATTCAGAGGAAAAAGATGACAGCATGATCACATGTTCCTAAAGGATGATGGAGGGACTCTAGGGAGGCAAAAACATAGAAAGGGAGGGACATAACAGCTGCCATGTTTTAAAAACCAATAAGGAAGGGAGGTTTGCATCTACCCCCTGGTGTGTTCAGGTTGCTATAAGATGGACAGCAGAGAAGGTTGACTCTCTCCTGGGGACGATGCAAGAGAAATGGTCAATCTCAGATTTAGAAATCTGGTTGTTATATAATCTGCATGTTGCAAGTTTTCAACCTGGTATAATTTTTCCACATGACAAGTAAAACATAATGTGTTTGTGCTTTATAAAAAAGAAATAAAATTAATTTGGCGATGTAAGCTAAGGATTATTTTCAGAAATGACTTAGTGTGTAAATGAGCACTCTTGGCAGTTAATCTTATGGATAGCAAAAAAAACCTGAATAATACACACAGACTATATTGATAACGTGTAATCACTTTGCAATTGATTAACATGGCCTTTGCAATTAACATAGTCTAAATATAGATCTGAGAGCTTCTGGGGAAGAACAGATTCTCCCAGGCCATCTCAAGATGAACCGTGTGGCATTAAACATTTAAACTATGTATAGAATTCATTTCCGTGTCCAATTTAATTAAAGATTGGGTCAATGCTCTCTTATATTCCCTAGGATAATTACTTTCTAGGTAGAAGAGGCAAACTGAGCTGTGACAATCTGCTGTTCTGATCCAGCAGCAAAACTAAGGAGATCCATGTGTGGTGCCATGTGTGCCGTCTTCATATAATTGTCATAGGTTATCTCTTGGTGAAGGAATGAAAATGACTGGTGGTAGGTAATGGAGAAAAGAGGCAAGTTAAGAAGTTGGCAAAGGGTAAGTGGCCCAGGCAAGCTAAGATGGGAATGAATGGTACATTATGGTTACCAGGACCATTATCTACAGAGGAGATATATCATCCTAAACTTGGTATCTCCATTGCACTTGTTTTGAAAGGAGAGCTTGGAAATATTCTCTCATTGAGACTTCCTGGTCAGACATGGCAAACTAATATCCCCACAAACAATGACACAGAAGGACCCCAAGACCAAAAGCCAGGAGCTATGCCCAAACTAATGGAGTTTCTCCAGATAAGAAGCCATGAGATCGCCAAGTGGAACTCTGAGGGAAGGAACTCTCAGTGAAGGGATTCTCCAGCCAGCCTGCGAGGAAAGCACTAGAAACCATGGAGGAAGTCATTATGCCCACAGCCTCATGCAAAAGCCTTTTGGAAGGACACCAGGTTTGCCCGATCCACTCTCTAAATCATGTGTAAATGGAGTAAATTTTAAGTGTAAAGAGTCTTTTCAGATCAGCGGAACTCCTAAAGCACCTTTCCCAGACCCATTTGATCTGGGAAAGATTAAAGTAAAAAGAAAGGAACCAATTTTAAGGAGTTTAAAAGAACCAAATGCAAAAAAAAAACCTTACTGGATTTTGAAATAAGAAAGCTAAAAAATGGACTAAAGGGACAGTTAAATGTGAAATATGTCATTTAAAATATTTTTTTGAATTTTGTAAACAGGGAGTATATATCTCTGAGAAAGAAGAATGTTTAAATTAGCTAACAGAGATGATTGACTATTTTAAACAAAAAAGTAGGAAAAAAAGGGAAATATGAAATTCTAAGATGACTGTACAGAATTAGAAAATGCTGAAAGTAATCCATAAAGTGTTAGGACACATGTCATGTACTGTATGTATAAAAATCCCTTTCTCTATTTACTCCCTTTTTATGAATTACAAAGTTGAATAAGGAAAAATGGTTACCACTAAAAGGAATGAAAGTATTAGAAAAGAAGAGAGGATTGTTGGACCAGTCCAGAAGAATATATTCTTTGTGACAGATAGTACATAGAGGAGAATCCTATTTCATTATCTAGCACAATAATCATATGTCTATAAAATTGAATCACACACAATAGAAGATAAAATAACAAGTACTCTTATAGAATACGGAACCTTTTTCAGACTTTTAGCTGAAAATTAAAAAAGCTGAAATGATTTTTAGATTGAATAAGACAGTGTTGAACAAGAGGTTAAAAGGATCCTGGTTGTAATTAAGGAGAAATAACAATTGTGATAGTAATTGTGATAATAAAGATCATAAGTCACTAATTATCTTTTTCTCCTTCTTTTAACAGTATTGTTTCCTGCATTATTCCTTTCTTCCCCTTCCTTCCTTTTAGATATTTATTTTTTTCTTTTATTCAAGTAAAAATTCTCAATAAAAATTCTACATAAAAAAAGAAATGTTCTGTCATTGCTTCCATTCAGAACAGATAACTCCCCAGTTTTGGAATGAAAAGCCAAAGAAAGAGATCTCAAAGGAATATTGTCTGAAAAGTGTAGGAATAAGGAGAACGATGGGAACTATGTACAGCTGGCTGCCAATATGAATTAATTCAAATATGTTTTTTTCACTTCCTTTTCCAATATTGCATGGGTCAGCTGGATGTCATGTTCATTTCCCCCCAAGATTTGGCATTACCAAAAATAACCTTCAGAAACTATTATCCATATTTCCTTCTTTCTATCTTTCATCATTAACAGTCAAGTCAATTTTTTAGACTATATGCACATATTATAGTAAGCTTTTCTTTAAAGTATATTTCAAAGAATATTTTTCTAAGTTGATCTATCACCCACTCACCCACCCAGAACACTACCAGTCTCATTTATTCTTGGGACTCCAAATAGCCCAAATGGTTTTTTATGGCCATCCTATAGTTTTCATGAATTCTGTATTTAAAAATGCATATGGCACGATATTGCCATGACAGTTATTTGTAGATATCGAAGTGATTCTAAGAGGACTACCAAAGGGGTTTGAAGCCATGCAACTCTGGGAAATGTAGTACCTCAGTTGCTATGCCTCTCTGAAACTCTTTTTCCAGTGGAAATTGAGGCATGAACATCATCTTTTTTTGCAGTTTGCCTTAAAATAGCAAGACTGGAATAGATTTCTGGTAAGAATTAAGAGAAATGTCTTAATGATAAAAGCTCTAATAATGGAATATGGTGCTTTAGCAAGTGCTGGACTATTTATTTTTCTTAAGTATTTAAGAAATACTTAATTAAGCATGAACTTAATTTCAGAAGTGATCCATCAGCTGCATTCTATATTTAAGTCCTATATTTAGCAGTAGGTTAGAGTAGGTGACCCCCAAGCCACTTTACAACAGAGTGATTGTATATGAAATGAAACTATTCATCTACCTTATTAGAAATCAAGAGTTTTATATTTCATCCATTCAGAAGCTTTCGCCTCCCTGCTTTCCCTGGAGAAATGTAATCATATACAACTTGCTTTAGTGATTACACTAGAATGGCTGAGCCTGAAAGAGTAATAGTGGAAACATTTAGAATGAAATTATATATATTTTATTTTGTACTGATGTTGGCCCCGCAAATGTAATTTCTTTCTCTGAATGCATTTCACTAGATTGTTTTTCTTAATGATTCTCTGTGCATTGCCAACATGTTTTCCTTCCTTTGCAGAGTAACAGCCTTTGACATTAAGAAAGTTTCTGACAATGAGTTACTGGAACTTGGACAAAAGAAATTGTCTTCAGTACTGCAGACATTTTTTGGTGGACAATAGTGTTTTTCATGGTAAGATGTATATTATCGCTTCAGGTTTTTTGTTGTCTCCATTTGCTTTCTTCCATTTAAGTACATCTGAAATTACACTGTGGTGCCTCCTGAATCAATGGCTCCTATTTATTCTTGTTTATCTCTTATTAAGCCATATAAAAGCTGAATTTAATTTTGAAAGTTGATTAGTTGCTTACTCATTGGCTGCATTTTTTGCAAATTGCAATGGCAACCAACGAGATGTATGTATTCTGTGGAAATCTTTAAGCTATTTATTCAGGTCCCAGTGTTGTCTTTTGTGGTAGTTATAGGTGTGTATCAAACCAATTCATTTTGGAATTGACAGGTTAGACTCTTCTGTCAATTCCAAAATGAATTGGTTTGATATGCCCTTCTCAGGTAGGGTCCAGGTTAGAATGTACTAATTTTTATGATTTTACACCTCTGCAAATTTTTATTGTCATTCTTGAGTAAAATAAAACAAAACAAAATGGGATCAAAATGCATTTAAGAATACTTTTTTCAAGATAAAATAGGTTTACAAATATGTCATTCTATCTATGTGCTGCTTATAGTTCTGTTCTTATATTACTTCTGTTCAGTTTGCTATTTTAGAATGCAGCTATTATTTTACTTCTGGATTTTAAATAGTCATTTTATAATATAATGCCTCTTTAGAAACTTGCTGGACAAACACTTTTGAAGTCAATAAAATGTGCAGTTACTCTGTCTTAAGTAACCTATGAAAATCTATGGTTTGAGTAATACTTCAGGATAGCCTATTCAAGATAGAAATGTTGTTAATTTCTTTCTATATACTAAATTGCAGTACAATAATAGATTGATCTTGACAGCAACAACAGAGAGGGGAGATTCTTTCCATATTCCATAAGGTAAAGGTTCCCCTCGCACATATGTGCTAGTCGTTTTCAGCTCTAGGGGGCAGTGCTCATCTCAGTTACAAAGCCGAAGAGCCAGTGCTGTCCAAAGACGTCTCCGTGGTCATATGGCTGGCATGACTAAATGCTGAAGGCGCACAGAACGCTGTTACTTTCCCACCAAAGTGGTCCCTTTTTTTCTACTTGCATTTTTACATGCTTTTGAACTGCTAGGTTGGCAGAAGCTGGGACAAGTAACGGGAGCTCACTCCATTACGCGGTAATGGGGATTCGAACTGCCAACATTTCTGATCAACAAGCTCAGCGTCTTAGCCACTTAGTCCCTATATTCTTTCCATACTGTTTTAAAAAATCACACACATCCCTTGGTCAACTGGGTAGGAAAACAAACATCAATCCTATTAAGTTAATGGGGTCAAGACTCTATTGTAATTACATGAATGTAAGTCTAAAATGGACTTACATTTATATGAATGTGCTTCTCAAAGTCCATTTTTGCACTCCTGTCCTTTAAAACGATATTACCTAACATAGTATATGTCAGGGGCAAAGAATCAGAACCATATGCTAAGTTCCAGTTAAGATTTATTGCTCATGCCTTTCCATAAGAATCTAGTTAATTGTCAACATTAAATTGGTGCTAGATAAGAGTCAACAGAATTCAAGGAGGGCTGGACTTGGATTGGTTCTGGGAACATAATGACTCCAGACTGATTCTTCTCTTCACTCCACTACATGATATTACATAACAATCTTGTACATTTAAAAAAAAAGACAGCATGAGAAAGTCATAAAATGAGAAGCTTGTATAATTGTGGCGCTCCTATAAGAAATACCTGAATAAATTCCTGTATCATAAAGGAAGATACATTAATGAATTCTGCTGATTGTTTATGTAATGAAATCAAATTTTAAACTATTACTAGAATCAAGGACTTGCAAGCAGAAGCAAAAACTGAATTTATTGCTTGAAGTTAAATCTACTGAGTAGCTCACTAGAGGGCAGCATATGATTTGGAATGAACAATATCATTTATAAATGTTTTCAGTTTATAGCCTAGTCAGAAATAATATACAATTAGCATTCTCCGGTCTCGGGATACTATTTTTAAGAATTACTTTATTTAAATCAAAGATATAATTTCAAAGAATGTAATATTTATAAATGGAGAAAAAGAATGATACAAATTATGCTCACTATAACATTTTAAAAACATTGACTATACCTAATGAAGTACATTGAATTATTTTATGATATGAAAAAGAATATAAATCTTTGATCTTAATGCCAAAATCTCCACTATACTATAATTTTTAATGCTTAAAAAAGAATGAAAAGAAAGAAAAAGTAAGTAGAGGAAAAAATCCCTACTAAAATAGTATAGATAAATATTTGGTTTCTGACTTCCATCCTCAGTGTATTCCAACTGATTTACATTGCTTACAATCATAAACTTTAGAAACCATAGTCTAAACATCTATATTTGCTATGATTTATAGTATATATGTAAATCATTTCTTTTAAATTTAAACTTTGTGTGTGTATGTATATATGTGTGTGTAATATTTCACTATTGCTCTATATTCTCCAAGTTTAAGTCCCAGATATTGTCAATCTGTCTTTTTTCCAATGCTGTATAAAGGGTATCCTCCCAGTTATAAGCAAATATCTTAGTAAGTTATAGTCTTATTTAGTCATATGATCTGGGATTATATCTATTAAAAAGAATTGTGGTTTCATTCAAATTATTAAAATTCTTTAAATGAAGTTATGTATGTCTTGCATTACTAATACAGGTGAGCATAGTTAAAAAGATGAAACATTGCCTTTGGGCCTTGGATTGAAATGCTATTTTATTTTTTTACAATTCCTGTTTCAAGTTGAATTTTGTTTTCCTATATCAATTGAATTTACCATGAGATATGGTACTGGTTTGGACCAGTTCATGGAAGCTGTAGGAATCAATCAGAGGTAGTATTCAGCAGGTTTTGACCAGTTCTGGAGAACCGGTAGTGGAAATTTTGGGTAGTTCGGAGAACCGGCAAATACCATCTCTGGCTGGAGATTTTACAGTATCCTTCTTCTGCCATGCCCACCAAGACACGCCCATAGAACTGGTAGTAAAAAAAATTGAATCCCACCACTGGAATCAATGGCTAGTAGTCTCTGAAGGCCATACACTGGGAACCTAGGTGGCTTCTTTATGCAGTTGGTTGGCAGCTGTTGTGAAAACAGACTGCTGGGTTAGATGAGAAGAGGGTTTAATCCAGCAGGGCATTGTTTATGTTCTTAGGACTGTACAGCTCAACTTCTTGTACGCGTTAACTTTGAGTCTACATGCAGTTCTGGGCTGAAAGTTACTTTGATGCTAGAAATTCCTGCTTTTGTTGCAGTTTATTTTCAGTGGTTTTCTGCTAGCTTGTATAGTAAAACTAGAATCAAAGTCCTAGCTAAAGACTGTAGATTCATTCAGAAATACTGAAAAAAAGCACAAGCCTAAGGTGCTACAACTTGAATTAACAAGAGAGAAGCTTTATTCTCCCGGCTACCTTACTAGGAATAGAGTTGGTAGTCCCAAAGGTGCTTTTTCAAGAGGCAACTGGACTTTTTGGTTTTTCTTTGAAGATCTTTGGAACAGCCTGGATGACTAAGAATCTCCATAGACAATAGAGTTGGTAGTATTGTCAGTGGATAATATATGCAATATGCTCTCATTCATTTGTGTCTTCCCATTATATTAGTTGTGATTTCAAAGAAAACTGATTTAGAGAAGTTAGAAGAATTAAAGACAAACACTATCAAAACTGTCAGACCTGGTAGTTCAGATACGAAATACAAACCATGAGTACTAACATTACCTTTATTGTAAGGTCACGGTAACTGAATCTTGCAAGACTGAAAATATTTATCTCCTGCTTAACTTTAACTTTCCAGGAAAATTTCTGAGATGCTTCCTATACCTCTTTTTTTCTGCACAGATTTGCACAAAGCTTGTCTATGTTGCATTGCTTCCTCTTATCTGCCAAAGTAATTCCCACAGACTTTAAGTACTGTAATGCTCTTCTTCTTTTCTCCCTTATAATTACAGCAGAACTTGACTTCATTCTGTTTTTCTGTGCAGGTGGTATTCTGATGGCTTTTGGTAGTGATAGTTGAAACTTACATCGACTGGCATTGTAAATCATGGTTTTTGAATAAAGTATAATTCAGTAGACTCCCACAATGTACTGAAATTTAATTCATGGATTTAACTTGGTATATGGTGTAAATCTAGTCTATTCTGATTTATTCATTTAAGCAAACTATGGTTTAGTTTGTATGTGAACCACAGATTATTTGCATAAATTGACTTTGATTTGAATTGTGTCTCATTTTGATATATAGAAATATTCTTGGCAAACAGTGTATGTTTTTGCCATAGAATTGTATTCAAGTCAGTTAAATGTTACATATGTTCATATCTTCTATTGCCGAATTGGTCCAAAGATGCAACCTAGAGAAATTTGGATCCCCGACCTTGTGCTCTCCAGATTTTGGGTATGCAGCTGCCAGGTAGATCTGTAGCCCAACACAGATGGAACATATCAAATTGTAAAAAAATCTGCTTCAAGCATTTTTATATGATGTAAATACTTGTTTGCTTTAACAATAATAGTTCTTTATGCAATTGTTGTGTTTCCTTTATGGTAAAAAGGATAGGTTATTTAATTTTTTGCCTATCTATTCTCTGTTTCATTTTTTTGCAGCAGAAACCTGATTTCATGTTAATTTTGATATGAATATAAAAAGGACCAAAAACTAATATCCATAACTAAAACTAGAATTACAATTAGCATAAATTAATTCAAATTCTTATCATCTTGGAAGCATAATATTCACCAGGTTGATGGCAGAAGTAGAGAAGACTGCAGATATTAATGATTAGCATTTTATTTTTGATTGCATGAGAGTAAAATATGGACAGTTTCTGAAGCAACTAGGGTGGATTAAGGGGATTTAAAAAAATGAGTGGCCTGCCAGTTAACTGAAAATCTGGAACTTTTCTATATTTTCAAAACATGGTTGCTGTTCTCTAATGAGAGGTTGGCGTGTTTATATGTATATGTGGAGGTGGAAATTCAGAATAAGAAAATTAGAAGTTTGGTTTCTTTTCTCAGATTAGATAATAAGGACCTGTTCTCTCATTACAGATTACAGGTGGATTTAAATGATAGGAAGGCAGATTCCAACTAAAGGTTAAAAAAAGAAATAACAGTAAGAGCAGTTTGAGAGTGGATGCAATAAATCGAAGAAGTAATGAGTTCTCCTTCACTGAATATTTTCACCTAGAGGTTAGATATCCATCTGTCTGAGATGCTTTAATTTGGATTCCTTAGCAAAAGATGGAAAGATGATCTAAATGCCTCAGCAATATGATTCTTCAATTCTACTAAGAATGACTTCTGAATCATGCAGTTAGAAAGTCTTGAAAACTGTTATCATTGGGATGGATTACTTCCCTTCTAATTACAATGCTATTCTCTAAAATTATTTTTTTTAGTCCATAATCTTCTAAAGAGATAGTGTGTCATAGAATTCTATAGGGACTTGAAATGTATAGGTATGACTTAGAATATGTGTGAACTCACACTTAACTTTTGAGTTCCTGCTGAAAAGAACCAAGTGGCAAATTCCCTCTATACAGAATATTTTAATAATTTTAAAATCTGTTAATTGGCCCCAGAGAACTGTTCCTCTGGTAGTACTAGTTGTAATTATATAATAGAAATATACAGCTCCCTGCTATGAACAGGCTTATGGGCAACAATTTTGCAGGCCCAGAATGTCTGGCAGTTGCTAAATTGCAGATGGCTGATCTCTTTGAATATTAATTTATTTAGAACAATACATTTAGAACCTAATCATTAATAACATTTTGAGTTGCAACAACTTGTTTTTATATCAGGCTAATGATGCTTGGTTGATTTATTTTTTACAGTCTCAGTTATGCAAGATTTATCCCAACATTAAGAGGAAAGAGGACATGATTTTTTTCCAGACAGCTAAATTTGTTTGATTGATTCTGGAATTTTTGGGTGGGGAAAGAAGTGGTATTCAGCAGGTTCTGTCCAGTTCTGGAGAACCGGTAGCGGAAATTTTGAGTAGTTCGGAGAACCGGCAAATACCACCCCTGACTGGCCCCACCCCCATCTATTCTTTGCCTCCCGGGTCCCAGCTGATCAGCTGGGGCTTCTTTTGTTGCCCTGCACAGGAGAACGGAGCTGGAAAGCAGGTTAGTGAGGTCGAGAGGGAAACGGATTTTGCAGTATCCTTCCCCTGCCATGCCCATCAAGCCATGCCCACAGAACCGGTAGTAAAAAAAAATTGAATCCCACCACTGGTGGGGAAATGGGGCTGAAAGGATAATTATTTACCATTTGTTTGATTCACCCTCACCCAGTGGCAAACTTTTTTTGATTGACAAATAAATTTTACAAAAAGTCCTGAATTCACTTTGCTGAAAATGGTTTTCCTCTTTTGATCCCTTTCTTGGATGCATCAGTATTGACCGAACTGAGCAATATTAGGATCCTGTCATGTTAACTTAATCATGCTAAGGCATACCACCTGCTGTTTTTCTGGTTATTAGAATTAACTACAGTATATCACTGTACAGGTAGTCCTCAATCTATGACTGAGCCCAAAATTTATCTTACTAAGTGAGAAATTTGTTAATTTTTTAATTTCTCACTTGAAATTTGAGTTTTGTCCCATTTTATGACTTTTCTTACCACATTTGTTAAGTGTATCACTGTAATTCTTAAATTAGTAACAGGGTTGTGAAATGAATCTGATTTCCTCATTGACTTTGTTCATCAGAAGGTTGCAAAAGGGGATCACAGGACTCCGGGATACTGCAGCTGTCATAAATGTGAGTCAGTTGTCAAGCATCCAAATGTAAATCATGTGACCATGAGGATGCTGCAATGGTCATAAGGGTGACAAATGGTCATAAGTCACTTTTTCCAGTGCCTTTGTATCATTAAGGCACCACTAACTGAACTGTTGAGGACTACCTGTAGTTGATTTAAATTGTCATTAGAATGTGTAGTAGGTCTTGTTGTTTCATATGTGGGTACTTTATATAAGAGAACCCAAATGATGAGTCACAACCTTTGGATCCCCCTGAGCTTTGTGCTTCTTTTACTCCTTGCAGAAAGATGATGCTTCCTTACAGGAAGCCAGCCCATCTGGGGTGCCTGGTAGGGGCAGGTAGGCTCAACATCAAGACCCAGGAAGAGGGTAAAATGAGACTAGGAAAGTAAGCCTCAGACATTGGTGGGTCATCCTGTGTAACATCAAGCAGTGGGTTGGAGCCAGGGGTGGGATTCAATTTTTTAAAGAACTGGTTCTGTGGGCGTGACTTAGTTGGTGGGCGTGGCTTGGTGGCCATGTGACTGGGTGGATATGGCTTGGTGGTCATGTTATTGGCTGGGCGTGGCCAACTCAATATCATTCACTTCGAGGCACGCCTGAAAGTCCCCAGGTCCGTGGCTGTCCATAACTCCGGGGGCAACCCATTCCAGAGGGCAGACGCCCCCACAGAGAAGGCCCTATTCCTCGGGGTCACTAGCCGGCACATAGATGCCGACGGGATCCTCAGGAGACCCTCCCTGTGGGAGCGCACCGGACAGTGAGAAGAAAATGGCAGAATGCGGTCTTGTAAATATCTTGGTCCGATGCCATGGAGCGCTTTAAAAGTTAACACTAAAATCTTAAAGCGCACCCGAGAGGCCACTGGCAACCAATGCAGCTCGCACAGGAGGGGCGTCACATGCGAGAACCTTGATGCCCCCATAACCACCCGCGCGGCCGCATTCTGTACTCCCATTCGGGAGCTCCATGTAGAGGGCGTTACAGTAGTCCAGTCGGGAGCTAACCAGGGCATGAGTGACTGTGCGTAAGGCATCCGATCCAGGAAGGACCGCATCTGGCGAATCAGGCGAACCTGATGAAACGCCCCCCTGGAGACGGCCGTAATATGGTCTTCCAAAGACAGCCGTACATCCAGGAGGACACCCAGATTGCGACCCCTCTCTGCAGGGGGCAAAATCTCACCCCCAATAGCCAGTGATGGAACTATCTGGCTATATCGGGGCGCCGGAAACCACAGCCACTCAGTCTTGGAAGGGTTGAGTCTGTTCCCGCCCATCCAGTTCCGCATGGCCTCCAGACAACGGGACATGACCTCCATGGCATCGTTGGGGTGGCTTGGGGTGGAGATGTACAGCTGAGTATCATCAGCGTACAGATGACATCTCACCCCAAAGCCATGGATGATCTCCCTCAGTGGCTTCACATAAATGTTGAACAGGAGAGGAGAGAGGACCGACCCCTGAGGCACCCCACAATCGAGGGGCCTAGAGGTGGATCTCTCCCCTCCCACCAACACAAATTGCAGACAGTCGGAGAGGAAGGAGGCGAACCACCGCAACATGGTGCCCCCAATCCCCAACCCCCCCAGCCGCCGCAATAGGATACTATGGTCGATAGTATCAAAAGCTACTGATAGGTCTAATAGGACCAGGACAGAGGAATAACCCCTGTCACGGGCCCTCCAGAGATCATCAACCAACGCGACCAATGCCGTTTCGGTACTGTGTCCAGGCCTGAAGCCCGATTGGAAGGGATCCAGGTACGTATCTTCATCCAGGTACTGGGGAAGCTGACCTGCCACCACACTCTCAACAACCTTCGCCACGAAGGGAAGGTTGGAGACAGGACGATAGTTGTTCAAGAGAGTTGGGTCCAGGGAGGGCTTCTTGAGGAGGGGTCGCACCACCGCCGTTTTCAAGGCAGTGGGCAGCGAGCCCTCCATCAAAGAAGCGTTAACAATTCCCTGGAGCCAACTCCACATCACCTCTCTGGTGGTAGAGACCAACCAGGAGGGGCAAGGGTCCAATAAACATGTGGTGGCATTCAGCTGCCCCAGCAACCTGTCTATACTCTCGGCGGTCACAGGGTCGAACTCATCCCAGATAACCATCTCAAGACTCGCCGCGGTCACCTCCCCCAGGACCTCCCAACTAGAGTCCAACCCGGCCCGAATCTGAGCGATTTTATCGTGCAGAAATCGTGAAAATTCCTCCGCCCTTCCCTGCAAGAGATCATCCCTCGCTCCCGGCCCAAGCAGGGAGCGGGTCACTCTAAACAGGGCGGCGGGTTGATTTTCTGCCAATGCAATAAGGGCGGAGAAGTGAGAATGCTTCGCCGCCTCTATTGCCACTAAGTAGGTCCTAATATAGGATCTAACCTGTGTTCGGTTAGATCCTATATTAGGACCTACTAATACTGGACTCGGCACGACTGGCCCTCCAGACGCCCTCCAGATGTCTTTTCCGGCATTTCATCTCCCTCAGCTCCTCCGTAAACCACGGAGCTGAGTGAGATCTCTGCTGGGTCAGAGGTCGCAAAGGCACAACTCGGTCCAGAGCCTCGGCAGCCAGCCTATCCCAGGCGGCTACCAAGTTTGTGGCCGAGTTTTGAGCCAGAGTTTCAGGTAATGGCCCAAGCTCCGTCTGGAACCGTTCAGGATCCATCAGGCGTCTGGGGCGGAACCATCTCCTCGGCTCCACCTCCCTGTGGTGCGGATTGGCGGTACAGAAGTCTAATCTAAGGAGAGAATGATCAGACCACGACAAAGGTTTGACAGCTATATCCCCTAACCGATCATTCAACCACTGTCCAGAGACAAAAATCAGATCCAGCATGTGTCCTCCCGTGTGAGTGGGTCCAGAAACTAATTGGGTCAGGTCCAAGGCCGTCATGGAGGCCAAGAACTCTCGGGCCATCCCAGAGGATTCACCGAGCGAAGGCAGGTTGAAGTCACCCATAACTAGCAGTCTGGGTGTCTCCACCGCCAGCTCGGCTATTACCCCGAGGAGCCCGGGCAGGGCCGATGATACGTAGCAGGGAACCAGATACATTATCAAAAGACCCATCTGCCCACCCTGACCCCACTTCACAAAGAGGGACTCACAGTCAGCCATCTGAGGTACAGTGGCCTCCCTAGGACATAGATCCTCCCTAATAATTACCGCCACTCCACCACCCCTACCTTGAGCCCTCGGCTGATGAAATGCCTGGGAACCTGGTGGGCACATCGCTACCAGGGGGAAACCCCCCTCTGGGCCCAACCAGGTTTCGGTGACCCCTGCCAGGTCCATGCCCTCATCCTGTATCAGATCAAAAATCAGGGGGGCCTTATTCATAACGGACTTGGCATTGCATAACATCAGCCGGGTGCTCAGGGCCTGAGACTCTGCACAACCAGGCCTGCAAGACAGGTCGAGAAGGTTGGAGCGTGTTACCGCTTGGAGATAGCGGGCACGCGATCCCCTAACCTGATATTTATTTATTTATTTAATCACACTTTTATACCGCTCCCTCTCCCAAAAAGGGACTCGGGGCGGTTTACAGCCTACTAAAAGCATACAATAAATACACAATAAATACAATTAAAAATAAATTAAATAATTAGATCCGGCTGTCTATTCAAAATTTAAGTTAAAAATTAAAACTAATAAAACCCCAATTTAGATTAATTAAAACCAAAAAACATAGTTACTGGGCCAGGCTGGCCTGTTCGAAAAGCAGGGTTTTCACTGCGCGCCGGAAGGTCAGAATATCCGTCATAGCCCGTATCTCCTGGGGGAGATCATTCCATAGGGAGGGAGCTCCCACAGAGAAAGCCCGAACTCTCGGGGCCGCCAGCCGACAACAGTCAGGCGGCGGCACCCCAAGTAGGGCCACCCTGTGGGAGCGTACTGGGCGGCAGGAGGTTGTTGATGGCAGCAGGCGGTCCCGTAAGTACCCAGGTCCCGAGCCATGGAGCACTTTAAATACCATCAGTACCACCTTGAATCGAATCCGGTAGGCCACAGGAAGCCAGTGCAGCCTGCGGAGAAGTGGTGTTACGTGTGTGCCTCGAGGGGTATGATATGACCCTCTACCCCCGCCATATCTGCCCCTCCCACTTACGATGCCAATAAGGTTCACCCTCGATAGTTCTGACCCTGGTTGCCACCCCAACCCCCAGTCCCCCGGGTCCTCCCAGGCGTACTCACCGGCTTGGCTGACCCAAACCCCCCACCCACTAACCCCACTAAAAATCTATCCCTCACCCTCCTCCCAACCTCCCTCCCCATACCCGTGGCATCCCTCCTTAACCCCATTAAAAATCTAAAAATAAAGGAAAACAGTTGAGTACCCCTCCCCCTCCCCAAACGTTTCATGGAATGGCCATGCCACCTCTCTGGATCCCAAGACCCATCCTTGAGGTGGACTTTCGATAGTCCCATCGGCCATGTCAGGGAGAGGGGCACCGTGGTCCGTGTATACTGCAGCGGGCCAACTGGTCCCGACTCAGATGTTCGATGTCGGTTCTAGCCGGCTCCAGATAAGACCTGCCGGCCTCCCCCAGTCCCCAACCACCACTGCCACCGGCGGGGGGAACCAAGGGGAACGAGTCCATCTGCAGCCGTCGTCACCGCTGCCGCCCGATCCTGCTGTGGCCGACCAGCATAGATGCGGTCGCCGTTTTCGCCGGCCCTGTAGTCCCGACAGCCCCTCCGACCAGTTCCAGGTGACACTCACCGGTCTCCCCCTGTCCTCCTCCACCTCTGCCACCGGTGGCGGGACCCAGGGGGAACGAAGGGACCGTCCATGGCATCGTCAACGCCGCCGCCCGCTGCCACCGCAGCCGTCCAATACCACTGTCCTCGATCCAGCAGACCCGACAACCCTTCCAGCCGACTCCAGGCGAGGCACCCCAAGCTCCCCTGGATCTCCCCCACTTCTGCCACCAGTGGGGGGGCCCAGAGGAAACGAAGAAATCCTCCTCGTCTGTTGTCACTGCCGCTCGATACCTCGCAGCCGACCAATGCCATCACGGCCGCCGCTTTCGTCGCCACTCCAGCTGGCCCCAGGCAGGCCTCCCAAGCTCCCCCGCCCCCCCCCACCTCTGCCACCGGCGAGGGGGAAACCCAGGGGGAACGACGGCTCCATCCAACGGCCGCCATCCTCGTCGCGGCCCGAAACCGCCGCGGGCGCTGCGCCAACATCGCAGCCGCCGTTCTTGTCGCCCCTGGACTCCCTCACCTCTGCCACCGGCGGGGGGGAAACCCAGGGGGAATGGCGACTCCATCCACCGCCACCGTCCCTGTCGCGGCCTGAAACCGCCACGGCCGCCGCACCAATGCCGCCGCCGCTGCCGCCGCCGTGGTCGTCGCTCCCGCCGGCCCTATGGCCTCGACAGTCCTCCAACCGGCTCCTGCTGGAGCTTGCCCTTCTCCCTTGGTCCTCCCTCACTTCTGCTACCGGTGGGGGGACCCAGGGGAAATGGAGGCTCACACCGAAGACCATCCAGGCCAGAGAAGCCTCCACCGAAAACGTCCGGTTGCCATCTTGAAATGCCCCATGATATGACCATGATCTGCCATTCTTCCTCCTGTCCCACATGCTATCACAAGAATTGTGTTCTGATAGCAATCCAACATGGAATGTGCAAGCTTAGGTTGCACAGTAACCAGTAGATTGCCAGATTGCATCCCTACTCTGCCTGACAAGTGTTTTGTCAGAACAATTTGACAATTTATTCTTACCTGGGAACCAGTAGATTATTGCCAGATTGCATCCCTACTCTGCCTGACAAGTGTCTTGTCAGAACAATTTGACAATTTATTCTTACCTGGGAAAGGTTACGTATTTCATTTATTATTTTATGGGTCATGAGAACTCAATATCTGAGAAACCCCTTTCTAATGAGTTTGGGTTGGTAGACTTATTTGAAATTTGAAGAGCATATTGTTCAGCCAGCACTCCTTAGAAAGATGAGAAGGTGACAAACCGGAGATTAATAAGAAAGTAATTTTGCAATGAATTTAAGACTGGGGAGAAATACTCTGACTGTTTTCTCTAGAGAATAAACATTAAGGTAAGCTTAATATTTGTGAATTAAGATTGTATGGAGATAGAATAGCAGCAGGGGAGGGATGCTTTTCAGTTTACTGCATAAATGGATGATTTGCTACTTCGGGGCATAATCCATGGTTTTTTGCTTGGCTCAATGGGCTTTTGGCAACCTGGAAGTAAGTTTGTTCCCTTGAAATCCAATTGTCTGAATAGAGGTGCTTAGATAACCAGGGAGATATTTAGGTGAGATATGTAATAACTTTATTGCCTTTCTAAAATGAGTTGCCTAAACTGTGAAATGGACAGCACATATATTGGATAAATAAAATAAATGATAGTTCTATGCTCTTCAGTTTATCACTATTCATTCAGTGCCCATTTGAAATTACAGCCATTGCAGTGGTCCTTTGGTCATGCGATCCAAATTTGGATTTTTGGCATTCATGCCCTTGGGAAAACTTTGTGAAAACTCTCATAGAGCTCCTGAAGGCTTTGGAAGCCCTATGTGAAGACGCTTCAGGAAAGAAGGCTTGGTGTGACAGGGAGTTGCCTCAGGTAGGCAACACACAATAGGAGAAAACCACCTGAAGATAAACAATATGTGGTTGATCCTTGGGAGCGCTGAGTAATGGGGGCAATCACGCAATTCCCCAAGGCTTCCACACTTTAGAGAACAGTGTGAAGCAGCATTTGTGAGTGGCATTAGGGCTGAAGTAGAAGCCTGAGGCAGTGGCAGTTGGATGAGACTGCTGAAGGCCCTGGGTCTTCACTTCAGGCCAGGTCCTGTGGTTGAATACTGCTGTGCAGAGCAGCCTAGATGGAGGAGGGAGATACTGTAGGCAGATGGGCGATTTGCAGTTCCTCACCTTTTGAGGCATCCCTGTGTTCTGCTTAATGACCTGCATGATCTCTTAATGATTGCAACTGGGAGTACCAGTTGAGTGGTCACTGAATGAAGTGATCACGTGGGTGGCTTGACTTAAAATCACAATGATTTGCAATTTCAATTCTATTCTCAATTCTGGTCATAAAGATCATCTATATTGCTGTCTGGGAGAATGACACAGCCCTGAATCACCCTCAGCTTCTCAAGAAAAAAGTCATCCCTATTACCTCAATCTTTTCATGCAACCTTTTAAACTGGAAAAGGCCAAAACAGATGTCAGGACTGTAATTTTCTGCAATTGAGAGTAGCCTTGTCTCCTACATCTGCAGATTGCAAGGGGGAAAAAAGTATGGCTGGATAATGCCCGCCAGAACAGATTTACCAACTGGATAATGTATTCTTCACTGGAATGAGAGAACACTCCTGAATATTACCGGCAGAGGCCAGCAAATATCTCAAAAAGAAAAACGTCACTGTACAGAAAAACCTGGTCGAGCACTAAATAAATACACAGTTTGTGCTTGTTAAGCTCAAATGTTTTATGCGTGAAAAATTGCCTAAAGACCCTTTATTATTCTCTAATGTTATTAGAAAAATATGTTCCTATCGCTCTTTGCATGATATGAATATTCTGATCTGCTTGGCTTAACAAATTTCTAGTCAGAGACGTTCAGACTGCCATAGTAGTTGTCTGCTTCTCCAGGGAGATTCTGTCTGCCCTAAAAGAAAAAAATGCCATACTATCAACCAAAGAGAAAGAGAGAGATCCTTTAATTTTGTCACTGTTTTCGTAATGGGACTCTTCAGGATAAATACGGTATTATTCCATAAGCTCCACACCTTGCAGTGCATGGATTAGATAAATTTCGGTGTGCCTCACTTCTGTTTAAAATTAATGCAAACAAAATTGTGTGGAAATTGCCCTATGAAAGGCCCTTCTTGGCTGAAACATAAAGTGTCTGCTATTAACAACTACGGTAGATTTTTTTTATAGTTCAAGTATACTTTGGTTTTTATGTTTCTGTTTGCACCCCAAGTCTTCTATTAGAAGGTTTTCTTTTGTGTTCTTTTTGTTTTTATTATTTCCAGTCATCCAGACTGATAACATTTTTATATTGATTCATCTATGGTAAATATTTAGATTAACAAAACAGGGAAGACAGAAAGAATATGGCTTTGGAATTATTTCCAATCCTTTAAGACTCTGCTCTGGTTCACATGTCTGGGAAGGAGGAGAAAAGCATTTTCCTTACATTGCCTCACTTCCAACACAGAAGTCATGATCATCAGTCTCTGCTTTCATGGGCACCAAGAATCTTGTTTATTGGTACCATACAAGTAGTACTAGACATACAACTGTAATGGAGCCTGCCCATTATGGTTATATGTTATGACAGTTGTAAACTGGGTCAGTCACTTGACCAATCTGACTTTACAAATTTGTTGGTATCAGTCTTTAACACTTGCAATTGTGAAGTGAATGGCATGGTCATTAAGCAAACTAATGTTTTGCTATGGGTGCTGTTTTGCTAAAAATTGGAAGTGCCAGTCTTTGGCAAAACTATTGTAAAACACATTGCAGGATGCTGCAAATGGCTATAAATGTGGCCTTATTATTGAGTGCTTGAAGTTTGGCCATATAATTGTGGAGGAGGCTGTTGGAACTTTGAATCCGGGTTGTAATCATCTTTTTTAGATCAGCCATAACTTTGAACAGTTGCTAAGTGACCAGTCACAAGTCAAACACTATCTGCAATGGACAAAGTTGGGTTAAATGGACAGCTTCAGTGCACAGAAAGTTGCCCATCCAAATCTGGATCACTTTACTGGCCACTGGAATGGTATGAGTTTTGTCTTCTTGCATGTTATAATAGGTTGGCTTCTGGGCTTTCTGTACACCCAGGAAATTTTACAATTTTTTGGTGCAATCTAGGATGAGACAGTTTTTATTTTTTTACCTCTTCACTTAGAGACTAGTTCTTCCTTGCAATCTTGAATAGTAGATTCATAGTACAGTAAATTAGGATTTCAAACTTTCTTGGCATGTCTCTTTCTATGAAGAAAAATTATATATTTTTTCTTCAAACCCATATCATTAGTAATTTTATTAAATTTTCATGACGGTCATCTGACTGTTGAGCTAATCATGAATTTATTATTAATTTTGACTGAATCACAGAAAATGCATCTCACTAAAACATTTGCATTTTAAAAAATCAAGGCTAAAAAGCAAAAATGATAACTATATTTCATTTATTTTTTGTAAAATTCAATTTTTTTTGAGAAATCATTATCTAAATTTACAACAATAAGACAAACATCATTTTTAGAGGAGTAGAATGTTAATGCATTGTACTGATTGAATATTAAACAGCTTATAATTATTCAAGCGTTACCAAGGTGAAAAGTGCTCCTGTATTAAGCAGTAAATATATAAGCCATAATACTTAATTCACCCAATGCTATGTGCAGACAAACCAAAGTTACTGCTCCTTCACATGATTTTTGAACCAGGAACTATTAAGAAAACGGCCATCAAATCCAATAATGGAAGGGATAGAATAAATATTTCATATCCATCCATATATGAAGAAATTGATTGTTGCGTCTAGGGGGCTAATGTAGTAGAATCTAGTCTTGACTTTTAGGGAATGCTGGCATCTGGAACTAGAAAATGATTTTGGACTCATTGAACTATATTGAACTATATCCCATAATGTAGATTTTCCCCTTCCATAGAATTAAATGGAAGCTTCTCTCTATTTCCTCTAGGTTTTTTTTTAAGTAGTCTACATATATTAATCTACTGTTTCATGGGGTTTCATAGTTGTCTATTTCTGTTCTATTAGAAATATGTCTCTGTATGTTAATTCTTGAGCTTAGTTTTGTCAGGAATACCATGTGGACAGATGCACATTTCAATCTACATCATATTTATTTTTAGTAATATCTCTCTCGATAAGCATTGGTGAGAAGGAACCCAACTCTGTGACTAATTGTTCCTCTTAACAACTGCCATTTCCTCTTTAGGCACTTTTCTTTTGGACACTGATTATGGATACAGCCATATCTTCTGGATTGAATAAAACAGCAACTGTGCTGTCTTGGTTTCTTTTTCTATCCCTGAGTTTTCTTAAAATATTTGGAATGTTCCAAACTTTATCCTAATTTAATATTTAATTTATAGTATAAATTTAATATAGAATAAACAATAGAACAGAATAACAGAGTTGGAAGGAACCTTGGAGGTCTTTTAGTCCACCCCTCCTGTCTAGGCAGGAAACCCTACACCACTTCAGACAAATGGTTATCCAACATCTTTTTAAAAACTTCCAGTGTTGGAGCATTCACAATTTCTGGAGGCAAGTTGTTCCACTAATTAATTGTTCTAACTGTCAAGAAATTTCTCCTTAGTTCTAAGTTGCTTCTCCCCTTGATTAGTTTCCACCCATTGCTTCTTGTCCTGCCCTCAACTGCTTTGGAGAATAGCTTGATTCCTTCTTCTTTGTGGCAGCCCTTGATATATTGGAACACTGCTATCATGTCTCCCCTAGTCCTTCTTTTCATTAGACAAGACATATCCAGTTCCTGCAATTGTTCTTCATATGTTTTAGCCTCCAGTCCCCTAATCATATTTATTGCTCTTCTTTATATATTATAGAATTTTCTGCAGCATATAGCATGCTCCACCTTTGATCGTTTTATGACCATCTGTCTGGTAGCACCCAGGGTTAAGGAGGGTATAGCTATTGCAGACTCATAGTAACAATATCAGAATAATTGGATTTAATCCCTACTGGCTGCAAATGTAAAAGTAGGTGACCACAAATTGTTAGCTACCATAACTGTTAATGTGTCATTGTTTCATTGTATCTTAATTTATTAATTTAATTTATTTTCTTAATGTATCTTAATTTATTATACATTCTAAAACAAACTGAGTTACCAACTCTGAAGCTAGCCTGGCTGAAGCCATCTTTTGCTGCCTCATAGTTGCTACAAACTCTGACCAGGGGAAGGGAGGGGGAAATAGATAGATTGGCTACCAGTCAAAACAAAAAGTTTTCTTGTGGGAACCAAGGTCATCCCAACTGGTGGCAGTTGAAGGAGGAGAGGAATGACCATGCAGCCTGCCAGCTATTTTCATTGGACAATGTGACTAGGGACATATGGGGAGGGAATTATTTGCTCTTCTAATTAGGGGGAAAAACTGCAGAAACTTCTAGAGTTGGTTTTCAGTAGCTGTGCCGGTATGATGTATCCAATAAACATATTCTTTGAGGATTGTATCTGCCTTGGAGTTCTGTTTTTGATGGATGCATTACTCGAAACGCTGACACAAAGAAGAAGAGGGGTTGGACTGCCTTCCAACCCCATGTTTCTATGCATTTTTTTAACACAGTTCTACGTGAAGCCCTTAGCTCAGCTGTCTGAGTAAATAGAAGAAAAGGAAATACAAACTATTTGTTACAGTAACATTCTCTAACAAAATATCCTCCTCCCCATTGTGTTGAAATTACAGTTTCCAGAATTATTAGTTAAGAAAAGCTTCTTCCATTAGAAAGGTAGTGTTATATTATGTGAAGAAAGAGAATTGCTGTCCATCATTATGTTCATTCTTGTTTTGAAGAATCTGGGGAAGCAATTGTGTCAATTTTCTGTTTCCTAAAAGCCAAAGTAGAACACATGTGAGAGATGCATACTGTACATAGTTTGTATCTCTCTCTCTCTCTCCCTCTCCCTCCTACCTAAGGTGTCCACATGTTCTGGGTTACAGAGCATATTTTTGAGAAAACTTGCCCACCTCTCTAGTTAAATCCAGTTTCAAGTACAAGAAATTAAAGAAAGTCATTGCAGGTAGCTGCATTAAGCTAAGCAATTTAGACACATCCAGAATGTTTTAAAACTTCTTTTAAATGTTTTATAGATGCAAAAATCTATATCGATTCATCCGCAAAAATGGCTTTGTTGATTTTTAAAATGGGATGCCATTCTCTTTTGAAGATCTCAATATTTTACAAAATATTTTGGTATATAAAAAGAAAGTCATTTCTCTAAGTACATTAGTTAATTTATGCTGTGCACATATTAATTGGAAGTATGGAGTTAATTATTCTGAAAAGTTCACCTGATGTTTTTAACATTTCAAATCTATTTTACAAATCCAGGATCATTCTTCGTTAAATTCATCACTTAGTAAAGTAAGAGTGGAAGAGGGCAAAAGAATTGTGTGCTAGCTCTCTTCTAAGGAAGATGTTAAATTAAAACTGAAAAGTGCATTGTGTCTTGATTTAACAAATGAAGTCTAATGTTTTGCTGATGCTTGGCTAAATATTGAAAAGCTGTGTGAAATATTAGGTGTCACATAATGTGAAATTGAGTGGAATTTGATTATCTCTAGATCATAAAAGTAGTGAATTCATTTAATCATTCATTCTGGCTCTTCCAGTGTCAGAGGAAGAAAGAGCAAAATGGTTAAATACAAACTTCAACATTACTGCATTTATTTGTGTTTCAGTCTAAACTACAAGCTCACTATCTCCTCTTTTCTATCCTATTTATCGGGGCCCAATTTCCACCATCCTCAACAGTATGATACTGGGGCAAGTGAAGATTGGAGTTATAATCCCAATCTAGGTGGGGACTCCTATTGGGAAAGGTTGCTGGTAATCTCAGAAAAGCACACAGAAAAAAATATTGCTTTGTTTTTGCCGACTCAAAGAGATATGGGACAGTTCACTGCACCAGTTGGCTCTATCTAGCTCAAATGCAGTTTTTTTTTCTGAAATCATGAGACCACTGTACATGTGAACTTGAAAGTGTTGTGGCTTCTTTAGGAAAGCATTAAGATGTGGTCCAAAGCCTCCAGGCCCTCCTTGTGGCATTCTTACAACATAATTGTTGTGGAGGTAAGAAGCTTCCTTTCTCATAAAATATCTGCTGTACTGATCATGATCAGATATATAATTCCTGCTCTAGAGAAAAAAGGACTATAATGAGCTATTCCCCCTTAAAGTCTCCAAGCTCTTCAGTGTGTTTCAACTCTTGTCTGTGTTTATTTTTTGTGTGTGGAGGGGATAGTCCCAAGTTGCATTCACAAAACTAAGCCCAAGAATTAACATACAGAGACATATTTCTGAGAGAGGAAGAGAGGGAGAGAGAGAGAGAAAGAGAGATTCACTTAGTAGAGATATACAAACTATGTATCATTTTTGTCTTGGAAGAATGCATATGAAGCTCACCTTCATTTTTTCTAATTAAGAAATTCTCAAGAAATAAATGGAAGTTGGGTCAAACAGAGAGCCTAGAAGGTGTTACCAGTTATATTTGAAGTCAGAAATTCCATGTTGCCCTTTCTTAATATAGTTTTTGATAAATCATAATTTACCATCATCCTGAGACAGAAGCATATGTACACCCACAGATAGGTCAAAAAGTAATCAATTATGTAAAATATGAACAAACAATATTAGAAAGGAATGGATGAAGATCATATAGGATACTGGCCTCCGTAAAGTCTTTGTGTAGAAAACTACAAAGCAAATCAAGATAAAAGTAGTATATGGGAAGAATGTTACTATTGTGGTTTGTATATAGAATGACCAAAGAACCATCTATTAAAACCTGCTTTGAAACTTAAAGTGATTTCCTATAGTCAGATATATAGAAAAGCTTGCTGTTAAACTCAAGTCTTTCTATCTGTGTGGTATTTTTTTTCCATTAAGCTATAACTTTATCTTCTATGGTTTGTTGAAGCTGTAGTTCTACAAAATCAAGGTTATGAATTTTAAAATGTATCCTATACATAAATATGATTATGGCCATAATTGATAGCTTAAACTAATTGATGGCTTAAACTACATCTCTACCCCAAACCACCCCAACGATGCTGTGGAGGTTATGTCCCGGTGCCTGGAGGCCGTGCGGAATTGGATGGGCGGGAACAGGCTTCGACTCAACCCTTTCAAGACTGAGTGGCTGTGGCTTCTGGCGTCCAGATATGGTCAACTGACTCCATCGCTGGCTATTGGGGGTGAGATCTTAGCCCCCACAGAGAGGGCTAGCAATCTAGGCGTCCTCCTGGATGCACGGCTGTCATTGGAAGATCATATTCCAGGGGGGCTTTCCATCAGGTTCGCCTGATGCATCAGTTGTGGCCCTTTCACGATCGGGACGCCTTATGCACGGTCACTCATGCCCTGGTCACCTCCTGCCTGGATTATTGTAATGCCCTCTACATGGGGATCCCTGTGGGGAGTACCCGGAGGCTGCAACTGGTGCAGAATGCGGCCGCGCGGGTGGTTATGGGGGCGTTTAGAAGCTCTCATGTGATGCCTCTTCTGCGCGAGCTGCATTGGTTGCCAGTGGCCTTCCGGGTATGCTTTAAAGTTCTGGTTTTGACCTTTAAAGTGCTCCATGGCATCAGACTAGGTTATTTGCAAGACCGCGTTCTGCCAGTAGTCTCCCAGTGTCCGGTGCGTTCCCACAGGGAGGGCCTCCTCCAGATCCTGACGGCCTCTATGTGCTGCCTGGTGACTCTGAGGAATAGGGCCTTCTCTGTGGGGGCACCTGCTCTCTGGAATGGGCTCCCCACAGAGTTGGGAATGACCACTGACCTGAGTGTGTTCAGGCGTGATTTGAAGACCTGGCTCTTTGAGCAGGCCGGCCTGGGCTGATTTTAAATTGGGTTTTAATCATGGTTTTAGTGTTGGGGGTTTTAGATCTGGAAGCAGCCTATATTTAATTCTGTTTTAACTTTTTTATATGTATTGTTTTAGTTGGCTGTGCACTGCCCTGAGTCCTTCGTGAGAAGGGCGGTATATAAATTGAAATAAATAAATAAATAAAGTAAAGAAAAAAAGATAGCCTGAGATGTCAAGATGAATTGTACAGATCTCTGTAGTTATAAAGGTCAAATAATTGAAGAAGGTGGAACTATGGTGCTATAAGTAAGTAGAAAAAAATGAAACAGTTGTAAGAAATGAAGGAATAAATAATCACAAGGAAACAATTATGGTTTGTGTGTGTTTTAGGCAAAAACTGTTAGATGGTTTCGAAGCACTTCTAGTTGATCAGAATCATGAATAAGTTATATGTGCAAGAGGATAAGAAAATTTGAGAAGCTCAATATAAATTAGACATGAGAAATTACTAGCTTAGAGCATTGTGCAGTGACAACAAGGCAAATCTGCAAAGTTTTCTTGTCCAAGTTGAGTACATTTAGTGCTGTCCAGAATAAATATCTGGTAGAAATGATTTGAATTGGGGTGGAAGCCTACTTCTATTCATTTCTAAATATGGAAGTGTTTGTGAAAACAAAACAATTAGTATTTGATGCAAATGGGTGCCGAGACTGTTGATAGATGCTTTTGAAGACTTGCTTGACAATCAGATGTGGTTACAGAGGGCATTGCCTAGTCAATTTAACCTTTTTAATTATGCCAACTAGTGTACATTTTCCTTTTATCTCTTCCATTCAACATCCAGTTGCCTCTTCACATTGTCTATATATCTTCTCCCTGCTTCCTTTCCCCCTTTACATCGTGTAGTTTCCTAACTGCACCTCTCTCTCTCTCTCATTGCCTCCCTCCCCCCCCTCCTGAAAGGAGGGAAAAATACCCATTTATTTCTATATATTTATTGTTTTTATCCTGTTTCTATATTTTTTGGCTCCTGTGTGTGGTTTCTGGCAGTTTATAGGCACAGTGATATATATGCACATTTTATACATAGGCACATTTATGTGGCATAGCTGGTGGGATTTCTAGGATAAGTTTAGCTAAAATTGGGAACATTGGGCTGAAAATATGAGGAAGATGGCCATTTCACAGGATTATTGTCTATGTTCCGATTCATTCTTCCTGTCTCCTCTTTCTTGAAGGGGATCACTTGAAATTCAGATCATCTTCCTTTCAGGTAAAAATAGACTATATCAGCCAGATAAAGCTGGATACTTCAGAACTAATAATGTTTTAAATCTCTGCATCTGTTATTTTAAGACATTAGGACAGTGTAAGGATGCAGGAGACTAGCTTTTGCAAGTCTGGCGGTCCCCAGATGTATCTAACATGGGCCATTTATTAGTATCATCTTCACACAGCATGGCTATGGAAGATGGATGGTTCTTTAATGCATCTAATCCTTATAGTGTTGTCAACACTCTGCAAAAGCAGAGACAAGAACCAGAAGTATCCTAAATCAGTGAAGTATCTTGATCTGGTCAAAGAGTTATATGGAGAATATGTGTAGAGGTGCTAGTCTCTCATCTAACATGGTGTATTTATTATTTTTGAAAGAGCTTGACTCTTGTATTCTGAACTGTGCATGGATTAATATTCTGTTTAAATGCAAGTGATTATGAATGGATATGATAATAGACTGTCTTCTGCTGGCGCTGCTGCTGTTTTCACACAGCAGCTTTCTCTAAATCCAGATATGAAAAAAGAAACACCCCAGAATGGCAGGTGATGCACTTCAAAGACCTGCATTTATGGAGGACAATATATTCCATATGTGTGTTTGTGGAGTCAAAAGAGTTGAATCGGTGTAATTCCTCATCAAAATATTGCCTACATTGTGGGCAAATACATGTTCACATTTCTCCAACATGAAACCTGTTGAATTTTTGCCTTCTTCATTCAGGGATCCTATCCTTCAAGCAAAACACAGCGAACTTAATGATGCCCTTGCAATTCCTATTCAGGGTTCAAAGTGGCATGAAGTGCTGCCTAATTACAAACAGTAATCAAATTATTTGTTACTCCTGTTATATTCCCAGTAGGGGTCGCAGGGCATTGACTGCTCACCTCTGTGTTGTAAATAAAACTCTTGGAATGATGGTCTTGCTTTCCTGCCACTTTATGAATTCCCTCAGCCAGAGATGCTGAGATAGATGAAGGTAGGAAATGGATTCAGCTTTCTTTTCATCTTCAGCGATCGTCCTGCGTCACTCCCCTCTCCCCACAGAACCCCTTTGAATAACCAGAAGGTGATGGTGGTTTATTTTTTCTGGTGCACCGTGGATTTGCTCTTGACGTTTTAAAACCAGCTTCCTCACAATGTTTCCTGCACATCTAGTGTCTTGAGGATTTTAAGCACTGCACTGTGCATGCATGTCTCATACCAAAAGTGGTCCTGCATTTCCACAAGAGCAGCTGCAGAAAGCAGAGCCTTCCAGGTTTCTGATCAGACTGGGAATTCTTTCTCTTTTTCCCATTGTGGATTGGAGCAAAGTTGTTCAGGATCACCTTGTGGATTTCTCTAATTATCCTGACTCCATGCTATGGATAACATGATTACATTATGTTTCACAGTGGGGAGGATTGCCAAAGTTCTTCAATACTTGTAAGGATTGCATTGCAAATGTATTAACCCTGGACATGTGAGTGAATCTGGGCTTTGCTTCAGGAATAATTTTGATTCTGTTGATCCACAATGACTATCAGTAAGCAAATTAATGGCAGACCTTGAAGTATATAAAAATCTTAGCCCAGAAAAAGGTAAGGATTCTAAAAAAATCTTTTAGAGACCTTATATCTGATTCTAAAGATATTACACATATTTATACCTCTTTAGAATAAAAACATAGATGCTTGCTTAAAAACTTGCTCTTTATGTGTTTTAAGTTGCTGTCTAACATTTGTCATCTGATTGAATGTTGTGTTCCAATGCATGTACATTTGATCATGGTAGTGAGTTGTGAAATTATTATCAGTATGGTTTAATACTTTAAGAACTGGATATTTTTAGGTATTTTCTTTCATTGGGTGTAGGAATAAATCTAAAGATGTCCACGTGCAAATAGCAGACACTTCTGTTCATGCATAAAGGAGTCACCAGGTGATTGTTGTTGTTTTTTTTCTTTCCCTGCAAGATGCGGTATTCTCTTCCTCTTAACAACCCTCTTTAGAGGATCAAGGGAATCTCTGGTGTCTGGTAGAGAGTGGCATTTAAACTGCAGTCTTAGGGAAAAGCTCTGAATCTTCCCAAAAGCCAGACAAAAGTGCCTTTCAAGCTCCATTAAATGTACATAAGATAAAAGTATATAAGGTTTCAGCCACTCTCATGCTGTACCTTATTTGTTCATTCTTATTTATATTCAACTTTCTCTAATTGGTAGGATATCAATCTACACTAAAGTTTATTCAAAATGCATTTTGGGTGAATTAATTCACTAGACATTTGTAATGTTGTTTTATGATAGAAAAATAGGTAATTTAATTTTAAAAGTACATTGTGATAAGGTGCTAATATTATACCTGATTCTACTTATTATCCATAATATAGATTCCTTTACTGCTTCTTGGTAAAGACAAGGTATGGAAATTTGGTTACCGGGAAATCACACTTTCACAACTAGAATCTGAGACAATGTTTTTCCCTATTAAAGATACCAACAAGCCTCTTTGGCTGCAGGGGGAGACAGAAACTGAGTTCTGATGTAAAATGAACATGGTAATGCTGAGGCTTGTTGAAAATACAACTTTTCAAATGTTCTTCTTCCTTGTCTTTCTGTTTCATCTTCCATTGTGCTGTTTTCGTCCCTTAAAAATAAAACATAACCAAATCTAAAGTTCTGTCCAAATACAAAGGATGAATAATATATCATGTGCTATGAGAAATGGTTTGGATTTTTTTTTTGTAGTGTTGCCACAATAGCCTTGTACGGGGTTGTTTTTGGGAAAATAGAAGCTGGAAACATTAGGAATATATGCTGCCTTGCATTAAAAAAAATAAAGATGGGATAAATAATAATACAATAATAAAGATCAGTGGATCAGGTTTGTTTCTCTATTCAATGGAGGAAAACTACTCCCTATGTAACATGTGAATTATCCACATACTTGTATATTACTGCTATGCAGTAATATGCAGTGTGTTTTGTATGCTAGCTTTGGCTACAGACTTATTTAGATAAAGAGTCTTGCTTATTAGAGATTAAGACTTGTCTGTTGAATAATAAAGAATCAAATAGAATAGCCACTTGTTCCTCTACCTCTACCCCCACCCCCACCCCCCAAAAAAAGGATGAAGGAAGATTTGGGTCATATTAAAGTCACATGGCTAATTATTATTCATAATATTCCAATTTAGAAGGGCACAGATAATGCACTTTACCCTTGTGGAGAAAGCAATGGCCAAGTGATCTCTACATCTGCTCATCCTTTCATCTAGGTACTAATGGTTGATGAGAACGTCTTTGGGACTCCTCTTTTTCGATCTTCCGTTTCTTTATCTTCACTTTATTATTGACTGACTGACCTCTATGTCTCTCCAATCATTCAGCATACTCTGAATGGCTTACATTCCCTTCTAGATTTGAACAGGGTTATTCCTCAAATAGATTGGGGTCAGCAAAGTGGGCAGTAATCTGATTCAACTTGATTTTTTTCTTTTCTAATTGACGTTCTCTTTTCCATCATGTCATCTTGATACTGATGACTACTACATAAATGAAGGGTGTGGCTGGAAGCCTAATGAATGTCATGGATACCTACTTTTATGCATAACTGGACTGAGGAACCAAAATTATAATTACTAACTGATGCCACAGATTTATTGATAATCATGCACCTGGTCATTTTAAGTGAATAATCCTTGTTTCTAGAGATCCAGAAGGAGCATTTGACCAATACTGGCTTGTTTTGCTTACCAAATGTAGTTTGATTTTGATTTAGAGAAGGGGGAGATTTGTATACCACACTATTTTATTTATTTTATTTTCCACTTTTTTCCCCAGGAACTCAAGGTAGCTGACTGGGTATTTCTTTACTCATTTTATCTCCGTAATGACAATCATTTGAAGTAGGCTGGACTGAGAGACAGAGAATGATTATCATCATAAAAGGACTCTCTATAGTTAAGGATGGACTTGAATCCATATTTTCTGTATACTAATCCATTATTTCAGCAATTGAACCATATTACATCTCTTGCCGAAGATAGCCCCATTGTTCAACTCAGTATTATTAAAAGTATTCCTGTATGAATATTCTATATACATTGAGCCAAACATGTTTTCTGTTCACTAAATAGCTAATACTGATATACAACTTTTTTCTTGTTAGCAATATTTCCTAATGACTTGGAAAGCCTTCTATTTCCTTGATTGTGCAGGAGGTTTTGGTTAGCTAGGACAATTATGAAAGAGAGCCTTTGAAGGAAAAGGTTAGTAGGATTAAATTACTATATAAAAATACTGCCAGATTTTTAGAAAATCTGAGAAAGTGGTTCCTGAAACCATATTCCCTGCCTGACATGTTAAAAATCAGATATTCATACAGAAGTGCTGCATTTCATTTTACTTACACAAGTAAAAGAATTGGACAGGGGTACATTTTGTTATGCTTGTTTTAAAGTAGTGCAGAATGAGGGATTACATAGTTCTAACATAGCTATGACTATCAGAATTTAAAAAAAAATTTTTTTTAAAAAGTATACTTTCTAAAAAGGATGAATATATAGTGGCTAACCCCATATTTTCCTTGGTTTGGGTTTACAGTGCTATCAGAAATTTAAAAACCTATACCTAAAAAAACCTATGTATGATTTACAACCAACCGTGGTTTACTCAAATTATGGATAAGCAAAGCATGGCTTTGTATGAACACATCTTTACTATAGCTTTCAACTGACAGCCCTCAACTGCCTGTCTATTCTTGCCCTATTACCTATAACTCCTTTAAGACACAGATGTATTAAAAGTCAGAAGGCATTCTTCCTTTTTACTAGTGAAAGACCAAAGGAGTGTTTGACTGATGCCCAATATTATGGTCCATCAGAGACCAATTCCTCATATGTTTCTTTTCTTTTTTTCATGTAACTTACATTACAGTTGAAATGAAGTGAAAAAAGGTGTTCTTTGTTCAACTGCCTTCTTGTACTGCATATATATGGAATCTAGAAACTGCAGAGTTCTTGATTGTCACAAATTATAGAACAGAGATGTCTCTCAGTTGGATGAAAACAGCAGACCCAGTCATCCATTTGTCTCGTTTGATTTGACATTTTGTAAAATAAATGAACTCTCTGGTCCTCACAATTGAAAGGAAATCTTGAACAAGGCACACAGAGAGTTGGTTCCTTGATCAATGAATTGAGCGAGTCACATTGGAAGACAGCACTTCTAGAATGCTTAGATAATTCCTTGTTTTCTCTCTGTGACATTATGACAGTTCACCTCGCGATAAAAATTTTCCACACTTTATCTTCCCGTTTTCTCTGCAAATCTAGTAATGCTCCAAAAGCTCATTCATTTGCTGGCATTTGCTGGATGGAAAGTCTTCAGGTGCTATGCAAATGCATTTTCACTGAATATTTCAATAACATTTAACCTTAGCTGGATGAGTATTGTTAATCCTAGCCATTTCTTCACAGCCTGCTGTGTATTTCCTTCTTATTCTCTCTCCTAAGGTGATGGTGATTGTTGTTTTATTTTAGTTTATAATCTTTTTGGGAACAAAGATGTGTTTCTTTTTGCTTTTGGAAATTGGCCAAACTAATGGCCAAAGTTGCCAAGTTGATTAATATTTGTAACTGAATTTCTGTTACCTTTCAAATGTATTTTTTAAAAAAACTAAAAAAAAAAATCTTCATTTAGTTTTCCCAATGAAAAATGAAACCAGTTTCATTGGCTTAAGCTTATCCTTAATGATTTAAAAAGCAGGTTGGAGATAGGAAGAAAGACGATTGAGTTTAGAGTCCAAATCTATATTCTATAGATTGAATATTTGCCATCAAATCAGTTTCAGTTTCTAGCAACCAATATAGACACATTTTCTCTATGAAGATCTATCCTTAAGCTATTCTTTTAGGTCTCCCAATGGTACACTCATCACCACTATGATTAAGTCCACCTTGCTGCTGGCCATCCTCTCCTTTTTCCTTCCACCAGTATTAAAGTAGAGCAAACTGAAGGCCTCAACCCTATAAAAAAGCAGTCACAATTCTCTTGGTCTCAAAGAAAATGACATTGTTTCCAAATCAATCCTTAAGTCTGTAGAAGTTATCCATTTTTCAAAGAGGGTACTTCTTACATTGTACTAAAAATTGTTTCTATTTGTTTCTTAACCATTCTCATTCAGCTTGATGGGACAAAGGTAACTTTCTTTTTTTTGCTAAGAAATTAACATTCTTTGAAATTCTTGGTAGGGAGTGGGTTTTTCTTCATGTAACTGAGCAACGAGGTGGCCAAGAGATATATTTATTTATTTATTTATTTATTTATTTTATTTATTTATTTTATTTTATTAAACTTATATACCGCCCTCTTTCCCTGACAGGACTCGGGGCGGTGTACAGCCGATTAAAAATACATCAACAATACAAAATTAAAAACAATTAAAATCAAATATAGTGGCTGACAGATAAAAACATATAAAGGGAATTAAAAAGACTAAAAACCAGATAAAACAAGATTAAAAAGCCTAAGAGAACCCTAGGCCAGACCGGCTTGGCGAAATAGATGAGTTTTCACTGCCCGCCGGAAGGTCAGGAGATCAGGGATGGTCCTCATCTCCAGGGGTAATTCGTTCCAGAGTGAGGGTGCCCCCTATGAGAAGGCCCGCACCCTCGGGGTCGCCAGCTGGTGCACCCCGAGGAGACCCACTCTATGGGAGCATATTGGCCAGCGGGAGGCCAATAATGGCAGGAGGCGGTCCCGTAGATACCCCGGTCCCAAGCTATGGAGCGCTTTAAAGATGGTAACTAATACCTTGAAGTGCACCCGGAGGACCACCGGGAGCCAATGCAGCTCGCGCAAGAGCGGTGTGACATGGGAGCCCCGAGGAGCCCACAACACCACCTGTGCGGCCGCATTCTGCACCAGCTGGAGCCTCCGAGTGCTCTTCAAGGGGAGCCCCATGTAGAGAGCGTTGGCATAGTCTAGGCGGGAGATTACGAGGGTGGAGGTGATTGTGCGAAGTGCATCCCAATCCAGAAAGGGCTACAACTGGTAGATCCTATGGACCTGATAAAAAGTCCCCCTGGCGACGGCTGTCACATGGTCATCCAACAACAGCCACACATCCAGGAGGACACTCAGATTGTGCGCCCTCTCTGTGGGGGCAAGAATTTCCCCTCCACAGCCAGCGATGGAACCAGCTGGCTGTATCGGGATCCCGGGAAGCACAGCCACTCAGTCTTAGATGGGTTGAGCCGAAGCCTATTCCGCCCCATCCAACACCGCACGGCCTCCAGGCACCGGGCCATCACTTCGATGGCTTCATCGGGGTGGTCCGGGGTAGAAATGTACAGCTGGATGTCATCAGCGTACTGATGGATTTCTACCCCACAGCCATGGATGATCTCACCCAGTGGCTTCATATAAATGTTGAACAGAAGGGGCGAGAGCACCGACCCCTGAGGAACCCCACAAATCAGGAGCCTCGGGGCCGATCTCTGCCCCCCCGCCAACACAAATTACGAATGGCCAGAGAGGAAGGAGGAGAACCACCGCATAACAGTGCCTCCCACTCCCAACCCCCCCCAGCCACTGCAATAGGATACTGTGGTCGACAGTATCGAAAGCCGCCAAGAGATCTAGTAGGACCAGGACAGAGGAATAGCCTCTGTCACGGGCCCTCCAGAGATCATCCACCAATGTGACCAAAGCCGTCTCCATGCTGTGCCTGGGCCTGAAGCCCGATTGGCGTGGATCCAAATAGTCAGCTTCATCCAGGTGCTGGGGGAGTTGTTGTGCCACACACTCTCAACAGCCTTCGCCACAAAGCGAAGGTTGGAGACTGGACGATATTTAGATAACAAAGTTGTATCCAGGGACGGTTTCTTGAGGAGGGGTCTCACCACCGCCTCTTTCAAGGTGACGGGCAATATCCCTCACTCAAGGAAGCGTTAATGATACCCTGGAACCAACCTCGTGTCACCTCCCGAGTGGCCAACACCAGCCAGGAGGGGCATGGGTCCAATAAACATGTGGTAGCATTCAGCCCCTGCAGGATCCTGTCCACATCTTCAGGGGTCACAGGATCAAACTCTTCCCAAATGATCTCTCCAAATTCCGACCCCGACCCCCCCATCCAGAGTTGCCCATTCAGAGTCCAACTCCTCCCGGATCTGAGTGATTTTATTCGGCAGGAAATTCGAAAAGTCCTCAGCTCGTCCCTGCAAGGGGTCCTCCCGTGCTCCCCCTTCCAGGAGGGAGTGGGTCACTCTAAACAGGGCGGCTGGGTGATTTCCTGTAGATGCAATATGTGCGGAAAAGTGAGAACGCTTTGCCACCCTTATCGTCACTAAATAGGTCTTAATATAAGACCGTAATAGTGTTCGGTCAGATCCGGAGCGAGTGGTCCTCCAAATACTCTCCAGGCGTCTTTTCCGGCGCTTCATCTCCTGCAGCTCCTCGGAAAACCAAGGGGCCGAGTGAGATCGGCGCCGGGTCAGAGGCCGCAAGGGCACGACCCGATCAAGGGCCCCAGCCGCCACTCTTTCCCAGGTAGCCACCAGATCCTCAACCGAGTTGTGTGCTTGAACGTCAGGACACGGCCCAAGCTCCATCAGGAACCTATCTGGATTCATCATGCACCTGGGGCGGAACCATCGTATTTGGTCTGCCTCCCTGCGGCGGGGGGGAGTGGCTTGGAAGTTCAGCCTAAGGAGCGAATGATTTGACCATGACAGGGGCTCAATAACAACGTCCCCTATACCGAGATCATCCTGCCACTGTCCAGAGACAAAAACCAGATCCAGGATGTGATCTGCAGTGTGAGTGGGGCTCCCAATTAATTGGGTCAGGCCCAAGGTTGTCATGGAAGCCAAGAACTCCTGAGCAAGCCCTGGGGCCCCGCCAGCCGACGGCAGGTTGAAGTCCCTCAAGACCATCAGTCTGGGGGTCTCAACCCCCTAGCTGGCTATGACCTTGAGGAGCTCAGGCAGGGCCGATGTCACATAGCAGGGAGCCAGGTATGTGATCAAAAGGCCCATCTGAATCCCGGAGCCACACTTCACATAAAGGGATTCAGATCCGGTCGTCTGAGGAACAATGGATTCCCTAGGATCTAGATCCTCCCGAATAACCACCGCAAGTCCCCCTCCCCTCCCTTGGGCCCTCGGTCGATGAAAAACCCGAAACCCAGCTGGGCACATCTCCACCAGGGGAACACCCCCTTCCTGTCCCAGCCAGGTCTCGGTAATGCCCGCCTGGTCAACTCCCCCCTCTATAATAAGATCATGAACAAGGGGGGCTTTATTAACTACAGACCTGGCATTGCATAACATCAGCCGAAGGCCTGGGGTTGAATCATTTGAGCAACCCCGGGAATGGGACATGACCTGGGGGTCGGAGCACGCCACCGCCTGTAAACAGCGGGGACGAGCTCCCACAACATGATAAGGCCCCCTGTCAACACCATACCTGCCTCTCCCGCCAATCATAGTAATGGCCATCCCCACCCCCCTCCAGGAAAAAAAACCCATCCTCGACCCGACCCTCCCCGATCCCAAGACCTCCTGGTCACGTATAAGCCCTGGTCTGGCCCTTTTCCCAGGCGGGTTGCCCCCCAAACCCAACCTGGCCCCCCTCCCTAACCCCATTAAAAATTTGAAAATAAAGGGATATAACTGCGTATGCTTCCCATGATTGAGTATATATAAAGTATTGGGCCTCTAAATGTAAACTTGAAGCTAGTCATTCTGTAGCTTTCCTAGATTACGACATTTTAAAGAAACCCAAGAGTCCATAATGAAGGCAAACTCTTCCTGTATTATTTTTCCTATCAGGCAGGAAGCTAGGGTGGTTATTGAAGAAGGAACAACTGTATAGTGAAGAATCCACCAGGATGGTCTGTACCTTGCAGTAATATCATCTCAAAACATTGAACAAAAGAAATTCTAAAGTTCCCTATGAATAAAATAGAAAACCAGAAGCCCAAATCCCTCTTATTTCTTAATTTCTTTTCTGCAAATTTTTATGTAAGGAAAAATGGGAAGGAAACTTTAGTATTCTGCATGAATACTGTTCATGCTATTCTCTTCTGCTCAGAGATTCAGTTCTTTAGATTTGGAAAACATATTCTAGAATTCTTCGCTTATGGTAATAAATAGATGTAGGAGGGAAGATTTGAGGATGAGGGTTATGTAGTTGTCTGTACTGCTGCTATTAACACAATTTGGAAAAACCTTTATTTCATTTTGGTGAGCAATATATGAAGGAGCAACCCAAAAATGAATCCTCCTGAAAATATGAACTTAATTTCATATAACAGTGATTATGAACAAGATGTAAGGGCCTCAAACATTCTGTCTTCAGCTTTACCTTACTTTAACATTAGCCATTTGTACATGGTTAGCTCAGTATATTATTGTAAAAGTTGGTCGAGATAATAGTAAGTTTGGTACATTTTGATGCATTTTCTGAAAGACAAGTAATTATCATTTAAACTTGAAGAAGAGGTGCATTTTGATTGTTCAGGACTAAGAAGTTTTCTTGGGCAAAAGAGCAATTTGTAGTAATTTGGTTTAATTAATTTGAAAATTATTATTGAATTGTAGGTTTTAATTATAATTGTGTAACTTAACAGGCATTTGTATTATAATATTAGTTTCATTTTCCTTTCTTGAAGAAGGTTGAGTATGAATTTAATCCTTTGAGGATAATCATAGGGACCAGGCTAAAGTGCAGTGAATCTGGGAACATTCAGCTGTTGCAGTGATGAAAAAAAAAGTTGATATTTTGATCTCCAGAGATGGATAATGGACAATGTCCAGTTGTTGTTAATCTAACAGAATGAATAATTTTAATTCTTCAGATAAAGACATTATCTATACACTGATATATGGATATTATTTCTTTGCCATTTTTATTTTCATATAAGTCAATTTGCATGATCTAGCTATTATCACAATTAGGGAACACATCTTGGATTTATACCATAACACTAATATGTTTGGGGTGTCAGCAGTAAAATCTATTATTTCTTTTTGTGTGAGCTGCCTTTTAAAACCAAGCCAAGGCCCTGTTATTAGGGATTTGCCTATATAATCAGATTATGCCAGTGCCTTGTCATTTTCACTTTTTACAAAATCAATTTCCAGACTTAATCCTTTA